>JAWWMP010000041.1:55448990-55484049 GCA_035047865.1 Dendrocincla tyrannina
CCCGCCGCCCGCCGCCATCCGCCTGTTGCGCCCCGCGGGGCGGCTGTGCTCGCCCGGCGGCTCCTGCGCTGCTCCGGGGGTAGCGCGGCTCGCCCTCCCTGCACACACACAGACACACACACACACACGCAGAGACAGACACACAGACAGACACACAGACAGCGGGGAGGGGGAGAGGGAGGGCTACGGCCACGCTACACAGAGGGGCACACGCAGACGCGCACACGCAGGGACACGGGCACACGGAGACACGCAGGCAGCGCCAGCGCGGACGCGCTCAGGGACGGAGCGATGCGCGTACCCGCGGGCGGGTGGATGCTCGCCCCACCTCTCCCCGGTGAGACCAGCAGCCACACAACTCCACAGGCGCCGGGTTTTGGGGGGAGAGGGAGACCCCCACGCGGGGAAGGCGCTACCGGCTGCAGGTCTCCGGCTGGTGGCCCCACAACAGCGTGTGCAAGGGGCGGCACCGCCCTCGCCGTTCTTTCCCCCTACTCTCCAGCGTGGAAACCTGCCCCGGTCCCTTCAGCCACAGCCCCGGTGGGGCATGTCCAGCAGCGCTCGGAGCCCAGCCGTGGGACCCGGCGGACCTCAGTGTTGTTCCCGTCCCTGCCGCAGGCTGGAGTTGACCTTGAGCCTGTCGGCTCTATGGCTGTGGCTCGCGGACCTCCATTTATAAATGTCATTGCCATGATGCAAGCACGGCCGTGGCATCGGACCATCCACAGATGGAGACAACCTGTCACAGTAAACAGTGCGACTGGGCAAAGACACGGGTAAATGCAGTTTCTCTCCTCTCATTTGGGGGGGGATAGAGTTTGCCCCTTGTCCCAGATACCAAACAGGTGAGCTTGCTCATTTTTATTTTTTTACTGCCACACCGTCAGCACCAAGTCTCCCCAGAAGCCAAATCTAGATTTCACAGGCAGGCAGACTACAAGCTCTTTTGGCTTTAGAAACCTGTGGCTCGCTCCATCCATGTCACACTTAGCTTCTAAAAGCATAGGAAAACTCACAACTGTGTACTTTGTCCTGAAATAACCCAAAAATGGGGCTAACAGGTGAGTCTGCTTCCATCGTTCCCTGAACAAATGTCTATCTTTCCCTTGAAAGCCCTTTGTCAGTGCTAAATATTATTAACCAGGCTTTTATCATCATAGTATCTGATGCCTTTGCTGGCTGCAAGCCATGTGCTTAGCCTACACTATCTCTTAGCAGCACAGACCTTGAGGAAAACATTCCCCTCTTTACCCCTCCTCCCAGTTCCTCCTAACTAGCTGGCACTACCCAGTTCAGGCTCTGGACATTCTGACCAGCTGACTGTGGCTGCCTTGTTTGGCTCTGTCCTCCGGAAGGAGGTGAATGCGATTTAAATGTCACTTAATCCTTTTTCCTTTCTCACTCATTAACATTGAAGATGGCTGTCACACAAGGAAGCACATTTTTGTTTCATATACACATAACTGGGGTAAGGAAAAACACTTGCCTGGAGAATATACCTTTTCCTAAAAAAAAAAAAGAAAAAAGAATCAATGTTTACCTTTGTAATAGTAAAATGCTTCTTGCTGAAATTTCTTTTTCAGTTATTACAATGAATTATTCCCGGGATTATTTGAATTGTAATTATGATTTATTCATTCTCATGGTTAACTATTAGAGAAATCCTTTAAAAACAGCTTTTGGGAGTGATGGATGGAAAAGCTCCCAGCGTTTACAAGAGGTCACAGGACATGTCTACATTGCTGTGATTGAGCTCACCCTGTGCTGTGTTTAAACGAGCAAGCTCCAAGCAGCATAGCAGGGACAACGAGAAGCTCTGCCACAGTTTGCAGGACGATTTTCCAGCCCACACAGACATTTTGTGCTGCCACAGCTCTGGTCCTCATCTTACCTGAGCGAGCAGTGTTAGAGAGAGCTGAGCTGCAGTCCCACCCAGCCATCCCTTTCCGCTCACCTCCTATCGCAGTGCATTCCTGAGGAGGCACTCAGGCTGCTCTACACCGCCTATTGCTCCTGAAATCCCTTCAGAAGGAAATGTCTTTCCCTCTGTGCACTTAGGCAGCACTTCAGGCTCGATATTAAATCCAGAAGCCTTTGCAACGTGCAACTCAACTCCTTTTAGCACACAGGCTGTTCCCCAAGTGCCTGTGCAGCCACACCTCTCAGTTCTATATTGAGAGGCAATGCCAGCTGCCACGATTCAGCCTCCATGCTGATCCTGCTGGGCCAGCAGTTCCCAATGGCACACGATTTGCAAAGCTGGAGAGGAAGAGCAGTGGGAGATGAGAGGGAGAGGCAAAGAGATGAACCTCAGAGCAGCACTGCCCAAAGCCACACTGCCATACCCTAAAAAAGTCTGAAGCCAACTGCACAAGGCCAGTGCCACCAAGCTTCCTTTTGACGTAGTGGCTGTGTTCACATCACCAAGCTCAGGTATGGCACGTCACTGTGGTTCAAGGGTTCATGATGACCACATCCTCCCCCAGGCTGCATCAGTCACTAATGCCAAGGTGCACAAAAATCCTTTCATAGATACATGGGGAAAAACTGTTGCTGACTGGCACAGCAGGACACCCAATTCTGGTTTCTCATCCTACTCCAGAAGCTGGAAGGGCATCATCCTTCCAAACCTGGTCCTTAAAGTCACCTGTCAATGTACAGCACAACAAGCCAAACGATTTCTTGGGTGTCTTACACACCCCTGAATGTGGCTCAGCATTTTGGGTAACACTGCCACCCTCTTTGGACTCACTTTAGCTCCCTTTTGCAGGATTTGATGTGCTCAGCATTGCAGCTGCCACAAAATTATGTCTGTTTAGGATTTTCTCAGGAAAGCCAATTTCAGATACTTCAAAACCAAGATACCCCAAGTGGGAATCCAGATTTGAGTCTTGCACATGCCAAACTTCTTACCCATTTTCTGCCTTTCTGGGTTTTCCAATCACCACATCTTCTCCTGAACTTTCCAATTCTCTCCTCCATGGCTCCTGTGCTATCTCTGTCTTCTGCTTCCCACATTCATGTACTTTTCCCTGTTATGGAGCTTCTCCTCCCTTGTACCTTACTAACTTCTTCACTTCCTTGAAGGCCAGTGGCTCCCAGTACCAAAATACTTTTTATATCCCTTTTCCAAAAATCCTGTCGGGACTGAAGCCTGTCCAGTAGCACTGAAGATGTTGGCTGATACATGGCTCAAGAGAAGGCAGCACTGGGCAACCAGGAGAACAGTTAGAGATGCTTTGCTTGTGTGACATCTTGTAATACTCACCCACATCAAATGAAGAAACAAGAAGAAAACCAAACAGCTCTCCACACCTGCAGTATATTTTGGTGATCAATGCACCTCTGAAATCATCCATCAACACCTGAACGTGCAGCCTAAGAGGCACAAGGTAAACTCCCACAGCCCTGAGGCACAATTCATCTCCAAGGAGCCAAAATACTCCACACACAAAATAAATCCCCGTGGTTTAAAAAGAGCAATAGACAGAGAAATTTTTTTAAAAAAGAAAGTAATAGCTGGCAGAGCATCCCCATTTGAAATGGTAATTTACACTTATGCACGGTACCAATTGCAGCCAACTTCATACTTCCCCACTTACTCAGTGCCATAAATCTATAAATGAGAGCGCTGAACAGGGGTGGGAAGCAGAATTAGCTGAAGCCCTGAAGCTGCTAGGAATACCACTTGGAAACAGGAGCTCTCCTGCTTTGTTCAGTTACCAGAAAACAGGAGCAAATCTGAGGGATATTTATTAACATCCTTCCATGCATTAGAGCAGTCAACTGCTATGGCATCAGATGTTAATGGCCAGATTCTTTTGTGCCTTCAGCCTCTTTATTCTACTCCGAGTGAAGGCATGGGTCTAAAATGTTTCTCTCCATCTCTCAGAATGCCAGACACACTTACAATAGGAAAGAGGAGTGATTTGACATTCCCATTACACTGTAAGAGGGAAGAAACTACACAATTTGTGCAACTGCAGATCTCAAAGCATCAGATGGCAGCAAGATGAGTAGGGATTGGGCATCTAACAACACCCATGTATCCATTGTGCTGTGGTGTCCACCACTGCCACAATGGGCAGGGATAAAAATTCCCAGTTTTCCCAAAATAGAAGCACCCCTGGTTATTCTTTGGTAGGAAACCATCTATCCCAGTCATAAAATCATAGAATGGCCTGGGTTGGAGGGGACCTTAAAGGTCATCTTGTTCCAATTCCCTGCCATAGGCAGGGACACCTTCCACTAGCCCAGGTTGCTCAGAGCCCCATACAACCTGGCCTGGAACAGTCTCTGTACACTTTGAACAGGATGCTTGTACCACTGTTGACTGATGGAAGAAGACTTGCTCTTCCATGATAAGTTGAAGATGACAGCCTCATTCACTGTATCACCCTGGACTATTCCTGGAATGCTGTCTTTTCTGTGCATTGAATGAGGTTCTTGTACTGACAAAAACATACCACAGTGCAACTAAAGATTTTGTCACAATACTGGAAATAAAGGGAGAAGGGAAAGGGAAAGCAGGTTGTACTAGAAAACTTTCATGCAAGCCTTTCTTAGCTTTCAAGGACTTGCCTCTGTAAAGTGCCTTTAACACTGTGTTTGTCTTGGGTTTTCAAAAAAACTAAAATTGAAAATAAGTTCCCCAAACTTCTATCTATAGACGAGTAACTTTTCAACCTTTTTTAAACCTCTGTTTCTAAATCCCTTAAGTATTTTCCATGTAAATATGCTGGGGGCTTTTCAATGTCTTTCATAGAGACTCCATAGACACATGTCAGGAACTTCAGGTTTCTGTTTATCACATTATGAAAAACTTGCTGGCCTGCCAGACAGCCACAATTTTTAGGTTTACAGCACAACCCTGTGCTATGTGAGCAAATGAATAAGTGTGATAGAAAATAACAACAGTATGCAGACCTATCACCAGAAAAAAGCATGGAGGGTTTCACAATTGCTTGTTAGCATAAAATTCCTGGGGTTTACAAACACTGTGTCAGGTCTTGCAGTATCAGATGCAATTGCTTTGAGATCCCTGTGCACTCTTCATCTGAACTTTGTTCTCCTTTGGGTCTGTTCAACCCCTTTTGCTCCTGCACTCTGTCATTCAATATCCATCCTTTATTTCCATCCTGCAGTCCTTGAGATGGTCCCAGATGTTTATCCTGCAATTCTGTGCCTTAGCTCCTGTCCACACCCCATCCTCCTGTTCCCACTTTCTATCTTCTCCCAGCCCTTTCAGTTCACTGTTCTGTCCTTCCTCATTTTCCATCCCCTTCTGCTCCTAATTCTTTTAAGTAGCTTTGGCTCACCCCAAACCCCAAATACTTCAACAGAGCCCCATTTCCATGCAAGAGAAGGGCTATATTTCCCAAATGACAAGCAACTACTGAAAGCTCTACTGTGGCATTTGGTCCATCTTCATTTGTGCCCAAGTTATATTACAGCCCTCTTAGTACTTCCAAATGCATAGTGAGGAAAATCATTTTAGCCCAAGTTCAAAAAGCCCTTGCCAACAGTCCTGGGCTAAGATCAGGTTGCACGTGCTGCTGGTGGCACCTTGAATATTCTTACCTGGTGGTGTTTGCAACAGAAAATTTTATAGTAGACTTGTGTTTGCAGGTATCTAATGCAATGGAGGTTTGGGAGCAATGTCATACAAAACATCACCTCTATCAGCTAGACAGTATCAAGCTAATATTAAAGTGAGGATATGTCGCTGGATGTTGGGAAAGAGAAATAAGTGGCTTTACCTTGTAAGAGATGCCATAACATTTTCCTAAATGGTCCAGTTAATGATCCACCTCAGTGCCTGTGTAAGGGTATGTGGAAATAGAAAGCATCTGCTTAATTAAGGTAACCCAATCAAGGACCCTTTCAAGGCAAAGAGAGACTGTTTAAAAGAACATGCAATGACAGGATAAAGGAATGGCTTCAAGGTGAAATAAGAGGATAAGATTGGATATTGGGAATAAGTTCTTAACTGAGGCCCTGGCACAGGTTGGGCAGAGAAGCTGTGGCTGTCCCATCCCTGGAAGTGTCCAAGGCCAGGTTGGATGGGGCTCTGAGTGACCTGGGCTAGTGGAAGGTGTCCCTGCCCATGGCAGGGGGTTGGAACGAGATGATCCTTTAGGTCCTTTCCAAGCAAACCATTCTATAATTGTATGAAAGGTGGTAACAAAGGGAAAGATGGAAAGAAAAACACACAGAGACACAAATCTGATAGATAAGGATAACAAAGGAATGACAAACACCAAAAGTCTTCAGTCACTAATTGCAACAGATAAGAAGGGGAACATTTGAGGGGGGCCAGTGGAACTATGCAAAGCTTGTTGGGGGAAGTTTAGGGGAAGAAGAATAAATAGCAAGAAGAGGGTACAACAAGGTCATGTGACAGCAGTTGCTGATGGTGTGTAAGCAGTGGCTTGAGCCAGCCCTGCCCCTGATCACCGTAGTCTCTCCTGACTTCTCACTAAAACCTTCCTTCAGTCTCCTTCCCCCTGCCCTGGGTGTGGCAGAGCTGTAAGGATGAGGTGCCAGCAACTGGAGGCACCCTGAGAGTGGACATCTCTGCAGTCACATGCACTTGTGTCCTGTTTAAAGGTTATTAAAAACAAACAAACAAAAAAAGCCCAAACAAACCAAAAGCCCAAACAAACAGAAAGCCAGGAGAAAAACAACAAACAGCAACAAAACAAAAGAACCACTTTTGTTACATTGAAATTTGTTACTGATTCCAAGTTGCAACAGGTGAGATGTTGCCTGCATGCTAACAAAACTACTTTATTTTAGGCCACCACTTTATGTCAATATTGAGAGAGAACTATAAAGATTTCAAAGAGATTTGTGTTGCTCTGATGTGAAGGGAGCTCTGTCTCCAAGGCAAACCCCCATCCCATGTGTGTGTCCTGGTCTATCCTCCTCCATCCACAGTGCCATAAGGAATATCCTATCTGCACCAAGACCTTCCCCTTTCCCATGGCTCCACAGAACTCATCTCTCCCCCACATTGCACATCTGTGTCTCTACAAAGTAGAGACATTTCCATTTTTCTCAGTAGACAGTGCTAGTATGGGCAGTAGGCTGACCAAGTGCACCCAAGAGACAAAGCAGAAGGGAATACAGTTCCCTGGAGCCACACAGCTCTTCCTGCTTGCTC
This sequence comes from Dendrocincla tyrannina, assembly GCA_035047865.1. NCBI lineage: Eukaryota > Metazoa > Chordata > Aves > Passeriformes > Dendrocolaptidae > Dendrocincla > Dendrocincla tyrannina. Next base: position 55,456,156 of record JAWWMP010000041.1, read on the forward strand.
TCCCTGTCCCCAATCCCAATCATGAACAGGACAGAAAGAATTTGGCTTTTTTGTAATTTCTAACTGCCCTTCACAGGGATTTCTGTTCATCCCTGCAATGGAAGCAGTGAGACTTCTAGAGGTCATCTGGCTAAAAAAGGGTCATGTCTCTACCTGTGAAGGCACAGCTGGCAACACTGTGCTCCTTCTCTCACCTCATGCTGCCTCTGCCTTCATCCCATTCTGTGAACTTCTTCAGTTGACACATTTGGCACCGTCCCACTTGCCCAGTGTCCTGCCTGTGGGCACGAAGAGCTCTGGAGACACAGTGCTCAGGTCTGCCACCCCTTCTCCCACCCATCCTGCACAGACAGGAGCACAAAGGTCCTGGTCAGCCAAGATCCCTCCTACTGATGTGGAATTTTGGTAGTATATCTTTGACAAGTCTCTGAAGAAATAAATCTTGGAGGAATACACTGAGTAAATTTCTTCAAGGATGGCAAAAAGCACACCATGACGTCAGAACAGCCTCTCTGCCAAATTTTCTGTATCTGCTCAAAAAGTAGTAGATTTTTGTAGCTAAATGAGTGTAATAATTTCTGACAGGCAAAGCGAAACATTTTCCACCAACTTTGTTTCAGAGACAGCCAAATAATTTTTTCTCCCCTTTGGAAAGTTTCTCCTAAAACAAATAAATGAAAACAAACAGGCAAATTATCCCTGAGGTAGACAAGCAACACGAAAAAAATCTTATTCGAACAGTCTTAAGATCAACAAGAAGCCTTCCAGCTCAGGCAGAGAAGACTTTTCCAAACTTCTTGAGGATAACAGTAGTGTGATCACTGAGTTTAGTGACAGTATTTTGGGACTGTCATTACTGAATATAAACTAAATAGACACTAAACTCAATTAATACTCAGTAGAGGAACCTGACACACAAACGTCAATACACAGACTAATTCCATTCACATGGTCCTCCCATCTTAATTTCTATAAAGGAAGGAAATAACTTCCCCTCTTCTTGACTGCTGGAACAATAAGACAATCTTCAAATATGAAGTGATAAGGAACAGACGTAACACAAGCTGCTCCTTCCTCTGCATGAAAACTGCTGAAAAAAAAAATCAGTGGGACATTGCAGAGAAGGTGAATAAAAAGCATGAGGGTCACTGCTAAGGTGAGGATGAAAAATGTCTGACAGGAATTACCCATTCAAAATCATCTGTGTTCTCTCCTGGACTTTCTGGAGAGTCGCAAGTTCTGATTCTTTCAATCTGAGTCAGATTTCAGGGCAATGGGTAAATAAATAAACAGGCAGAAAACAGAAAGGTAATACATAAATGATCCTATTGCTCAATGAGACAGGGGAGGTAGGGACAAAGGACAAGAAAAAGCCTGAGGTGTTCACTGAGTTTTTTTGATTGGTTTGGTTTTGGGGGGTTGTATTTTTCTTATTATTAGTTGTTCCCAGCAAAATTGGATGTCAGGACACAACCAAACAGCAGAGTCTGTGGAAGCAAAGCAGTATCCACAACAGAAGAGGATTGAGTTAGGGAACATGGAAGTCAACTGGACATGCATGAAGCTGTGGGATCAGCCAGGATGCTTTTTATGGTGCTGATGGAGCCACCAATGCCATGCAAAGGCCAGTTTCTATCATCCCCACAGATCATGATGAGCAGGGAGAGGTTCCTGTTGCCTGAGAGGCAAATCCAAACCCCATTGTCAAGAAGATTCAGGCAGCTGCAGGCCAGTTTGCGGGGGCTACAGAGCTAATCCTGCTCAAAGCTATTTCCAACCACATGAAGGATAAGAAGGTAATTGGGATCAGCCAGCATGAGTTTATGAAAGAAAAATCATCTTACCAGCTTTGTTCTCTTTCATGGTGAAAAGACTGGTTCACTGGAAGGGGAGAGAGTGACGAATGTTGCCTACCTTGTTTTATCATCAGTGCAGTGTCCCCTGGTGCTTAAATGTACATTGTACAGGAGACAAAAGCCATCGCACTTCCCTTCCTATGTAGACACCACCACTGTGTTACAACTTAATGAATTCTGAAAAACAGGGTAAATAGCAATGGAATAGAGCTATACTGCACATCTGTTTGATACAAACCCTCCAATTTTAGATTTATTGAAGATTTGGAGCTTGGCAGAGTCACAGTTTTAAGCACTGGATGCAGCTTAAAGCCTCACGTGTTAATCTGGGGAAACTTTGCTGTAAAACAACTGTGACACGAAGGAGCTTCAAGGAAAGGGTATTTTCTCCAAGCTACAGTACTTGTGAGTAATTACCTCACTGGAACATGATCAACCCGAGACATGCAGGAAAGACTCCTCAAAAGGGGAAGAGTTTGAGGATCAGCAAGAGCAAAGGGAAAAAACACTCTCTCCTAGTGTCAAACTATAGATATGTAGTTTGGCACCTAACACCAAATTAAACCAAGTATTGGAGCTCTGTGCACAGTTCAAAGCAATGAATCACGCTCTTTCCATCTCTCCTATTAGAGCTGTCTCATCCACTTATATCCAACAGCTTCCTAATGGCTGCCAAACCAAGCCTCAGCTTTTATGAGAAGGAACAACAGCGGCAGCACCACTCTTTTTTTAATTAAAAAAACCCAAACAAAATAAAAAAAAAGCAAACAAACAAACAAAAAAAAACAAAACAAACAAACAAAAAAAAAAAAAAAAAGAAAAAAAAAAAACAAACCCTGAACACACACAAGCTGCCTGTAAAATAAACCAGGGACCCTCCTGAACCACCCTTCCAAATTTAACAAGATATACATAAAATGAACCTTGTGCAGCCTTGCCAGATCAAGGCTTGCTGTGAAAGATGTCAACACTCAATGGGTTATGATTATAAGGAACAAATGTCACACAATCTTGGACTCAGGAGAAGCCTTATATAGTAACTTAGGTACTGCTGGAGAGACAGGCATGGGAACAACTCTCCTTGCCTGATGGAATCCCTCTAACCTCTTTTGGGATCACTTAGAGGGAGCCTGGCATGTCAGGCTCTAACTGTGCTGAGCGCTTTACTCATGAGCACTCTTGTAAAATGCTGTTCCAGCACAGGGGATGTGCCCATAAAGGTGTCAAACAAAACTGCTTAATTATGATGTTGATGCTTACTTCTACACAAAGAAAGGAGTGGGAACACCTCCTTCAGCCTCTGTTCTCTCTCCCAAGACTGAAGAAATTTTAACTTTTTACTCTAATAACCAGAACTATAAAAGCCTTTTTCCTCTCAAAATATCGACTATCTTTTTAATAACATGTAATGAAGAGGATGTGGTTGAATAATGCAATTCTTTTGCCCCAGTTCTAATACCTTTTTTATAGTGCTCATCTAAGTCACTAAAAGGAATTAATATTTTATTGCTTTCTATGAAAAATGCATAATGCCTTTCCCATAGTAAGGTTTCAAACTCCAGCTGCTGCAGTTCAGAACGGAATTTCTTTCTGATTTTGCTCTCACTGGAGTCAATAAAGCTCTGTGGGAAAATACCTAAATTATTTGTTAAAAGATTAAGAGGAGCCTCAAATTTCCCATGGAAGCTGGTTTTGAAATTTTACCATTAAGCTACTGCCATGTTTCATTTTCACAGCCCTGAAAAAACAGGAATTACAGATTCTGCTTGTAGACATCATCATACATTAACCCCTTCTGGAACTCTGGTTTGAGTAGTCCCTGATTTTAGGAAAGAAGCTTTCTTTGCAAAAATAATACACTCTCCTAACCTTTATCTCTTATATCCTGTCTGTGCAATAGGCAAGTCAAACCCTAAGAGCCAAGTATTTGCAAACAAGCCTTTTTTCAGACTAACACTGTCAATTAAGCAAACATAACCAAACTGACAGGTCTGTGTAATCAAAACTACTGTTGGCATCTTGATGTTGGAGGAAAAATAAGGAACCTCACTTGATTATATGAAAAGCTTAAACATCCCCAAAGCAGATTCATTCATCAAATTCATTGCCAGACATCTAAAAATAAATGAAGTATTCTGGGCTTTTAAAAGCAAACAAACACCCTCTCATTTCCAGTATGTTCTCAGGAACAGCTTCTCTAGGATTTTCCCCAAGAGAATCATTTCACCTAAGGATAATGGTCCCAATTCTGCAGTTTTTTAACCTGTTGAGAAGTGCTCTTTAGCCATTTCAGCACAACTAGCACGCAACATGAGGAATGGTTTGACAAATGATTGGGAAATGTAGAATTCTGACATTCATATCTTTTGTAGAGATGTTGCTATTAATATTAAAAGTAATAATTTTTTTTAAAAAGCCCATAAATCAGCTCAGGACAGAAATAGCACTAACTGTATTTAATTTTGAGAGGCTGTCATCAGAGCCAGCTATTGAAGTGGAGCCTTTAAGGAGCCTATCTGTTTTCATGAGCCCAAATTGACCAATAATTCTGAGATAATTCTGCAAATGCTGAGGTCTTTGCAGCACCTGTAGAGACCATTGTAGCCCAGCAAAGTGCTCAGTGTGTGCTCCCCAGTGTATGAGGAAGGCTAAACAAAACCACTTCCCAAGCCTTCTGAGGAAGGCTCTTGCACAGATGAGTTTTTCTGCAGCCAGCCAGTGCTCTCTCCCAAACAGGGGTACAAATATCCCATGGGAGCACCGTAAGGATCAGGCTGCTTTCCACTCCAGTGGGCCCATTTGGCAGAGGGTGCTGCAAGGTGATGCAAGTACATGTTCTGAGAAAGTCCTGCTGCTCCTCCAGCCTCCTTGCCCTCTTCTGTTGGCAACACTGAGCTGAGGGTCATGCCTCTGCCTGAGTTATTAAAAGGGCATCAGTGCTACTGAAAACCCATTTAGTGGGTTTGCTTCCAGCATTCCTTCAGTTATGTGTAAGCCTATCCAGCTTGCACTGATGGATTCAGAGATATTTTTGGCCATGCTATATCTTGCTACGAGGAGATGTCTGATCTGCTTCATGTCTCTGAGTTACATGGAGAATTGCAGCTGGATCTAGCTGAGGCAGAATGCTGTAGCAAAGAAGCACTACCATGGGTGCCAGTACGTGAAGGAAGCCCACGAGGAAGATGGAGAGAGTGAGTTGGAGATTCCTGCCCATGTCAGGGGGCTGGAAATAGGTGATCTTTATCTCTTCTCTCTCAAACCATTCTATGATTCTATGCCTGTTCCTGCCTCGTGTCAGATGAATTCACATGTCCTGTGACACCCAAGCAAATGATAACCTGAAGGTGCCTGTTCCCACTTTTTATTAGTTCACTGCACCAGAAATACGCTAGTAGAAACTCTAGAAGCTTGTCATTAAATGGGTTTGGTGCCTCACCTATGCATTTATTTCTGCTTTTTCCCTATCTGCTTCTAAGGAGAATTCTTTATAGGAACCAAAAGGCTGAGCAGCAGACTGCTGTGTCTTTCTGCTTCTCCCCTTTCCCAGATGCCTGGCTTCCAAGGATGCTGCTGAGTGGCACATGCAGGAAGGTGGTTGCTGTTCATCCCCACTTGAGAATTGCTCTTGAGTTTTACTGTTTCTCTGAAGCTGGAACCTTGTGAAAAGATAACCAAGGATTCCTCCCTCTCTATTCATCCAAGGGGGGAGGGGGAGAAATAAAAAGCTATTTTTCCATAAAATGTTGGTGTCGCAAAAAAAGCATTTCCTTCCGCAAACTCTCCTCAAAGATGATTTCCAGTCAGCCTTGGTTAAAATGTAATTCGCAAATCCTTGCAAATAAAGAAGGCCTGCTGTGTTGTTTGAAAGAAAGTTTGTCTGATCTGCAGTTTTTAATTCACAGGAAGACAAGTGAAGGAGGCTCCAGTAAAGAATTGTTCATCTCTGAATCCAAAGAGGTATTGATTATCCCTGGATGTACATGCAGAAATTTGCTGGCATCAGGATTACAGCAGGATAATTGAGGTCCAAGAGACCCACAAGACACTGGGGGTGACTTCTCAGCCCCCAAATGGCAACTGCATGCAGAATTTGATCCTAGATCAGAGAGTAGAATGAATGGACTAGGACATCCTAACAGACAGATTTAAGTTTAAAATATGAACTTGATAGGTACATAAAACCTGGCAGGGGGCTTTATGCAGAGCCCAGCCACAGCCGCTGCTCTTTTGAAAGGTATTACAACATGTAGATTTCATGGCAAGGCTGCCAAAAACCTTAACACTTCTGAGGGTTAGCATTTGTGTGCCCCAAAATCATCACAGTGACTGTACTGCCCATAAAAATTGGAGGCACAGACCAATATTGCAATTCAGATAATTGTGTGAGGAAAAAAAAATTAGGGATCATCGTAAAATGTATTTCTTTCTCTGCTGTTCCAAGTGATTGCCATTACCTACAAAAGCAGAACCACATCGGGGAATTCCACTGGGAGTTCCAAGCAGTACACACTTCCAAAACACCTGATTGATTGGAATCTGGGCCACCAAGGGGATCAGAGGGATGGAGCAGCTCTGCTGGGAGGAAAGGCTGGCAGAGCTGGCATTGTTCAGCCTGGAGAAGAGAAGGCTTTAGGGTGACCTCATTGTGGCCTTGCAGTGCCTGAAGGGAACTCACAGGGAAGGTGGAGAGAGACTATTCCAAGGGGCTGGAGTGACAGGACAAGGGGAATGGCTTCATAGTGACAGAGAGCAGGGTTAGAGTGAATATTGGGAAGAAATTCCTCCCTGTGAGGGTGGGCAGACCCTGACATAGGTTGGCCAGAGAAGCTGTGGCTGCCCCTGGATCCCTGGGAGTGTCCAAGGCCAGGTTGGATGGGGCTCTGAGCGACCTGAGCTGGTGGAAGGTGTCCCTGCCCATGGCAGGAGGTTGGAACAAGGTGACAAAACTTTAAAGTCCCTCCCAACCCAAACCATTCTGTGATTCTATGATTTCTTAGGAAGTATACCAATATTTCCACAAGGGGGGGAAAATCAGAACAAAATAAACACAAACAAACAAACAAAACCTCCCAAAACCTAAGCAAAACACCAAAGAGGCTTTTTTTTTTCCCTTCTATGCCTATTACAGAGGCACTACACTTGGTCTCATGTTCAAATTCTTATCCCAGACACAATGAATGGTGCTTCCAGAGAAGCCTGGACTTAATGAGCATTAGCTCATTCTTCTGTTTCCACAAGGAACTGCTGTGTTTATTTTTGGTGTGTGTTGAAAGAAGGAAGCCTGATTTTTCCAAATAGATTCTTACCACTAGTCAGGGCCACAATCTACCAGGTGCGTGACTTTGGACAAAGTGAATGCTCTTCTGAACAATTAATCCTTTTTTTAAAGAATAAAGGTGCACAAATCTTCCCATCCTGACTGTCTTTAAAAGAAACATTGTGCTGAGCAGGAAGATCATCTCATCAAGTTCTAAAGGAGGTAAAACACTTCACCAGTTACGTGACAGGAGGTGAATACCTCAGGCTTCACGTAAAACAAAAGGTGTATTGAGCCTGAATGGTTCAGATGACAAATCCTTTCATTCCAGGGTAGTTTGGGTACAAATTGAGTAGGCTCTAAGAACAGAACCATCTTCTCTACATTATGTTCAGTCATGTCAGATTCAATATTCAAAGTCTGCTGGAACTGTGTGCAAGTCTTAAGGGTCACCTTAGACACAATTACATGTTTCAGTAATGCCTTCCACCCAAACTTTTTGACTCACCTTTAGAATTGCTGTCAGAGTCACCTTTACTCTGCCCAGATATGTGGGTAGTTATTAAAGCCAAACAAGTGAGGGCTTTGTACAAATCTTTAGGTGTGTGTAGGCACATATACATGACACATGTTTGTTTGCAAGCCTGGGCTTATTCACTGGCTATAGAAATACATGTCCTTGCAAATTTGTGCGTGAAAGTGTTCTTGAATCATTTAGGGACTTTTTGCACAATGCATCTGAAAATGTACCTTAAAAAGTGTTGCCATCACTATTATCTTTTCATGGATTATTTTCTTGATTTGGTGATTTCAGACTGTGGGGAACAAATGACTGATGCTGAGCAAGAACAGGGAAGGGGGCTTACCTTAAAGGAAGCCGTTCAGAGATGCTGTTGAATAACATGGATTCACTTCTCTGCAAAGTTTCAAATATTTATTTCAGAAGAAATAAGGGCCAGATGGCTCCAGAGACTGAGGTAAATTTGTTCTATAATTTACTCACTGAAAATAGCTCAGCAAGCTTTAAATCAAGGTTTTAGAAGATGAGCAATCTTAGTTTTGGTGCAGGGATTCTCAGCACTCTCCGTAACTTAATCCCATAGGAATCTTCTCCAGACAAACCGCTAAACCCTAGATAGTTCCCTGAAAAGCACACACAGCCTTGGAACAGGCCAGCCTTAGTGATGGGCCCCATTTTGTAGACAGGGAAGAGGCACAGGAGAAGAGCCCAGGGACACAAAGCACATCAGTGGCAGAGCTGAGGTTATTTTTGCCTAAGTCCAGTGCTCTACTAGCCCACCAGCATGGGCATCCCAGATGCTCTATTCTCCTCCTGAGGATCTCCAGCTTGCATCTGCCCTTCAGGAAGGGAGAATGGCAAAATAAAACTACAGAAATCTTTCCCATCCTTTAGCATGACCAGAGAAAGAAATGACACATTAGAAGCAAGGTCCTGCCTTCAGAGAAAGAAGCAATGTTTTTCTCACATCACCTGCTCAGCATCAGTCAGAAGTAATTCCCCTGCAGTGAGCAGAGCAGAATAAGTGCTGAACCCTCTGAAAACAGGATCAGGCCCCTCAGGCTCTTTAAAGGACAGACAAAATATTCTGGGACTCGGCTCCCATTTCACCACAGCCGGATGGGAGGAAAGCGAAGCCTCCAAGTCTGCCACACTTCTCAGAGCTTCAGAGACACTGAAGAGAGTGTGAGAGCACCAAGTATAGGTTTGTAATTTAATTTATGTTTATTTTGGTCCAAGGTTGAGGTCAATGCACAATGAGGAGGTTATCAGATGACTCATATTAGCCCAAGCACTGTGCTGGGATAAAGTTAGTACTGTGCCTACTGGGAAGATGTGAGATTGTCAGATGGCCAGAGTACAGCCTTACATAATTCATTTCTATTCCTGAAGTAATTTTCTTGACCAAGTCTGAGAAGGGAAGGAACATTCTTTTGTAGTGGTGTGGCAGGGTGGAAATCAGGGCTTTACACATAATGTGCTCAGCTGCATTGACAGGAAAACTCATTATTAACATAAAGTACTTGCCCTTTTTAGCACTTACATTATAAGACATGTACAACATTATCCAGGTATTTTTGACCTGAAAAGCTGCAGATACACAGTTCTAAGAAGCAGTTCCTTGCTGGTTTGCCTAATTAATGACACAAGCAGTAGAAATAAGACAAAAACTGGAACCCAACCTTTTTTTTGCTTCAATTAAGTCCAGCAAAGACTCCACAGGAACAGAATAGGACTTCTGAGTGTCATATGGGAAACACAAAACTAGAGACATGACCCAGACAGGGTGTCAAGGAAACATGAAACAGATGCTTTGCTCATGTATTTGAACACAGACATATAGAAAAGCCAAATGCCTTAGCCATGATTGTTCATCCTTTTGGATGAAGCATTAAAAAAAAGCTCTTAAAGCATAAAGAGAGAATCTTTTAAGATTAAATTAATGTCATCTTGAAAGAATTCTTGCACCTATAGTAGACTAACTAAGGGTTGTCTGGCTTTGAAAAGTAGCCAGAGGAAGTAGTGACTGATGGACAAAGCAGGAATCAGCAGAGCCCTTTGACCATGGTGAGGACTAAAAGCTGTACCAAAAGGAGAATAGTGAGTACACAGATGTAAATCATTACTTGCTTCAAAAGATTTCAGATTTGGATTCTTCAGTGCAAGAGAGATGTTGATAAAATGGAATGAATTCCGTGGAAGGGCACCAAAATTGTCCAGGGGCTAGAGAATGTGTCCTGTGAGGAGAAGCTGAGACAATGGAGCTTGATAATTCTTAAGATAAAGCTTTGGAGATACATTAAAGCCACCTTCCAGTTCCTGACAGGCTTTTACCAAGAACGAAGAGCAAGGGTCTTATGTGCTCAACTACAGAACAAGAGTCCTAAATTTGAAGCAAGAGAGGTTCTTATTGGATGTAAGAGTGGGGAAAAACGGCACAGCAGTATAACAAAGCACAGGGACAGGTTGCAAACGTATGAAAACTAGTAAAGAACAGTATGTGGCTCCCTGTCTCCCAGGGCTTCCCAAAACCATCACCTGGAAAGACAGAACAAAATAGGAGACCAAAGCCATGAGACTTTTTCTTGAAACTACGCATCCACAGTGAGAAAGAGACTATTTCCAAGGGCCTGGAGTGACAGGACAAGGGGGAATGGCTTCACACTGACAGAGAGCAGGGTTAGATTGGATATTAGGGAGACATTCCTCTCTGTGAGGGAGGGCAGGCTCTGGCACAGGGTGGGCAGAGAAGCTGTGGCTGCCCCTGGATCCCTGGGAGCGTCCAAGGCCAGGTTGGATGGGGCTCTGAGCGACCTGAGCTGGTGGAAGGTGTCCCTGCCCATGGCAGGGGTTGGAATGAGTTGATCTTTAAGGTCCCTTCCAACATAAGCCACTCCATGAAAATCCACATCTTGGGGAAAAACAGTTGGGGTTTAAGGTTTTCAAAATCTGACCCACTCCGTTTCTAAATAATTAACTTCCTCTAACCCACACTGCATGTCCTGATTTCCAGTCTGAGGCCTGAAACCCTAAGGATCAGTGGAACAAAAGCCTTTTAATCTTTTCTAGAAATGTAGGTGCTAAATATAGATCTGGCTTAAACCATTAAATTATAATACTCCATTTTAAAAGCAACAAAGCAATTAATCTTTATTTCTGCAGTTGTAGACACAGCCTCTCCTTTAACAGTGGACTCCTGCAAAGCTGCTTCTCCCTACCTTTAGTGGGACGATGAGTTAACACAAATGACAGAGTATCATTTTCAAGGGCTCCTGTGTCACAGAAACTTCACCTACAGAAGTCTTCAAGATTCAAGCAGGCAAAGCCAGGAGTGATGTGACCTGGTGTTGCCTGGCAGTTTGCCCTTGCAGAAGGACAGACTGGGGATTTCCAGAGGCTCCTTCCAGACAACACATTTGTGATGTTTCAAAAGTCCCTCCTCAAGATAACTCTGGTAACTCATTGGTCATATAGAATGGACCTTTTCAAATTCTGCAAATGCCCCACTCAGCATCCTAGTGCTAAAAGTCTTTTCCTCTTTTCCTCCAACACATGAGCTTTCCAAAAGCAAGGTAGGAAATCAGATATGCGTGGAAAAGAGTAAACTGGAGAGTCAAAGGACTGATACCTCCTCCTGTTAAAAAGTCAAATAGAAAAATTGCTGTGCATTTCAGCTTTAAAAAAAAAAAAGCCCTTTTTTTGCTAACTTCCCTAGCCCTCAATGAAAAAAAAAATGTATAAGAAAAAAAAAAGCAGCACTGTTAGTCGGTCAATAATCTAGACATTCCCAGTTTGGGGGTAGAAACTGAGACATTTATTGATCACTCTTGCTACAATATATAGAACCAAAGAACGGGGTATGTTAATGAGGAGGTAGGACAGGTTAATGAGGGGGACAAGCTATGTTAAGGAGGACTTAGGCAATCCAGTCACTATATTTCATCATATGGGTAAGCATTTCTCCACACCAGGACCACCTGGGGGGAACAAAGGGTTTCTGCACATCTTGCAACATCTCGTAAAAGTCCTTCCATATCTTGCAAGGGAAGACAGGGCTAATATACATAGATAGCTGAAAACAGTCCTGGTCTTCAAGGCATCTTCTCTTGGCAGGCTCATGTCTTACCAAAAGGAGAAAACCCTTTCAGTATCTGCTGCCCAGGGCTTGCTGGACAATCCCTTCAGGTCTCCTTCCATTAATAATTGTTTTTCTTCCCCAAAGCAGCACTGTTTGAAAATTCTCTTTGCTTCATCTGTATAAAACAGATCATGGTTCTTTTTCATTAACTCCAGATCAAAGCTCTTCACTCTAAGTATGGAACCAAAGGGACCAGGTAAAGTAAATATCATCTTCTCTCCAATTTCGTGTGCAAACACTGAGTTCTCAGGCTGGGAAGACATGATTTAGTAGTTTTACTGCAAAAGGAAGAGCTGCATTTATATCCTGATCTTCACACTAATGACTATGCTCTCATTTTTTTCAGTGTGATGATTATATCTAACTAGATCTAACAAAGCTGACCTTGTCCTGGAGATCATTGCCAGGGACAGGCTGAGTAGGAGAGAGGGTAATAAGCCTTGGAGCAGGTCTCATGTGAAGTCTCATCCTCATATGCCGGATATACCTACCCCTTCTCCCCATCCATGCAGTCATATGAGAATAAGTTTCTGGAAGCAGGACCAGATGAAGAGTCTTATCCACCATCATTAAATATGTTGGACTACATGTACTATTTTACAACATCTGCAAAAATAAAGGGAGTAGATACTTCAAACCCATCTTAAAACATGGCCCAAAGGCAACACCCAAGCTACATTATGCTATACAAACACTGTCAGGGATTTTTTTCCTGCCCAACCCAGTCACTCAGATTTAAATTTCCTGCAGCTGAGGTTTGTCAGACTCTTGTTTTGAAACTTGTCTGCTGATGAGAAGTGCACAACCAGCTTTGCTCCCATCAGTTGTATTAAAAATAAAAGTTTGATCCTAAGGTTAGATCAACATTTTTGTACCAGTTGCCAGCCTTAAATGAACTTTCCTAACCAAGGCAGAAAACCTTAAGACCAAAGATTTATGCTAGGAAATCTATTATGAAATTTTACTCCACCAATGCCTGGCACTCTTTCCACCTAAAAGAAGGGAACTGTACAAGTTCACAGTCTCATACCCTTGTCTTAGCACTATCATATGGAGGTGAATTTATTACTGTGGATAGGGAAGAAATAGATTTCAGGCATGTTATCTGTTGTCCAAGTATCTATTCCTCAACTTTTTACTATTTTGATAATAATCTGCTCAGGAGAGGGACTATTTCCAAGAGCATGGAGTGACAGGACAAGGGGGAATGGCTTCACACTGACAGAGAGCAGGGTTAGATTGGATATTAGGGAGAAATTCTTCCCTGTGAGGGTGGGCAGGCCCTGGCACAGGTTGGGCAGAGAAGCTGGGGCTGCCCCATCCCTGGGAGTGTCCAAGGCCAGATTGGATGGGGCTCCGAGTGACCTGGGCTAGTGGAAGGTGTCCCTGCCATGAACAAGGTCATCTTTAGTGTCCCTTCTAACCCCTGTCATTTTGTGATCCTATGATATTTTTATATGTTGGCTTCCAGTGTTTTCAAAAACTCTCCCTTAATGCACAGATGGGGCCATGTACACAAATCAACATAATCCAGACTCCTGAGAGGCCCTCTGAGTGATTTGGCAACTGGAATGTGGAAATCCTGGAAGTTACACACAGCAAGAAGAAAGTGAAAATTATCCAATAAGGCACAGATTCTCCAAGTTCACTCTAAATAGCATACCTTTGGGAAAATGCAGGTTCAACCTTCAAATTGGCATGCTTTATGTTAGGATAAACTCTATCTTAAAATAATTGAGCCTATGGTGGCATTTTTAGAGCAATTTCACAAGCTTATTACCATTTGTCTGAGTCTCTCGAAGCACCAACCCTTTACAGCTGAGGTCCAACATCTTCTCATATCTGAGAGATGAAAATGACCCCCCAGGAGTGCTGATGCTTCCAACGTGGGATACGAGGGGCTTCTCTCAGACTCTGAACAGCATCTGAACAAAGTCAGCCTGAGAAATCCCCAGCAGCTCATTTCTTGGCAGCTCCCATGGCAGCACATCTCCAAACAGGTCATAAAACACGGCCTCAGAGCAGGACCTGTGCTAAAAATGTCCGAGATCTGTGATTTGCTCAAGTGTCACCTGATTTCTCTCTGCCCAAACAGCTGCCCTCGGCTCTCTAGCAGAGCTACCACTGCCTATTTCAACAAAACACAACAGAAAGACATCAATCTCTGACAGAGCAATAAGATGAGAATGATTCCAGCTCTCAGGTTGCTCCTGGCAGTGTTTGCACACACATTCCTTAGGAAAATGTAAGGCTTGTGGTGGTCACACAGGGGGCTAGTGAGCACAAGAAGCAGCACACAGAGCTTGCATTTTGATCTATGTTTAAGAAATTCAGCCAAGGGTTTTCCTGCTGGATGGCTGCACTTTAAACCTGCTGGGAGCTTGTTTAAATGCTCGGTTAACATTTATAAAAGCTAGGGAGACACATTTGGGGCTAAATCCCTGCCTGTCTCTCTCGCTGCTTGTTCCTGGCTTTAGTCAGTGGGTGAAATACAGACAGAAGTGGGAGGGGGGAGGAGACACAGCTCAACTATTTAGAAAACAGAACCCTTTCCTGATGAATTATGTAGCTTTCCTCTATAATTTTCAAAAAGTACTTCCAAGGAACAAGTGGGAGTTGCATTTCTCAACCTGAAAAGACCTAAGGCTTTGGGAAGATTTCATCCCACAGGTGAAAGACAAGGTGAAATCCCCACAGACAGACAGACATTGATTTCAAAGCTGTAGGAATGACTCCTGAGGCACAGGGATAGCACTTGGGTAATTTAATTTTAGTGTGGTAGTGGGCTTGGTTTCTCATTTTAAAAGTTTTTTTAAGGAGGGGAAGGAGTGGGAGGCTGACTTTAAAGTTGCTCAAGTGAGATTTGGAAAATTTTAACAAAAAACCCCCAAACAAACAACGCCCACAAAACTTCATGGAAAATTGGGGGGGGCAGGAGGGGAAATGGCACTTCTGCATGGAAAAAGAAAACAAGGAAAGCAACTCTACCATCAATGAATTTCTTTGACCAAGAATATCTCTTCAGTATCTACAGTAAGCCATAATGTTGGAACTAAGGAGACTTACCAGCAAGTCCAGCCAGGTATCTCAAACCTCATGGATAAAAAAAGCTTTTCAAAAGTCACAGCTGATCCCTCACAAATCTGTAGACAAGCAGCAGCCAAGGCAGAGCAGACCCAGGGTGCCTTAAAGTGATTAAACAAGATCACAAACATCCACAGGAAAAAGAAAGATCTCTTAAAGTAAAAAGATGACTAGTTAGCAACTCTTTTGCAGCAGATCTGTTTTCCCTTGGAGTGTGATGGAGTTCAGTGGCTGTCCTGGCTTCGGGGTGGCATGGCAGGCATGGGAACTCCATCTCCTAGGTGAAGTTCAGCCTTCTCTGTCCCAAAGTTGTCTAAGTTGTGGTCTAGATGTATCTCCAGGCTCTGTTTGGACTGCAAACAGCTCTGGGTGATTGCCATCCACACACGCAGATGGAGATGCCATTGTGTGGTACTCAACTCTCCGATTTCCCAGCTACTGCAGGAACCACACCACTACTCAGTGCATCACAGTGGTTGGATCCAAATTAGGCTTTTCCAAGGGAAGAAAACAAATGGGTTCTGTAAGACCACACTGTGAGACAGATCACTAGTGTCCAGGGAAGGGCCAGAGGAAGAGGCAGTGGCTCTGCAACAAAATCATGTAGTACCACCTGTGGGAATTAAAGTGAGAAGAGAATTCTGGAGGCCATCTAGAATTGCCTAGGCCATAACATCAAACTCAGAATGGGTTTACTTTAGATATTAGGAAGAAATTCTTCCCTATGAGGGTGGGCAGGCCCTGGCACAGGTTGGGCAGAGAAGCTGTGGCTGCCCCATCCCTGGAAGTGTCCAAGGCCAGGTTGGATGGGGCTCTGAGTGACCTAGGATAGTGGAAGGTGTCCCTGCCCATGGCAGGGGTATGGAACAAGATGATCTTTAAGGTCCATTCCATCCCAAACCATTCTGTGATACGCTTCTATGAAGATGAAGACTTATCTAGTTTTCAAACTCCCCAAGGATGGAGATTCCACTGCCTCTTACAACTTGGCCAACATTGAACCACTCTCATGATGAGAACATTTTTCCTTACATCACATCAGAGAAGATGCAGGAGTTAATGAAATTACAGACCTGAATTGCAGGCTCAGAACTTGTTACTTCCTACAGAAGTAGATTTAGATTAGAGCCATGCACAGCTGCATATCTGTACAGAAACCTAGAAATTAGAGAAGATATTAGTAATTTTAATCTACATTAAAACCCTCCCCTGCTGCAGATGTCTGAATTCCACAAGTTTCTGCCTCAAAGACAGAAAGCTAGGCTTTGGAGCTAAAATAATGTGTAAAAATACCTAAATAATCAAAACTGCTTGATCACAATTCATAAGAGAGAGAAAGTGAACATGCACACATAGTTTCGTTTGCTGACTCCCTCTTAGCATCCCATTCAGACCACATAAAATTCCATCAGCAGTTCTTGGCCCTTAAGACAAATGCTGCATTATGGCTACAGCTTCCTGTAACTTTGAAGTCCCCAGGGAGAAACATTATCAGAATTGACACAGTTTTTTAAAAACTCTGGATAAAACAGAGGTAATTCTCTCAAGAGAAAAGGCCTTGCACATTTATAAGCAGAAATGCAAGTATTTACACCTTAAAGCTGGAGTGTGACAACCCCAACAGGCAGGACTCAACACAGAGGATTCCCTGTTCCCTCTCTGTCTGGCTGAACAGGGAGATTTAAGGGATAGGGGACAATGGTGATGAGTCCCTGTCAGGTGCATCTCCTCTCTGACTGCCCCACCTCCCCTGCTGCCTTTTACAACAGGCACAAGGCTCTGAGAGTGGAATTGAATGATGGATGATGCTCCATGGAGTGTGGAAGTGTTGCTGAGGTTGTCAGTCTGCACCCTGCATCAAAAGCACTTCCACAGAGGGGAAAGAAAAAAAAAAAATAAAAGAGTGGTCATTGCCTTCTGAAGGGAGCAGGAGGTCCCATATACACAGAGACATCTGCTGCCTCCCTGTTGCCCAGGGGAAAGATGTGAAGAGAAAGTTTCACACCCTGGTACAGCCTGAAGATTTTTTTCCATTATTGCTATTTCAAGTAGGCACTGATGAAATTGGTACAAGAAGCCTGATGACAATCAAGAAAGAGTTCAGGGCCTTGGGATCACAGAATATGGTGAGTTGAAAGGGACCCACAAGGATCATCAACTCCAGTCCTTAGCCCTGTACAGGACCATCCCCAGGAGTCATCCCATGTGCCTGAGAGCATCATCCAAACACTCCTTTAGCTCTGGCAGCCTTGGTGCTGTGACCACTGCCCTGGGGAGCCCGTTCAGTGTCCAGCCACCCTCTGGGTGAAGACTGACTAAAGGTTCAGGAGCACAGGTAGTGACCTTTATTGTTAATCCCTGAAGGAAAGGAAGAACGAAGGCTAAATTCAATGATTCTTCTGGGTTCCTCTCAGCTTAGCATATTCTGTTATCTCAGTGGAGGGAGGGAATGGAGATCCACGTGGCAGCAAAGATGCAAGGTTTGTTGATGTGTTAGAAACCATGGGAGTGCCTGGGAACAGTCATACAGGGATTAGGGCTTCTCCCCCACGGGACAAGGGCAGATAACCAAACTTGTTAGGTGCTGCTAGAACTAACCAAGCAAATTTTCATGATGTGCCCGCAAAAGAGTTTGGTGCAATGAAATTTGTATTTTCATGCTCTGCTAACACACCTTCGGCCAAAGATATTGTGGACCATTGAAAACTATGCAACCTGAGAACTGCCTTTCAAGGGTTTTTTTATATCCATTGTTTGGGTACACAAGAGAACCACTCCAGGGAGGTGGAAGACAGATCTCCAGATTATCCAAGATTTTGGGCAATGTAAAACTGCCATAGATGCAAAGCAGCAAGACTTCTGTTTTCTGAACACTTCCTAAAGTCTTGCAAACATTTGGCTTTGTTTGCGCTACACCTGCACTGGACTAACCTGCTTGGAGTGTTGCCTTGCATTCACGTAAAGTCACAGTGACCCAACCTTTGTGTCCCTTTTGGCAACTGGTGGACTGGCGATTTACCTTCTTTGCCAGTGGGACCTTCCACCCCAGAGCTGGCTTGAGGCAGCTCATTCAGCTGTGCAAGGCTGGTGTCAGAGTAGCAGCTTTTGAGAGTCCTGAGCCTCACCCAGCTCTGAAGCGCCTCACATCAAGCACAGGATGGATTTTCTCATCCAAAGCCTAGTTTTTCCACAGCAGGAGCCCAAAGAATCAGGAAATCCTTTGCCTTTCCTAAGCCAGAGTTTGCCCTGGAGTCATGGACTGCAGGAACCAGAGGACTTGGGACTGGCTGGAAGTGAGGGGAACTTATGTTTTTGCAGGAGTTTTCTGAAAGCAATATGCCACTGGATACTGTATTTTCAAAACCAATATTTTTTCCTGTGAAAGCATCATTCCTTGGAAAATACTAAGGCAGCTTTCTTCTTGCTATTTCTTCTGCAGAGAAAGGTCAGCCTTCCAGCCCTCAAGAAACTGTACCCTGGAACAGGGCTGACTGACAGTAATGCTGCAGGCTCAAGCATTTACATGGGTAAAAGGTAATTTTGCAAAATATCAATAATTCCTTCTAAAGTTTCTCCACCCTATTGACAATAAACTGTCGTGTCATTGCCTGTAAACTCAATAGGAATCTAATTCAACCCAGCAGAAACAAATTCTAAAATATGTTATATATATTTTATACTCCAAGACTGGCTAGATGTTAAGTTAGATGTTAATTCATGCATTCCTTAGTGTCCCTGCCTCCCTAACCTTATTTTCAAAGCTGATGACCCCTTCAAACAAACTTTTTCCTGCCCTTTTTATTCTTTAAGCATTTATGTATTGTTCCAATCCCCCCCCCCTTTTTTTTTACTGACAGTGTTTTGCATAAAACATTGCCTCTTTAAGTGGAGAGCACAAGGACATCTGTTTGCTTTGTTTTTATTGTTCTCACTGCCAAAAATATCTGGAGCTGAAACCAGAAACTATCACTTCTGGAACACTGCTTATATGGCCATGACAGTGAAGAGCCGTATCATTAATTTGTGAAATAGGCTTCTCCGGAAAGATGGGGAAATCAGTGAAAAAATTGGGTGAACTAAAGGACTAGAATTAGAGAACTGAATGAAATAAACCAAAAGTGTATATTCAGCAATCAATAAGAATTTCTCCTCTCTATCATAGGTTCACAGACTAAAAAAGGAATGGAGAGGAGGACTCTGTACTGCTTGATTACAGGATGATTACAAGAGATCAATAGGACAAGGCTATGAAGGCAGTTCAGAAAATTCTTTTAATGGAAAGAAACTAACTTTACTTTGCCTAAGAAAATGATGTTGAAAAGGGGATAAAATTGCTTCTTTAGTTACCCAGGGGGGAAAAATACAAAGCAGAGAAACTTCTGAGCTGAAAGACAATGCTGGCAGAAGAACACATGGTCTTGTTTGTTTCCACTCTCCAAGAAAGGATGTGGGCTGAATATCTGGAAGAAGTTTCTAACAATCAGAACTATGAAGTTCTGGAACAGCCTTTGAGGACCAGAGGGCAAAGGAGTAATTTTTGACACAGAGCTTGACCAGTTCAATTTTAGGATTTAGGAGACCACTTGCAATACTGGGAACACAGATATGATGATTAAAGGAGTCATAAGGGGCTGATATTTCTGCTCAGACACTGCACTGGAGTTTAAAGCAAGCTGGTGGATGGTGACAGGTGGACAGAAGAGAGAGATGGAAAGTGAATGCTTTAAACTTCCTCAAAATTATTCTTGGCACATCATAACTGTTTCTTAGTAGCAAGTCCTTTTGTAACTTGAGTTATTAAAGGAAAATGAGTCAAAGTAAAGATCAAGCTTTTTTATTTTAGTTAATAGTATGGGTCACACGTGTATGTTTTTCTACGACTGTAGCTGCGAAAAGTTCAGGCTGGCAGAAAGCAAATAAACAAACCAACTAGAACACCTGAAAACAAGAAAAAATAAAAACTAAGACAACCTGCAACAACAAATCTCAAGCATAATCTGATGTGCTTTTCACATACCCTCCTAAGATTACAAACACCACTCTGGAGAGAGATTAGCAGGAGTGGTGGGCAACCTTCACTCAGACCCTGGCACAGTTATTGCCATTTTTCTCTTTCCACTTGTTCTCAACCTTTCCCATCTGCATCTTTTTATCTCTTTCTTCACATGGTTTTTCTTTATTTTTTTTTTGGCCTTTTGGAGCTTTCCTCTTCTGGTGTCCACTTGCTGCAAAGCTTTTTGAAACAGGGAAAGATATCAAGACTCATACAGAAGAAAAGAAAATCATGAGACAGAAACAGGCGACCAGAGACCTACAGGCTGTGTGGACAGTGCACATATGAGAAATTGCCCTAAACAGTATTATTGGAAACTACTGCAGACCAGAGGTAGGGCACACTTGCACAGGCTTTTCTGCATTCTATTTATGAAAGTTGACTGAATCTTTCTTGCTAATCTTCTTGAGGTGATGAAATCGCCAGTTAATAAAGCTAAGCCAGGCCCTTTGCCAGAACTGCTCCATTTTGATTAAAAACATAGTAGGAAGCAAGTGAAGTCTTTATTTAATCTACAAGGTAGATTAACATGGCTCTCCTTAATGTGCAAATATTTCACATGTAAGACATTTAGTCAGCATTCTATGCAGTTCAGCACTTTGAACATGAAAAGCAAGAAGTGTTTTATACTACCCCAGTCTCTACATGCATCCCAGGACAGCACAGCACTGATATTATATAACCTGTACAGGTGTGGAACATCAGAGAGGCAGCACAAATATAACAGGACATTTTTTTTTTCCAGAAGCAGGTTTCCCATGAACTTGAATAATTATTTCTTTGACTAGAGAACACAAAAAGACTCCTCACATGAACTTAACCCAAGGAACTCAAAGAACATTCAGGAACCAAGAGGAGTTCCCCAGGAAGGACTAAAACCCTGCTGATCATAGAGAAGCTGCCAAGGTTTGTCTAGTCCTCAGACAATTATTAAACCTCCCTCCTCTTCCATGTGAGTACCAATGACTCTCCTGAGGGAGAGCTGAAGCACATCAAGAATGGCCACATGGCTCAGAGGGCAATGACCAAGGGCATGGGGCCCAGGTGGTGTTCCTCTGAATCCTGTCAGTGAGATGGAGGGGCTTGAGGAAGAGTAGATGGATCCTGCAAGTCAGAACTGTCCGTAGAGTTGGTGTTGGCAACAAGGTTTTGGCTCCTATGACCACGGGACCCTCCCTGAGGATCCATGAAAGTTTGGAGAGGAAAACATTCATGTGGGGGAAAAAAAATATATATATGTATTTTCCAACAGACTGTCCAACATCATGAGAAGAGCTTTAAAGAAAGAGAGATGAAAGAGGGAGAGAGTGTGACCAGCATTATAGTGAAGAAATGGTGGATGGGGTTATCAAGCAGACTCTGGGAATAGATGAACAGAAGGGACCTCTCTTGCAGTGAGGGCCCTAGAACTGGACACAGGAATCGAGATGTGGCCTCACCAGTGCTGAGTACAGAGGGATACAGAGGAACAATCACTTCCCCAGATAACAGCAAAGACTCCTAAATGCTGTTGTTCCTCAGTGAAATGCACAATAATCAACTCCACAGCACCATAGCAGGGTCTGTCCAAGTGCAAACTGCCATATTTGCACCAACAAGACACTGTGAAGGACTCTTCCTTCAGAAAGAGAAACATTGGCTTATGTTTTCCGTTATGTTTAAAACTCTGGACAATTTGATACAGCCCTTGAAATACTGCTCATTGGAGTGTCAGGCTCTGGGAAACAGCCCCTCTGGGGAGGCTTCAAGCAGTCAGACACTTTGAGGGTTTTGTCTAGAAAGAAAGCAGAAGAAAAGCACGAGGAAAAAAATTTTATGCCCATTTGTTCCTTCCATTTCACAGAGGAGGATGAACGATTTCTCTGTGAAGGATCAAATAACAAAATCATAAAGTCATAAAACAGAATGGTTTAAATATTAAAGATCATCCAGTTCCAACCCCCTGCCATGGGCAGGGACACCTTCCACTAGCCCAGGTCACTCAGAGCCCCATCCAACCTGGCCTTGGACACCCCCAGGGATCCAGGGGCAGCCACAGTTTCTCTGCCCAACCTGTGCCAGAGCCTGCCCACCCTCACAGGGAGGAATTTCTTCCCAATAATTAATTTAAACGCACACTCCTCCAACTTAAAGCCATTCCCCCTTGTCCTATCACTACATGCCCTTGTAAAAAGTCCCTCTCTGACTTTCTTGTAAGCCCCTTTAGGAACTGGAAGGGACTCTAAGATCTCCCTGGAGTCTTCTCCAGAGAAACCCCAGCTTTGCCAGCCTTTCCTCCCAGCACAGCTGCTCCATCCCTCTGATCCCCTTGGTGTCCCTGCTCTGGCCTCGCTCCCACAGCTCCATGTCCTTGCTGTGCTGGGACCCCAGGGCTGGGGGCAGCTCTGCAGGGCGGTCTGCCCAGAGCAGGGCAGAGGGGCAGAATAAAGAATAAAAAAAGAATAGAAGGTTGGGGTTGTTTTGTGCCCTGAATCTTAGAGCAGAATCAATTGTCCTGGCTGGAGTGTTAAGTAAAAGAACAGTGGAACTGGTAGGACATTGTCTGCTGATGCCTGAAGGACAGGATGATGGGGACAGTGGAAGGCAAAGGCAAGCTGTTGGACTGGCTCCTTTTCCTTCACAGCACTTCTACCAGGGCAAATCTCATTTCTTGGTTCTGGGGGGCCTTGCCTGCTATTGCTCTTAAAGATCATTCAATGAGCACCAGTGAAAATAATTCCAAGGTTTCAAGAGTCAATACCTCAATTCCAAAACATACCATTGCTTTAAAGTAATAATGTTAAATTAAGTCTATGACATGTTTTCCTACACAAGCAGTACCCATCATAGAGAGTTTTAAGGCAGATTTAGGGTGCGTAAGGAAGAGACTTTGAAGAGAGATACACAGTAGAATACCAAATAACAGCATGTTTATCCTGTGTGAGGCAATTCATCCCACAAGCTAGGAGTTATCAACCTAACTGTGGCCTTCTACTATATGAACCCTACAAAAAAGATGGAGGGAGACTATTTCCAAGGGCCTAGAGGGACAGGACAAGGGGAATCGCTTCACACTGACAGAGAGCAGGGTTAGATTGGATATTAGGTAGAAATTCTTCTCTGTGAGGGTGGGCAGGCTCTGGCACAGGTTGGGCAGAGAAGCTTTGGTCCCATTCCTGGGAGTGTCCAAGGCCAGGTTGGATGGGGCTCTGAACAACCTGGGCTGGTGGAAGGTGTCCCTGCCCATGCCAGGGGGTTGTGGTGGGATGATCTGCAAGATCCCTTCCAACTCAGACCATTCTATGACACCTCACAGCATAGCACAAGCTCTCACAATCCAACAGCTACCCCAGAACTCACACACTGAAATGTCCTCTGTGCTTATCCCACAGCAATAAGTGTGTTTGTAATCATCATCTTGTTCCCAGGGCTTTTTTTCCCTGCAAGCCCAAAGGCCTCTTTTAATTGGAGGGTGTTCACCACTAAGATTTTATAAACAGTAATTACTTGAGCTTTAATCTGTTCTGCAGGTTCTCTTACAAGGAATTCAAACCTTCAGGGAGAAAATCAGCTGTTATGATGCTTTTCTGAGTTTTAACCAGAAGGATTTTTCACCCCCTCCCTAAAGAGCAACAAGCCCTGTCACAGTGTGACACAGGCAACAAACTGTGAATCTAATTAAGTGTATAATAAGGCAGCAGATTGCAGCACAGTGTGCTGTTACTTAAGTCCTATAAACATGGACCTCTGTGCAGACTGAGCTGAACACATCAGGGATCATTTCCAGAGGGGTGAAATGGGATCCAGGCTCAGTTCAGCCACACTAATGGCACCTGCAGACAGACACATAGACACTCAAAGTCTAAAGGAGGTGCACAAGCAAACCTGTGGTTTTGCTAACATGAAGTGTCATTCCATTACAGGTTTATAAATGCTCCTCCTTTTTTTGGATGTGGCTGTCAGTGTAGAGCTCTAAGGTGGCATCTCTTTTCCTTAAAATATGGCAAATTGATAATACCTTTTCAAATTGTCTGTGTAAGACAAGTATTTCCCCTTTATCAAACTCCTCTTCCCACAGAAGTAGTAGTTCCAGGATATGTGCCATTACACCATGTAGTTCCCAGATTTGAATCCTGACACTTGCTTAAATAACACTTCCAGTGAGAATTTCTGTGAAATAATCCACACAGAACTGACCTACATTTGCAAATCTCCTTTGAACATGCTGTCACAAGAACACACTTGGCATTAGAAGCAAATAGCTCTCCTGACACTGAATCCAGAGCTCTGTGGGTCCACCACAGCAGGGCTCAGGTAAGTGTGGTTTTGCTTCAAAGCTGCTGCCATTATCATTGCTGCTTTAGGCACTTTAAAACAGATGGCATATTTCTGGGGAATTTTGCAGGCAAACACACAGTTAGGTACCATTTTTCCTTGTCTGGGAGAGGACTCTGGGAGAACCAGGGACTCCAAGTAAATTCACAGTGAACAGATGGAAAAAACACACTCTGAAGCAACAGCAAGTCTCCCAAAAGAAATCAGAGAAAATCTGGTTTGAAAGCTTATCTGAGATTATACACATGACTGATAACAACCATATCTGAGCAGACAGAACTTACTAGTGCTGGGTAAGTACAAAACAAAAGCTGAAATCACATTTGCTACAGGGAGTTTTGCTGAACACTGAAGTGATGTTAGTGTTTGGTTTCAAGCACAAAGCTTCACACAATGCCCAGTGCTCAACATTCCAAGAAGGGATGGGATACCATCCCGATTGACCCTGTGGGATTGATGGACCCTCCATCTCCTTGGCAATCTTTGGTCTTGCAGAGTCTGCTGAGGGTTTCTGACTAAGCAGCACTGCCCTTTAGTCCTCTCACTGCTGGCAATTAATTGTCAAGCTGGTGATCCTCATCTGGATCTCAACGCAATGGAAAAAAGGCTCCCAGTCAGCTGAATATTTTAAAAAACCCATGCAATCACAAGTTGCATAGCAGAAAATTAAATGCAAAACACTGCCCTAGAAAATGCATGCAGGAAAACAGGTACAATGCAGCTTAAACAGAGGGAGCAAAGCCCAGGAACATCAAAACAAACCAGACAACAAAGCATGATACTTGTGTGAGAATGTGGCATGATATGGACAGGAATAGTGACAAACAGGTGAAAGCAATAGTAAATCACCTAACTTCCTGAAAATTATATTTTTGTCTGCCCTTGCTTTTGACACAAGACAGATAAAATTCCAATAGTTTGGTTAAGGTTGCCTACTGATCCTGACTGAACTGCACTTGATGCAAGCAGGGCCCTGTACCCTGTTGATAACTAGTACACCTGGTGTTTCAACAGGGCTCTAGTTTCACAAAGAGGGAGGAAAATGAAAAGGTAAATCTAAATTTATCTCCTGACTTGAGAGAAGTCAGGCAAAAAAAAAGTGAATGAAAGCAGTGGGGGTTTCATTATCTTATTATTGGTTATCACAGTTCCACCACACAAGGTTTGGCCAGAACTAAACAAATCCCCCAGTGACAGATTAAATGATTCTGTCTGTTCTCTGATTTAGCTACCCTGAAAGTGGCTGACAATTGTTAGTCCCTTGAATAGCTCCTGTGTCCATTCCACCAGACACTAAAGAATAAAGCCTTTTTTCCCCCTCTTCTAATTCATCACAGTATGTGTTCCTGTTGGATATGCAATAAAGCCAACCTGGATGAAACACCAAATCAAGGAGGAAAGCAAGATGTTCTGCATTTCTGAATGTTTTTCTTTTCAGGTTGTAAGGATTTCTTTGCTGAAAGGAAGAAGCATTGGAATTGTCTGCCCAGGGAGGTGGTAGAATTGCCATCCCTGCAGGTGTTCAAAAAAAATGTCTGGATGTGGCACTTAATGCTGTGGTTTAGTTGACAAAGTGGAGATTGAGCAAAGGTTGGACTTGGTCCTGGAGGTCTTTTCCAATGTTAAATGATTCTGTGATTCTAAAAGGCAGCCCTATGGCCTGGATAAGTTAAGTGAGGAGCTTCAAATAGGCTTGAACCAATTTCTGATGGTTAACATTTTCAAATGAAAAATTCCAAATACTTACAGTAAAAATTAATGGCAAAGTAGACTGGATTGTTGTTTAATTTGTGCTATGTCAGCATATTTTATTCTGTTTCTTTAATAGCTGTTCAAGGATATGAGAGGTTGTTCTTCCTTTGATAAAGATTCATAAATCCACTGAAGTGCAGGCTGGGAAAATTCTAAAGGCAGGAAAAAGAAGGGAATAAGGTGGTCTGGGGAGCAACAAACATGGAAGAATGAGTGGTTGGTCAGTGTGCTTGGCTGGCCATGCCCCACATCTGTCTCTGCTGTGTTCTTTTCACATTCCATTTCTAGGAGCATTCCTGAATAAATATACCTATGACAATCACAAAGTGAGAGAGAGTTAAACTTTTCTTTCCTATCCAAACCCAGATCAAGGCTATAAAGCAGAGGGATGTCCCTGAGAGAAACAGGCTGGTAAATGTGGAAACAGGCAAACACAATTTGTTTTCATTTTCAGTCTGTTCTGTTACTACACTAAGTTACTGTTCTATTTAACACTTTATTGGAACACAAACCTCTGCTTTGCCAAGGATGCCCTCAGCCTTCAGCAATTCCCCAAATGCAGTGGCAGCACCAGCTTTGTTTTAATTGGCAGCAATTTTAGTTAGAGGTGAATTTTCTAAGAAAGTTATATCTAGAGAATGTGTATGGGTTCCTATTTTCCTTCCTTTCCTCCACTCAGAAGTCCCCATCCTGCTGGCCAAAGACAGCAGGCAGCTTCACAGAGAATAAAACCTACCATTTAACCACTTGTAGAAAGGCTGAAGCTTAAGTTTAAGCCTCACACACCAGTTAATTCAGTGGCATGGAGACATCACAAACACCATAACAGAGACAAAATGCAGTGGTGATGCCCTGTTACACACCTGAGAAACCAAAGACAAACCCAGCAGAAACCAGATGCCTCTATGTGAGAATGCTTCAGCTGCTCACTGAAACTTCAGTTCACAAAACACTAGACCAAGGAAATTTAAACAACATCCTTGATTCTGTAAAACCCTTGGAAAATATTTCATATAGCAAAAAAAAACCCAAAGCACTGACTTACCACAGGCACTGCTAGCTGAAGGAATGCAGCAGCTCCATGAAGAGCTTACAAACGCAAGGTGAGAGCAGCTTCACAGACCATCCCGCACTATCCCTAGAGCCAAAGAGACCTCATACCTGACTCCCTCACCACTACGTAGGGCTTCTTTAAGTAGTTAGGAGTGACATTTGCCCTCAGTCTTCCCAACAGCCACACCTGACCAACCCGAGTAGCTCCTCAGCTGGGGGCAGTGGGACCAAACCAATCCATTACAGCACCTGGGTGTCTGCTCTGACAGATCTGGCTTCTCTGGTAGCACAGACCACTTTGACCAGGGACCAGAAGCAGAGGAGGTTTGCAACAGTCAGGGCCAGGGGGTAATCTTAAGGCAAGAGAAATCAATAGTTTTAAAGCAAGGAACATGCACCCTCTATTGCCAAAACCACAGAATGGTTTGGGTTGGAAGGGACCTTAAAGATCATCCAGTTCCAACCCCCTGCCATGGGCAGGGACACCTTCCACTAGCCCAGGTTGCTCAGAGCCCCATCCAACCTGGCCTTGGATACTCCCAGGGATCCAGGGGCAGCCACAGTTTCTCTGCCCAACCTGTGCCAGAGCCTGCCCACCCTCACAGGGAGGAATTTCTTCCCAATAATTAATTTAAACGCACACTCCTCCAACTTAAAGCCATTCCCCCTTGTCCTATCACTACATGCCCTTGTAAAAAGTCCCTCTCTGACTTTCTTGTAAGCCCCTTTAGGAACTGGAAGGGACTCTAAGATCTCCCTGGAGTCTTCTCCAGAGAAACCCCAGCTTTGCCAGCCTTTCCTCCCAGCACAGCTGCTCCATCCCTCTGATCCCCTTGGTGTCCCTGCTCTGGCCTCGCTCCCACA
>JAWWMP010000041.1:55485546-55500073 GCA_035047865.1 Dendrocincla tyrannina
AGTGTCCAAGGCCAGGTTGGATGGGGCTCTGAGTGACCTGGGCTAGTGGAAGGTGTCCCTGCCCATGGCAGGGGGGTGGAATGGGATGATCTTTAAGGTCCCTTCCAACCCAAACCATTCTCTAATTCTGTGATTCTTGCACACTGTGCTTTTACCGCTCACTTTCTTTCACATCATGATCCTGTGCTAGGAGAAGTTCTCCCCAGAATATCCAGCACCTCATGACTGTCTTCCCAGATGCAGAGGGAAGAAGAAAGGTTGGCTGGCAGCTGCCATAAAGTCACCAGTGTGGCTTTTTAATACCAGGCAGGCCCCTCTGCAACCCTTTGACATACCACCTTGCTGTGGTGCTGCAAAGAGCCCCACTGCAAATGAGCACCAGGCTAATTGAGAACACAGGCCTAAAAATAGATGTGTCTGGGAAGTGATGATTTTCCCGCAGAAACATCAGGTTTTCATAAAAAAACTCTGAAAACATGGAAGTTTTAAGTATAATGTGGAAAGGCTTTGGGTTACGGAGTTTAGATTTTGTGTTCTTTTTGACCCACACTGAAGATTTTTGCTGAAAACTATTTTTAACAAAAACCACCAGTTTCATAAAGAAAGCCACAGCTACTAACAAAATAATTTTAAAAAATCATTAAAACGTGAGGCTCAGCTTACTTTCTTTTTTTCCTTGTCAATCTGCTTTCCTGCTTCTTTCATTTCTCTATTTTCTGCCCTCTCCTCCTCATGTGCAGCCCATTTGGTGGTACTTACATGGTAACAAGTCCTCCTAAGTAAAACAAGCACTGTCATCTTCCTCAGTTTTTTCCTCACTGCTTTTTCATTTTGTTCATTTTTTCTTCTTTTTCTGTCCATTTATCTTTATGAAAATTTATCTTTCCTCTATCTTTTCCTTATCATATTCTTCCCCTCCCTTTTTTGTCCAACAGTTAGATATGTCTAATAATCTTTGTTCCTTCCTGGTTCCATTTTTTGTTCTTTCTGGCACCTTTAATACCTATGCTTTCATTTCCTCATCTTCTCCCTAGATGTTAATGTCTGCTGGCAATCTTTCCCATCTGTATCTCTGAACAGCCCATATTCCATAGGGATTCAAAAAGCTTAAGTAATTTTTAACCATAATGCCAGAAGAGGTCAACAAGTAAATCTTATTATACCCATTTTATGTCTGGAAGAACTACAGGCAGAAATATTGATTACTTTGGCCAAGGCCATGAAACAATTCTTCATTAGATCTGATATCTCCTTCATCCCATCCTGTGGTCAGTCTATCAGACTGTTTTGCTCCTTCTGCTGCTGTGATACTTTATTTCAGATCTTCCTGGAAGCATTTAGACACTGGATTTCTGCAGGCTTCAACCCTGCTTTATTCTTCACCTTTCATCACTTAAAACTTGCCCCATAAATCTTCTCATATCTGGATCACCAGGCAGAAGCAGCATCAGAAACAGCTTTTCTCAGGGAGTCTGGGTATGAAAGCGTCTGAGGTGATTGCTCGTGGCCATACTAAGAGCAGTACAGAAAAAATAGTTGTGAAGATCCAGAAATCTTCATTCCACAGAATCCCACAATCCCAGAATGGGTCAGGTTGGAAGGGACCACAGTGGGGCATCTGGCCCCACCTCCTGCTCCAGCAGAGCCACCCCAGAGCACATGGCACAGGATTGTGTCCAGACAGCTCTGCAATGTCCCCAGGGAGGGAGACTCCACACCTTCTCTGGGCAATCTGTTCAGTGCTGGGTCACTGCACAGCAAAGAAGTTCTTGCCCCTGTCCAGGTGGGACTTGCTGGGCATCAGTTCCTGCCCGTCCCTCTTGTGCCATTGCTGGGCACCCCCGAGCAGAGCCTGGGCCATGCTCTGCCCCCTCCCTGCACACACTGACACACACGGGGGAGGTCCCCTCTCAGTGTCTCCTCTGAAGGCTGAACAGCCCCAGCTCCCTCAGCCCAGTTGGGGTCCCACTTACTGGTAGAGAGGACGTGGAAGGGGGTAGGGAATGAAGGCTCGATAGGAGACAGCGTAGATGTACTCAACTATGTCATACAGGAGGTACCGGTGAGGGCTGAGAGAGAAAGCAACAAACATTACAGGTAAGACAGCTACACTTAAACATTTGCACCAGGTGACAAGGAATTCTAAAGCCTTCCACCCCCAGGGCTTGTCTTCTTCAATCCAAATGATTTGCCCACAGAGACATGGGGAGCCCACGGTGGAGCAGGTTTATCCCAGAGGACTGCAGCCTATGGAAGGAGCTGGGGAAAAGCATGGAGATGAAGCAGCACCAGAAAGGAACTCTGGGCATCTGGCTGCTGGCCAAGGCCAACCCACCAAAATCATACTGGATAAAGTAGATTCTGTGTTCTTTCAAAGCATACCTTTAATATGCCACCACCATGCTCACTCCAATTGTTAACACAAGACTTCCAGTGCTGTGGTAACTTTTACAAACCCACTTGAAAATCTCTAATAGAAGCCAGAAGACCAATGAAAAATTAACCAGACATCCCATCTTTGGTAGCAAATGGCTGCAGGGAATTTGCTTCACTTGCCTTTGCTTGACTAAGAATATACTGTTCTCTCCAAAAGCAAGAAGAAGAATCAAGATAAATTGTCCCAAAAGAACGCATTCCTCTCTCTTAGGATGGAAAGAAGGAAGCAGCTGGTCTCCTGCGCACCATTAGTAGTTCAAGAGAAACATATACCATCGGGCATTCCCATTCCTTTCTTGTCGAGACTTTGACTTTGCATTTTATACTCTATTGGATGGCTCCAAACTGAGCCATCAAGTATCTCCCTTTGCTTTCACAGCAATTTGCTGGTGTTTCAGCCTGATAAACCGAAGATCTCAAAGATACCAAGGCCTGAGGTTGCATGAAAACTGCACCTTCAATTGACATGTTCTTCAGAAAAATAACCACAATCAAAATTTGTTAATAAATGCTAGGAAAGCAAAAAAAACCCAAAATTACTACTACTTTATCTTGTAAAACCAAATTCGATGTTCTAATGGATATACTTCAATGTAGGGCAGCATATTTGGGAGAATTAAAAAAAATTCTACACTCAAATTTCCTTATGAACTTCATCCAGGTGGCTGGATTAGAGAACCTGACAGATCTGCATTTATGAAGTTACACTAAAGGACTACTATCAAAAACAAGAGAGTAAATTTTCTTTTCTTAATAGAACTTGCACAAGAAACACATTTTATTTAGTTATTAGCACTTTTTTTAACCTTTTTTTTGCCCTTACACTTTAACATGCTCATGCCTACCAAAGATATGACAAACCAATTTCATCTTGATATGCAAGAACCATATATGGATGTATAATATAGTCAAACATTAAAATGTGAAAATACTGGTTTTTCTTGATAAATTATCAAACATTAACAATACAATTCCCCCAAGAACAGACTCCCATTGAGGTGTCAGTCTATTAACCCCAATTCTAGCAGGTGGCAAGCTCTAGAGACCATCAGCATTCAAGACACGCTGAACATGCAGATGAAGTATAACCAATTCCACGGAGGAAAAGGAACAGGTAAACCATCCCAAATCTTCAGAAAGAGCAAAGACACCATGAGCTATCAGTTAACTCTATTCTGCCACACAGTAGGAGAAAAACCCCACAAACCACAGAAAAACATTGCTCTCTTACAAAATTAGCATCCTAAACACAAACTGGTAACTCCTTTTCAAAAACATGAAGAGGTGTATCACGCAGCTTTAGTCAGGGGTTATGCTGCAGAGTTCCTCTGGTTTTCCAACACTGATTTGGACCTTTAGACCATCATTCATTCAAAGTCTCTTCAGTCATTGTTATATTCCTCAAACTTCCTTGCATCCAGAGCCTGGCATCCATATTTGGATTCCTGCCTCTGAAACCTGGGCACTGAACTCCTGGCCTTCTGTAACTGCCAAAAAGTGAGACCTTGACACTGTAAGAACACATTTAAAATAAGTTTAGCCCTCCCATTTGGCTGCAACGTGTTTTATTTAGTGCATATTTCCAATTTCTCCCACAGCTGGAGCAGTTGTTTCTGCTGAGGCAGTGCTGAACCTAAAACCAGATGCCTCTCCTTCCTTTTGGGTCAGGTGGCTTTGGATTTGTATTGACACATCTTCAAGTTTGCCCCCAAAAGGTGAAACAAGTCTCTCAAAGGGTTAATTTCATCACATTTTGTGGGTTTGCATTAGTTGTGTCCATCTGACACCCACATATCTACATAAAGGGGGTCTGAATGGATGTCCAGCATTTGTTTCCACTGTTTTTTTCAGTGTGACTCATATCATCCCAGTACTTCAAAAGCAACCTCAAATTACCTAATTATTGTTGCTGCTATTAGTTTCTTCAGACTATTGTTAGTTTCTTTCTCTTATTCTCCTAGCTCTTGAGCAGAAGTCCCTCAGCATATTCCAAAGGGAGTTGAAGGCCTGCTTGCTGCCTTTCCTAGGACACCTGCCAGGGTAACAACTTCCTCAACAGCTCAGTTACAGCACTGAATAAAGTGGCAGGATATCAGTAACAGGCAAACCAACAACCATCTCTGGATTATAGGATTAAAAAGTCATCACTGCAACAGCCTCACAAAATGAAAGTGGAAAAAACAATTTCATCTCAGATCAAATCCAGGTATCTTTGCAAAATCCAGATATGATGCACGTTTTTTGGTAAATAAGAGGAGACAGAGATAGGCATGTTATACAAAAAAAGAGCTGTTGAGCATCATTTATATCTTGATTAAGTACCAACTGTTTTATTTATCAATTAATCTGATGTTCCCTTTACTACACATTGGAATGAGACTAGTTCCAGTGCTGTGTCAGAGAATCAAACACAGACCCATTACCTTGCATTTGCCATGTTATTTATTCCTAATGCTAATGACCCACTGTGACTTGCACACAAAATATTCCAAGAGATCATAGGCTGGAACAGACCTTAAAGATTACCTTGTTCCAACCCCCTGCCATGGGCAGGGACACGTTCCACTAGCCCAGGTTGCTCAGAGCCCCATCCAGCCTGGCCTTGGACACTTCCAGGGATGGGGCAGCCACAATTTCTCAGGGCAACTTGTAAATCCTTTAACAGCAGAACCACTGCCTCCAGCCATTCTAATTCCAGGTGTTTCCCATACAGCTTTACCAGAATTTTCTCCAAATCTATGCTGTCTAGCATGCTTCCCAAGATACCTCTTTCTTTGTGTGCACATACATAACATGACATGCAATGGGGCCCAAACTGGGATTTTCAGAGTACTCGCAGTAACAGCTCGAGTCATTCTGCCTCCCAAAAAGGAGGTGGAATTTATTGCAGCTCAAACTGTGTGCATGGATGAAGAAATTAAATGTACTGTGCAGCATGCCAAAAAATGACACCAAAAAGAAGTACTTCAGTTAATTAGAATCAGAGAAGTGACCTACCCAGCCAAGGCATATGTTTTTCCTTTGGCATCAGGATTCTTAATTGCATTAATAATTGCCTTTGCTACATCAACCACCTGTGAGGAACAAAGTCAGACCATTACCAACAGAAAAAAGGAGTACACACTAAATTTTCAGAAGTGATTTACATGCACCCAACCCACCCACAGGGGGATTTGGGACTGTCTTGTTTTATTGAAAACTTACATATACTGGTTGTTTCACTGTTTTTTTGCCCAGAGCAATCAGAGGCACACCACCAAACCAGCGCATGTCTACCAGAAAGAGGAAGAGAATCTGTGAATCCCTTCAGTAAGCAAACAATCAAGACACCTTACACCACACTGAGTGTGGATCTCTTTTGAAAGCTGACTTAACTTCTAAAGAAAAACAATAGAATGGGGAAGAATTCTCATCCAATTCCAGTAGCATTGTTTTTTACACACATTTAGTTTTTGTAACAACGATGGGAAGGCTGTATTTGTGTTTTGAGCGGTTCAGAGATATCTCAACTTTGAAAGACACAGAAATAGGTTCCACTCTATCCTCTGTAGCAATCTGTTGGTAATACATCAGATATTATTGTTGCTTCTGAGCCCAGAACTCCTCAGGTTGATTTTTACATTTGAGCATTACCACCTTGACAAACTACTTTCAGGGTTAAGACAACCAGACCTCAAAATACTTTTAAAAAATAAAATCAAAGAGCAAAGCCTAACTAGAGACTATGTTTCTATGTTTCCCACTACACGTGGTACATTTCTCATAAAAACATACCTCCACTTTTCAAAAGCAAATCCCCTTTTCCTCTGTTCTCCCCAGTTACATAAATCATATATGGGTTTATTATTTCAAGAGCACATACTTGCATAATGATTGAGAAATCGGTCTTCTCTCCCAAACATCTCTGAGGGCTTCAAAATTACAGCATTTGGAAATTCTTCCCTCACTACCTTCTCTCCAACAGCCTATCATTTAATTAAAATGAACACATTCATTAGGTCCACTCTGAACAAACCAGAAGTGAAGTCTGACTACAGAACTGAAAGAAATGACACCATGAGTAGCACAAAAATTATTTATATCTAATCCATTTCATCTTTGAGATTTACACACAGAATACCCGAAAAAATCCCATAAACATGTAGATCATTTCTTCTGACTGAGATAAAATGCAGTCTCACTAGCCAAGTGACACAAATTTAAAGGAACAAGGTTCAAAAAGAAGCAGAAATAAACATATAGTAAAGATAATGCAGAGTACAGTGAGACCAAACAAAAAAAATAGCTGAAACATCGACAATAACTTTATTAAAAATAACTCAGTAATAAAAAATTATGGCTCCTAGTAAGGAAAAAAATAATACGATACCAATCCCAGATTTTGTTTTAGTACAACAGCAGGTAACAATCCCTCTCCAAGGGCTCCTAATTGGGATATTCATCTGTTTTTGCAACATTCATTTTGGCATCAACTACTTACTTTGCTGGGTCATTGCAGCCTTAGATGTTAGGCCTGATATCAGATCCCAAACCATCAACCCAGTTCTTCTTTCTTAATGACAGTGATTTTAGATGCAAAGATGTTCAAGGGCAGAAGAAAGGAAACAGTTTTCGGGAATACAATATATTTTCCTTCAGAGCAAATGGAGTGCTAAAGACGATTTCTAGCTCCAGTACATAAAGTACCTCAAAAATGTCTCAGCTGCAATAAATACTCCATAGTAAATTCACACATTGATTTCCTCCAAACAGACCCAGTTGGGGGAAAAGCAAATAAACAAAGTAATAATAATAAAAAAGTAGGCTCTCAGAAAATATATTGAAAAGGATTCCAGACTTACTTTGTTCCTGAGGTACTTAGAAGGACTCTTCATGTTTGCATTCAGGTGAGAGACATGAATGAAGGTTTCCACACCAGCTTCCCTACTTATCTGTGCGATACTCTGAGGAATATTTACAAATGCGTCTTCAAATTTGAAGTTTCTAAAACAAGGCAAAACCCAAATTTTACTCTAAGAGCAACCAGCCCTGGCTGCCTACCAACCAAAAAGTAATCACTAAGTATTCCCTGAATATATTTCAAAAACCTATCTTGATGCTATTTCTTAAAAACAGGTTTTTTTCATGAGGGACTCTTCATATAATAAAAATCACAGGCAAGTGAAATGCAGCTGTAATCTTCAGTTAGAGTTCCTCTGTTTTTTCACCTGTTCAGACTAAACCAGGATGAAAAATTCTCTTGCTCACTTGTCAGCGACAAATAGAAAACTCTGCCCAAGTGAAAACAGGTTATTTTTATTAAGAGAAGCCCTGCTGCATCTTGAACTCTGAGCAAAGCTGTCTATTTACAAAACCTGTTCAAAATTTGACTTGATTTGATGCGCTTCATTACTTTACAAAGGAGCTCAAGAATTCTGAGCAGTGCAAGTTAGGGCAGATGCTTGGCACTGGGGAAGTGGACAAAAATCAAACCAGAAAAATCAAAGAGGTGCTCATGCAAATGGAAAAAATCAAATTGTCAGAGCATTTAGAGCAGCCCTAAGGGATTTCAAGAACATGAAAAAAAAAAAATCCTCCACTCACTGCGTGACATTCAAGGGGCCCAAATTAGGACGTACAACTGTAAACTAGATTGGCATCTGATCAAGAACAATACAGAAGCTCTGTCTCCAAGCCGAACTGACACTATAGGCTGGCAACAATCCCAAAATTCTTTCCAGCTATTCCAAGACTGCAAGAGAACTGGCTTCTCGTGTCTTCATATTGTCCTTGCAATAAGCACCTCTCCATCTTTTCCATTTGCTTTGGGTAACAAACATCCAAACTCTCTCTCTGTCCTTATCTACTCCCACAGTTCTTCAGATCCCACTGGAGTCCAAAGAAAGCCTTCAAAATAAGAAGTTATTTTTGACCCTTCAATAACTAATCTGATCCTGGGAACCATCACTTCTGTTCTACTCACAAAAATAGATTTAGAAACACACAAGAACAAACAACATCCCTCCTGTAACTATGGAGTTTCAAACAACATGGTACACACAGATGGATCGGTCTGATGAGTAAGAGGCAAGAGGGAGGTATTTCATGGCAGGCTTTACTTTTTTTGAATGACCTCTGAATCTAATCTTTCTTTTTTCTTCCTGCCCAAGCTTTTCAGAGACTTTGGGATGATTACAATGGTTAGTTTGACCTTGTGTTTAACACGCCACAGAACTTTATCTCAGGGTATGAGCACCACCGCTGATACCAACACGTGTAAAATATGTGATAAAAACATTTATGCAACTCAGGGTAAGTTCTGTAATGTACAAAAGTCTTTAACATGTCCCAAGACTTGGCTGTTTGAATCTGTTGAAACTGTTCAGAGGACAAGGTCTGGGGGGTTGTCCACTAGAATGAAACTTTTTGTTGCTGTCCTCACACTTCAACAATAAAGAAACCCTCCTTTACATAAATCATACTTTTTACACAAGTCCCCAATTTTAAAGGGGGAAGTAGATGTAAAATGCATATCAGAGATAAAAAGAGATTACGCTGTCCTTGGGCCAACTGTACAGACTTGCTTTTCTTCCCTCACTCCCATATTACAAAGAAATTTCTTCTGTTTTGACAGCAATAAGTATTTGATCTCAAGTTCAGGAAAAATAATTGTACCATTTGAGACTACCACTTCTAATCTATTAATGCAATTTGCCTACTAATTTTACAGTTTGAACATCAAATGGCTATTCATAAAAAAAGAGCAACAGAGGCATTATGTTTGTAAACACAGACGAAACTGATACCTGCTTCTCTCTACTAGGACAGCAAAATCATGTACCTTATAAAGGCAAATCACACAATTAAGTTTTTGTCTGGCAGTTCTGCACAAGGCCTTAAATAAAGCGGACATAATTGCACGTACAAACAAAATAAAATGAGCATACTACAGGGATTTTTAACCTAAAACAAACATGGGAGTTTTTAAATGGATTTCAAAAAGGAACTATTCTTAGAAATTATCATTAAAAAGTGCTTATGTCGCTAATATTTTCTTCGCCAAAATTCTATCAAGGAACGATGTTATTAATGATAAACCTAGGGACTCTCCATTAGCTATTCCTGTTTATTAACAGAGAGCAGGAAAAGCTCGATCACAGCTTAGGCAACAACTCTCCACTACACCCAAGTGACAGGACAAAAAATCCCACTTCTGTAGTAATGTAAATATAATGAAAATATAAATGTAATATAATGAAAATACAAATGTAAGAAACTGGTGAGCCTGTGCCATCTGTTAGGAAGGCATTCAAGGAATATCTGTACTGTGTGAAAGTAGCACATTGAACTTCCTGACAAAACAAAAGCCATACACTGGAAAACTATGGACTAAATGCACTTTTCCAGGGCAGATCATAACAAGGATACTAGTTAACCATTTAAAGAAATTTTATATGCTCAATTTTGGTTTTGCCTTTTCATGGAAACCAAGAACAATGGCAGCATCACTGCACACACATGCTGTAAAAACATGGCTACAACGTCCAATACCTGGTGCAAATCTAGCAATATAGGGGAAAAAAGAAAAGGAAAACTACCTTGTTTCCCATTCCTTTCCAACAAGATTAATGACCACATTGCTGTGTTCCACAGCTCTTCGGATGGAGTCCTTATCCCTACAGTCCCACTCCTGTAACCAGAGCATCAAATGGGAAAAAGATGAGATAACGTGTAAATAGGCAGCATCAAAGACAGCTCTTTCACACCATTCCCATTTAGAGGTTAAACAGCAGCTGGAGTTGTGTCTCTGAGACTGATTAAAAGATTGCCTTGTATAGCAATGGGTTTGCACTTGATCTAAAGCCAGAGGAAGAGACTTACAAAGAAGAGGAGCTGCCCCAGGTCCCCCATGGGCCGCAGATACATGAGGTCATACTGATCACAGCGATACGGGATGATCACTTGAGAACCAATGCGACCTAAGTGCCCAAAAAAACCCCAAAAGTTTCATTTATCTCAAGCAACCACATAACTCTAAGTATGTGGTTCTAAATAACTTCTAAATAAACAAAGCTGCTTTCCCTGCCCCCCCACCCCCAGCATTAAAGCACAACAATCAAATATTTATCTGCACAGTTAAAAGCAGAAGAGAAGTGAGTTTTTGAACCTACATAATTGAAATTCTTACACTGGCTTTTTTAGTATTTAGGCTTGTGAGATGAAATACAGAAGCTTGCTAAAAACAACAAAAAACAACCACGGTGTGCCCCGTAAACATAGTAAAATACCTAAAAATGTATCACAAATACAGATATTTACAGTTGTTAGGTTGCATGGAAACAAGAAGGGAGGGGAAAAAAAAGCAAGAATTATTTTCTGAAAATGGCTAAAACCAGAATCTGAGAAATCTGTACCCTCAGAGCTTCACTCGACAGACTGAAAACCAACATTTGAAGGAGTATGGCTTATTTTAATGATCTGAATCTTCAAAAGCTCTGAAATTTCCTACATTAAAACATTTTTTCTAGCTGCCACATCCTGGCATTTTAGGAGACAAAACACTACAAAAGCATCATGCAGAACACTTTTAAGACCCAAAATGCCAGATGCTTCTAGATCATCCCTCAACCCGAAGGAAAATCAGTTTTGTTGGACACCTTTTATATATATATATAATTACATATATTTTATTTTTTTTACTTAGCACTCCCAGTACATCACCTAAACGGTTGACAACGTATCTTCCCAGGAAACCTGTAGCCCCAAAGACAGTGGCCACAATGCCACTGACAGAGGATCGTCCACTTCTTCCATGGGGGATCACAGCATGATGGACGTGGCGGTGCTGCTGCAGCACAGAGGGTGCTCCAGCCAGGACAGAAATTCCAGGGCCTGCAACACAGGATGGGAGAGAACATGTGGTATTAATTAGGATTTATCACTGATAACCTATAGCTTATGTTATTTTCCTCATTACAGATCCACTGAGGGGTTGGAACTAGATGATCTTTAAGGTCCCTGCCAACCCAAGCCAGTCTATGATTCGATGATAAGTTGACAAGGTAGATCCAGCAGAGTTTGGAAGGAAGAAACATGTTCCTCCAACCACATTAGTCATAACCATATTTTTGAAATTAGCAGTTTTTAGTGCTACGACATGTCCACACTCATAAAAATAAAGGGACAGATGAAGTACAGGCTGCATGAACGCAAGGCAGACACCTTGCTGTAAGAGCTGCCACTGGAAAACCACCTCGAGGATATAATGGAAACCCAGTAAATTACTTTCCATCCTTAAGTAACTCATGGCCATCAGCATTTTCTGGATAATAAGCAAGTTTAATGTCCTGTGTGTAAATCTAAGTAGCAGGAATCATAATGAAAACAGAACAACAGATCCATCAGGAAAGAACACAAATCCCACTTGTACACTGAAGTAGGTTTTATCCCAATGTGACCAGGTATTACCAGGTAAACAGAGGCACTGACATTGCAGCTATGATGTTAAGAAGATCAAAAGAACCAGGCAGAAGTTAAACTCTGTTAGAAATAAGTTATATTCTGTTATATCAGATGGTAGAATTCAAACCAGAAAATCCAGTGAGATTTCAGTGTCTGAAGGAGGTTTTCCTCAACCCAAAGATTTGTCTATCCCTATTGTCTCCATACCCTACAAACTGGAAAAAGACACCACATCTCCAATTTTGTCCTGAAAGACAGTCTGACAGTAAATAAACCAATAATACACATACACTTGAACTTTTCAAATTGCTATATTATGGCTAGAAACTATGCTCCAATTAGCTGATAGAAACAGGACAAGATATCTTATTTTGTCTTATACCTACCTCAAGCAGATATACGACTTCCTAAAAAGCACCTTTACTATCAAATAGGTACGAGTTTAAACTGGACATCTGTCTTTGAGGAGTAGATATGCAGGGCCTTTCCATTAATGAAACAGAGACCTCCAGACTAACTATGAAAAAGAAGGAAAAGACACTCCCAGTGTCCCTACCCAAGCCCAGTACAAGTGTAAACCATCACAGTGAGGGATTTCATTACCTTGTGGTGTTCTAGCAAAAAAGCATTTGGTATTTATTTTTTAGGAAAAGCAGACTCAAGGAAAAATGCCTGGGTTCTTTACAACCAGGAGGATTCCTTCAAGCATGCAAAAAAAAAAAAAAAAGCTATGTGAAATAGTGAAGAGAAAGCGTGATGGGCCACACTTCCCAATCCTTGATTTATATACATTTTTCTTTCTAAAGATTTATCGAAAAAAGAAAAAACAAAACACAATGCTGACATTCATAGTATTAAAACTACCTCTGTTACTTTTACATAGGAAAACATTTCAGGCCTTATAATACAAAACCTAAATGGAACAAGATTTCGGTCCACTGTGAGCACCTGTGGAAAAAAGTATTATTAAACAGATCAACCCACGTAAGAACAACATGAAATTTTTAAAATAAATACAAATGCGTATCTTTCAACTACTTTGCTGGCTTTTTTTGCTGCTAGTTCAGCAAAAAATTATTGGTGACAGGCTCTTCATAATGCTGTCACTGTTACATTAACAAATGATTACTGTTTTACATTCTCCCACCTTTGTGTATACAGCTCTCACTGCTTGCCTTGCACTATAAGGAAGCTGGTGATGAAAGTCATCTCCAGTTCCATGAATCTACAAGATCTGCCATAAATTATCACCATCCATGGCTATATACCCAATCACTACTATATTTTACAACAAAACCTGTTGTCCAGAGAAGCTGTGGCTGCCCCATCCCTGGAAGTGTCCAAAGCCAGGTTGGACAGGGCTTGGAGCAACCTGGGATAATGGGAGGTGTCCTTGTCCGTGGAATGAGATGGTCTTTAAGATCCTTTCCAACCTACACCAGGAGTCTGTGAATTAAAGCTCAGATATTCAAATCATCTTTTCCTCTACCCTTCTCTCCATACCCCGCAAAATGGAAACACATACTACACCTCCAATTTTACCCTGAAAGGCAGTCCGACAGCCACTTAAGCAAATACACATAATAAACACACATATCTCCCACTAAAGGTTTCTTAAATTCCTTCTTCCTTCACCTTTACTAACCAAAGCCTGTTTGCCACCTCCTACTTTACCCAACAGGGGAGCAGGCTTGGAATCAAATAAAAACCTCTTCTGGTGACAAAGGCCCAAAGACAATCTTTAAATATAATACTGGTAGTTGGACATTACTATATATCACGGCTAAAGGTCAAAGCCACCCCAAGAAATGGCAAAAGGCACGCAAACTTTTAGCTCGCACAGAAATGACAGTCCCAGAGCCGCCACCACCACAGCTACGGCCTTTAGCCCACCCCGGGCAGCCCTTTGTGCCCCAAACCCCCTTTCCCTGCGGGGAAGGGCGGCATGAGCCCCATCATTTCTGCCCCAAAACACGTCCCTTTGGCTGACTGCTTCCCCACCGCGCTGCCCTCCGATCTCCCTCACGCAGCGCTCCGGAGCAGGGCCGGGCAGCCCCCAGACCC
Source organism: Dendrocincla tyrannina (assembly GCA_035047865.1). Classification (NCBI taxonomy): domain Eukaryota; kingdom Metazoa; phylum Chordata; class Aves; order Passeriformes; family Dendrocolaptidae; genus Dendrocincla; species Dendrocincla tyrannina. The sequence goes on from JAWWMP010000041.1 coordinate 55,499,488, forward strand.
AGGAAGAGCACAGAAAAGCAGGGAAGGGCATGGAATTACCCCAGGGGGTGGGTCAGAGCCTGCAGGGCTCGGCGCGGCCCGGCCGGGCACTGACACTCACCTGCCCTTGGCAGCCGCAGCCCACAGCGAGTCGCCGCCGCCATCTTGTGCCGCGCCGCGGGCAGGGCCGCGCCTGCGCGGAGCGGGGGGGGACAGTGCGGCTGCGCGGGGCGGGGCTGAGTAATTAAGGGAGCTAATTGGGGCGGGGCGCTAATTAACGAGGTTAATTTGGGCTGTGAGGGGTCAGGGGGCACCTTGTGGCTCGGCAGCACCGTGTGAGCAGGGCTGGGGTGTTGAGAGCCATGTCTGGGCGCTCCTTGAACGCTTCCAGGGACGGGGATGGCGCCCCCGCTCTGATGTGTGTTCACCCTTTCTGTGAGGGAATTCTTCCTGATGGGCGACCTGAGCCTCTCCAGGAGAAGCTTGAGACTTTCTGTCACGTCTTCCCTGGGAGACCGACCCCCAGCTGGTCCCGCCCCCCCCCCTCCCCCCCCCCCCGTCAGGGAGTTGCAGAGAGCAATAAGGTCCCCCCGAGCCTCCTTTTCTG
>JAWWMP010000041.1:55505741-55559081 GCA_035047865.1 Dendrocincla tyrannina
CCTGTTTGTATTTCTTAGTTTTTAGTTTTTAGTTTGTTAGTAATAAATTTAAGCATTATTCTAAGTTCTGCTTTGCCCGCGGTATCAATCAAAGCTCCTCTTTTGGTTATTATCTCTAGCCATAAATTCCTAACTGGTTTTTTCTCTTCCCTCTGGAAGGCAAAGGGAGGGGGGGAAAGGCCTTGAAAGAGTTTTGCTGGACACCAGGCATTTATCCAGGGTCAAACCACCACAGTTCAGTAAAGGTACGAACTCTTCATCTCTACCCACCCAAAGACATAGATAGGCTAATTCTTCTTCTCTACAAAATGGTTTTTAAATAAGTTATGCTCATTCTAAAGCACTTGGAGGTTTCCGAAAAACATTGCCCATTAAAAAAAACCCTCAAAAATCTCAAAATACAGATGAGAATATAAAATACAAAATATAAAATACAGATAAGAAGTAATTTCTGTGGTTTTCTGTGGTTATTTTGTTTGTTTGGAGTTTTTGTAAAGGATACATTTATCTTTTTAGTGCTTTTTTTTTTTTACTATCCATCTTACCTATAAAATCTCTAGTGCAGGAACTTTGTCTTACTCTGTTTCTGAAAAGGACAATCTCATAATCAACATTTTAGACTTAAAAAAGGGGAATATAAAAAAGGGAAAAACTGTGAAGTGCTGTCTTCAATAGCACTGATATTGCCACACATATAAATTAGTTTGGCACTTATTTGGGGAACAGCTCAGCTGGGATAATAATCTGAAGTATTTTAGTTGCATGCCAATTATTTCACAGGTTTCTGCCAGCTATTCCCCCCCCACATGACAAAGTAATAAATGCTGCTTGCTGGACACGGGTAAATATTGCCAGGAGCTTCAAGCTGCTCCAGGAAGACAAACAGGTGGAGAGTCAAAGCTGGCAAACAGGTATAGCCACCCAGTTTCCAAAGATACAAGTAGGATGGGTGCCAAATCACCCTCCTCTGTATCCAGGGTGTCTCAGTGTTGTTTGTGGTGATGCATCCTCACAGAAACCCCTTGTGGTGTCATTCACCAAGGGATGCTCACCAGGCTTCTGTGTGCCATCCACGGCCGAAACTACTGCTGCCTGCTGACCCTGGGAATTCGGTGTTGAAGTGGAAGTTAAAGCTATCCCACTGGGATAAACTGCCTGCAGGAGAGGGCAAACCTTGATTTCCAGGTTCGCTCCAGATGTTAAGGAGATGTTCTCTGTCTGGGAAGGGAGGACAAAGGGACACACAGAAATCCATGGGCTGCCAAACAGTTTGAGAAGAGCAGAAGGACTGTCCAGGTAATTGCTGCCTGCAGCATCCCAAACCCCGCTGTGGATGCCCACACAGAGATGTGGCCCTCGCCTCACAGAGCGAGTTTCAAGGGCAGTACCCTGTAATCACAGCACGTTGTTTCATCAGCCAGGTGAAAGCCCTAGTGCTACTGCTGCTTAATTCGGCAAAAACCAGAGTTTTCAGCATTCTGATTTTACTACAGCCCCACCACGACCCCAGACCTGCCCTGACGCCCTTGCTGTGGCGGGGCAGAGAGGGAGAGAGCAGGGGGGAGTGCTCAGGGTAATGCTGCTTAAGGGTTCATGAAAACAGAAATTAATCTTAGTGCAAATAATAACAGCCTTTTCCTCCAACTCGATTAGTGACAAGAAGAAATTTTGTGAAATACATTCCAAAGAAACACAATTAAAGCTAAAAATGCTTAATACAGAAACCCCTAACAGAAGCTGTGAAGTCTTTCCATCATTTATGTTGTCTCTAAAAGTGAGAACAGAGTTACTATAACTTGTTCTTTCAACAGTTCACATATAGATAATATAATTTCACATTTCTCACTTGTGGCTTATGCTATTTTAAAAGCAATGCCCTTAATTAAAAAATAGATGAATCATTTATTTAAGTGAAAAGAGGAATTTGCCCAACTGTTTTTACAAGTTTTACTTTTCAAAAGTTACCAGTTCAAAACGAATTTGCAAAATCTCAATGATCCTTTGTGTTACTAGGAACACGTAAAAGCTTCCAAAATACAGGACCAATGTTCATGATGTAACAGTGCATTGGAGAATGTTGCTAATAGAAGGGGAAAGTTGTCAAACGAAATACTAACAACAGAAGTTACCTGTGAAGTTCAATGGTGCACCTACTCAGAGTCAATTCCGGAGCATCTCATGGAGATGCACGTTTTTGAGTGTGCATTTGGATTACAGAGCAATATTGTGCTAAACATTGAAGCTACTCTTGTGTAAGCACAGAATTACAGAATCCCAGAATCCCTGAGGTTGGATAAGCCCTCCCAGCCCTTGGTGCCCACCCTGTGCCTGATGCCCACCTTGTCCCCCAGCCCAGAGCCCTGAGTGCCACGGCCAGTCCTGCCTTGGGCACCTCCAGGGCTGGGCACTCCAACCCTCCCTGGGCAGCCCCTGCCAAGGCCTGACCACCCTTTCCAGGCACAAATCCCTCCTGCTGTCCCCCCTGCCCCTGCCCTGGCCCAGCCTGAGCCCGTTCCCTCTCCTCCTGTCCCTGTTCCCTGAGAGCAGAGCCCAATTCCCACCTGGCTCCCCCCTCCTGGCAGGGACTTGCAGAGCCAGAAGGTCCCCCCTGAGCCTCCTTTTCTGCAGGCTGAGCCCCACCAGCTCCCTCAGCCCCTCCTGCTGCTCCAGCCCCTGCCCTGGACACTCCATGAACCCAAACTGCAGCATTTCCAGCATCAGGTTGAACAAGTGCACATGCTGGTTAATATCACATGTTGCTGAAAAGAAGGGACTTGCATGCCTGGTCCAGCCTGGACAGACACAGAATGTGTTCCTCCAAGCACCCCTCATGCTTGGGATACAGCTGGGTCCATGTTCCTGACAGCCAGAACTTGGAAAAAACCTACAGAGCTCATATTTAAGTAAAGCTCCCTCAAATTATACATGGGGAGAAAAGGAGAATGAATGAGGTCCATACATTTTAAAATTCCCCACACTGCAAGCAGCAATTGTGAAAACTAAGCCAGGGGATGAGGCAGAGCATTCTGGCACAGGCTGCAGAAATTGATAATAAAAGAACATTAACAGCTCTGCGTAGGGGGTTGGCTTTGATCCCACAAGCTTTCCAATATGCTTCCTGTTATAACACCCCTGTATTGAGAAGACTGGCATTTCCTGAGGGTTCTGATTGATCCAGCAGGAAATACCAGTGTACAGACCAGGTCTGGACACAGAGGACAGTGCTGAACCTCCACCTGGCTGAACTAGGATTTCATTAGAGCCTAAAAAAGGAGAGCATTTAAAAAGGAGGGCACAAAAGCAATGTTTTTACTGGATAACTTTTCAGAACCTTCTGCCTTTCTTATTTCCTATCATTAAGACAGGACTTCTCCTCCTCTATGAACCACCTTGTTCTGGGGGTGATTTTGGGGGGGTTTGTTGGATGTCTGCTCGGAGATGCTGCTCAAAAATACACATACAGCTGGTAGGGACTAGATCTTGCTCAAAATCTGAGTTTCTGTTTGGAATTACATTTTGAGATTTCTTCTAATTGTCAAAAAGTGTTTGAGAAGTTCATAGAAATATTCGATTATGCACTGTTTGATGATATATATGCACACATTTATACCATAAGATTTTTTAAAAATGCTTTTTTAACACTTTAATTGCCTGTTAAAAACAGCTCCAAGAACCTTATAGTGGGAAAAGACTTATATGATCTGGAATTCTTACTTGATACAACTATGTACAGATCTGCAGCCTTCACACAAGAGAAAGGATTTAACACCACAGTTCGAATAGAGATAACTGACACAGCAAAAAATCCCCAACAACCCTGGGAAGGAGGAATAACTCGAGTTATGCCTTTTCTGAATCCCTCCTGGGTACCAAAGGTACTTCTGTCTGTGAAATTGCTGACTTAGGAGCACCATCATATCACACTCACAGTCTCTTTCTGGCTGGTGCATTTGCAATAAAAAGGCCAAAGTTCTGTTTTGTAGAATTGTTTTTGACAAAACCATTCCAAACTCCCTTTCCTCCACTTAAAACTCAGGACATAACATTTTTTTAAAAATGCAGTTTCTCAAAAATAATTTCGACAAAGGGTCCAGGCACTCCCTGTTGCTTTTATTTCTAGTTTATCTGTTCCTCCTCTACTGAGCAGCGTATCATCTGTAGACGTAATCTGTTTTCCAATAACCAAAAGCTTGGAAGTTCATTTTACTCTGTTAAATATACTCATTATGATATAGAGTTTGCACTCCACAGAGACATCTGTTCAGCTATTGAGTGAATTATTTATAACCCACTTTAAGGCAGTATAGCTATAAAATATTTAAATGTAGTTTAGTCTCTGAATCAAAGTCAATATAAACCAGACTATGTTTTCCAAAGGGAATTCCATATTACACAGATTCCCTATTTATTCTGAAATTTTCCTGTTAGGATGATTTTTTAGCAGGACAATGCCCATCTCTGAAGGGAATTAAATATATGTGTATTCGATTCAGGAAAAGACCCTACAGCTGTATTAATAGAAATGCAAACATAAATCCCAGCCACACCAGATCTATTTACACCCACACAGCATTTCACCATTACAGACAAACAAATTCCAAAAAAAGTTATAAATTTTGTAGGCTTACTTCAAATTATGCATCTTCCACAGCACATTATGTTTCATATTTGAGGCTTATTTGGGATAATGACTGTGTTATCATTGTGCTTAAGAAAAAATAAAAATTCATAACAGTCTTGAATCATAAAAATACAAAAAGTTTAATGGGAAATGTGTGTTCCTACTCTCACCACTTCAGCCACTTAAATTACCAAATTACTCATGCAAATAGTGACAACAAATGATGAGCCAAAGCAGATTTTGGAAACTTTCACTTTCCTGAAGGCAGCTGTGAAGATTCATAGGCTGAAAACCAAGACCTAAGTAACTGAGGGGGCAGCAAAATGATATTTAATCTATTTCAAGCACTTGAAAAATTTAGTGTTCTTTTTCTTTACAAGTTCAGAGTCTCCAATCAAACAAAAACATTATATATTTATTTTCCTTATTATTTTTCTACATTCAAAACACGCACGTACACACAAACACAAAGGTGTTCTTTACAGGAATATGGTAAATAACTAAAAAGACCTAAGCAAAGAGCAAAAAGGGAGAGGAGCTGGACTGGAGCAATGAGCACAGGTTCTGATCCCCCCCTCTCTTGCCTAATACCAAAACCACTTCTGTTTCTGCTGTGCCAACTGGAATATCCTTTCTTCTGCAGAAAGGCAAATATTAAATGTTTCCTGATCTAAAAGGAAATGAGGACTTGGAAGGGTCACTGTGAGAGGACAGCAACAGCCCCTCGCAAGCTTTTCCCAGTGCTCAGTATGCACATATTAAACTAAATTGTACACTTGTATGGAAATTATTAGCAAATGTACAAAATAGACTTGCTGGTAATTTGCATAACATCTCATCCTAAGGTGCATAAGGTTTGGCAGCAATGTCAGTGCTGATAAAAATGTAAGGCAGGAGGAGGAGAAGTGAAACCCTGACAAGTTAGAAGGGACTGGCACATCATTTTAGCATGACTAGAGGGGCTTTGGGGGCGGGGAGCGGAGGCTGAAAGGAGACCAGACTCCTCCTTGCCAGGCTGACACTGAAGGGGAAGGGAGAGCTGAGCAAAACCAGAGCTGCTGGGCTGAGCTCAGTTTTAATTATGCATGGGGCCAATCACTGGGGGAACAAATGCAGTTTTAGTGTGTAACATACCCAGTCCATCCTCCCCAGCTCCCCACTGGGAACATCCCTGACACCTGTCTAAGGTTTAGCAGCATTTATCACTGTTAAATCCTCTGCACTTGGACAAACAGACACTGCCAGCAGGTTTCATCCTGCACTGTTAACCCACCACATGCACTTCAGGCTTGCATCTCTTGTGGTGGTAACATCCCACTGGGAGTGCCTGTGACAAGGACGCAGGAGTTACTGCTGGGGGTGGGTTTGCTTCTGGAATGTTCATCCCACCATACTCTTGTCTCTTGAACCTATTTACATTATTAAGACTCACCATGTGTTTGCCTTTTCTGGTAGCTTACAGCTTAAATGTGTTACATGGGACAACAGCTTACTACCTTGTGTTTCTCAAAAATTAATCTGGAAAAATCTCCTGTCTCAAATGAAACCCTTGCTAGAGTTTTTGACTTCTCTGTTCCACAGAGGGCATAGGTGATATTATTAATTCAGCCACAGCTTTCACATTTCCTGGAATCCTGTGGAAACTTTCTGTAGCATTAACAGGGAGGGTCTTTGCAAGTGGCTTGGCTTATTCTTTGAGCTCTCACAATGTGTTTAGTGGCACTTGAGCACAGAAGAGACAGCTCTGCCCCTGTGGTCTCATGAACTGCTTTAGTGCCAGAGCAAAGAAAGGATCTGCACCTGAGATGTGTGTATATATTCTAAGCATAAAAGATATCTTACAATGCACCTGGAGAGAACATAAAACATGAAAGCAGCATGTTGAATTTAAATTTGAAGGGAGACAGGTCTGCAGGAAAGGGAGGGAGATACCAGGATTTGAAACTCAAGGAGGGAAAAGCAGCTATATCATGCCCAGTCCAAATTCTTCCATCTGCCAGAGATAAGCTTTTGGTTTTAGAGATAACCAAGATTCCCTCATTTGCAGATAGAATTGTTTGAGAAGTTGACATCAATTAAAATATTTGGCCCAAACAGATAACACATGATGCCTTTTTGCCATAAAATGTGTAATAAATATACTTACAATCAACCTAAACAGATAGGCAATGGTATTATTATATTGATGTAAAATACACTAAACATATTCAGTGAGATTAAACCAAGCCGAGAAATCATGAGAAATTGTATATTAATTTTAACTCAGCAGAGTGCAGCACTCATAGTAATGGCCAAAGTCAACTGCTTAGGGCTTCACTCAGTAAAATTCTTAACACATGAGAAAACAGTAGAAAACAGTACTGGTACTGGATAATCAAGAAAACAAACAAACAAAAAGGGTTAAAACTATGCTCCTATTAGACAGAATTACTCCTTTGTACTTCAGAAAAGAGCAAGCTGAGCTCCTGAACAAGATGAAGTCAATTTAAGAGTAGAGTAATTAGGACTGAGACACACATTGATGGAGTGGAATCTCTGCAGCAGGAACAAGTTAGACAACTGGAGAGGCTGCTCTGCTGCCAGAAACACAATTGCCACCAGGTGACATCTGTCTTCACAGACAACATTGCAAGAAAAAGGAATGATGCTTCAAAGCAGAACGGAGATTGCTGAGAGAGCCCTGGAGAGAGAGCAGGATGCAAAGCTGGGCATGTGAAGGTTAACAGCCTGCACACACAACTCACCTCGAGCAGCCACACAGCAGCGTTGCCTTTGGAACTCTAAAAACTCTTTGCTATTAAATAATACACTCAGGTCCACTAAAAGTTCACAAATACATATTATTCTTATTCTCCAACAAATGCGCGACAAAGCAAGGTAGAATCCATAAGGAAATCACTGGGATGTTGAGGAAGGCAATTCTTTAGTAAGATTCAAAACAAGCTTAGGAAGTTACTTATGTGTAAACAGCATTTGTAGATAGAAGACCAAAGTCACAAAGGTATCAGAGAAACAAAAGTAATTCCTTGGAGAGAAAAACTGCATGAATGGACAAATGCATTATGGGAATGCTTAAACTAATAATCACTGTTTGTAGATTCTTAGTCAATACATATACCCTTTGCTTCCTAATCTCACCTTCAAGTTAAAACAAAAAAAGGAGCAATTTTTGAAATGCATATTCCATGTTTTACAAACTATCTGTATTTAAAAATATCCAGCTTAGGTAATTATCAGGGGAACTTGTCAGAATAAGCTTGTTGAGTCAGAAATATGTCAAAGATTCTAGTAAACAAGTCAAAACAAAAAATACTCAGATGTTTAAGACATCCAGGAGAAAAATTGGAATCTTAAAGGGTGCTGCTTAGTAGAGCCAAAATCTAGGCTTGCAATATGAGAAACCCTGGCAGACAAGACCTTCTGAAGACAAAGATGATGCTTCTGGAAAAAGAAAGAGTTTCCTTTCATGAAAAAAAAAAGAAATTCAGCAAAGAACCGAAACCCTTGATGTATTGATTGCTGTGATTTGCTTTAACCTCTTCAACACCTGACCAGTGTAATCTGGTTATTTATCATCCAGACCAAGATAGGAGTCAGGTGGAGCATAGGACCTTTTGAGGAAACAAAAGGGTACTAAAACTGCCTGATCCAAACGAAGTACAAACAAAACACCTCATCTAATCCGCAAGGCAAAGCTGGATCCATCATCCAGATGCTGGTGACTCATCCTGCTCAAATCCCTTGTTCTGCATTTCACACAGGTGGAAGAAAGAATAGGAATTTGCTGCTGTATTGGGGCACAGCAAAATGTAACAGAGATACATGTGAGATAAATACATTTTTCAGAAGTACAGCTCCTGCAGTCATATATTGGGAGTGTTCTTCATATTTTTATCAAGTAATAGTAACCGCTTCCACACAGACAAACCTCTGCATCTGGAAGGCAAAGGATTTATCAAGGCTCCACACCCGAGCTCCAGGCTTAGGCCACAGTGCTTTTACTTATCTAAACATTTTAAAGACAAATTTAGCAGAAGGGTTCAACCTTCTTATTACCAGCTAGTAAGAAATGGATAGAGATTACATTCTGAGCATTTATTCTGGAGACAAGTAGAGCTGCATTGCAGAGCTAATGTAATTATTACAAACAGCACTTTTATGGAGAGGTGCTGCCATGCCCTGGGTGATGTGTATGAAGGCAGGGAAAAGCATTAAACACAGACAAATGAGCTGAATCCTGAACTCCTCTGGATGTCCCTGGGACTTTGTAGAGATGAGAAAAGCATCCTTCTTATTGTCCTCTCTCCCTGCAACACAAACCCAAGTTCCATGCTGAAAGTGAAAATTCAAAGTGTGTCCTGAGCTCACACCCTGGGCAATTGTGGGGATTTGATGGGTGGGTGATTCCTCTCACATTCAGGTCTGTTTCCCACATAAGTTGTGCTTTCTTGTGGAACACTTTGTACTAGTACTTTGAGAGTGGTTTAAACTGGTTGCAGTATTACAAGGGGGGTTTTAAGTGCAGCATCCTGTGATGAAGGAGGCACTGATCTTTATAAGGATTATTGTGCCTGAATGATTTTATGGATGGCATTGGTGCAGGCATTTCCTCACCCAATAAAATCTCGCTGGAAACCTCGGTGACTGGTAATTTTTGTTCATGGAGTGCCATCTAACTTACACAGACTGCTTACATTTTGCTTACATGTGATATTTTAATGAAACCTTTTGGCATAGTACTGGTAATTTGTTTCATTACAAGTAACAATATATGCTGAACACAGGCACAATGGGGAAGACAGAAAATCCCAAACAAAACTTGGCTAAACACAAAGTTATGTTTAGGGAAGAAAAATGTATGTGTAGTAAGCTGAGCTGGCTGCTTATCCTTATTAAACAGCCAAGGAACGGTGCAGTGTCACAGAAAGGGCAATAAATAAAATTGAAATGCAAATTAGAATCAAAGAATTCCCAAGGTCTGCATGCAATTTCAAAGTGCACTCAGATTAATGTAGGATCTCTGCCCTTTCTGGCTCCCTTTTGGGAGCTTAGGCACCACGAGGAGTGCGTGGGGACCAGGAGCTAGAGAGCTGCTTTTCCTCCTGCAAGCTTTTCCGTGGTCTGACTCCCGAGGAACGCTCTGAACTCCAGCTCCCAGCCAGCCTGTGTGTCCCAAAAGTGCTCTGCAGAGGGTGGGGGTCTCTCCTTGGGGTCCAGGCAGAACCTACACAGCTCCCGGGTCACTCTCATTTCCACCTCACGTTGCAGTGACCTCTCCTACAGCCTCTTCTCTTTCTCTTGCCCCTCTGAGAAGCACCTTGAGCTCAGTACCCCTCTCCAGTACCTTCACAGCAGTGCCATGTGTTCCTGCTCTTTTTCCTTTCTCGGTGGCCCAGATGTGCTTAAGCCTCTAGGTGAAATGTCTGCCTTTCACATCCCAAAATGCCTGCAAAGACATCCAGCTCATTATCTTTCTTCCCTGAAGGAAGGGGAAGTAAGAAATTATTTCCTCCTGCTTCATTTCCACATTGCAAGGCCACAGCTGGCACTCTGCACCATTTCTGTACTCTCCATTTTCTGTCTGTGAACTCACTCAGGTGCCAGCCCACAAGACAAACAGCAGAACACATCAGAGTAAGATCACTGCTGAAAGCTTCATTTTATTAAAACTTCCTTGAAAGGCTAAGGCAAACATGACATTTCTTCTCCCTGAAAAACTGGTGGCAGGATAAGATTCATAAACATTCCACTGCTGACCTCAGCTCTGTAATTTGCTTTAGTGTGGGTAACAAAGGCAACACGGGGGAAGTAAAAGAAGGAAGACAAATCAACAAGGAGCCCTGAAGAGAAGATGGAAAGAGGAAAGGAAAATGGAAATGCTGCATAAATTCTGGGGCAGCCCAGCACACCTCAGAGAATCATGAAATACCTGTGGCTTCCATTGCCCATCTTTCTTTTGACCACAGAGGTCAGAACAAGAACCAGCACAGTGCAGGTGGTGTGTTGAAATTCAGTGTCTTTTCAGTTCCTGAATACCTTAAAAAAAAGCATCCTAGGATAAGTCATTTTCAGGGAAATCTTGGACCATTATAGAAGGCACCCAGAATAATTCCTATTGAATCCTGTGGATAGCCCTGACCCTTTGGGTTAGCAAAGATCAACTCCAACAGGAAAAGGCACAAATACTCTTAACGTGATCAAGGGCTGGGCAGCCCCACCACAACAGAGCACGTGGTTTAGCATCCCAGAGAGAGAGAAGCCAAGGACAGGAATATTCACTCCTACCTTCAGTTCATTATCCATAGCCCTCCTAAGAGCTGTGCACAGAGGAAATGATTTAAGTCACAGGATAATGTTGGCACAGAATCAAAATATAAAGAAACTAGGAAATATCTGTAACAGTGGAAAAGTATTTCTCTGAAACACTGTCCTGGCAGATGCTGAGAAAAAAACTGTGCTGGGCTGAACATCTAGGATGTATTTTTGTAGCAGATAATGTATTATTACCTGTCATGCCTGTGGCAACCACTAAGCTGGACTCAGCATACCAGAAGGCCCATTCAGTACCAAATTTCTCCACACAGTTGGACAGATATGTCTTTCCAGTCCTTATCTGTATTTATTTATAAAAGTGTAAGTCAGCTGTATCTAACAGGGCACAACTGGGCTCTCACCAACACACTGCTGTAAATAACCCCAGCGCAGGAAGATTCCTCTCTGTAAGAGCCATCAAAACTACTCCTTGGGCTCCAGAGAGACAAGGATTTGATTCCATGGGCACCATCCTGCTAACACAGCAATCCTCCAGCTGCCACAATACAACCAAAGCATTCCACTGGCAGCATTTCCAGCAGTTCTTCTGAGGTCTTCCCAGTATGGAGTTTTACACATAATGAGATTTCTCACCTTATGTTTGGAAGAGACTCTTCTATTTCAGCAGGTCACTTCAAAAGGCTTTTAGGTTGGGAAGGAGGCATGCTAGAAGCCCTGAGAGGGGAGCAGAGCTACTCTAAGCACATGCTTTTCCCCCTGGTCTCCAAGCAGCTCCGTGGAAATTATATGGGAAATTACACAAGAGTGGTGCCACAATTGAAACTACTCCCTAGCAGACCTCTCTTCAAAGTGGGGCATCTCTCTGTTAGAAGATGAAAATGGAATTGCAGAGAAAGGTGTAAGCATGAACAGCCTGTTTTCTGGCATGTACAGGGTAGGAGGATGCCCCTGGCTTGTTGCAAGGAGGCTTTCTCCTTGCATCCAACTCCAGCTGCTTGTACCATGGGAAAAGACTGGAATCCGTGAGGGTGCACTAGCAGTGTTTCAGGAGGGGAAAAAGGTATCACAAACTTCTGCCGCTCTTCTGGCACAGAGGGAGAGGCGAGTTTCAGAAAGCTTTACACTTTGCCTGGGATTCTAGTAATGTTCCTTTTAATCTGCTTTATCCAAACCACATCAGTATGGGCTGCACACTCCATGAGAACATTTATTTCTATGGAGAGCTAGGATAGCAGTCTACAGTGAGTCATTTTTAAACAGTTTAAGCCTTTATGTTCATGAGGAACATCACATCTTCGTATTTATTTACTAGCCAGGACCATTCATTTTATGGCTATTTATCTGTGGAGATTGTTCTCAAGTGTGCTCATTACATCTGCCTAGTATTTCAAATGTCAGGTTTATTGCCTTTTGTCACTAGATACTAATTTTCTTAGCAATGCTCCTGGCTGAATGAATCCTACTGCTCTTAAAAGTCTGGACTATAGCAGGAATATTTGTATACATGAGCTCCACTCTTCTTCTGGAAAGATCTTTTTCTCAAATTAAAGTTAGACATTTCTGTGAACTCTTTAACAAACAGCTCACTACTAAGATTACTTAGAGGAAATAAATGCCCCAGAAGACCCACCTTGGCCCTCCTGATCAAATAAGATCAAAAAATAGTTGCAGATTGTTTGTTCAAGCAACTCTTCTGAGAGTTTCTGACAAATTCATCTTTGATTTCAACCAGAAAACACAGGTCTGCCTGCTCAGTCCAGAACCAGATAACTGATTCAGAATTCCAAAGGATGGACTTCCTTAACTCTCCACAGCTTTCAAAAGCCACAGAGTTGAGAAGGCCACTAAATACATTGCTCTTTAACCCTTACATCCATTTATTTTAGGGAGGGAGGGAATTGTGTGAAACTTAGCACACTTGGTGTAGGCATGGTGCTAATGGCTTTGCTCAGAGCGTCCAGGTGCACTCAAGCAGCTCTGAGCTTAAACAAGGACAGTCACAGTTCACGTCCTCTGGTTTTTTATTTCCTTTCCCTGAAACTTTCTACTTTCCCCTCAGGGTTTTCTCTTTTCACAGACCCCCAAGAGGCCAGTCTTTCCCTTTTGCAGGCCTAAAGAGCTCAGGGATGCAAATCCTGGCAAGAAGCAAAGGTGAGAAGCATTTCAATTCCACTAAAATGGAGCTGAGAAACACATGGAACTGATGCAATTCATATATCCCTCATCTTAACCAACAGCCCAATACTTCTTATCAACAGGAACTTGTTGGCTTCAAGTTTTATTTTACAGAGTAGAAACTAAAAATCTAGAGAAGAAAAATCATCACATTAGGATCTGTGAAATAATGACTCATATGCCCACAGAGTCATTATCTTCCACCAACAACAGGCAAAGCCTAGAGAAGCTTTTGTTAATGATCTCTGTTGAGGGATTGATGGTCACACAAATGGTTGGCATCTGCTGTTCCAGAAATCAACTAAATTCATTTCATCTTTTGAAAGAAAATATCCCCACAAGTATCAGAGAGTTTCTCTGCATTTCTCTCAGTTTGCAGACTCATTCCAATGACAAGCTGGGCAAACATGAGACTGTAAGGAAACCTGACAGCCTTTGAAATCCAGGCTTTTAAGAAACAGACAACACAGAGGAAGGACTGACAACACACTAGCAAAGAAATGAAAAAGGGGAAAAGCAGGTGGAAATGGCAGGATGAAAATGCATTGATTCCTTGGATTTCCATTACATGCACACTGGAGAGCTGTTCTGAAAATCAGACAATTAGGATGTGTTTTTTCTGATTACCCAGCCAATTAGTACATGAAAGTCTAAAGAACAGAGCACAGCAGGAAGAGAGTCATAAGTAATTGTTCACCAGTACACAGACAGCTCAATTTCTCTTGTGATCAAAACCAGAGCTCTCTTATCCCTTAATCAAATACTCAGATATCAAATCCTGCACTTTCCTTTTGTACAACGGAATCATTAGATAACCACCACAAGTCATAGAATAGTATTTTCAGGGGCACACACACTTTTCTGTGTCCCACCGTCATACAGGAGGTGATTAAAGAAGCACATTAGATTCAATTAATTGTGCAGTGAGACCACAGTTCCCTGAAAACTCACTGAAGAGTCCACTCATCCTACAGAAGAAAGTGGAGAACAGCAGTTAATTCTGAAATATTACTCAAACCAAATTCTTCGTTGAGATAAAGGTGCAAACTTTCACTAATAGAAGGTGAAGTGAGTAAGGGAATGATCCTTAATCAATGCTTGTACTGCTATGTACTCTTAATGCTCTAGGGGTAGGAATCTTCATAGGTTTTTCCTCATAAAACTCATGCTATTAAACACAAAAGCTTGTTCCATTTTGCAAGTGTTATCAGGAACATTGGAGCCACATTCTAAATTTCAGCTCAGTGGTAACTCAGTACGGTACCCCTGACTTCCAGAGCAAGGTTTCTTAGGCAAGTGCTGACAGCTGTTATGGATCTGAGGCAGAAAAACAGCCTTTAGCATTTAATGTGGTAATGAGAAATTAAATGCTTGAGGCATGCAATACAATTGTTCATTTACACTGAAAACATATTGATGCAAAACCAGCCATTACAGTCATGAAAGAGAAAAACAGTAAAATAACAGATCCAAATCTTCTACAAAGCACAGTGTTGAAGCTTTGATACTTTCTGTAAGGAGCCTCTGGGGAAGTATTCCCAATGATGTCCCTTGGCACCAGGTACAGGGAGGCAAGAGGCTGGGCCTTCAAACACACATGCAAGGGGGACTTTTCCCCATTCAGACTCAGGAAATGAATTTTTTTTTTGTGTGTGTGTGTGTAGATAAAGCTTTGACCACCATGGCATGCTACAGGAAGGCAGGATCTTCCAAAGTGTTTTTGGAAATTCCATTTATTTCGGTTTATTTCTGTTTATTGCTCTTTAAATGTTCATTCAAAGTGAGTAACTGAGGTTCTGAGGTTTGCCAGTGGCTAAGTCACAGCACAGCTTTCCTGAGCAATACAAGGGGCATGGATGCAGCACTGGAAATACAACTTTCTAACCGATTAAACCAAAAGATGAGAAAGCTTGAAACACATCTCAAATTTTCACCAAAAGAAGGAAACAAAAGAGGTTCAGTGAAGCTTTTGTAGATCTCAGCTCTCTCTATGTTTAACTTCTATGCTCATTGCTTTCTGCCAGGTACTGTACACACACACCAAAGTCTCCAAACACGTTGTGCTTTCTTAATCATGCTAAAGGAAAGCTAAGACATGACAAGTGATTTTTGACAACTGTCGATTTAGTTTCAGACTGATGATTGTTTTCTATCTTCAAAATACTTCTGTGACTCAACAGATCTCCATGACTTAAGCCTTGTATCTACAACTGAGCTAAACCAGACTTGGACAAACAGACTTGGACTTATCTATGCCCAAGAACAGGACTATCAAATGTAATCCCCTTAGGCAATAAAGTGCAAGATAAGGTATGTATGTACATAACACTCTTTCCCTGGTCTCTTTGACACTTTCACTCAGCTGAGAATCACCATTTCTAGCACATGCCTTGGCTAGAGGAGAGTCCTTACTGCCTGTCCTTAGCAAGGCTTTCCAGAAATAAAAGTGAAGGATATAGGGATAATTAGGGTTTATCTAAAGCATCTTTACTATGCAGAGCTTTGTTCAAAACACTGCGACAATTTATTTTAAGCAACAAATTAATTTGACTGTAATAGCTCATCTCTCTGGTCTTCTGTTCCTCCTTCCACTCGGACAGGTTTACCCTGGAGCCCAATCTGTCGGGCAGCATAAAGGAGATGTGACTTACACTCCCTTTTCAGTCTGAGCAAATGAAGAAACGTAACAGTCGCCTTCCTATCTTTTATTCCACCTTCCTATTTGAAGCTACTTTCAGGAAAAAAGTTGTAGTTAACTGGTTAAGCAAAATTTCTACCCCAAGGACAGTGGAACTCACCAAGCAAACAGATCAGATTTTGGTCCCTGAACAAATAAGCAACTTTGGAGCAATTGCCTGATCTGCATCTGCAGGAAAACTTTATGCATTAGCCTTAGGGGAGACGTAGAAGCACACACATCTTTTTATTCTTGCTGAATTCAGACCTAGAAATTATTCCATTTGAGAAGAGCAGATTAAAAATAGCTCATTGGGCACATCTTTGATTTACCTTAACCCAAAACCTGAGGGGTATTTAGGAACTAATCTGAGTTTCCTGCTCTGTAACTCAAATAAACCTCCTGGATTACTGGAGAGATGAGATCCCCACATGCAGAAACTACCAGTAGCACCAGGAGACCATTGGAAGTGTAGAAGACCCAGCTTCAAACCTGCACACCCTGGTCAGAAAAGGAATGTGGAGTTGTTTTCATTATATCCAATATTTACCTAATCTTTTTGGTCTCTTTCAAGAAAATCCACCCCAAAGAAATAGTTTCCAGCTCCTCCCTGTCTTGTAAGTTTGAATTCCCCGCTAGTTTCTCCTATCTCAAGCAAATAAATTAAAAAATGCACACCTTACATTAGAACTTTGGTGCAAGATAAAGTTGAAGTCCCAAAGCAATCCCAGAAATCATTATGAATATTCACATTTCCACTTTAGAATGAAGCATTTTACAATGGTTTTGCATGTCATTTTTAATTCTTGCAGTCTGTGCAGCAAAGGTCACGGAGAAAGAGCTGATGGAGGTTGGGGAGTTTAATTGCCTTCAGCTTTGGTATTACGCAGGGTTTATCTGCAATTATATTTGACTTGGAGCTGAACCTATTCATTAGATACACAAGTTGTTTGTTTGACTGTGGAGTAATAAAGCTTCCACTTTCTTACCAGGGAGTCAACAACATCATCATTTGTCACTATAATTTCCTTCCTCTCCAGAGGAGCAACAATAGATCTTGCTTGCAAAGTGATAGGCAACAGCTTCACACCCCACCAGCAGCACCAGCAGGGAACCAGGGGTAGGAACATTGTTGAATAATTCCCCCCCATTTCTGGATGTTTTCCATAAATAATGAAGCTGCATTTCTTCTCTAATCCTGGTTGGTACAGTAAATAATGCAAATACCCTGCCACCACGGATTCAGAGAGAACACCTTAAGGCTTGATACAAAGAGCTGCCACTGTGCAAATGAACGCACGTCAGCAAAAATAAAGAGCATTTGGAAGTCTACAGGTAAGTTCAGAATAGTTTATTCCTCCCCCAAACTCACCACACTCAAAGAACTCATATTTTAAAGAACCTTTCCCTGTAATTTTTCCCTTCTTAATTCTTCCCTTGCCAGGACAAAAGTCATCAAAAGCCTGACTTAAACCAGATTTCAGTCTTATTTCAGTCTGCTTTGTCCATTTTTCCTTTCCCCCACCTTTTCCACACTGCAATTAAAGACAAAGGAAGTAAAATCCTGAAAGGACTCAAGACAAAGAAAACAACTCTCAGAATCTTCCAAGAAATGGCAGATGCTTTGAATATTCATTTTGAGAGACATTTGTTTTTCAAGAAGTTCTGCAGCTGAAACGTGGCTTTTGGAAGAAAGAAGGGACATCATCTTGGGGAAGAATATATTGATTAAGTTTAGTGTCATGAAGTGGTCACCCTGAGCTACAACGTCCTCAGGGCTGATGATTCAAGAAAGCAAAAAATATAGTCTGTGAGGGCACAAAATATCTGTTTGCCACAGAGAGAGAACGTTACAAGAGAAACCAACTATTTTTTCTAGGCTTTTGAGAAAGGAAAGCTTTATACTATAATAGAAGAATGAGAGGGAACACAGAACTGATGTCTGAATGGGAAACACTGAGTAATGGGGAAAGAAAGAAAAGGGAAATACAGTAAAACTCAAACAGATATCAGTAATATAAACAGATGGTCTGAATGATTGAAAATGGTCTGAATTACTCACTAAAAATAATGAGTATTTTGGGCTTACACAACAATTTTTTCTCCATTGAGGAAACCAAAAAATCAGCTCATACCACATAAAACAAACCAGTCAAAAAACACTCATCCTTCTCTCCCGAAATCCTCTTTCATTTTAAGTGAAAGTCATTTAGCAAAATATTGCAGGTAAGAATTGCTTAAACTGACCCTAAAGTAAAACGTTTTGCTTTATAGAAAGAAATAAAACAATCCAAATCTGATATAGATATTGAGCTAAAACTGGAAGCAGAAGGAACTTTAATTTTTCTCCTAAGCAGAAAGGGTTATATAAAAAAATAATCAGTTTTCATCATTGGCATTAGACATTCCACATTTATCTTTCTATCTTTGTTTTAGTCTCTTCTCTCCAAAGAACATTTGAGGTGTCAGTGACTCTGTAGCACTTGTCATTCTCTCAAGTTCTAACTGGAGAAGAACCATAATTGCAGTGGAAGGACAAGACAGGATGTGTCACACTCTGCCAAGTGATAATGCTAAAATTTAACTGCTAATATTTATGTCTCAGTACATCTAATCAGTTGTTACTCACATATAATATCTCTACATGGCAAGGTGAATTACTAGGCTGTGATTTGACTTCAGTAGAGAAATGCAGCAAACCAAGGGTATTTTGGAGAACTCAGTGAGGTCAGCACTTGGCCCTCGAGCAGGGAGGTTTTCAGGGGCAGCCTTTGCTCCAGCACCACAATAAATGGTGTGAAATGGTGACATTCCTGCCTGCAGTCCCTCTCTGACTGCTGATCGTGGCACTGGATCAAAAGTCTTTCCTCTGCTCACCTGGGCCTGGCTAACTCAGACTACAGGGGGGATTTAATTCACTTCCTGGCTCCTGGTCCTCACACCAGCAGGTTCACTGCTAAGCAAGCCCTTTGATCCTCTCCAGCTGCCAATCCATTTTTTGCCTTCTGAGAATCAAATGCCAAGACTTTCTGGTGGGGCAAGAAAAGTGAATTAAACGACTTTCAAGTGCAATAACAAAAACCTTTTAGGTGGCTTCACTCATTTGGCAGAATGAACACCTCCCTTCTGCACTGCTTCCACTTCCTGAGCAGCTCTGACAAGGGTTATAAAGTTGCCTGACATTTGGTGAGATGCACACTGGCATTGCCACACACACACAACAGCATAAGACAGACAGCCAGGCTACAGCACACAGCACTGAGAGCTGTGTAAGACATTCTCTGTCCTGAAAGCCTCTTTTGCATGCAGTCCTGAGAGCAGTAAGTGAAAACCAGGCATCAGCATGGCTGTTTCAGCTACAAGTACCCAGGTTCCACATCAGATCCTGTGTTTTGTTTTAAACTGCACAGGAAGGTTGAAGTTGAAACACGATGAATGTTTTGTAAGCATTGAGTGATGCAGAAGTGCACATACTTAAATAGACTCTTAGAATTACTCAGGTTTAAAATGACCTCCAAGGTCGAGGCCAACCTTTGGCCAAGCACCACCTTGTCAAACCAACCTGTGTGTCCCCACACATCTCCACCCGCCTTCATATCTGCCCTGCCAAGGGCACCACTTCCCCCTGTAGCTCTGAGAACAAGGTGGCACCACAAGCTCCACCCAAAAACCTGCAGAAGACTTTTCTGTCAATGGCAGGGTTTGGAGTGAGAAGGAAAACTCCTGGGGAGGAGGTCAATGGCCTTAGGGAGCTGAGATGGGGAGCAGGGGAGCATTGTGATGGCCAGCAGTGGAGCCGTGGCTTTGTTGGTGGAATTGTCACTAGATATGGTTACAGGCAGCTCTTGAGGATTCTGTATTCTGGAGAAGTGCAAGAGGGTTGATGCCCTTACCTCCATCAGGGACCTCCCACCCAGGCAGCAGCAAGTCTGACCTATCCCATCCCATCCCACTCTGACGGTTCTGCAGGACCCAAGGTGCAACTGAAGGCTTTCCAAAGGCCACTGACACCAACACAACACAGAACCTCTGCCCACAGCTATGTCAGAAGGTTCTGGAATCCAAGAGTCATTGTGACCCAAGGGCAGGACCCAGCACTGTGCCTTGTGGAGCTCAGACCAGGGGGCTCAGCCCATGGATCCAGACCAACCTGCAGAGCCCTCCTGCCCCCCAGCATTTCCACACTCCCACCCAGCTGGGTGATGGCTGCAGAGTGGCTGAAGGTGCAACTAAACCCCTCATATAAGTTATTGTACAATTTCAGGGCCACAGTTTCAAGGCAAAATTCTGCATTTCCTGCATCATCAGAGCCCCTCTGTAGGAAATCGCCTTTCCAGCCAGACACTGATTCATTATGCAGAAATCCCTGGATAACAGTTTAGAGCCACAAAACTCAAGGGCAGTTGTGTTAGAGTGCGTAGAGAACCAGAGAGGCCATGCATTTTGAATTATGGTGATTTTGGGGGGAGGATGGGCATTTCAGTACAGTATCTGCCTCAGAAGGTCTCACTCCAACTGTACAGACTCATAGCTCAGAAAGAATACCAAAAAAAGTTCTTTTGAAAGCAGGATGCATTGGCAGGGAGACTTATTTTTCATTGCAAACAACACTCTGCAGGGATTGTTAAGGATTTATGACTCCTTTGCCATCTAAATGAAAGAAATCTAACATACATATGGCCTATGCCCTTGTCTGCTAGTTTTGCTCTGGAGAGTGTGACTGTGACTGCCATTAGTGTAGGGCAATGAAAAGAGACGAAAATACACCCCTTCAGAAATGTCTTATAAGCTACATCAAGAGAAGGAGGGCTGTTCTTCATTCCTTATTTATGAAAGGAAGGTAACAAGCAAAGGAAGACAGACAAGGAAGAGGCATCTTCCTCCCACAACCAACTGTCAGGGTTGATGCCATGAGAGGAGTGACACTCATTTGTTCTTGCATCAGCTACTTTTCAACCATATATATAATTCATAGAAGTCAAATTGAAGAAAAAATATTTCTTTCTTTAAGCATTCAATAAAACCTCATGATTAGGATGAAAATTTTCCAATGAGGTCTCTCTTCCACCAAGATGAATTGTGATTTTTAGCAAGGATTCTACGTGCACCTGAATGGTGCAAATGAATTACTGAGAATTACTTTTTTTCAGTATTTAAGGTGGAAAGCCCAAATTCCGATTACACAAACCCACTATGCAATACAATTTCCCAGTCCTAGGATTTTATGAACTTGTTATCATTGGTTCAAATAGATCTGTTTGCAAAGAAACTTACACAGAAACACCTACATCAGTGCATGTTCAAGAGGCACAAAAATACTCTGAGGACTTTGGGATTATTTTGCTTAGGACTTAAATCAGGTGTGGCCAGCCTGCCTGACCCAACAAGCCATTCATTGTCACATGCAAGCAGCACTGTCTTTCTGCAAAAAAACACATTACAAATTAAAACATGCTTACTTGTGTTTGCTACTGTTGAACTCTTCAGATTATACAGGCAAGTGATACAAGATGAGCATATAAAAATTTTTAAAAAAGTAAAGAGCATGACTGAACAAGGGAAAAGCAACTTGTGGAAGTTAAGGAGGAAAATCAAAATTGTTGCATGACAAACTGGGAACCACAAGAAGAAGGTGTCTTAGTTCAAGGGGAGAACTAAGATATCTATGCTGGCCAAGAAATAATCCCTCTCCTTTAAATTTAGAAAACAGAACTTTAATTAAGAAAAATATATATAAATAAAAGGATAACAGTTCTTAACCATAATACACATATATATCCAGAAAAGAACCAAACAACAGTGATTTGTAATAAACCCGTCCACCCCCAAACGACAAGGCAAACAGTGAAAAGGTCTTTTTGGCTACCCCCAAATGAAAAAAAAAAGGAAAATACAATTATATCTACAGACAGCAGGTGGTGCTGTGGCACCTCCACCTCTGGCCCCTCTCTCTCAGGGGAATGGCAGGAGCACCGTTGCCGAGTCAGCTCCTGTGGGATTGGTGATAAGAGCAGTAGAAATTCAGCCTCTGCAGTGTAGAAAAATAGGTGTGTTTCTCTTCTTCACAGCAGTCTCCGTGGTGTTCAAGGGCGATCGGCGAAGCCAGAAAGCAAAAGACACAATCCTGGTCCCCCAGTGATGTTGGACCTGGTGTGTCCTGCCCTCTCTCCTCTGTGCCGAGCTGCTGAACTCCTGACCTGCACAGAAAGCACAGAAACCCTGACCCCTTCCCCCACCCAAGCTCATCTTCCTCCCCCTCCTGGCCTGGAGAGAGATCAGAACAAAAGGCTGTGCCTTAGGCAGATAATATCAGGATATGCACATCCTTTGTGCCCTTTGTTAACCATCTTTACCAACACTAAGGTGTTGGCTCCAAGCTTTTTGGAAGGAATTCCAACTGAGATTTGAAACTCTAACAGAAGGAAAGAAAAACATGGATAGTACTTTGAGCTGCTTTATGTGTGCTTGGTTTTTTTTAAAAATGCCTGATAATTCAGGTGATTCTATCTCAGTTTTAGTGAGTAAAAAGTGAAAACAAGGAACTTCTACCACTGGAAAAAGAAGGAGAAAAAAGCCAGGAGTGTAAGCAATTGCAGTAATGCTACCAATGTGCTAAACCCAGGTTTCAAACCCTTCCAAAAGGGAAACTTGGACATGGGGTTTGGACTGGGACCCTTCCTGCCTCTGCTGAGTGCTCTAGACCTCGAGTTATTTGACGTGACAGAAGAGTGATATTCTCATTTTGGTCAAGAAGGGAAACTTTCTTCATGTTAATCAAAACTGAGTTGTCATGCAGAGTCTGTTTTGACTTATTACAAATAAGCTCTTAAAGTAGCATCTACTTCCAAGTATCAAATTGGTGTCAGAATTTATAAAGAAAGGCTTGGAAATAGCAAAAAACCAAGTAAAAATACATTAGACAAATCCCCATACAGCTACTTTTGTACACAGAATCAGGCACAAGACCTTTTTCTCAGACTAGCACAGCTGTTCCATTGGAATACTTTAAAAATTGTATAAAAATGTATAGGGTCCAGGACAGAGATGGATTTTATTAAGGTATGTTTATCCATGCAGCAAATGCGCTAAAAAAAGACTTTTGTAGAAGAGTATATTAGCCTCACTAAATCCTTTCTAGCCCTTTAGACTTTGTTTTATGTCTTTAGACTTCAGTCTTTACACTGTAATATAAACACTTGCACGTTGACTATATGTGCTGGGTTAATTTTTATCACTGGTATATTCAGCTCCAAAGAAGGTTTTCCACTGAGTATGCTTAATTGTATGTCATAGGAAATACAAAAAAGCAAATCAAAGGTACACGCAGCTTTTCAGTTTCACCAACAAAGCTTTTATCAGCCCAGGGACATCTGCCTGAGCCACAACCTCTGTCACAGTCATCTACAAAGGCTAAGAAACTCAAACAGCTGGAGATGATGGTTAGGAAAAAAAGTTATATAGAAGCATCCAGTGCTTTTAGAAAGAAAACATCTACAGAAACCCCCACACAACTCAGTTTTGTGCTGTTGAAGAAGGATGTGAGAACCCTCCTCCTCCAGGGAAATCAGTGTCAGAAAATTTTCAGTGCTGATCAGGACAGAGGGATTGTGGAGCCCAACTGATACAGCAACATCAACAAGAATTGAGCTGTAGAGCTCCTGGAAAGACGCAAACAACTGCAACAACTACGGGAGATGAAGTTGCTGGAGAAAACAATACAAGGAGAAAAAACACAAGGAAAATCATGTACAATTAAAGCTGAACTGTGTATCCTATTATATCTCTAAAGGTGATACTACATATTGTCCCTACATACCTCTAATTAGTTTTTCTTACACAAACAAGTCTGATTTTCCCCAGAACTACTGGGTTTGTTTAGCTCACTTTCTGCAGCTGAGTGTTCAGCAATCCCTCATCTAATCTTTAAAAGAAAAGGGATTTACTTAAATGGGCTGAGAATGTAAGCCCTTGTACAGAACATTTGTGGACCGGCTGCCAGCCAACAACCCCAGCATGGGGGTTAGTCAGACACTGCTTTTATCTGTTCAAATACTACACCAGGCAAAGCAGCCAGTTCATTATTTCCAGTTCACAATTCAGAGTATCAGATCAAAAGCCTCACACTTCAGCATTTCCTGCATGATTAAAAAGCCTTCCCTCTGCTCTCCTCTCCAATGTAATGTTCAGCCTCTAATGAGAAAAAGGCATTTGAATTTAGAAAGTTTATTTATTACTGATAGTTATTAAACAAGAAATTAGACTCGAAGAACTTTTCTGGTGTTTTTTAACACCTGAACGAGTTGTTACCACCTACAAAAATGACATGTCTGCAAAGGAAAAATTCCATGTGGTGATATTTTCTAGACCATGTACATCTGACAAGAACAGTTTCAAAATCATTCATTACAGCTTTACAATGAAATTAAACAACAGCATGAAAGTAGCATGATGCCTTTCTAAACAAGCAGAATAGTCTTGAAAGCTATTAAAGCAAAGGAAAACAATGCAGAAGTGTGACAGGCTGGGGAAAAATGAGGATTAATACATATATACTTTTCTTCCTTATTAATATATTTAAGATTTTCACAAAAAATATTCTCTATCTATACTAATCCTATAAGTAACACAAAAATTGTAGGGCCTTTGAACATGTGAGTAGAGTAGTTAAGACAGAAAATAAACTGAAAATGGGTAAGACTAGAAAATAAGAATAGCTTCAAGTATTGCATGAGAGCATGAAATGCAGAAGGAGGGTACCCTCCTTTCCCTATGGACCAAAAAGGATTACCAGGACCCCCTGGGTGTCTGAATATTGGGACCCTGCAGTTGCTGCAGGAGCCAGAAGTTTTAGACATCTGTCACATTGCAAACTGTAACATCTGTCATTAACACACACACAGGGAAGGGAAAGAACTCTGAATTTAGAACCAGAATTCAGTGCCGGAATCTCTTTACAATAGCTGCTAATGAGGCCCTTCTAGTTAGCCATAATTAAAAAATAAAGGGTGGTCAGACCACTTCAGTGCAGGTGCTCAGAGTGGCACCCTGGGAGGAGATGCCAGAGCGTGCAACCACCCTGTCCCCGTGGGACTCCTCTGAACAGCCAACAGCTGGCTCTTTTATCTTCCCCATTTCTTTTTTTAATGAAAAGAGCAATGGTTTCATCAAAAAGGATAAAGGGCAGAAATTAAAGTAAGGGATAATTTAAACTGCCTTTAAGTTTTTTCCATATGTATAAAGAGGACAGTCCTGAAAAAGATGCTATGAAAGTTCATTAATTGATTGAGTGCTACATTAAGAGTAAAACTCCAAGGATGATGCAAAGCTGCTAAACAAGATCCTGACACTACTGTAGGAGGAAACCCCAAAGTTTCTCTGCATGGTAGAGAAAAATTGGAAGAAAAAGAGACCAGTAAAATATAAGAAGTGAGCATGAAACTGCCTGATTGCTGAGACACAGGAGTGACAAGTGACCAGAGCAACCCCCATGGGGCCAGACCTGCATTTTTAAGGTCTCCCTGACAGACCAGCAGCAGCTTCTGAGGAAATAGAGGATGCAGAGACATTTCCATGCATAAATCAATGATTCATGGCTCCAACATTTTGCTTAACAGCCCCAAAAGCATTTTGCTTCCTTTAGTTTGTCTAAGGCTTGCTCAGCAAAATTATCCATACTTTTACAGCCATATAATTTGCTAACTCTGTGTCAAATATATTATTCTGATTTTATGATCACTTGGACAAGGTCCAAGTCCAGCCCCAAGGCTCATTTACAACCTCCACAGGTTGCTCCCCTCTTCTCACAGGAAGTATCTGTGCTGATCCTGCATTTTATTAATTTTGGGATAATTTATATCCTTACAGTTGAGGTTTGTGTCTCAAAGGAGCAACTGTTTTATTATGGCATAGATTTTATCCACAGTTTAGAAACAAAAAATGATGCCAAGTGTTATTACCATTTGGAGGAAGAGGGGTAAAACCAAATTGCTTGTGTTGGGATGGTCAAACCTTCTGTCTCTCCATTTCCTTACAGGTGTTGATTTCATGTCACACAGTGATTAATAAGAAATTACACTTATAAACATAAAAATCAGTAGAACAGGTTGCTCTGTATTTTTTGCTAGTCTTTGCTACACTAGTTTCACATGCTCAGGCAGACACAGGCCTTACACTGAAGCCACCCCCAAGGAAAGCCTGAGCATGCTGCAAACTGGCACTGGGGATGAGAGTCCCGGAGAAGTAACCCCTGTTTACGTACAATCACAAGCTAAGAGAGATAAACAGCTTTATTTTAATCAGGAAACATTGAAAGTGTAGACAGAATGGACACATTTATTGCACAGATAAATCCCTCTGATGAACCCCAGAGACTGAGAATCCCATTACAGAAGAACAAACAGGTCCTTGATGCAACTAGCACATCATGGAACCAAGAATTAGTCCTCATTCTCATGCTTACACAGAGTCTACTACACAAGCTTTTGGCACAAAAGAGAATGCAAAAACCATAAAAACATTCTAGTTATCCAGAAAAGAGTTCTCAGGCTACAGCTGGTTAGCAGAATAGTATTAGTATACCTATTTTTTCCAAATACGTTGATTCTAAAATACCAACTCACACAAAGCATTTGGTTTCATAAGTTATTTTTTGGTGCTATTTTGCCTTTTAAAAGATTAAGAGACAAGCATTCTGTCATTTTTTTGGCAGAAAGTTTTCCTGGTTTTCCATTTCAAGTGATACAGGTTTATTTTTTAAAGATAAAAATTTATAATAGAAGATAAAAATATCAGACTCTGAAGTTTTCTGCATCAGAAACACTTTCCTCCCTGATCCCCCAGGCCCTGCACTGATGGCCCATCCATGTCTATGTGAGAAATGGAGCCCAGGATCAAGACCAGCTTGGTATCACTTTAAGAGGCACAAAACCCTCAGAAATGTTTCAGCTTTTTAACTGCTTTGTGGTTTGAACTTCAGGGAAAAAAAATTAAATGGAAGAGATGGAAGCTGGGCAATTGGGAAACCTCAGCCTAGACATGCTGTTGTGTGCTTATTTGCCTGGAGAAAGGAAGGAGAGGAGGCTCAGGGGGGACCTTCTCACTCTCTCCAAGCCCCTGACAGGAGAGTGGAGCCAGATGAGGGTCAGGCTCTGCCCCCAGGGGACAGGAGGAGAGGAGCAGGGGGAGAAGCTCAGCCTGACACCCCCAAGCCCACACTGGGAAGGCACACACTTCTGCTCCAAGCCAAGGTGCACACGCCTAGGGGGGTCTGAAGTCAGGAGCTATCCCTCTGGATATTGCCACAGAATGACATTTTTTAACTGGCTCATTAGCCAAGTTGACTGAATTCGCAGATTAGCAGAAATTCATGCCAGGGGCACTCATGCTTCTTTTAAAAGATGGGGGTCAGGTCCCAAGTCTCTTCTCACTGAGAAACTGTTCAATATTAAAGACCTTTTCAGAGATGTGCTTTCCAGTGATCCAGAAAACAGCCAGCACAGGGACTCTCTGGGACCCGACAGTGCCAGAGCACTGTGACAAAATAATAGGCAATGAAAGTATTGTTATATCTATGCCATCACCAGGAAACAACCACACATTGCAGCCACACAGCAGCAAAAAGGAAAGAATAAAGTGTTTTTCATGGTCAGTGCCAGCTGAAAGACACAAGGAAAGTCAATTGCACAGGACCCTTTACATTATCCCACATAACTGGCAGAGGGTACACCTGCCCTATAAAAACTCGGTATTTTATAGTAGTAAATGTATTAAGAAGATGATTTTTCTACAGTAACAAAGCACAGAAGGCAAGCAAAAGTAGTTTGGTTGCTGATTTTTTTTTTTCTTAGTCTCTCTGAAGATAAAAGCCAAGACAGTAAATGAGCTCCAAACTGGGGGGAAAAAACCCAAACATAAAATGAAGTGTCTACTCAGAAGAATTTTATATGATAGAAGACAGAGCACATCACTGAGAGTGTCCCTCTCCTCTGGGCACTGTGCACTGACACCCTTTGCTTTTCACTATATTAATATATTTATTAGAAACAACTGTTCCTTACAATACATTCCTGTCTTTCCCTTGCAGACCTGCACCAACTTGAAGGGATGACAGGAAATCACAAAAGCAACTACTCAAATATTGAGGCACATCCATTAGGTAGATAGGGGAATAACTGCAAGCAGGAGGGAGAAAGGAAGAATGTATCTGATTTCCAAATCAGAGTGGTTTTCTTGAAGCACATCTGTACTTTTCAGAAGGCACTGAGGTTCCAGGCCAAGGAAAACACCACAAAGTCTTGGTTATTACCAAAATTTAACTTATCCTGCTCATTATTTGTACATGAGTTACTGGATATTTTACCTTTAGACCAGACCATTTATCAAGCACAATTAATGTGTCAGATTTGTTTGAAAACCTTGCACTGGTAACACTAATTTCTCTGTATTAGGGGGATTATCCACATCAACTTCAGCAAAGGAAATGTCAGTGATCAGACTGAAAATACAATAGCTCAGTCCTTCTTTTCCTAGCTCAGTCTCCATATTTACAAACAGTACATGGCGAAATAAAACAAGAGTCCCATTTCACTTTGCATGAACTAAAACCCCCTACAGAATCAAGCAAAAGTCTCACAGAGGGACTCTAAAAGGCAGTCAGCTCAAAGGAGTACCAATAAATCACTGCAGAAGTCTGGGCTGACCTCAGTTTTCATCCTTATTCCCAAGACCCTCATTCAGACAGACATGAAATAGCCAAAATTCAGCCAAAACCTTGAATGCCTTCACCATGTGGCATTAACTTGCCTTGAGCCTGGCACCCCAAAGCAAACTTTTAGGACTGCAAGCAGTGGAAAGCTACCCAATGGCATTGAAAGGGTCAGCATTCAAACTGAGCTCTGCAAGAGCTCAGAGACAAAACTGCTGATATTTCATAAGTGTTGACTTGTCCATTAAGGGTTTAATTTACAGAAGTAGGTCAAACACAATTTACATAGACACTAACAAGTCTAAGTACCCAATCTGTTCAGTTATTTTCTGAATCTGAGTACCTCTACCTGCATCTTTAGGCACCCAAGCACTACTTAGAGCAAATGTTACTTTCCCAAACAGGTCCCAGGAGCATGGCACAGCCTGCTGGGCACTGCCAAATTTAAGGAAAAATAAAAAGCAATTTACTTTCTGACCCTCCAGCAGAATTTCTTCATTTCCCCTTTCAGAAGGTCAGATGATAAAGAGCCCAAACAACTTTTCCAAGTCACGCACAAATGTGACTGCTCTCAAGGGCACATTATGCTCAAGGCAGCCATACAGAACTTCCCCCAGCACATTTTTCACAAGGACTGAATCCAACACAAAAATCCAGTTAAAATCCAAGATCAGTCACATGCAGAATCCTCCTGCATTACCAAGGTGATGTAAATACAAGTAGCACTCAATTCACATGCTGCTTGAGCATTAATTCTGGTTTTGCTCTACTACAGTTCAGGAAAAAATAAAAAACAGACTTGATTAAGGTGAAAATGAGTATCAAGGGCAGTGACTGCAACTCATGCCTACTTGTTGCCTTTCCAGCTGCTTTTAAAAGGAGACTGGTTTACCAAAATGGAACAAAATAGAAATATTTGGTGTACAGATTACTGGATATTTCATGTATTCTCTCAAGGTTTAAAACCAGTTTTTACCAAATATAAGTGTCCAAAAATAAGTCCCACCCTCTCTATAAAATTTGTCTTAAAATTGTCTCAAAGGAATTGCAAAACATTATCTTGATGCCTTTTTTCCTGAGCAAGGTGGGATTCCCTTTGGACGGCATCTCCATTGTCACAGATTTTCCAGGGATGTCCAGTGGCAGGTGAAGCTCTAAAAACTACAGTTTAATTTCTGCTAGGCTAGAATTCCCTAAACATCACACAACTTTACTTTCCAGTGTGAAAAGTCCCTTGGAAATGCAAGATATGACAGGTTTCGTGGTTTTTTCCCACTGAAATTAGGATTAATATCACATGGATCCACAATAAAGACAACCCATAAAGGCCAGAGTGGCTGGTTTTTGGTGTTATTCTCACCAAAGTGTGGCAAAACAAAGCCAAAGCAACCTACATTTTAAGAACTTCATTTATGAAGTAAGCATTGACAATTCAAAACCAGGGGGGAAATCAGTGCTTTGTTCTCTCAGAGCTTTTGGCCCTTGGGGAACCAGTTTAAGGCTACACAATGGAAAGAGGTTTTATTCATATATATAATATGGAGCTATAAAATAACTCCTGGATCAAACTGTAGCAAATACATGTAAAGCAGATTGTGCCATGAGTGGACTCCAGTCCACCTCTCTGACTATTTCTAATGCGACAGCTTTTGCCACAGGGGGTAGCACTGAAGAATTTATCCCTTTATAGTTATAGGGCAAAGAAACAAAACTAGACTTTCTGGACTCATTTTGTGCATATAAAGGCTTTCCACTTATAAAAGTACAATAGCCTCAAAAAAACAATTTATTGTTATTAAAGATGGCATTAAAGTCTTGTTCTTAACACTCTGCTCACCTAATGTGGGCTGCATTTTCTTTGTATTGATAAAAGCCATCACAATGTTCTCATCTTTCTTTTCATTAAAAGCCAAACTTCCATTTAGATTGTGACATTTCTTGCCACAATCCCAGTCAAACACTGATTCAAAATGCTAAAATTATCTTTTCAGGACTTATTTTTCAGTTTGAATGAAGGTTTTGAAGTGTTTTGAGGGTTTTTGAAACTCTGCTTGCACCTGCAAGGATGAACAATTTTTAGAGATGCTTTCTACAGCTTTAATCTAACTGAAATGTTCTTTTCCTTCAAAGACCAAGGAAAAGTCTCACTACAGCCATCATATTTCTTATCTACATACACAAGTCAGTCTACCAATAGGAATTTTTTATAAAAAAGACTCCTTTATTTCATGGGAGATCTCATCTAAATATGAATCTTCTTGTAAGAATTGTAAAGAGGGCATCTTAACCTTTCAAAATATAGCTAATATTGCTGCTTATTAACTTTCTGAAACTGTTTTCTTTGCTTTAAGTAGAATATATTTGCTCACTTTGAGTGATAATTGTCTAAATACAGGTGCGTATTAACAACAGGTTAGTAACAAACTCTAGCTCTGTCTCCCCCATATAAATCTACTGCTGAAGACAAAAAGGGTTAAGAAATGATTAAAAGAGCTGCTGTGCTAAGTTTATAAGCTTATTTATGGAGTGTAAGTAGTCTTTCAACCTTAGAAGAATAAATTGAGGCCAGAAAGGACCACAGTAGAGAATGAGTTCCCCCAAGAGCCCTGAACTAAAGCACAGCAGGTCCCACCTGCCAGCAGCAGGGACTTGGATGGAATCTACGGATGGGGTCCATATCCAGGGAAAACCAAACCTTTGAGTCGTGACAGATCTTCCTCACATCCCTGGAAGGAGACCTTTGCGCCCACAGCTCTGCAGCTCAATTTAACAACTGCCTCCTGCATCATGGAAAAGGGCTTTTCTCCCAGGGATTGGTATCCTGCAGATAACAAGTGCTTTTCCTTCAGCTCCAAAGCCAACTTCGCTGCCAGGCACAGGAGTCCTATGGAAAAGCCTCACAGTGAGAAAGTTTTTCAGAAGGGGCACTGTGCTTTGCTTGGGCTCTGAGCAGCCAGAAACAGCAGCATTTTCCCTGTGACAAACTAAGTGCAGCTCACACAAACTCCCAAGCGCTGGCAGAACTCAGGGAGCAGAGAGAAGATCCTTGATGGGCAAGTCATTGCTGCAGGCTGTGGGCAGAACCCCAACATTTGGCAGGGCCCCAGAAGCCTTCCAGGGTCTCATTGCTTTCCCTGTCCTTTGTCAAAAAGGGTATTGACTGTTGTGCACGAGCTCATGCAGATGTTACTTGCTGTGGAAAAAAATACACAGGGAAACTCTCATTAAAGTTACAGCATTTCTGAAGAAGAAAGCACAAGAAACTAAACAGACCTTCAGCAAGGCCCTGCCACTATCTGAACCTATTCCAAGTCCTGCTTTCATTTCCCAACAAGTTATCACCAGAACTACACTACATTAAAGCATTCACACACCATGGATTAGAGCAATCTACTTTACATTCCAAGACTGTTTACCTTAATCTGAGTTCAATTTTAATCTGATCTTTTCTTCCTGAAGGGAGAAAACACAGATCAGTAGAAGCATTAAATCCCAAGAATGGGACAGTGAAGACAGAGTTGATCTTTGAAAAAGTAGATATGAGCTTTCTGGTAGAATTGCAGAATAGTTTAGGTTGGAAAAGACCTTAAAGGTCACAAAGTCCAGTTGTTCCCCCAAGCACTGCCGAGCCCTCCACTAAACCATGTCCCCAAGTGCCATATCTACACATCTTTCAGACCCCTCCAGGGATGGTGACTAAACCACTTCCCTGCACAGCTATGCCAGGGCTGGACAAGCCCTTTCCATGAGGAATTTTCCCTGATATCCAACCTAAACCTCCCCTGGCCCAGCCTGAGGCCGTTCCTTCTCCTCCTGTCCCTGTTCCCTGGGAGCAGAGCCCAACCCTCCCCAGCTCCCCTCTCCTGGCAGGGACTTGCAGATCCAGAAGGTCCCCACTGAGCCTCCTTTTCTCCAGGCTGAGCCCCCCAACTCCCTCAGCCCCTCCTGCTGCTCCAGCCCCTCTGTGTCTCTCCTGTCATGAGTGTCCCAAAAGTGCCCCCAGGGTTTGAGGTGATGCCTCAGCAATGTCAGCACAGGGGACAGCCACTGCCCTGTTCCTGCTGCCACACTATTGCTAATGCAGTCCAGGTACCCTTGGCCTTCTTTCCCACCTGGAATCATGCCCAGCCACTGTCACCAGCATCCCCCAGGCCCTTCCCAGCTGACTGGTGACTCTGTCCCAGCCTGGAGCTGCAGGGGGTTGTTGTGACCCCAGCACAACACCTGGCACTTGGTCTTGTTGGACTTGATGCAGCTGGGCTCAACCCATGAAACCAGCCTGTGCAGATCCTTTCCTGCCCTCTAGCAGATCACCCCTCACACAACACAGTGTCATCTGTTGCCAGCACAAGCAATGGAATGACCTTGTCAAGCCTCCTTTCATTGCCAGTGAAAGCCATTTGGCTGGTGCTCTGTGCCACCTGCAGCCACTGCCACTGTGCCCCATTAGGAAGCAGCCCAATCCCATTAGCTGACAATTGCAAGTGATCAGCAGCATCCACTGCTTGACTAGTCTCTTTCCAGATGCCTCTATTTGCCTGAGCATTGATACAACACAATCAAAATGATCAAACATAAAATCAAACCTCCCTGTAAAGAACACAGACCACCGCAGCCAAGTCCAGAACGCTGCTCTGCATGTTTATCATGCAGCACCCAGAAACCAAGGGAGGGACAGAATGCCTCTGTTTTTCCAAAGAGTCTTTATTTGCAGAAAAAATTGACCATCGTAGTGCTTCATGGGTGAAAAGTATTTAACTAAATATTCAATTAAGTATGCAAGTATTGCTTTAAATAATCTCAGCAGGCTGAGCACTTACCAGTTATTGCCAAAATTGTTATGCAGCAAATAACCAGAGCATGTAAGTGTTAACAGGTAGCTAAAACAGCAAAGCATAAACATGTTCTTGAGAACTGGAAATAGAACACTGGTACTAATACACACACTGGGGTGACATGAAAAACTAACAAGGGGCAGAGTCTTTTCTTTGCTGCCCTTTTCATTCAATTCCCACAACATCACCGAAGAGGAGCTTACAGCAAGGGCTGCACTGTTCTGCCAGCAAACTTTGGTTTTGCCAGTGGAACAGATTGCAATTGGCAGGTGGGAAAAGCGATCCTTGTAACCATTATACATCTGAGTAATTCAATTTTCTGCTGGTTCTTAATTTAGTACTTCAGTGGTTACCAGGCCAGCATAGCACCTGCTAATTGTATACCTGATATTCCCTTCACAGTAGTGAAGCAAGTCTTGCTCCCTGGGCTTCCAAAGGGAGCTGCCACAAAGGCACCAAGTGAGTCAGAGCAATGTCAAAGTGACATCTGGTTCTGTAAGGACCAGAACATTATACTTGCCATTAACTACTGCCTCCATCCTCCCTGCAGTTCCCACTTGAAATGCCTGTGGTGCAAGGTTTTCCTGTGGGATTCTGCTTCTAAAAACAGTCAAGCTCCCAATCCAAACTAGAGTCAAGATTGGTGTAAACACTGGAGATAGATATTTGTATCAGATATGTGGCCAAATAACAAAGACCAGATATCAGTCTGGACTTCTAGATATCAAACCAGAGGATTTCACTGGTGATTAAGAAAAGCAGTGTCTGATCTCATGTAAGCTCCCTAAAGCTCTCCTGATAGCTATTTAGTAGGCATGTTTCTCACTATCTACTACCTTTTTGTAATTCAAGTCTCAATACATAGGTGTTGCAAAGTCTTTGTGTCTTCCCAGCCTTCCTGCGGGGTCACACAGCCACCAGCCCCTTAGACCAAAGCAGGAGCTCCAGCCCAGGACTGCCAAACCCAAGGGCTGACCCAGTAGACAACATTTTTGGAGGAACTGATGTAATTTTGAAAGGGCCTGCAGGGTCAGGTGAGCTCTAGAGGCTCACACATAAAATGAAAACTGTCAGCCTGGCTTTTAAAGGGAAGTCACCTGTCAAAAACACAAAAAGCATAAACCATCTTTCTTCAGGTGCCCCTTTTGGTTTTCCTGCTCCCTTCCCCACATGGTAAAGCAGACACTGAGCTATTTGGGGTGAAGCTCAATAAATGTTTACAGGGTTGGTGACAAGCTCATTCCTCTGAACTCTCATCAAATGGTTTTTGGGCCTTCATCAAACTTGTGTTCAGGTTCAGGGCTGGCTGGGACTCTGTGCAGTACAAGGGAAGGGACTTGGAATACTGAGAAGCATTTTAGCAGTTTAGTCGTTGCCTCTTATTGTGAAATCACAATTCCCTCCAAGCTGGGTGTCCTACTCATGAAATGGGCACTGATTTAAACTCAGTCAACTACATCTCTGCTGCCTCAGAATGCATTAGCCAGCAATTATTCAGTGCTGATAACACTATTCCAAGAAGTTTACAGATTCCTTTTATATTCTTCCTCTACATTAGTTTCTTGAAAAGCTTATCTCAAAAAAAGAACTGCTTTCATTAATGCATTTTACTACAGTATTTGCACTTAGGAGGCAGAAAAAGGTGGTTTAGAAGTAAAAAACCCAAGATTTCAAAAATAAACATTACAATTAAAAGTACTGATAGCAAGAATTAACATCTTCCAGCTGACATGAATCTCATTACTGCTGTATTTTTAAAAAATAATAAATTATCCCTTTTTTTCTTAGAAATAGCAGACACAACAGGAGTGACACACCTGAAAGCGGGTCCTGCCAGCAGCCAGCTGGAGAAAGGGCAATATAATGCAACCCTGGTACCTGCAGCCATTTCCCCAGTAATAATTCCCCAGGCAGACTGACACTGCTGTTTAATCACGGGTGACAGGCTCCCCTTGATGAGCTGCAGGCAACTCAGGAGAGCAGCCTTTCTGCTTTAACAAGCACAAGACAAGGAGGATGAGGAGGTCAGAGTGTCCCCCTCAGTGGTGTTATATTGCAGGGATGATCAACCCTGGCAGATTTCTTCATCTTTATCCATTGACATTAAGGCTTACAACCAAGGTTGCAGGCAAGGATGCTCAGCACCAGGCTGCTACCTGAGCATTTCAAATACAAGTGCCCTGACTGTCCAAGCCATTGAGCATTTGCAGCTTGGCAGGATTAGGTTTGTCAAGGTAATTTTGGCCAGGTATCAGGTGTCAATGCCTTCACATATGGAGAAAGATAAAGCTGTGTCCAGTGATACAGTCTGAACAGAGATAAACTTCACATCTGACTTTCTTGGAATTTAATATATTAGGTGAGAGCTGGTACCTTTACCAGAGGAGCATCAGCTCCTTATGCAAAATTCTGTATCTTTATGTCAGAAATATGAGGAAAAAAGTATGTGTTTTAGGTCTTTGTATTTTCAGTCATGGAAAAAACTATTTCCACTACCAGACACAAGTTGAAATACATCAAGAACTTGGCATACATACCTTCCTTTAAGCTAAACATGCTATCCATTTTTTGGTTTTGAATCCAACTGGAATTAAGTGGGTTACCTGAACAGTTCTACTTTTAAATTGAGGAAGGCCTCAGCATGTGGATTGGACTCTCTCCCTGTAATATCCTGATAAACTCCTTCTTATCCTTGCAATGACAACCCAGTACAGAGTCCCATAAATATACTCCTTAGTACAGATGGGGTGCCTACTCTCAGGAACACTCTGCACCCAATACCCTGAGAGTCACCAGCAACAACTTCCAGCACAAACACACTTTTCTGAGGCTCTCAGCAGAAAAACTGAAGCAAAGTTATTCAGGGAAATGGAAACCCTTATTTATTAGGGTGTTCATAATTATGACGCCCAATTGAGAGAATATGTTTATTAAAACCAAGCAGAAATGGAGTGCCTCTTTAAGCAAGGGTTACTTTATGTCTAGGCTAACTCTAGCTGGGCAGCTTCAGAAATCAAGTGGAAATCACACCATTTCATCCCAATTACAATGTACAAGCATTGCTTTCTCAGACACACAAAGGTTATTGTCACATAACAGAACCAACTCTCAATGAGAGGCAATGGACTTCAGCAAAACAGAAGCTGTTGGCAGTGGTCTACAGTGATTTATTTTTTAAAGATGTTTTAAAAAAGCACTTCCCCTACCTCACAGCACATGTTGCATCCTGCACATGAAGGCACTTTCCTGGGATTCCTTTGGGCAAACCTGTGTAAACACCATGAAAGACCAGAAAGCAAAAAAATCATTGATTGTAAAAGAAGGGGAACAAAAGAACAATAAATCAGCAGTGAAAGAGATGAAGAAAAACAGCATATGAAACAAACACCAGAATTAATTATGCTTCAGGAAGTGTGACAGTGCTGACATCAAGGCAGAGGAGCCCCTGCAGCCCAGCTCTGTTTGCCTGTGATTACAATTCTGCAGCTTGTCCCCAGTCCTGTGTGACAGCAGTGCTTAAATAAAGCTTAGCAAGGAAACAGGTTTATCACCAAGACTACACACCACACTCAGGGAATTATCTCCTTGGGCAGTCAAAGAAATTTTTATCTATTTCATTTGGCTTCAGACGCAGGCTGTAATGATTGATTTCCAGAGGAATGCTGCCAAATCCTATTATTCTCCTGGAAACAATGGGGGAAAGCTTGAAAAAGAGTCAGGGGAGACTTTTTTCAAATGCATGTTTAGATACAGAGAACCCACCTATGACTAGTAATTAACTCCTGGTCTGTCATGCTTAGGTTTTTCTTACCATTTCTTTGATCTGAAGATAGAAAAGAATCTTTTAATCTATTTTAACAGCTCAGTCACATTCCAAATCGTCTGATTACTCCACAAAACTACTTTATCCTACAAGAAAAACCCCATGATCTTGCTCATATACCAGTTACTAATAACAAAAGCATTACTACACCAGTGTTTTATATTACTAGTTAATGTAGCATTAACTGAATGCAAATAAAGTAGTTTCTTTTGATGGTAATTCAGTATTTTAGTCAAAACCAAACAAACCCACTGGATCAACTCAAACCTGTAGACACCCTACCATGAAATAATGAATAACCAACTGATTATGGTCAAAAGGCCAAAAAAAATGCCAGGATGAAAGGATAGGATTTAAGAGAACAGGATAATGTACCTATATTTAAGTGCTTGTGTTACCAAAATATAATAATAAAAAGTATCATACAAAAAATAATTGGGCATGCTAAAGCTGGAACAGACTCAGATGAATGGAAAGGAACACATTCCAATGGTCTCAAATTTTCCCGTTAAACAAATGCATTGCTATAATAAATATTTTTACCATCCTCAGGTTTTAATTTTTATTCTTAAACTTTTACGAGGATTTTCCATCAAAGTCAACTCAGCTTCAGTGCTTCAAATGGAAAAAAAAGAGGTATTAGATCTGCCTGGTTGGTTCCCAACTAATGAATTAAATTAAGTAAGTAAAAGTGAAGAACCAACTCAGGTGACAGTGGCGTAACAACCTCCTCTGCTCTCCATCTGGTTCAGCAGCCACTGCTAAGCATATTATCAGCTCCAAGGAGTGAGCCACAACAGGCACAGCTCTTGCTTTATTCTCTGTGTAGCAACAGGTCCTTCTCATCTCTCCACCTTCCCTTTCTCCCTCCACCTGCACTATCAAGTTGTGTTTTCCCATTTGCTGTTTATCATCCCAGCAACTTAGGGGACTAAAGCAGAGTTGCAGCCTGATGCTAATGGACCTGTGTAGCTGGGCTGGGTTTGGAATGTGGCATCACTAAAAACGTGACCAGCAACTGATCCCAACCAGTTCCTGTGTAAGGGGAAGGAGAAAACACTGCTGTTTCCTCCAGCTCCGGTGCCCTCAGACCACTTCAGTGGCTGGTCCAGCACCAAAAATACATCTATTTCTTTTACTCAAGTTAGTTTTGTGTCTGCTTAGCTGTTTGAACCCATTCAAGAGGGCATGCTCTGGAGAAGGTAAGCAGCAGGAGCACCAAACACAGGAGAAGGAGTAGCTCAGAAACAGAGGAACTCCTTTCTGGAAGCTGTTACCTGCAGCAGGTAACAGAAGACAAAATAGTATGGTTGCACCCCTAACTATATTGTTCTCCTTCCAAATAAAGACTAGAAATATGAGTGATAAAAATCAGATGACAATTCAGACTAATTGTAATTTTTAATAGGACAGAGCTGGCACAAATTCATTTTTTCCTTCATCTAGAAGCACTGAGTGTATTCATTTCAATGAGTAAACACTCAAGACTTCCAGGAGTCAGCCCTTTACCAAAGCCAGGCTTGCAAAATACAAACAAAACACATCCAACATCAGGCTGTCCAATATTTAAGAGTCTGCACAGAGCTCTGATTAAAGAGGCTGAGTGACACCTCAGTGCTCTGGAATTTAAAAAAAATTAATTCTCAGCCAAGCTGCACATCTAAACTTATTCAGATATTTCCACTTAAATGAACATTTAACATGTATAATGGTATTAGTTCCAGAGCTGTAGGACCTCTGACCTTCACTGGAACACACAAGCACCCCCCAGACTGTCCTGCCAGATAACACTTGGATACAGAGGCAAGAGGACCAGAACACAAAGATTCAACACTGCATTGGTCACAAAAATAAGACTACATAAAAGCATGAAATTAAGCCAAACAAGTCCTATTACAGTTAGATCTGCTGCACAACTGCTGTAAAATTGCACTGCATTAAAAGGGGGAAAACAGGTTTGACAAGTGAAGGCTCATGCAGTTTCAAACCCCTGAATTTACTCTCTAGTGGTTGCTTCAGAACAGAAAATATTTCACATTTTTTCATATTGAGTTTTGTTTTTTCCTGTCTTTAAAATTTTTCTTTAAATGCATATCACACATCAATAAAATAAATTCCTCATTAAACTTCTTTTTCTTTAGACAGTCATTGATTTCAATAAAAGATGTGAAAATAGAGTTATCCACCCTGCACAGAAATGCTTCCATGCAGAATTTAACTGGGGGTTGTGGATTTTTCTGAGCCTCCAGGCAGTAATTTGCTGAGGTTCATAGATTCAGTTGAGGTGCTATTATGGGAACAACCAGCTGAAAGAAGTCTATGTCTAATCATCTTCAACACACCCATCAGAGAATACTCCTTCCCATATCCCTATTGCAAGCATTAAAACAGAGACTAATCATTTTATGGTTATATGAATTCCTATACATATTCCTGGAATTCTAGGAATAAAAGCTAAAGAAACTCGGTGACAATGTGGCTCCTTAACTATTACAGTGTGGTTCAACTTCCAGCCTAGAAATGTAAAATTTCACTTAAAAAGCTCACAAGGATCTTATTCTGTGTCTGAATTTGGTTTAAAATATAATACAAATATAACATGACTGACTGTATGAAATGGCAAGTGACACACAAATAACTTTATTTTGACCAAGTAGATGCCCTGTATTTCACTCCAAGACATACAGCATGACTAATTTCCTTTGTTATTGTGGTTAGGCCAGAAGCACTTTGCTTATTCAGACTAATTTATAACCTCTAGGTTATAACTGAGCACAAACATTCAAAATATAAATAGATACCAAAATACTCTGTGGCAAAATACAGATGTGAATTACACAGATGACTGTAAACTACTTCTTTATGTCTCTTAGGCATTCCTTGCCTTTTTTGTCATTCATTTAGAACCAAATCCTCAATTAAAAATCAAAATGCTGCAAGGTCTAATTACTGAGGCTCAGATTAGTATTTATTATGCAATTATTCATCTTCACAATCGTTAGTCCCAAGCTTCCAGGTTTTTCTCCCCAGAAAGAAAAAAAAACAACAAAATTCAGATTTTAATTAGACTATTTTGAATATTATTCATATTAAAACCCAATCTTTTCTCTAACAGCCATCACCACAAGTTTTTCTTTAACATGCCAACACCTTTTAGTTAGAACAAATCCTTTCTTTCCCCACTCAGGACCACCACCACTGACAGACAAACAACACTAGCACAGATTCTGGCTAAAAGAAACTTACCACAACACCTTTAAAAAGCAAGGGAGAAGCAAACCCATCTCTTAACACTGGACTAGGCAGCAGCAAGAGGAAAAGTATAAAGAAAGAAGAGTTCTCACCCAAAATTGCTGGAAAACTGCAAAATTAGACAAATTAGCTGGTCCTTTATGCACATTTCTCACTTAGCCTTGGTATAAATAGTCACTAAAAAGCTGAAGGCACCCACACAGCCCAATTTGAACCCCCCACTCGTGCCCTATCCCACAACAGCCAATTTATAGCGGTGGGGCCATGAGGCCAACCTTTTCCAACCACAAAAACTTCACCTGTGGTGAGTTAATTCCTTTGCAATCAGTGCCAAAGCTGCTCCTGGGCTGGGACAGCAGAAAGGGTGGGCAGGCATCAAGGACAGGTTTGTCAATATAAGCACAGGAAATTATCGGAGCAGCAAAGTGCTGCAATAATTCTTTTGATTTCTCTGTGTTGCATAAAATGTCCAAATAATATATTTTTTCTTTTTTTTTGCACTTGGGTCTGTAAACACTGCAGAAATGTTAGATATTACTTGTATTTAAGGTGCAATAAAGCCAAGGGAAAATAAGGATTAAATGGAACAGAATGTGACCGTGCCATTTTAAAGGCCACAGCTCTACCAAGGCCTTGAAGGTGCAATGCTGCAGTTGTGACAGCATAGCTTGGTATACACAAAAATTTATAATTTCTCCTTAAATAATTACTGATTTCCTTAGCCTGGGGCACATGCCCTCTCTCCAAGTGTGACCTTGTTCAAAGAAGATATAATTTTCTATTCTCACTCCCTCAGAATTAGAAATCCATAACCTTCCTCTTCATTGACAGTTATAAAGGGTGCCATTAAAAATGGACACATTCCTGTTGCATGTGTGAGTTCATTTTAATACAGTGCAATGTTTTATTCATGCTCCATTTCCTTTCCACAGGCCCAGTTCCCAGCGGTGTCCTGCACTTCTCAGAAATATCCTTGCATGCTGTACCAACCTCCTAAAAGAAACAGTGAGAGGGGGTGAAAAATAGCCCTGCTGAAGTTCCTGCTTAGTTGGTGCTGCCTGGGGAGAGTCCGTGCGGCTTCGTGGAGTAGTTTTGACTACACAGATTTGGTAGATGAGTTTCATCCTGGAAAATGAGCCTTGTCTTTTTTTGTTTTAGAAGACACAAGACACCAGGAGTCTGGAGTGTGGGCTGTACAAGAGGGCTCCTTTTGCCCGAGGACTGGTGTGTTAATTAGAATGAGACTAGCACAGCAAGAAGCTGATTCCCTTTACAATATGTTTTTGCCTCTGCTGCAGGATCTGTTTTCACAGAAGCAGCTATTTATGAACCGAGTTGTCATGTTCTGTCAGGCAATCCATGACTATTCCTATTCTCTGACGGCTGCTACTTCTGATTACACCCATGGCAGTTTGCCTCAGGATGCTTGTATCAATCCTTGTCACTGAGAAACATGCTGGATTTTGATTCCCCTTTCCTCTCGTGGCACAAACCCCATCCCATCTCCAGGGGAAGTCCCAGTTGTTAGCTGTGCTATTCCCATCATTAAAAAATGCCCTCTGCTTCCTGCCTACTGCCTATTTTGACAAAACATGAGACCAGTTCTATCAGCCCCTGTTCTTTCCTGAGAAGTGCTTCTCAAAAGAACAAATAGTGGATCCAGTCGCCACCTAAACCTCTTGTGCAGGTGGCAGGGACTGCAAACATGGGTGAGGAGCTCCTGCTTTGAGCTCTCCTTTCCCGTGGACTTCAGGCTGGTTGCACATGGTTAGTTTTTATAGCAGAGCTTTACATTCCTTTGTCTCTTGACAAATTTTGAGACCAAACTACACAATTATTCCTTTTGCCACTTTCTGTGACGGAGAACCCTTCGTGGGTTGCATGTGGGAATCGGTTCTTTGATAAGCTGAGCCCTAGAAAATGGGACATTGTAATTACTCAAGAAGAAGCTGTATTTTTTGTTAAGTTGTGATGGTCAGAACAGGCAAAGGTAAACACCTTTCCCTCCAAATATGTCTTTCCAGTGTTACCTGAGCTCAAAGCTACCTTTCCTGGCATGGAGCGGGAAAAGGTGGAGTGACCTTTGAAATTAGCTCTAAAAGGCAGCATTCCTTGCTTAAAGCAAGTCTGGAACCTGTGTTTAATTACATCTGAATGAGTCAGAGGGTCATGAGCATTGTGAGTTAAAAGAATTTACACTGGTGCTCATGCACTACTGGTAAGACAAGAGATACTGGCAGAGGGGGTCCAGCTGGCTTTCAAATCTCAGTCTTGTTTTATGGGACTTGCAGTTAGAGAAGTGTAAATATCTTTAGGCTTTTAAAAGATCAGCAGAACTATGAAGTTAATGAGGATCTTCAAATATCTCAGCAATGCATTAATTTTTTAGCATTAAATCATTCTTATACAGTTTCCAATTATAAACTTCACAGGCTGAAATCCTGGCTCCAGCACAATTAAAACGAGTTTTCTCATTGACTTTGATGGAATCTGGATTTCACTTTTTGGTGTATTATTTCTGGAAAGGTGTGTGTGCACACTTAAGAATTTTAAACATCACAGAGATTTTGGAGTCATCAGGTGCTTCCCAAAGGCTGAATCTGCTCTAAAAATCATGTAACTCATTTGTCCAGTCCATAACTCAAGCCCTCGATAGGATTTTTCTTAGGTTTTCCCAACGAGTCCACTAGTAAGGCAGAGACCCAGATGTCATTTTGCAGCACAGGGTAGGAGCAAGCAATCAAGATGTATCCTGAAGAGAGATACAGAGCTGAAGGCTGAAAAGGCAATTTTGGTGGTATTTGTCCCTGTGTTACTGACTCTGAACAAACAAATCTGCACAAGCACCCCTGGTGAGTGAAGTATGAGAAAGCAATGAGGCCCTCAGTCATGCTGGTTATTTAGTGCACAATGATAACTTCATTTTTATAGGATTGCTTGCTTTCCTTCTGCTTCTGTTTAACATAGTTTCAAAATCTGCACAGGAAAGTGGGTGGAATAAGAGGTGTTAGTGGCTGGTGTATCATTCAGCAGCCCCTCCCGTCTCACAGACTGGTTCTATACATGGTCTGGAAGGTACCATGTAATCTCAATTTCCTGCTATGGGTAGATACAGCTGGTTTAGAGTTTTAAAAGCAGCAATAGAGCTGGGAATTATGGTCTTCACATAGCTGTGACCTTGCAATGTATGAGAAATTGTAAAGGCACTCGGTCTCTTGGGCAGGTTCCCATGCAGAGACCAGCTCCAACAGGAGCCAGACTGCATTTGCCTTCCTGAAGGCTGGTTTTCTTTAGTGGGCTTTGTGAAACCCAAAACTATCTAGCAGGCAGCCATGAAGAGGAAAGGACATTGTTCTACACAATCTTTAGATCTGCAGAGTTAATAAATCGCTCATATGCTCCTTTCACTTTTTAATGGGCTGGTCCCCTAGAAATTTTATTTGGATTCAAGGCAGGCCAACCTACAAAATTCGTGTGGCAGCCACCACATCTCACTGATTATGTAGAGACACAAACTATCCTGGACAAGGAACCTTCTGGAGACTCT
This sequence comes from Dendrocincla tyrannina, assembly GCA_035047865.1. NCBI lineage: Eukaryota > Metazoa > Chordata > Aves > Passeriformes > Dendrocolaptidae > Dendrocincla > Dendrocincla tyrannina. Next base: position 55,549,648 of record JAWWMP010000041.1, read on the forward strand.
TAGGCACAGGCAATCATCCTGCTGCAAACCTTCCACTGTGTAAAGTACAAGCTGCTCTGAAGAGCAGCAAGGATATTTTTTAGCAAGATCAAGATGCTTAGACTTTGCTTGCTGCCCTTTCTGAAAGTCACATCTAGAAACCTGGACCTCCAAGTTGATTTGTTTGGGCACAATTATCAGTAAAAGTTCCTTGATCCACTTTAGAGTCTAAAACAGCATAACAATACCCTTCAGTTCTCTTCAGTAATAATTCCCTTTTCAGATTTAGTTCAACTGAAACTTATTTCTTAGGAAGGAAGGTCCACACAAAAAAAGAAAAGAAATGTATGGTGAGTCTTGGCATATTTCTTTGTTTCCTAAGTGTATGAAGCATTCAAACAGATCTCAAAATGTTTTTTGATGTTCACAAGAGTAGAAATGACACAGCTGAGAGCTGCCAACCTTTTTTTCCATATGCTGCTAATGTAATGACTGCTGTAAGTGCCTACAGATATTCCACATTTGACCTGTCTCTATTATTCTTCCTAATATTGACAATTCACTTTACAGGGGGTCACATGGGAGAAAATGAGGCTACTCAACATGTGGGGTGTTATTCAGATGATACGATAGATGCACGAGCCCAACACTCTCTGTGAGTAGTGCCCAGACGTATCTGAGGTAACTTTAAATTAGGTAGCTCAGGGACAGAGAGCACACTTGCAGCAGAATGGAGCTCAGCATAGGCTAATTCACCACTTCTGACAATTCTCAGTGCGGTATAAAGCAAAGGTCTGGGAGGCTGGCACAGGTGTGTGTCCCATTGTGTGCCATGAGAAGGGGAGAAACAGGCATAAATATGTACATGAATCAGCTATACATAGATACGCTTCATGCTTTTTTATTTATATCAAATCTATTTTCTTTATATAAAATCTATTTTCTTTAGGAGCTGACACACCCACAAGTATCTGTTGCAGTACAGTTAGGATTGTATTGTGGAGGAAGCTGCACAGTAAGAGGCACAGACCATGAGACAATAGATAGGCTGGAGACATGCTTTAGCTTTGGTTCCCCTTTTCTGCCCACTCCTACCCTGTGACAGCATTTTCCTCAGGGAGTTTCGTTGCATTCTGTTGTCACAGCCAACGCTAACCTGAATTTGTGCTGGCCTGCTTAGCAGCAAATACTGTATTGGGGAGGAATTGTTCCCTTTACTCAAAAATATTCAGTCTGATGTTGATAATGAGCAGCAGCCTCACTCTCCCTCTGTGATATATGTGCTCTGGAAAACCAAACACTCAAGGAGCAACTTCAGAATATTTATGGGCAACAGGAACTCACTAGGTGAGCCATCCTAGGCTCTAGGATGCATATCAATAACTTAGTAAGTACACTGGAGGGAGAAACATCATGCTGGTCTTATACTGGGGGCAAAGATCACGGAGAAATATGATTTAAATATTAAATAAGGAAAGGTTATTCTTTGTAATATTAAGCAGAAGAAAGGGATTAGTAGAAGGCAGTGATGCATTTCATCTGATCTATTTCAGTGGAAATATTCAAAATTCATATTCAATGAATGTTCAAATTTCATGAATATTCAAAATTCATGGGGATTTTTTTCAAGACACTAAAAAATAGGCTCTGTCTCTTTGCTTTCTGGTTTGGGCAAATGTTTTCAAGGAAGTACAAAATCCAAAAAGTTTCCCAGACTCATAAAAAATGTGTGTTTGAGACACATTACTAAGCATCCATATCCTTCTCCATGAAATAGGGGGTCTCAGTTTTGCTTTGTGAGCAGTGCTTTACACAGCAGTGAAAGGCCCTTTGTGCTCCCCTGTAACAGCAGTGGTGCACAAAAAACCCAGCATGTCACCAGTCAGCCAGGCTCTCTCCTGATGCATTTATGAAATGGCAGATTTAAGAGATGAAATCTGCTATAAATCTAAAAAAAACCCAACCGTATTTAATGCAGATTACAATCCTTTTCGCTCATTGTAAAAGTGAGACATTTATTTGCTTTTCTTAACTCTTTCTGTGCCAGGTGCCATAACTCTGCTGCACTGCACTGGCACATTGTAGGCACAGACATGTGGACAGAGCACCACAAAACGTTGCGTGTGAACTTGGAGAAGTTATGAATGTATATAACTGTGCCCTTTTTACCCAGGAACCTTTTGCTGAATTTCCTGTGGTGTGAGAGCAGGGCTGTGTTGGCTCTCTCTGGATATCTTGTCATTTTAAAGCTAAAGAGTAAACAAAGTATTCATGCTTTCTATCACTTTTTCAAAAGACAGCTAAGAAGATTGGGAAAAAACAGTTTATTTCTCTAAATGAAGGGACATGAGCCCCTGAAGGAGCAAACAGATATGAAATGACAAAGGGTGAGTGATGGAAAGGAAGTGTTTGGGTTTTGTTTAAAGAGAAAGGCCCTTTTCATCTGCAAGGCTCTAATTCCTGCTATTCTGGAGCACTAAGGAGTATTCCCTGCTGAGCATCTCTGCAGAACTAATGGGGCACCTTGTTGTGTGCTACACTGCCTTGCTTTTTAAACAGGATTCCTGGTGGGGCTCCATTTTAAAATCTTAGGGCAGGCTTGTGCCAAACTCTCTGCCAACACAGGTTGGTGCTGGGTCAAGAACTGCCTGTGAAACCTTCCCTGCCTCAGTTCCCTCATCCTACAATCTCCCCAAGTGGGCCTTAAGTGCCCTTTTCTTCTCGCATTCATATGTTTCGAGCAGTTAGAAGTGGAAAGCAAATGTAAAAGAACAGAAACAATGCCATGTTTTTGGATCAAAACCATTTCCATGGAATGTTCTTTCAACTGGATGGGGGAACATGCTGATAAAACACAGTGACAATGAAAGGGATCAGGAATGCTTCAAATTCTATTCCTTTTGCTTTTGTTTTAACAGATCCTCTTTGCCATGCTGTGATTTCCTTGGAAGTTGCTTAATTTTGGGTCAGTAATAACAATGCAAAGCAAGCTGTGCCTCAAATGCTTTCCCCTTCATGAAATTCAATTTCAGAGATATGCAAAAGAGGGAGTATAACTGCATTTAGGATTTCTTCAGCCCTTGCTTCCAGCTCTACTTTTGCATATTGATCCTCTGGGGTGTTTCATTGCAATTTCACAGCATTTCCCATTTTTATGAGATGTGGGCAGTCCTGGAGATCAGCTGCTGGGCTGACTCGGAATGTTCAGCTGCTTTTCCTGCATCCTCACACAATGCAGGGCTTGAGTTCCAGCCCTGGCTGAGTGAAATCCTCCCTTCTACTGCTGTTCTATATTGTGTTTTCTGATATTTCATCCCAGAAGCGCTTGTTTCTATACATAGTATCTTAAAATGTTTGTAAACAGATGCATCCAATACTATTATTTTCCCTCCAAAGAGCATGTATTGAAAGGGAATAGTGTCCCTGTGTTTTGGAAAGGGTCACACTTGTGCTTCCACTGCATTTGGCAGTATCAGGAGCATCTGCGGGACTTGGGTGTTCCCAGATTGAAGCAAACCCACCGGGCTCACACCTCAGTCCAGTTCTGGGTTCCTGACTTGTACTGACTCATAATCTACTTACTCTCATGAGATAACAAATGCAGAACTGCAAATTTAGCTCCATATACAAATAATTGTATGGACAGCTTTAACCAAGTTTTTCCTTTTTGTGGAAGTTCCCATCTCAGGGCACAGTATCCATACAACCACCCTCAGCAGAATAATTAAGGCTAATCTGCTGTATTTAATTAAATTAAACCAATTTATTCTCCCATTGGATTATTTGAGGGCAGGATCAGATCCAGAGAGAGCAGAACAGACAGATTTCTCATTTTAAACTGCCCTGCCCTTCTTAAGGTTTTCCACTGCCAGACCATCCCTCTGTCTCACTATCATTAACTAACCCCACACCACGAGGCTTTGAACTGCCAGCTAGAAAGGCTTTTGGGGACTTTTATGGGACTATCTCTATTCTTAAATTTTACAAACCTTCCTGGAATCAGTGGCTGTTTATTAGCCTTATTATAGGCAACAGTCAGACACTTAAAAATTTAGATTGCATTGTGCATGAAGCCATGCCAGAGCAAGAAAAGGATCCCCACAACAAAGGCTGGCAGCAGAACAGCTGGGTTTTGCACAAATATGAAATTAGGAGTTTGCCATCTTGCTGCTTTCTAGACCAACAAGTGAAGTGCTGATCAGCTTCTTTGCAGAGTCAGGGGATCAAGGCCTGTTGACAGTGATTTTTTGGGCCATCATGTGTGGTCCCCTGCTGCTGCTCAGGCAGCCTCATTGCATATTCTCAGTTATAGGTGATCAGTTTTCCCTATTAACAGCCTGTCTCTGGCAGGTGTTTCCGACCTTCATTCCTTGCAAAGACTGGAACTTTTTTTTAATGCACTTATAAACAAGTTAGAAACATAAGAATGGTCTTATTTATTAGTGAGTGAAGCTCCACCAACTGGAACAAATAAAGAATAAAAAGCAGTGTTTTAAATGAAGGAGGATTAGCAAATGCCTCAAGGCAGAATTGAGATCACATATTTAGAAAAAGGTGAAATTGTACTCTGTCTGAATGTAAGAGATAAAATAATTTGCAAATATATTAAAGTGGAATTTGCACTTTTAAGGACAGCATTTTTTAACCTCTCCCTCTGAGTGGACAATGAACATCAGCTTTTATGATAACTCTATGCAGACATCTAAAGGTTTAACCTGACAGTAAAACTCCTGAGTATCTTAAGTCTGGTATAACTAAGTGCATTGGTGTTCCCAAACATTACTTTTTTAATGAACCTGCACAAAATTGCCTTTATCAATCCATTAATAAATGTCTATTGACAAAACTGGAGAACATCAGAAGCCTGCTGGCAATTGAAGGTTCCTACTCTGCAGTATTTCCACACACACTGATGCTTTTGGATCTTTTGGCCATCCAGAGGGATGTCTTATCTTACATCTCATTAGTGCAACACTGCCTTGTAATCTAATTTGACATTATGGACTCATTTGTGTTGGATATTTAGAGACACTTGTCCTTCTGCCCTCGACTATTTTATTTGACCTCTCCTGGAAATGAAAAACAAAGTCTCCAAGTGTATAAAAGACCTACACTATGTATTTTTCTTGTTTATGGCAAAGAAAGTATTTTGTTGCGATTTCCAACATTGCGCTTAGACATCTGACATCTATAAACAGTGATTAGTTTGGCCTGTCTTAGACATTTATGTTGGCCTTGCTGAAAGCAGCACTAGTCACTGTGTGAATTCCTGTAGGAGTGGAACTTACTTGTACCATAATTCATGATGTCAGCTGTCAGTCCTGTAAAAATCTGAATTTCTGAGTCATTTACAAAGCCCACTTTTAGTTCCTGCTGCCCAAGCTTGTCAAAGATCACGTCCAGGAGAACCAGCACCGTAGGTGCACTTGGTGAAGAGGTGGGGAGGCTGAAGTGTGTACATGGAGGTGGATGGAGGTAGAAGTATTTTTAACAGTAAGGCTCAGTTTCAACAGCTTGTTTCTCAGAAAACAATAAACACTGGGGCTCTGAAATTTAGCTGCAAAAGGGAGAGATTCAAGTTTCTTTACACATGTCCTGGGCTGGGTGGAAATGCTGTTACATCTGCCTAAACCGATGGGAGACAACTCAACAGCATCCCTTCGAAGAGATGTCAGATAGACGGTCAGAAATGCACGGTGAGACTCTGGCACAGCAGAGGCCATTAAGTTTCATGCAGGTTTTTATGACCGGCCTGAGTATTTAGGACAGGCATTTGTGTTCTCTGAAAGTGCCCTCCACAGCTGGAGTCTGAGGTGGCGTTTCACCAGTGCTGGGGAACTGCAAACAGAGCAAGTGGAATATGTGCTCCACTGACCCCAGAAATGAGCTGTCCTTCCCAGTGTCGGTGGAAGTGTCAAAGAAAACACCAAGGGTGTCCCTCCTCCCCTGACTTGAAAACTGGTGAAGTAGATTATGAGGCGTTTCCTCATCCTTTGTCACTGGGGTTTCCCCCACCGCCCCCATAACAAATAAAGGATGAAGATTTTCCTTAGTTTTCCTTTTGTTGCTGCTGTATCTATAAAACCCCTTTTTGTTGTCTTTGACAGCAGTAGCCAGATTAAATTCTAGCTGGGCTTTGCCCCTTCTAATTTTCTTCCTGCATCCAGTAATGACATCCTTGTAGTCCTCCTGAACTGGCTGTCCCTTTCTCCAAAGGTCATAAATTCTCTTTTTCCCTGTGTTCCAGCCAAACCAGGTACTTGCCCAGCCGCTCATCTTTTCAGCTCTATGGCTCCCACACTGGAGCCAGTTCCTGTCTAACCAACACAGACATGAGATTTATCTGCACCTATGTTGTAAGTGTTTCCTCAGGTACCTTCAACATGTGTCAGTCTAGCTGTCGAAGGCCATTTATCACCTTTTAAATCCTACCCACGCAGTCAAAATCTGTCAAACCACACAGGAAACATTTGCTAGTGACTGAATAAATGTATATTGCTCACTGTTTAATGTATTCCATGGACTTGGAGAATAACGTACCCACAGCTAAAACAAAAAGCAGGCTCCAGACCTGAAGCTGAGCTTCTAGTAAAAGGGGCAAAACTAAAGGATAGGCTGGGTACCTGAACCACAGAGCACCTTAAAGGATCATGCTAAAAGGGGTGGAGATAATCCACCCAGGAATCTGCAAACTGAGCTTCTCAGAGGCAGCTTAGTGTGCCTCCTGGTGTTTCCCCAAGGCAAGTAGGTTTCTCTGGTTTGGGAGTTTTTGCCCCTGGAATTATGGTTTCGGCTGACTGCATCTTTCCTTTCTCACTCCATTTTCATCTTCCATGTTGCTAAGAGGTTTCCATGGCAATTCTAATATTGGATTAGGGAAGACATACTATGAGGTAACACATCATCTCGTAGCATGTGCAGACACGCTAAGAATTGTCACCAACTGCTGTGGGTAACAGAAGACAGCAGAGTAAAATGATATCAGCAGGTTGCAGGGCAAAAAAGCAAGAAGCTGCTTCTTTGATCCTGTGCAAACACAGATGCATTGATTTTGATGGAGCTACACTAATTTCTGCTATTTGAGACCTCAGCCCCAACAAATGGCACTTGCTGTACTAATTTCAGGGAAAGCAATGGAGCTGAGGTTGCCTGCATTGAAAACAGCACTGTTCACTCCTGCCAGCAAACATTAATTCCATGTCTCTTTGCCCTTCACTGGAGACACTCTGAATGGCATTCTTTTTCTTTGTAATACCCACTATTCATATTTTCCTGCATGGCCTCTGACTGGGACTTGTAAGCAACTTCAAACAGCTCAATAATTACAGCTCTGCTACAGAACTGTTATGAACTATTATGCCTTGGGTGGGGACTGATATTGTTCAAAAGGAACAAATGAATTATCATAAGGCTATCAACTAAATCCAGAAGGGGCAGCCAAGGGCAAATAATTGTCTCGTTATGTTTGGAGGTTATTTCGTTATCCCAAGGTATTTTAACGATCCAGCCCTCAAAGATGTGGACCTTCATGCAGGTTTCTGTGTACAGAAACCACCACTTTTACAGGTCTGGTGTCACCCCTGAGGGCTGGGCTGGAGAGAAGCCTCTGGAGGTTCCATTTCCCCATTCAGTGTGAGCTCTCTCGTGGGGAGGAGGGAAGTTTCTCTTTCTGGTACAGCCAGAAACTGAAACAAACCAGAGATTTAATTCTCTCCAGCCACGAAACATCAGTCTAATGGTCACTGCAGGACTGGTCCTGGTTCAGAAAAGGCTCTGACAAGAAACTTAAAATTTGGGGGTTAGAAACTATCCACAAACAGCAACAGTGCTACATAATTTATATAAATCAGAAAGTTTTGACTGACTTAGGATATATATGGATGTCTTGGGGGAGAGGAGGGGAAATGTTTAAATATTGCTTAAACAAACTGTGAGTGAAAAACTGAAAGTTTTCCAGTTTTCTTTTATTCTGTCTTTGGAGTCTTAGCTAAAAAAATAAAATAAAAAAAATAAAAATACATTAATTCACAGGATTGCCACCCATCTCCCAGAGTTTCTTTTTTGTCCATGCCTGGCAGGAAGGAGTGGGAAAATCGGTGGGTTTGTTTTTGCTAATGATGCTCCAGGAGTTCAAAGGAGTGGAAGTTCCTTCTCTGTTCATGCCAGAAAATGGTATCACCTCCTGTGGCCTCACAGGACACTCTGATCATCAGCCAGCCAGGCTTTTAGCTCAGCTTTCCAACCCATAGAACTATTTGTTTGTGGGCAGTCTTAGAGCTGTCACAGCGAGATTAAGGCTTGTCCAGCTGATGGGACCCCAGCTTTAGTTTCCTACCAATGAAGGGCAGGCCGGATGGATGTGCTTTGGTCTGGATTTGTTCTCAGAGCTCTAATCTAAAACAAAAAGTCACGCAGTTGGGAAGACAGTGCTCAAATGAATCATAGACCGGCTGCTTTTCTGGGAAATCCTTGAAGCCATAGCTCTACCTGCTGGAACAACGGGAGATGACACTGCACCGGGAGGCTGGGACGGGACACTGTCTGGATGCACCTAAAAACTTCTTTTCCTTTCAGGATTCACAATTTAGCTTCTGTTTACAATGGCAGAAATTTTCCACGGGGTTTTTGGGGTTGTATGGCACAAGACTGGAGAGATCTCTGTCCCTTCCTGGCAATCCCTGCTGGAAATAACTGTGCTGGGCTACAAACCAGCCTTTCTCTACCAAGGGAACTAGGTGTAGTTAAGGACCTGCTCTGGTATCAGTCCCCTTTGAAGTTTCTGGCACTGGCTGATTAAGATGAGCTTAGTCACTGGCTTATTTTCTAATGAAGAGTAAACACAAAAAAATGGCAGGGTGGCTCATGGATAACATTTTCAGGAGCATCCAGATGAGTTCAGCACCTCTACATACTCCCTAAGGTGCCACTAAGTTTCTGTGAGGGCAGCAACAGCTGAAAGTCTAAGGGACCCCTTTGGGGTTTATACACCACACTGGTTTACAGTAGTTCTTTAACCTTTGTTTACTTGCTTTGATTTTGTTTGCATGTTGGTTTTTGGAAAAGGTTTGCACCTCATACCAGTCAGGGTAGAATCAGCCCTATTACAGAGTGAGTTTTCTCCAGGATTTATGCTATATTTTTAATCCTATAGTGCTTCTGTCTAAAGTTCTCAGTTCTGCTTTGCAAACACTTATTTACAAGCTAAGCCATACTGCTGATGTGATCATCTCTATTATTGTCTTTCTGATACACAAATCACCAGCACATCTTCCAAAGCTGGCCAAAAACTGTCAGTTATTTCACAAACAACTGAAGAGAAAATTGATTTTAAAAACATCATCAAATCATTTGTATGACTTTGTTAAAAATGCATTTTGGTTCTGTCAGAGTTTCAAACCTAAGGTGGAAACTCTTTCCAAGGTGGAATTCCTTCCAAACAGCTCGGAGCCAACGCC
>JAWWMP010000041.1:55580370-55623354 GCA_035047865.1 Dendrocincla tyrannina
GGCGAGTTCCCCATAGAGCACAATCTTAGGGAGGTGGTGATCCTCCATCCAGGAGACGTGCCCTGCCCAGCACAGCTCTCTCTTCTTCTTCCCTCTTGTCTTTCTTGGCAAAAACCACGTGATTTTAACAGAAATCAGGGAAGCCCAATGAAGTCAGTACTTTGGGGTCATTTTCACAGATATACTTTTTATGCCATTTTCAGGGAAGGGAGTAACTGTTTATACAGGGAGTCCAGGGAGCTCTGCACACCTCTGGATTTTAGCAATAAAAAGCTCTATCCTTCTGTGGCTTCTAAAAGCGTGAGCAGAAAGAAGTCAATTGTGGTGTCATAGTTAGAACTGTTAAAATAGGTTTAATCATCATAATCTGCAGCAGAAGCTTTTTTTATTGACCTGTCTGCACATAAAGCTGGCTATGTATTTTGATGTAATGTTGTAATTTCATTCTATTGAATCAAGTATATATGGGTCACTGGCAAACAGCAAACCCAAAATCTTTGAGTGCACAGTAAGCAAGAGGAAAGCTGAGTAATGTGGTTTGACAGGTTTCCTTACCTGCCCATCAGCTCCTTTGCCCCGTGTCACCACAGCTGCCTGTACATCAAACAGCTTGAAGAACTGACGTGTATCAGAAATATTTGGGGAAATTATTCGCCTTTACATCTTTAGGATGTCAAGGAAGCTTGGCACAGCTGCTGTGGAGCCTGAAAACATGCAGAAGTGAGACTCCGCTGGTTGGAAAACTCGGAGGAAAAGAACTTAGCCTGGGAGATGACAAGATGGGTCTGCGCTTATTTGTCATCTGTCAGGGCCATAATCTTGGTTTATGTATAGAATCTGTTAATTAGAGCTGTAACGAACTGTTCAGTTCACTGTGTTCGTGCACTAGCTTGCAGACTTAAGGACAAAAGCCAGTGCCTGAAGACCCAGGGGACTAATTAAGTACACAGTGTTTCAAGTAATTAACATCCTACTCAGATGTTTCCAGTGACAGTAAGTGTATTGTGCTGTCAGTGCCCTGCCCTCGGGCGTTCTCAGGCCAGGTTTTTTAAACACTTATTCTGTAATCTCTTTTATCACTTAACCCACACGAATGTCAGGGATTCTTTAATAAATTGGAAAAGCAAATCCCTGGCAAGACTTTTTCTTCCCAAATAAATCATTGCTGTGATTCTTTGACCCACACTGTGATCCTTAAAGTAATTTATTTGTGTATCAATTTAAACTAAAAAGACCTATTTTCTTTTTGCAAAGGGCTGATGCCAGGCTTGTGTACTGCTTATTGGGTTATGTTGTCTGTGTAGATTAAAAGACCAGATAAACATCTTTTGGCATATTGACAAGTGTTCTTTTGATCTTCCACCTTTGCAAGTGGTGTAATTAATATTCCAACAGGCAAAATGCCACTTATGAAAAGCAATTAGCTAAAAAATGCCAGCACTCCTGCCCTTTGGTAAGTCAAATAACATTTGGGAACATGTCTTTGGTTTTTCTTGTCATTTGACTGTCACTGATGGTGATGTTACCTGAGTGAGATGAAAATGAGGAGCTACACTACTATCTCAGCATCTGCTTGCAAAGTGAGCTATGAACCTCGGCAAAATGTGGCAGTGAAAAATAGGCATGTCCTTTTTAAACAAGCAGTGGGTTGGAGGAATTTCTAATCTGGAAACACAGATCAGATCAATTTGTAAGAAAGTGTCCAAAATAAAAATAATAATTCAGTGGCAAGTATTCAGTAACAAGATTTCACTTTTAGGAAGTGCCTTTGACATCATGAGATGGTGTTAGGAAGGCATTGCTTCGTGATTTGTTGGTTGAGGTCAGTTTATTACCTGACCTTCTGGATTAACTGTTCAGACTGGGATGTTGAGATCTCTGCATCTTCCCATCCCTTTTTGGTCAGCAGCAGACCTTCTCATTTCATAAGGCCTTCTGGGGAAGACTGAGTAACTTTCATCATTTTGCAGCCTTGGAAGGTATATCACAGACTGGGTCAGGCTGGAAGGGCCCACAGTGGCTCATCTGGTCCCACCTCCTGCTCCAGCAGGGCCATCCCAGAGCACATGGCACAGGATTGTGCCCAGATGGTTCTGGAATGTCCCCAGTGAGGAGACTCCACACCCTCCCTGGGCAGCCTGTTCAGTGCTTTGCTGTTCACTGCACAGCAAAGAAGTTCTTCCTCCTGTGCAGGTGGCACTTGCTGGGCACCAGTTCCTACCTGTCCCTCTTGTGCCATGGCTGGGCCCCCCGAGCAGAGCCTGGGCCATGCTCTGCCCCCTCCCTGCAGGCACTGACACACATGGGGAGGTCCCGTCTCAGTGTTCCCTCCAGTTCCCTCAGCCTTTCCTGCTCCCAGAGATGCTCCATCCCTTCAGCATCTTTGTCACCTTCCACTGGACCCGCTGCAGGAGCTCCATGTTCCTGCTGTGCTGAGGAGCCAGAATTGGACCCAGCCCTGTAGATGTGCCTGCCAGGGCTGGGCAGAGGGACAGGATCATCTCCCTGAACCTCTTCTCTTCCTAATGCCCCCAGGACACCATTGGCCTCCTTGGCCACAAGGACAAGGTGCTGGCTCGTGACTCTTTCCTTGTGCCCTGCCTGCCCCATGTGCTTTCATTGATTCGAGGGTTCAGGATTTGCCACCTTTGCTTTGTCCAGCTGTTATCAAAATTCACAACCAGACCTTACTGACTGTAGCCAGAAGCAACAGGTTTGTGCCTGGAGGTGCAAAATTCAGCTTTAGAAGCTCCCTCACACAGAGGCCATTATCACCATTATCATGCCTGTCAGCTTTCCCAATTTAAGTTCCCTTTTGTCTCCCCCAAAGGCCAAGTCGTGAGACAGCAGGGTACTCCAGCGTAGGGAAATTGGCTCTGATCTCTCCTCTGTGTAACTGGCACCACCATAAATCAGACTTGCAGGGACACCATGCTCATTGCAGCTTTTAATAATAACTTTTGTGTGCCCTTCACTAGGATCGTGAGGACCCCTCAGAGCAAAGATGAGTGGGAAGCAGCAGAGCCCCCCAGGGCACAGTCCCTGCCTGGTGGGCTCGTGCTGGAGCGAGTTTTTGAGAGTTTCTGAGTATTGCAGCACAGGGCCCTCTTATGTTAGTTATTACCAAGCATTTGCCTATTTGATTCCCTGGGTATCCCTGTGAACATTTGATCTCCACACAGTCTGAACCTGAATAAAATTGCATTTCCTTCCTAATCAGTGGGAAATTCACTGTAGTTTGATGCAGTTTAAATGCATTGGCTGAAACAGTAGTCCCTTCAGGCCAGTTAGAAGAATTCAAGCGTATCCTCTACAATTAATAGATACTGCTAAATCAGAAGTTTTATTCCTCAGACACAATTTCACAACAAATAGGATTGTTGTGGAACATCAGCCCACTTAATGTTCCTCACCATCTTCTTTTATTTTTGCTTTCTTTTCCATTAATCAATAATCTTCCAAAGGGAAGAACTGCTACACAAATGCAACAGTAGAAATTTGAAAGGGGTATCCCAAAAGTTTTTATTTTCTTTTCCTTGCTGCTTAAAAGTGTTGGTGCATACGCATTTATACAAGCCACTGAGTATAAAACATGGGTGCCTGTGCATTTTTGAGATATACAGCTAATTTGTCTCACTGGAAATACTTTTGCAATTAAGATTTCACATTTCCCTTGGGGTGTGAGGCCTGCTGCCTCTCCATAGTTCATGGGGATAAGCTTGACAGATGACCTTGTCTTTATGTTTTGGGGAGGTTTTAAGTACATTTTATCTTTTCTTTAGACCTTCTGTGCTGGGAACCTAATGGTGAATAGAAAGCAAACTCTGAAATTTTAAACTGTTTTGTCCAGTCACATCCAATAAATTAAACTAATCCTTATTAGAATATATTGTCATCTTTACTATCTCTCCCAATTTTAATTTATAATGGACAGAAGAAATTGCATTCATGCCCTAGTTTTTCTGGTTTTCATGGTGGAAACTAATAAATTGGGGAAAAAAGCCTTCTCAGAGCATTAAGTGGATATAAATGGACATGGGGCCAGGGAAAGGGTCTAGGACATGTAACTGGGGAGTCCCTCCAACAGCTGGTAAAGCTGCATGGTTGAAAGGCAATGTGAAAATAGGGATAAACTCTCCATTGACCTTATGGTCAGAATTTCTCCCATTAGTGTTCCAGAAACCAAGGAAATTAAGCATTAATCCCACAGAGTTCCTTATGTGCACTTGTAATCAAATTGCTGAAAAACACCAGAGCTCCTCGTGCTCTGCTCAAGGGCAGGTACTGTCACTGGAACAAAAAGCTGGAAGCATCTTCCTGTTTCCCAAAGTCCAGGAAATGGTATTTTAGAATCTTATCTCTACCTAAAACAAATGAGCTCTTTCATTCTTTTCTCAGTTTCTTTTTTTGGGTCCCACTGGTCCTAATCAAGGATTATTCCTGAAGTCCTCTGTTTCAGCAGGTTGTATTTCTACCTACAGGACAGTGTCCTCAGAACCAGCAATTCTGCCCTGTAAAGGCTTCAAAGATTTCAGTGGAAGTTCAAAAGTCCCCAGAGATGTCTTTGCTGTACCTCAGTATTAGAGCCAGCCAAGAGAGCAAGACCAGCCACATCTTTCTTAGAGCCCTGGGATGAAAAATACTGAATGACAGCAAGGGAGACAATCTCTGCTCAAGAAACAATTGAGTTCTCCTCTTGATTTCTTGCACATCTGAAAGGGAGGGGGATATTCTTGTATGATGATTTATAGGCATGCCTTGAAATGAATGGTTTTATTTTGAAATGATAACTTGTAAATGTCATGTAAAATAAATGCTCAGATGATGCTGAGAAACCATCCTGAGTCAGTCCTCCTTCCCTCTTAGTAGGTTTCTCTTGTGTGCCAAACATATTTCATCTGATTCTTCCTTGCTTTTGGCATGTTTATATCACTGGGCATTTTTATGAGCCATGATCTATTTTTCTCTTAAAATCACCTTGTTTGTCACTCTGATTTTTTCCTGCTACTTTGCAATACTTTTACTGACAAACAGGTTCATTTTGCACCCTCCCTTGTGCTTCCCACCTGGCAAACACCAGGACGTGAGTCTTCACTAAGGGAACACCAGACACTCTGTGATCATTCCCAGTGGTAACTGGGAATTTGTTTTCCAGACTCACTGAGAAACTGGAGTTGAAAGGGAGTTCTGAGACTGCCTAGCTGGAGCAGCCTGCCTAGGACAGCTTCTGGTGTAACATTTTCTGTAAATTAAAGTGCATTTTGGAGCCTATGTTTGCTTTAGTTCACAGAAAGTACCAGAAAGTACCACAATCTAGTGGGGGACACAGCACATTCTCAGTTTTCACTGCAGCCACAGAAAGTTGAAGGATGTTTGCCATATTTAGAGTGAAACTCCTTTTTAAGAAGGGATCATATGATGTAGCTCATTTTTTTTGCCTGAGCGTATCTCCAGTGAAACACACAGGGTAGAGAATTCCCTCGACTGCTCTGTGTGTCTCCACTACTGCAGGATAAATGGGATTATTTCAAAAATGAAATTCTCAGTCATAAAGTTAACAATGGTGAACTTTGAAGCAGGCAAAGTTTTGGGTTTATGAACGTGCTCGTTTGCAGAGAGAGGTGATTTTTACAGTTTTTCAAAAAACTTCTTTGAATTCTTAGAATTGTTTCTTGAGCTGTAGTGTTTTCTACACTTGTTTGGCAATTGAAAAAAAGGTCAGACCACGGGCCTTTGAAACTTTTCTGGCAATTTTGTCTAAGCTATGTCAGGAGGTGGTGAGCAATTCAGGGAAAAGTCTTCAGCTGACTGGAGTATCATTCTTGGAAAGACAAAAATGTATTAGGCTTGTGACAGGAGCAAACCCATGGAATGAGTGCCATGTGTATTAATGCAATATATGCAGAACCTGGCACGGAACTGTCCGACTGACATGAGTGGAACTGTCACTGTGACATCATGAATATTTAACCTGCCCCTGAAATAACAAGCAGCCACTCTCCACTTGTTATTTGGGTATTTGTGCCTGAAGAGAGGAACCTGCTGTAAAGGTCTTGTGGCTGTTTTTCAGATTTGTACTATTTTTACTGCAGCCTCCAGAAGAGCTCTCCTCTGATACCTGCTGGTGCATTTCCCTGGCATGTTTGTGTGCAAACTCATTCCCTCTGGAACCGAGTAGGGTTGTCCTCTCCTGAGTCCTTATCCCAGACTTGCTGATGCCGCAGTAGTTGTTCCCATGGTGGTTCAGAACTGGGTCTGCAACCTTGGCAAGCAGAGACACAGATCTGGCTTCTCTCCCTCACAAACCCCGGGATGAATGTCTCTGAAGATCAGTGTGAGGCTGAGAAGGGAAACATCAGAGAGCTCTTGGCAGCTGCCCTGCCAAAGTTAGTCACTCTCAGGTGAGAGGGGAAGCTGCTGATGAGCTGACTGTGCATTGGATGGTAATAAAGATCACCCAAGAGAAGACGAAGGGATTGCAAAGGTGGCTTGCACAATTTTAAACCATTAAGACTCAGACCAGTGAGGAAAGAGAACAGTTTGGCTCTCAGATTCAAGCTGGATTTGGCAAGGTGAAAACACACCAGTAATAAAATATTTCTCTTCTGAAGAGCTCATGTGAACTGGAGCCACGATGGAAGTGAAAACCTGGGATGCTGTTTTTGTCAGGTCCACTCTCAGAACAGAACTGTATTTCTGCCTGAGTAAATAATAGGAGTGTCCACACTGAATCAATGCCAAAGATTTCAGTCAGAGACTTGTTCTTAGTCACTGGGAAAGTGTTGAATGGGATACTGATGAGGGAAACCATTTCTCTTTATTTTCTATAGTATCATTCATACATATTTCTGTTACTGTTTTACTTTGACTCTATTCACTTCAGTGAGGGTTTAGTAAAAACAGGACTCAGTAAGGTCAGAAATATATTTTTCATAGGGGATAAAGAAACAGGAAAAAGGAACACAATTTCAGAGAAAATGTAACTATTTGTGTCTGCCCAGTTCTCTCTGATCAGCCAGTGGAATTCTGGTCCTGGCAATTTTTAATGTGTGAACCTGTGACCAGTGAGGTCCATCACAGCTAAAGATCCTCCTTAAACCAAAGTAGTGCTTATTGAGAGGTAGGAGCAACACTGTTAGTCACAGCGTGACCCAAGTGAGTTCTTTTGTCTCCTCTGGTAATTTATCACTCCAGAGATATTGGGGTTTTCTCCAGAAAACCCCTGTAGGTGCTACAGCTTCAGTGTGAGTGCCCTTTCCCTCTGAGAGAGGGTGACTTTTTAGATAAATCAGATTTGTTTCTGCTTCTTGTCCCCTTCAATCTTTTCCCACCTTACAGTCCTTTGTGCCATCCTGAGTAAAGGAGGGTAGTAAAACCCTCATTGTGAGCTGTCCTTACTGTTTCTTTTTCAACATATACCCAGTTGCCATGAACACAACACCCTGCAAAGGCCATTGCAACAGATATGGAGAAATACCACAAAGCACCCCAAGGTCTGCTGGTTCTCCCAGCTTTGTAATCTGCATTTTCCTACACAAATATGCCATGATTCTGCCCTGAATTCTTGTTCAGAAAGTAGCTTTACTGCCATTACCCAAACAAAAAACATCTGGCATCCTAATTTGCCAGATGCCATATTCCAAGGAGCCAACACCATCCTGATGCTGATAGAATTTTGTGATAATGAACATTTATTGTTGGATGCTGTTAGATGAGCAGTTTCAATTAGTTTTGCATATCAAAGCCAGCAGAGCCAGCAGATTATTAAAGAGCAAGAGGCTGTAATTTATGCCGTGTCCATAAGCATCACCTTACTGACACCCTCAGCTCTCAGCTGTGCTGACACCAATTTCTGCATGTATTTAGTTTCTTTATCAGCATTCTCTGATTCACTGTACTATTTCCCCCCCACCTTGGCAGAGGGTTTTGACTGGGTGATCTCCAGAGGTCCCTTCCAACCCCAACTATTCTGTGATTCTGTGAATTCTGTAACAGGAATGTCAAATCACCTCCAACCCTAGTGCAGATCTCCACTGGAGAGCTTTGCCATCTTAACTCTCAGTGCAAGGAAACTTCCTCAGCATCTCAGCCCCTTAACAAATATTGTCCTCTGGATCCAGATGTGGAGGTGGGAGCTCCCAAGTGCTGGTTTGTGTCCATTTGAGGCTGCCCCGCCACGGTTCTGCTGGCAAAGTAGAGTGTGACTGCCCTCCGAAGCGCTGAAGGCACAGCCAGTTTGCCTCAGCCAACAAGTGCAGACCCTGCAGATGAACCTTTGTGGGAAAGGGGACGGTCTCTGACAGCACAGTTCTTCTCTAATCACGTTTGATTTTGGGATTACATGAGTCACTGTCTCAGCTTTTTGAGTAACCAATGTTTTTTGGCTGCTAACTTACAGAAGTGACTTTTTATAATCCCTATCCTGAAAATGCCATGGAAATCTCATTAAATTAGACTTAAGCATGCAGGAGCTTATCCCCTTAGTAGGCTGTTGTGTAGCTTTATTTGGGTCAAATTAATCACGTTTGGATAAAATGTTTCTAGGTTGACTCAATGATCTTGAAGGTCTCTTGCAACCTTGATGATTCTGTTATCCATGCCTATCCTTGTAGAATACATGCAGGTCTCTTATTGATATGTATTTTAAGAGTTGTTACCGTAAACTTGTTTGGTATTACTCAGAGTATCAGTGATAGATCATTGTACTGGCAGATGGGGAGGGAACTAATAATGCTTAAAAAATTAAATGATTTACATGAGAGCTGTGAGACTACTTCAAAATGCCATTATGAAAATACGTTCTAATGAAATTAGTTCAGTCTGGTATTTGAAAGTTTATTTGATGCCATGAATATTCATACAAGCTGCAATTTCTTAGCAATAACATTCATTTGAAAGCTTAAAATTAATCATGCCAATATGTGCTTGCCCTGAAAGTGTTGTGAATTCTCAGATGACTCTGGCTGCATGAATTTTCTCTTCTATAAAACTTCTTCAGGTCCTTTTTCTTTCCCTTATAAGTGTGATTGGATGGTGGAGACAACCAAATGAATAGCCTGGGATTTATCATGGTAGCAGCTCTGTATAAATAGAAAATTATAAGTAAAGAATGACAAAAGCAAGGCTGGCCAGGGGCAGTTAATGAACAAGCCGTGGGCAAGAATATGATCGCATAAAATCCCTTCTAAACAATGTCAGCCAGCATATTTTGTAGAAATGAAATAATATTATTCCTATGGCCAAGGAGCAAACACAGAAAGAAGGGCCTTATATTAAATTCATTTTTCAGCCACCTATCACTAAATACTTAAATAGTGCCTGTTCCTCTTCTCCTAAATATTGTACCCCTGCCTTAGGATGATGAACCCTTTTGCTGTAACCTGTGTACAAGGAGCAACTGGTTGTCTTAGCACATCACTATCAGACATGAGGAAATGGCTTTTAATAAACTTAATGCATTCTTGACAAGCTGTGTGTAATTCTGACACAAATCCAGCATTGTGTCCTAATGTGTGACAAAGCCTGGATCCTGGGAAGCAGACTGCCTGAATCCAGTGTTAATATTGGCTTCTCTTTGCTTCAGGGTGAACATCTCCCAGTGTCACTGCTCGGGTTCGTATCCCTCCCCTGATCTGTCACACTGGTGGCCTTTCATAGACTGCTCTGCTCCTGCAGCAGCAATGCAAGGGTGGCTGGTGGGGAGACCTGGGATGTACCTGAGCCAGGCACTGACCTGTGACTAACCAGATAATTGCATTATAGTAACAGATAATGACATTAGATAGGTGTGGGAGCTGTGGAAATGCATGAGAGACATATTTAAAAAAGTAGATTAAACACCAGTAAATTACCCCACAATCACTGATAAATTTTGTTGCAGCATTTTTGATTTTGCTGTCAGACTCAAACCCTGATGAGCTCTTCCAATTCATGTAGTTTTTTTCCCGTCTGATGTTGCTGATGTGCAAAAAGGAGCTGATCTCTCTAATTATGTGAATGAAAACTAGTTTTTAAAATGAAATGAAAATGGTGATCATAAAAGATGGGAAATAACTAAATTTCTGTCTAAACTTCAGTAATTAATGTTTTACTCATGACCCACTGCATCCAAAATATCAGTGGAGCCAGCGAGGAGGAGGAAGGGGCAGGATCTAAACTCCTGGTGCACAGTTTGTACTAACAGAGTAGGAGGGCACAATCAGGTGAAAACATCAAGCAATTGACTTTCTAATTAAGCAGTCAGGAACCTGTAATACTGGGGAACTTGAATGACAGTTTGCAGCTGGATCCAATTGTTTTATGTGCGAGGCATCTTAAGATCTTGAAATTGCTTCTTCGAAGCTTCCTCCTCTGGATAATATTGATGAATAATAATAAAAATAATGAAGACAGGTGTGCTCAGAATCTCCCTCTTTGCTTAGAGCAGGGAAGCACCATATATTCCTGCCAGGCTTTTCAGTTAGGTGGAGATTTCTTATAATGAAGAAATCGAGTCATGTCCTCCGATACTGAATTATAGGAAAAGAGAATTTTGAAATTATGCTTTCAAAAGCCAAAAAACATTTCCCCAGAACACAGAGGGAAAAGGAGGGCCAGGCTAAGGCAGAAAGAGCCCCTGAGGACATCTCTCCATCAGGTCCATCAGCTACTGAAGGTGTCATGAAATATTCCTTTTCCATTCCATGTATGCTCCCAGTGTAAGAATAATGATGCAAAAGCCCTGCGTGCTGAGCAGTTAATGTAGAAGTTTGGAACCCCACCCTTCCATCTGAAAATGAGCTCAACATCTAACATCTCTATAATGCTGTGTCCATTTTAAACACAGCTAGGGCCTAAAAGCTCCTGGACTTCCCACATTGCAGGCCCATTAATGTAGTCACTGCCCCACCACCAGAACGGGAGGCTCCTTTTCATGGAATTGGCAGCAAAGAGGAGACTGAGCTCAGGTGTTTTCTGTCACCCTTCTCTCTCTGTGCAAGAGGCACAAAGAACAGAGCACAGGTGATCTCAGCTCAGGTTTGGGAGACCCAAAAGGCCATTTGCTGTCAGGTTACATTTGTTTTTCTTTGCGAGAAGCAGCCAGGAGTTTGGCCAGAGAAACAGGAACAAATACGTGTAGAGTGATATCAGCAACATGCTTTGACTTTTATAGATTTTCTTATAAGGCTAGGGGAACACATGCAGAAATTATCAGAGGGTTGGGCCATCCTTAGCTCTAGGGGGGGAATGAGAAGGAATTATTCACTTTGGACACTGTCTAAGATCCAGCTTTTTTATTGTTGTTCTCTTTATTCCTCTGCATCTAACCAGATGTGAGGAAGCCATCCCGCCTCTGACCTGCAGACACTGCACTTGATTTAGGGATTTGGCTCAGTTCTGGAAACAAACAAACAAATCCTGGTTTGGATGGCTCTACTCTGAATTTTGGCATCCAAGCAAGCAGCAGTTCAGGGTGGCAGTGCCAATTCAGTGCAGCACAATGTAAAGAGACACTTGGGCTCACCAGCAAGCCCAGATGATTTTGGTACTCCCTTCCCACCAGTCTGGAAAGTAGCTTGGATGACTCTTTCTCTGGGAAAAGTAGAGTCATTCTGTGTGGGAAGGGAGGGTGGAAACAGCATTTTGAGCCTGGGAAGAAGTTTCTACAACAGTTTTGAGAGGATTTAGTTTACCCATGTGAGGAAATGCTTTGCTGCTGTCAAATGCTGTGTAGGTTAGAGGATGTGTGATAAACCTTTTGTGCCTGCCTGTGGGTGACCCACTGAGGAACCACCACTGAGATTCTTCATCTAAAGGTCTTTAAATAAGAGCTCCTTCTTCTATGTTTTATGCCTTAAGTACCTTCATTTAGGCCCAAATGGGTGGGTCATCATAGTTTATTTAGACTTACATCAGAAAGCTTTAGTATTTCTTCAGTTTTTCACCCCAAATCTCATTTTCTCAAGCAGTCATTTAGCACAGAGACTTGGATGCTACAAGGAGTTCTAATTCTTCCATCGTAAGGCACTCAACACATGCTCACACGAAAATTCCTTAATAGATTCAAGCCAGTAAAAAAACAAAACCAAAGCTCAAAGTTCTACCAACGACACGATGCCCAGAGGAAAAACTGTGTTATTTTAAATTAAGAGAAACCTGATCCAACCGCACTTTGTGCAAGATAAAATTACTGAAAATTAATTTCCTGTTTAGCAGTGAAATAATTGAAAGACTGAAGTTGCTGCTGAGATTAGAAGGCTCTCTGCAGGTTCTGTCTGTGAACAGACTTTCATGAAAAACTACCTGCAGAGCCTTTTATTATTTTTTTTTTTATTTCTTAGTTTCTTACAAACAGAGATGTAAATTAATCACTGGAAAACATACACTAAATAATAGAATGATTGGTATAATTGCCTGAGAGTGGATGGCTCTTCTTACGTGATCACAACTTTGCAAATCAATAAGGTACAACATTTGGGTGTAGAACTTGTAAAAGAATTGTTTCAACACCTCCACTGGCATTGCCCACCAGCTGCCACCCCTCCAGAGCATTCCCAAAGGGCGAGGATGCCCTGCTTCTGCATCCTTCGGTGGGAACAGAAGCACAAGAACAGCAAGAAATAAGTTTTACAAAGTTAGAAAGGAGAGACATTTGGGTTTTCAGAAATCTCTCCATTTGAAAATTATCCCAGGCTTAGGGCTAATCCATCTGGGATTGCTGCAGCATCTCTCTGTCTGGCATCTCTAAAAATTATAATTTTATGCTTTGGTAGGTGCACTATGTATTATTCCTACTGTTATAGCACATGAACCAGGCCTTGTTAAGCTCTGGAGACAGAGAGCACTGGAGAAAGAGCCAGCAAGCCAAGCCAGACAAAGAGAAGACATACAAAGTAATCTTGGTTTCATCCCTTCTCGTCTTTGGGATGGTGATTTTTGGCATTGTTACATTCTCCACACCTCGATTTATGCCCCTGGCTTAAGTGCTGATTTCAGGAAGCCCAAATTTTCTTGTATAATCACTGAGACATGAGTTTCTCCAGTGGTAACACAGAGCAGGATCCTAATGTGAGTGTTTGTTTTTCCCTGTGGAGAAAAGGCTGTCTCTCTGTGCTGAGCATTCAGGAACACTAACCAGACCAAATTACATCATACAAACACCTTTCCCCTCCTCTGGGTCTTGGATCCCTAATTGTGAAATAGGAATTGATGCTGATTTTCCTAACAGAGGGATTGTGAGCATAGACTGGGAGGTGCCTCTATACATTCATGGTAGAACTGCTGAAATACAACTACTAAGCTCCATTTGTGTCTCTCACTGTATATGAGAGACTAATCACTCTAAAATGAGTTATTTTTATTGGATATAAAAGGTGTTATGATATTAGACACCATTCTGCTACATTCAGGATTTTTGCTTTCCGCAGGGAAAAAAAAATGAAATTTTTTTTTCTAGTGAAAAGTTGGAAGTTTTAGAACAAAAAGGAAATGTAGAGGAAATAGCATAACATTCATTTCAGATTCTTAGATCATACTTCTTCCTCTGTGCAAAGCAGACAGGAACTATAAGAATGGGTGAAGGAGCTCCTCCATGTAAACCAGAAAGCAGGACCGACAACAAATGTGAAGGGAACAGGTGATGCTCACCAGACTGCTGAAGGAAAGGGTGGAGAGAGGGGTACTGCCCAAAGAGCACATCCAGGGCAGGTAAGGGTGGAGCTTTACCTGCACAGTCCGGCAAAGCACAGCTCTTTAATCGTGTGCCACTCCATCTTCTCGCAAAATGCTCACCTAGTAAAGAACATTTGCCTCCTTCCCTAGTCTTGAGACTTGCTTTACCCTTGCATGTTCTCCTGCTTCTGTATATCTTCATTAGTTCCAGTAAGTGAAGTCCCACATCATCTGAGGTTTTCACAAGATTAAAGTCACCTCTGCCTCGGGAATCTCTTCCCAGTGGGCATTTCCACATCATTTCAAGGCTGACTAAACCCACCCTCCAAAATTCAGTGTCTGGTCATTGATTTCACAGCATTGCAGCACGGCTGCAGTTTGGATATCTGGAAACAGCAGGCGCTGAATGAAGGTGGTGAGCTCTGCAGATTCAGAACAGGCAGTTGGTTGCTCAGAATGGTGAAGAAAATAATCAAATGTAACACATCTGGATGTGCACAATCCCTTATTTTATAGGTAACCTGAGGTAGCTTCAGAGGAACAGTGAAAATGTCTTGCAAGGTCTGCTGGAAGGCTGCATTTAAAAGAGAGCCTGTAAATGTTACTTCCTGCAAGGGTTTCCTGCTGAGGTCTTGGGTCAGAGCCTTTTCCAGTGTTCTGCAGCTTTGCTGTTCTGACCCTGCTGATGATCTGGTTACCCCTGTGATAAAACACAATGATGACTTGGCATTGGCACTTTACAATTATTGGAAGGAAGTGTTCAGGTTTCATACGTTATGGGCAGACAGCAAGATAAATTCTACTGAGTGCTTTGGATACAGTGGGTGAGCCCAGCAAAGGGCACAATCTGATCCCCTGCAGCAGGGGTTTGCAAGATTCACCTTTAATTCATTTATGCAAAGAAAATTATACCACAGCACAGCTGTGAAACTCTTGCAAGTTCTTTAGAATATATGATGCATATCCTTTATGAAAGATACACTACAACTTTATAAAAAACCCTTTCTTGTGCCACTAAAAATGCATAATATTTTCAGGAAACGAGCATTTCAGTTTGGTATGAAGTGATTAAAAATGATTGATTTGTTTAAGAGATGAGGTCTGTGCTAAAAAGGGGAATAGTGAGGATACAAACAATATCTTGATTTTGGCAACACAGTTTGTATTCATTCTGCATCATCCTCAAATGTGCCTCAATTCTCTTCTCTACCCTTCCTGAAAAATAAGAGTATTGAAGCATCCCCCCCTTTCAGTGACCTCCATAGAAACAGTTTATCTGCACAGTGAATGGCTTAGCCTGAGTGACAAGTTTTAAAGGCTGGGCAGAGCACCTTCCCATTCATTTCTCTAGCACAGTCCTTTTATCAGCACCCTCCAGGTTCCCTCCACTCTCTGTTTGCGGGAGATAACCAATAGAGCAGATTTTTATAAAGAATATTTTCTATTTAGCAAACCCTGGTTTCTATCTGTTGTTAACCTTCTGAGCAGTGGGTGAGACAGGATTACTCTCTAGGTGGTGAAATAGCCATTAAGCTGATAAACCAAACTTCACTAGGACATTTCAAGTTTTCTTTTGTCCCAGGTCACAGGAAAGGGAGGTTGCTTTGAACTTGGAGGTGGATTCTCTTATCATCTGCCCAACACTCCCTGTTTCAGCCACAGGAAATGTGAGATGTTCCAAGCAGTCTTGGGTGTTTCATAAAACTTCAGGGTTTTTTTTTTGTGTGTTCCAAGAAAACTTTGGAGTTTGATCAGTCTCTAATGATGAGAACAAAGTGAAGAAGGCCTGTGATTGGGAACAAAACTCACAGAGGCCAGTTTGTAGAAGACTCTGTAAAAGATCATGTTGCAGAGGGATATGACCACTGTTTTCATTCCCATATGCATATGAGTTCATTCATATGCATAAATAAAATAAATAGCCGACTCAGTTTATTTAGGAACAATATTTTCCAGCTGATCTGTTGTTTTCTCTACTGTTTTGAGTGCCTGCTGGGCTTGTTACTTGATCTCTGACAACTGTCTTCCCAGAGAAGACAGCTTTGCTCCTCATCCCCTGGGAGGCAGTGCTTAATTCAAATCAGATCTCAAAAAGTAGTACCAAGTGATGGAAAATAAGAAAAGTAGCTATTCATCACTGGCAGGGAGAAGAGAGAATATCCTCTGAAGCCAAATTATCCTTTAAGTTGCAGACTAATGCCCATTTTATTTAGCTATAATGGGTCTGGGCTGGAGTTTCTGGTGGTGTGTCATGGCTGTGTCACCTCCAGGCAGCAGGGGCTGCCAGTGGGGATTCAGCTCAATTTCCAGTTCTGATGGGAAGCTGTCACATAGCACAGCAAACCACGCAAGGTCTGAAGTGACTCAGCCCAGCAAGCGCAATTTCCTCCTCCTTTCACACCTAAACAGCACTTGGCATTAGGTTAGAAAGTGCAGAGCTGAGTGAATAATTTCGGATGAATAATTAGTGTAATTGTGTCTGCTCCTGTTATGAGCTGATGATGAAGTGCTGAGATTGGACGTCTGAAATGATTGGTGTGTTTCTTCAAAACCAGTTTTCCATGGGAATGTCTTGTGAGTAAATTCACTGTGAGTGGTTGAACTTGAGCCGTGATGGTGTTTGCTAAGTTATATAAATCACTGGGATTGTTTGTGTTTCCCTAATTAGATTATTTGCAAGTCCAGACAAAACACTGTGAATTTAAGTGATTAGAACTGAAAACATTGTGACGGGGGAATAAAAGCTGGAAAATGCCTGAACATTTGAACTCAATATATTTGGAGTTAAAGCAGAGCCATCTGAATAACTGGAAAATTAATACAGAAGACCCATAGACATCATTATATTTACCTTTAGTTTCCAATAAGGAGGTTATTTAATGAAAAGGTTTTTATTCCTCTGGGTCCAGCAGAACTTCTTTTAGCATCTGCATTTAATTTCTGTGTTGCTCACGGAGGTGTATTCCATTAATTAGCTGTTCATGTGTGGAGTTTGCCAAGGCCCCAGAGAGTGACACAGAATCCTGCCTGAAATGAAATTCAAATATTTCCACTGACGTCACCAGCGCTGTGATTTCATCCTTCGTTCAGAGTTCCTCCATATCACAGGAGAATTGTGTCTGGATCTAGGTTTGATGTTGCTATGCAAAATATTAAGGTTTCTGGAAGTGGAAAGAAAAAGTAGGGCACGACTAAAGGGCAGGGGAAGAGTTACAGAGGTCCCTGTGGATGCCCCGAGTGCTGCAGTGCTGGGGTGGGAGTGACCGAGTGTCCCACAAACACCTTTAGCCCACTGAATACCTCCAAACTGCACATCTGAGCCTGTCTGCTGCCCTGCCCACTTTAGCTTTGCCTCACACGGGTTTCCTGTGGCTTTTTAAAGTCTTTCCACCCTTTGATATTCCAGCATTGGCCAAGGTCTTGGCTCTGAGGTTATTGATAAGGGACTTTTCCACGGAATGGCTTCTTTTCTGCACTTTGTAGTGATGATAAAGGCTCTTTCTCAGCATTTGGGTGTCCTTCCCTTGCGTAATGTGTCAAACCCCTGACTGTGAGGCTGTGACTCCAAGGGTTTGATGCACTCACAAAATGTCATGGTCCATTATTTACTCGGGCCACCGAGAGTGGATCACAATACGGGAATTTTTCAGCTCACAGGTGTGCTCTGGGCACCTGAGCAGATGTATTTTTACCTTAATTATCTGTGCTTATTTTTTTCTTAATATAGAAATCAAACCAATCTTTTTTTTTTTCATGTTACTGCTGTTTTGTAAAGCTCAATAGTGGTTTTGAATCCCAGCATCCTGGTAATCAAGGCATCAAAATGTTCAGAACGAAATGAATCTTGCTTTGGTCACAGCCCTGCAGCAGCAGCATTTCTAAAAAGCTCTGGAATGCTAGGAAGGAAAGGAATGCTAATTCACAGGTCCTCACACATGATGGCTTTGGAAAGAAACATAAAGTTTCATGGCCTCAGCTGCTCCCTCCAGCCTACACCTCACTGATACAACTTGGATTTCCTTCCCCTCCCTATAATTGCATTTTTATGTGCTCCAAAGCAGTTATTTCAGGGTTATTAGTAGTCAGGTATTTTTCCTATAGAATCCTGCCCTGGTCACATCTATCTCCTTGGTTGGTGTTTAGAACTTTAAAGTGGAAATTTAGAAGAGGGAATTCTGCACCAAACAGAGGTAAAGATCACTAATTCTCCGTATGTGGTTCAGAAGGTGTCTGAAAGGAACCTGGCTATGTGATTAGAGTTTTTTCTTCCTTTCAGTACAAAATTTCCTGTCTCCCCATTGCTGCCAGATTCCTGGCTTACCTTTACTGGAACGCCTTTCCAGTGTTGCCAGGTTCCAAGATCATTAATTATTTTGAGATGAAGGAATTTACAGATAATTTGTTCTTAATGCATACAAGTATTTCTCCTTTTTTGCCTATGGAATAAAAACCAAAAGTGGATTTCTTTATTATTTTTGCTGAAGTCAGTCATCCAGTGATTGAGAGGAGACATAGAGAGTATAAGATCATTCCAGCTTGGGCCAAATTCCACTAGAAAAATGGAATAATCCATTATTCTGGGCTCCTGTAGGTCTTGCAGAGGCTCCCAACTTGCAAATGTGTTTTACCACAGCTCATTTGGATGCCTCCAGGACTGACTGTCAGTCACTCGGACACTGTCAGGATAAAAGATTAATGAATTCCAGTAAAGGCAGTAAAATTCCATCATATGTACATTTGTAAACAATTTTTCTTTCTTAAATTTGTGAGAGTAACCTCAGTCCACAATATGTTGTCATTTTACACAGCAAACCTCTCTGCTGTCATAGTGTGGAAGAGGGAAAATGACACTGTTTACTGGACTGAGCACCTCCACACATTGACACCCAGCTCAAATGGTGACCTTTACAGCGAGACACCGTGCATTTCACTCACAGGGGTTTATTTTCGGGCTGGGAAAAGCAGAGATATAAACACAGAGCTACATCTCCTGTCTGGCTATGAACCAGTGCTCCCAGTCTGGCACTGGGCTTGCACCAAAGTGCATGAGATGAATGGCTGACTCTGGTCTTGCCTTCACCAACCTGCTCGCTCTTTCTTTCTTTTTCTCCATTCATTTCTGACACATCTTTGTCATTTTAGCATTCTTAGTTTCTGCTTGGTTTCTGCTTGTCCACCTCTGTGTCTTTCACAGCATTTGAAGGGGAATTGACTATTTGAATATTATTCAGGTTGACAGGCAGTGCTTCCTGCTAATCAAAATTGCATTAAAGTTCATTCCATTGCAACTTTGGTATCAAAGCTTTGCATAGAAACAGGCTTCAGAGTTGAGGCATGAGGTGTAAAGGCATCAGTGCTGGATTTCTCTGGCTTTTAAATGAATCATTGTTTGCTTGGGTAATTTTTTTCCTTAGAATTAAAAAGCTCACATCCACAGCACTGATCTGTCTGATCTCTACATGTAGCTTTGTCCCTGAGCCTCCTTTGCAGGAGCAGATAATTTTTATCAGCATCCTGCATATACATATTATTTTCTGTAGTTGTCTTGAAATGTGGGGAGCAGACTGTGAGCAGGGGCTTAATCATATATGAAAATCTATATATGCCATTAAAGAGGCAGAATCACGGATCATCACTGAGCTTCCTTCTCCTGTCCACTTCCTATCAAGCTTCTCTTGGAAGGAATTCCTCAGCACTGAGTGAATATTACTTTAATAATGCTATTTGTGAAGGTTTTCATGGACAGCAATATTTTGAAGCTAATAAAGGTCTCGTGTGACAGGAAATCAAGCACAGGATTTGCACCTTAAGCTTTCTAATTAGGGTTACTTCCTTTGCCAGGCAAGATTTTCTGGGTTAATTCAGTAATTCTGGACAATTCAGTAGCATTTTTATGTGAATCACTTTGACCTGAGATTGTTGCTTCAGAAATTAAAGGTCTTTCGGGGTTTTTCCAGTTGGTTACTGGGGAGCTGCAATCCAACATAGGCAGGCAAAAGGTCTGGAATAATGTCATCAGTCAGCAGAAATCTGAGAGCTCCAGGTTTTAGCAGTGCAGATTAGATTATGCCAAGTGCACAGATAGGAAACAGTGTTAAATTAGTTCATTTAATCACTTTGCAAGGCCCTGAATTAGGATGTGTGCTCAGGTCCCATGCTGGGAGGAGGTGCAAGTTCAGGTCCCAGATCGGCAGAGCTTAATTAACATGATACCCTACTTAGACTAATTAGCCTTGCTTCAAAGAGCAGACACATCCTTCAGACACCAATCCCAGCCACAGTTCCCCAGGTGGGGCCAGCAAGATCTTCCCTTTGTTCAGGGCTTTTTAATCGAGATGTGGCACAGCCTGAGCATGGCCAGAGTGCCTGCAGACCCGGAGATCCATCACCCAGGGCTGAGGTCCTGCACTGCCCCACCTGCAGGGCTGGGGTGCTGTGCAGGGACTCCTCTGCCCTCTTGGGTCTGCACAGGATCAGAATGTTCCTTGGCTGGAAGGGACCTCAAAGCACATCCAGTCCCACTCCTGCCATGGGCAGGGACACCTCCCACTATCCCAGCTTCATCAAGGCTTTATCCAAGCTGGCCTTGGACATTTTCAGGGCTGGGGCATGCACAAAACCTCCCTGGGAAACCTGTGCCAGCGTTTCAGCACCCTCATGATAAAAAATACCAACAAAGCTGCGTTGCACCATGCTGCCAAGTCTGGCACCAAGAGGTGCAGTGAGCTCAGTTCATGTGTGTTCCATAATTTCCCCCCTGAGGAATGTCATTAAGGTCTCTCTGGACGAGGTGATCTGCACTCTGTCACCAGCAGGGAGATTATCCTTGAGGTACTCAGGACCAGTTCCTCAGAAGATGCTTCCCTGTATCAGGGGAGCCAATGCACACTGTGTGTGTGGATCTTGGCCTGACCTTGCAGGTTTATGGGCACTGATAATTATGGTTAGGCTTTGGGCACTATTTTTTCATTCCTGTGTCAGCCTTAAAATTAGATTCCAAACCTGCCCATAGTCATTATCTCATCACACAGTGTCACCCAAGATGGTTGGATTTCATGAGAATTAAGCTCTGGTTTCACTCCACTCACCAAGCCAAATTCCCTCTTAAACATAACCTTCAGATGCACATCCAAGAACTTTCTGTAGCAATTTCTAAATGCTTGAGCTGATGATTTTACAGACCCAGCAGGTAATTTAAGCTGCCAGGAGCTCTCATGTTTCAGAAGTCCACCGTAACAGGAGCTATTAGAGAGAAAGTCAGAAAGTGAATGTTGCTTTCAGACATAATTAAAACTTTTCAGCTTCATAAAATATTCAGGAGAGTCTAACAGAGATTTAAATTAAAACACAATTGCAAACATCTTTTGTGGTGACCACCTATGACCTGGCTGCCCGTGTCTCTGCTGTGATGGTGTTGCAGGGGATGTTATTCCCTGGGGTTGCTCTGCCAATTGGCTTCAGCACCGTGTTCTGCACAAGTTTCCAGGGTGGTTTGGGCAGGCTCAGACTCCCTTAGCCAAAGCTTGTGCTGATACTGTGCCCAGTGTTCCAGGTGGGGCCTCACAAGAACAGAGCAGAGGGGGAGAATCACCTTCCTCACCTCAAAATGTATTTAAAAGGTACATTTTCCCCAGAAACAGGCAGAACAATCATCCCTTTTCTGCACAGCAAGAATGGGGAATGTGTGAAATGAAGCCTCTTTTGGAACTTGTATGGATCTTCCCATAATACCTGAGTAGTTCCCAATCCCCACAGAACTAAATCTTCACGAAACCTACAAGAATTACGAAACTGTAATTCCTTTTCTACAGATGAGAAACAAAGTAGGTTAATTGTAAATTCCCTACAGCAAATTACCTCAAAATCATGCAGTAATGGGTGTTATTTCCACTGATACCTTTATTACAGCACCTTTTTGAGCCCAGTGTACAACAGAGGCACCAGGAAAATCAGGTAACGTGTGTGCAGACACAACACAGCATTGCAGAGAGGAGACCATCCCCAGGCTGCCAGCAAAAGCACCAGGGGCATCTGCTGGCATTTTCTGTTGCCAGCACGTCCAGTGGGAATCCACGGGCATCATTTCATACTTCCAGGTGGTTTTGTCAGTCTGTGTTTAGGCTGAAGTTGCAAAGGCATTAATCAAGTCACTGTTCCCTTCTGATTGTAGTTTCTTTCTTGATAAAGCCCATTTCTTTCACTCATTTGCTGGAAAGATAAAACAACCAAGGATTATTTGGATTTTTTTTTTCCAGGCTGCTTTTATAGCATCTTCCTGATGGTAAGATACTGATTTATATGACGTGAAGTGATAGCCTACTGCAAGGAAACAGCCCCATTCTTTCAATGCAAAAGCTAATTTAATATTGATCTTTTGCTTATAAAATGAGAGGATAAGTCCTTTAGTAAAAACACCTTGCATCAGGCTCCTGTGGCTTTCCCAATTCAATCTGAACTTCTAAGCACTAAAAAAAATCTCATTATTGAGTAGTAAACTAGCAGCTCCCTCAGCAAAAAGGTCAGGGAAGTGTGAAATAGTCTTTGTACTATTCAGCAGCAGTTCTGGAATATACACATCACTCATCCATGAGGCTCACGGTGTTTAAATGCCACCTACACCAGAGCTCCTTCTCTGGAAATCATTTTACTTCTTCTTTTTGCCTTTAATAAAGTAAAGATTAAACACTTTACAAGAGTTATTACTTTGGAGGTCACAGTTTCCCCATGTGTCACTCGCAATTACACAGGGAACATGTCTTCTATTCAAATCCTTAACTCAGTGAGTTTGGATGTTTAGGTTTCAGCAAGCCCCAAAGTGCTTAAATATGTCTCTGAACTTTGAGGTTTTCTCCCCGATACCATTCCAGTCATCTTGGCCGGCCATCCATCCCTCCATCCCTCCATCCCTCCCTCCCTCTCCACTTCCCTTTCAGCTCATTCTACTCACTTTTTATCTTGTTCTTTCTCTCAATTTCCCTGATACACCTTTTGACCCCCCTCACTGGCCTCCACTGCAGTTAGATCTTTCCTTTTTTCCATACTCCAGCAACATCCCACAGTTAGTTTGACCATTCAAATCAGAGGAATTTAAAATGTTCCTTTGATTTTTCTCTCAGACTAATTTGATTTAGGCTTGTTTTTAAATTAGCATGTGTAGAAGGGGTATAAATGGTATTAAAATGTAGCTTCTTCCAAGGCTTTTAGTCCCTTTCTTTTCTCCCTCAGAAAAAAACCCCAAAGTGTGTTGCATAAGGACAATCCGAAGGTAAATGGATGGGGAATTCCTGAAAGCAGTAGAACAAAGGTGTTTAATGGAAGGTTACTTCAAAGGAAATCTGGGAAAAAGAGAAGCATGGGGATACCATGAGGCAGACCTTGCACAGGTTATTCCTATATGTTTTGTCCAAGGGTTACACAACTGAAGTGTGCATGTGGGGACACCCATTAACTAGAGTTTATTCAGAGACAGGGAAGAGGAAGGAGCATGTTATTGAAATGGTCAGTGCTTGTGCACTCTACAGAAGTATCTATTTAAAATACTGGAGAGTGTCTTTGTGTTGGTGGTGGGGCTCTGGGAGGGAGATGGGATGAGTGAAAGTAATGATGTGGAGCTCACTGACAATAAATCTGGTGAGTGGAGGGCAGAAATTATGATCAAAAGTGTCAGTATTTTAGAGCTCTGACATCCAGAACCTGGCAGCCTTGTATTTCTATTCACACTGCCTAAGTGGGAGGGGGAAAAACACGGAGCAATAATGTGTAATCAGTGAGGAATGTCTCTACTGGAGCTGGAATAGCATCCCCAGTGCTGACTCCACTGTGCAGAGTGATATTGCAGGTTAAAGCTCTGTAAAGGCCCAGGCTGCATTTATCACAGAAAGAGAGACCAAAGATTCCTTCTTTGGTTTCTGGCTCCCAGAAAAAGTTTGCTCTTATTTTCTGTGCTGGTCTGACCTGCCTTTTTGAGCCTTGTGTCCTTTGCCTGGTAAGAGCTGCTTCTCCCTGACACACCCACAGTGGTTGTTGATGCCAGTGCCAGCCCAGCCATCAGAACAGCAGCTGCCTCTAACCAGAACACACAGCTTATCCTTCTCTTGTGTGTGTCTTGCTCTTTGATGCTATGGGAATGCATTAATTTATGCTTCCCAGCTACCCAATGGGATTTTTAGACAAGCAGAATTAAGGAGGAGGATGCTGCAGGTCAGTGGTTGGGAAGAGGAGACAGAAAATGCTTTTTGCTGTGAGCGTTTACCAGTCTAAAAGTTATGGGGATAGACAAAGAACAGGAGCCTTACTCAGGTCCTGCACACCAAATTCAGCTTCTGTTTCTGCTCTAGGCACCTGAGAGCTTTCCTGCTTTCCATCCTGCCCCCATGTGAGCGTACACACACATGCACATGCTCACTTTGTCTCTCTCTTCCAGGCTCCCACACATCTTTGAAGGCTTGTACTTACCTGAGCGTTTTTAAAACTGAAAGTAAAACAATTCTGACACCTGAAAACGTGTTCAGTTTGTTTTTACCTTTGCTGCTCTGCTCACTGCTGTTCACTGGAGTTCTCACAGGTGCTTACCCTTTAAAAGATGTATTTCTGCTAAGGATGCAGACACGTTCAGGGGAATTCTTTCAGTTATGAGTGATTAGTTATAGGTTTTCCATTCTGTCAAGGTATTTTTCCAGCAAGGGATGACACAGCGACGCTCCTGTCAGGGTACTTCTCCCTGAAAAGTCTGTGCACAGCCCATGTCTTTGTGCTTGGGAAAAGCATTGGCACACTTGGAAATCGTGAATGAGTCCCAGCAGTTTTACCTGTGGGACAGAGATGCTGGACTGGAAAACAACGTGTAGATGCCTGCTAGGAAGAGGGGGAAAAGGTGCCTTGAGGATGCTGTTTGAATTCAGTGTCTCCAAACAGGATCAAGGAAAAAGCTCTTTATGGAAAAAAAAAATCATCTATGCCAACAGGCTCTTTAGCTCTTGGTAAAACTTGTCTTTTGTGCTTTGCTTTTCTGATTTATAGTCTCAGGCAAAGCCTTCTCTTCCCCCCTTAGTGGAAATTTGATGAATTTGATGGCCTTGTAAAATGATTTTTTTTTAGCTCCATTTGGTTTCTAGTCTGAATATGTATATGGGATTTTACAGCACAAGTACTTACCTACAGATAGAGAAAAAGCTTTGCCTGTGTTCAGTTGGCTTATTTTTATATGGTATTGAAATCACAGCTTTTGTCTTATGGCACAAGGAAGTGATTTATTAAGTGGTAGGAACAAAGTTTCAGGATGAAAAGTTTCTCTGAAATGGGTATAAATGTCTCTTGGCCTTTATAGGAGTTAATAGGGAGTAGACACGTCAAAGCAATGCAAAACCTGAGTAATGCAGCCGTTGTCATGTTCCAATCCCAGCTGATCACTTACATTTCCTTATGCAGTGTCAACCTCTGACAGGTTTCACGAGCAGGACAGTGACAAAAGGGGGGGGAAAGCTCCGACAATTTCTCCCATAATTGCCACCTGCAATCCCAGAGAGCCAAGGAGAAATGAAGCCATAAATAGCAAGAAAGATTTGTCAGGCTGTGCAAGATCAGAGCATTGATTCAGCCTTGATTGGACTCCCCACTGCTTTCCTTTGGTTATTTATGTCAGGTTAACCTCTCGCTTTCAGCAGTGACATCTGTTCCCCATCTACTCATTTCAGGGAACATACTGCGGTTTCCATTCTGTCAGCTGGTTTTCCTTCTCCTGATTACTTTGGAGCAAAGCTGCCGGGGTGGGTTTTTATTTAAATCATGCCTAATTTGAAATGAATGTGCTTGCTTTGAGATAGGACACGTGATAAGACGTGGTACATTCCATAAAACCTACCAAACACATACAGGATGAAATCAAAACTATGAGGACCCAACAGAGGGGTTTAGGGAAGGCAAAGGCAGAGGAAAGAACAGGCTGAGCATCGAGGTGGAAAGTGCCATTCCCTGTTTCACACAGGAAAATGAAATCCCCAAACACCCCTTAGGTGAAGTGTCAGCCAAGGGGACTCTTCCCTCAGGTGTGTGAGCAGATGTGGACACCCACTTGTCCCTAGAAGTCTCCTTCTAGCCATCAGTAAGGTCTGAGAGCCTTATTTCTGAATTTAGATGGGGTGTTCTCTGTTTGAGTGGGGTCTGTTTGCAAAGGAAGCCTTGGTAAGACAGCTGGGTGATTTCCCCCCTTGTCTCCTGTGTGTGCTGGCTGTGCAATGCTCCCCTCTGCTCAGACCCAGCAACTCCTGCACAAACCCCCCATGCTTCCTGAGCAGCAGAGGCAGAGAAGGAAACCTGCTGTGCTGCAATCCACGCTCACAGGAGAGCATTGTGTGGCTTCCACTAGAGGTGTTTCTGATCTCAGCTCTGTGCTGAAGACACTGCTCTGCTGGGACAGCAGGAAGCCCAGCCTGGACTCACATGGCTTGGTTTGCCTCTTTTGCCTCAGTTCCTTTCTGTGTTCCTGAATTGGAATTGGCAGGCTAGAACTTCAGGCAGAAGTTAGAATCTTGATACAAGGGTCATCTTATGAAAATCAGCCATCATGAATTATGCAGCAGCCTGGCTGATATCAAGTACTACATTTCTTTAAACATGCTTGAATCTCCACTTTTAATCTTGTGTTTTTACACAAGGTTACTGGTTTCAAGACCAAAAAGAAAGGCATCATTTTATATACTTTTTGACATCCAGTGCTTGCAGTGCCGTAAATTTAATTCTGATGTTGACACTGGCTAAGGTCACTTTACCTCTTTATTCTGGCATCCCCCAGGGCAGGTATTTTGTTGCACTTTGCAGCTGATTTATGTAATCTACCTATTCAAATTCCTAGTTGCATAGGACAGCATGTCTCATCTCAGGCCAAGAATGTTATTAGTGCTTAAAGAAAAATAATAATGATTTGACCTTGAAGGAGAAAATGCCATATCAGCAAGGTAAGAGAATTAATAATCAGGAAAATCTTCTCTCTGAAAAAATATGAAGCTGCTTCCTTGCCTAGAGAGCTCCATAAAAAGGCAGAAAATCTGAGGTAGGTTAATGCATGATCTCCATACAAACCACTTCAGTGATTCTCCCTCATCCTCCCCTGAGTTTGTTGCCTTGTGCTGTTGGACTTCATCTCTGTATTTCATTCTAGGTTTTATTTTATTAGAAATTGCTGCTTCTTAGGGAGATTAGCATTACAAAAGCAAAGACTAAGAAATTTGTGGAATTTCTCTAACTGTTATCTTGAGAAGGGGAGATGTTATAAACAATTGCTGCTATCCCAATATATCTGTTGTTAAATTACTAACTCCCAAACTGGAGGCTTTTAAAATAATCCCTGCCATTTCAGAGGGAGGCTTGTCTTCAAAGCGTTCAAGCTTTAACCAACTTCCCTCAGAGAAGAGTTTGAACTCTTATTGAAAAACAGAGGGTCTGTGGTCCAGGGAAGCAATTTACTGGAAGTCAAAGGGAAGAGCCAAAGTCAAAGCTGTGCCCAGGTGGTGCTTTCTGGGTTGGTCACTGGGACACTTTTGCCAGCAGCTGATCATGGACAAGGGATTTAGGAATGCCCCACTAGCCCCCCTTTCTGGGATGCTGTACTATCCTGAAGGTCTCAAATATTCAGCTTGGTCCCAGGTGCCCCCTGGCTTCACTGTTGCTCTTGTGGTGTTTTCCAGAATTACAGAAAGCAAGACATACAGGTCTTGCAGAGTTCTGATTCCTTCCCCCTGGATTTAAAAAAAATTATAAAAAATAGTTAATATATATATTTTGTACGAAAGGATCCTTCCCTTTGTGTGCATTTCCAGTTGAGGGATGCTGAGTTCAATGAGAGTGTAACAGCTGCCACTGGGTCTACCAGAGTCATTTCTTGCCTAATATTCCTCTACTGTGTTGCACAAGGTATTAAACATCATTGAATACATGTTGAAAAAAAAGAATTATTCAGGCGTAATTACACAAAAAGATTCCTGTGGAGGCTTCACATAGGTGGGAAGTGCCTGTGTGTGTGTGCATGTCTGTTTTTAAAAAGAACTTAGATATGATTATACAAAATGTTAAAGATCGTTTTCTACCTTGCCAGGACACACCTTCCCCCCTTGCTTCTTCAATTTCTAGTACTTCAGCAGCTCCTAATGATTTCCCCACTGTGTTTATGGGACTCTCTCATACTGGGATGTCTGGGTTGCAAAATGTTCAGTGTATTCACAGGTAGAGGTCTCTGTGGAACAAAGTCCAAAAAACAGTCCAGGAGTTTTTGTCCTGCTCAGATCTCCAGTTCACTGAAATTAATGGGTGATTAAATACCAACAAGGAAAACTGATAGAATTTTACCTAAAGAAGCACAGACAAACTTCAATCAAATATGAGAACCTTCTCTGTTTTCATTCACATGTTTTATCTGCAGGTCCTCAGACTCAGAGTGTAAGAAAAATCTGACAGTATTGGTACAAATCGGGGATAAACTCATCTCAAAATGGTGGCACCCAATTATTGGTTGTCTTTAGGAATTCACCACTCTCCCCATTTCTGGGATGTTGTATTATCCTGAATGTCTTGAACCTTCAGCTGCTCTCCTGGTTTCACTATTGGTTTTTCACTGCTTTCCAAAGTTAGAGAAAGCAAGACACACAGGTCTTGCAGAATTTCCATTTCTCCTGCAAAATTACACAAAATGTAAAGAACTGATGCTGCAGATCAATGCAGGTACCGCTGTAACCCAAATTAGCTCCAGCCCTGTGCACTGCACCAATTAGTAAAGACAAAAAGGGAAGCAGTAACTAGGTATGCCATTATTCTGCCAGTCTTTACAATCTCTTTTATGTGGAATTCCACTTCAAAGCACCTTTCTTGTTTGGTATAAGATCACTTACATAAGCAATGAGCAGACGTGACTAAAAATAAGTATTTTGTTATTCCTTCGTGCCTGTGTCCTCAGCTACTGACAGTCTCTTATTCCTATGGTTCCTGGCAGTTCTTCACGTTGACACTATACATCTCGCTTCCCACTTTTGGCTTCTTATTTTTATTCATTTATTTCTTGCTTTATTTGAACTCTTTTTCTTTTCCCATCTTGTACACCTCAGGTTTTTTTTAGTCACCTCCATTACCATTTTTAAGGGGTGAAAGAGGATGTTGAGGGTAGGACTGAACAGGTAGGGGGAACCAAAAGGTCGGGTTTAAACCACTTATTTTATTCCTGGTGGTGACAGTTTTAAATAAAAATTAGGGTTACTTTGGGGTAACTTGGACTGAGCTCCTCAATCTGCAGTTTGTTCTCGCAGCCTGAGAACTTCCCACTGTGAGAACTATCACTCTGGCTAAGCTGGCTCCCACATTAACAAAGGACTGGGATTCTATCTTCTTATCCTGCCCAGGGAGCTTGATTTTACTTCAGCCTGCACAGGTGCACATAAGGATTAAATCCCATCATGTGAGCAGTATTTGCTGTGTACACCACTGGGAAAAGCAGAAGGAAATCAGCCCTGGTAATTGTCCTGTTATACAGCCTTGATTTGCTAAACTATGGGCTGAGCTGATCTGACACACAGCACTAAACCAGAGGCAGAACACATTTATTCCGGTTTATTCTCCTAACCCAGGTGCTTAGACTGCTGCCAAAAAGGACCTGAGAAAAGTCCAGCTTTACAAATGCAGGAATGCCTATGAAGTAAAGACACGTGTTCAAGTGTCATCTTGTCCTTAAGAGATATATTTGTCCTCCAAACCTGCCATGGGGTAACAAACCTAATAGAAAAAGCAATTGCAAACAGAGTGAAGTCCTGAGAGCACCTTCCCAACCCTGCATTCAATATCAGCCTTAATCTGGGGCCTTTTAGAGTGGTCAGGTTATCTGGAAATACTGCACAGTTCAAGTTAATTGTCTACAAGAGCCTCTTCTGTAAATATGTGTCAGGCATTGTGAAGCAAGTGCCAGGGATCAGAGGTGTGAAATTCAATATTCATTGGTGTACTTGCAGGAGGCCCCACAGACAGTCCTATTTACTTACAGCAACCTGTCATTTATCGGCGCTGGCAACATTTTGCAAGAATCAGCAAGCTTGCAAAAATACCAAACGGCTCTTTATAAGAAGAACCTTCAGTGGAATGGACATTGTGAGTAGCGTTGCAGGACTATGACACAATAAATCATTCAACTTCCATGCATGGAAAAAATGAAAGTTGTTCTGTTGGGACATTGTGAGCCCAGGACCCCAGATGGAGCCAAAGTCCCGCTGGGTTGGGTGCTCTGCAGGGAGGAAGGAACTGTCTCTGCCCTGAACACCAGTCAAGGTAAAGAGAAAACAAAGCAGAGGAGAAGGAAAAAGAAAGAAGATCAGGTGATTACTCCAGTGGAGCCAGAGCCATGACATAGGTTCAGTCGTAACTTCCAGCCAATACACTACCAAAAAGTCTCTTCTACCCTGTTACCTGTAGTAGCTCCTAAACCATATTAGACCTCCCCCCCCCTTTTTCTTTTTTCCCAGTGGAGACTCTCATTTACCAAATGGTCCCAGACAAAGCCTTTCAAGTAAGTCTGAAATATGTGAGGAAGCTTCCCAAGGGGGTGGCAGAGAGGTTGAGGTATTAATCCAGGTAATGAGGAGCAAATCTAGAAGGAGTTCTGCATTCCGCTTTGTTGGCAAAATATTACTTAAGCACTGTGCTTGTGCCTAAGGACTGATGAGCTTGGTAACCCTGAGGAATTTTACTTTGCACCATTTTTGTTGTCTTTGAGACCACTCGTATATTGTGGACAAAGTTAAAAGGAAATGAAAATATCTAGCATTGTAAAGTCAAGGAGATTTAACATATCTACATGGGAAAGTGTTGGGAGCTCCCCTTTACGTTAGTTGAGCACCTGGTGAGTGAGATTGCCTTTTGAACTGATGATGTCCCTCTCTGCTCTGAAATGTGTGATGCTCTGGGACTCAGAAATCCTTTTCCTCACCTTGCCAGTGATACACACTGCGACCTTGATGAAATAGTTTCATTTTACTTTATAAATATATTTTTTTTTAATGTTTTGGCTTTAAAAGACAAAGGTACTCTATGAAAGCAAGGTATTACTACTGCAGGGTCGTTCCACTGCACTAGATCAGATATAACTAAGAAGAATATGAAAGTTTAGAAATAAATTCAGCAGGTTTGTCTTTCTCTGTATCTGCCAAGAATTATTGATCAAAATTCCTTCTGTAACTCAATAACAAATCCAGGATGCACTTAAGCAGGAACAGCAGCCAAACCACCAGTCTGCAGTGGTTGATTGTGGGGTAACAGATTTCCTAACACAGGAGGAAAATGGTCAGTGTAAACTTTGGAAATGGATTTGGAGAAAACGAGGGAAATTATATCCCTCCCCAGGAAGAGATATGGCAATTTAATTAGCATTTCCCCAAAAATGGCTTCAAATGTTGATCCAATTTCCCAGGAACATCAGCCATTTAAACTCCAGATCATTTCCAGCCACTCTGATTCCATCTAGATCAATTCAGTAAGCTCGTAAAAAATAAATATTGGATTTTGGCCCAATGCTAGAGAAGCATATGGGTCATTAACTGTAATTCAGGCCTTGCAGGCTGTTTGCTGACTCTCCTGCATAAAAGCAGAAGTGTTTCTCCCTCTCCAAAAGAGCTGCTCTATTCTGCTTTGCAAGTCTGGGAGGCGAGGGACAGTCAGTCTCTTTTAATGCTAGTATAGAGAAGAGAAAAACCAGAGAAACTCACCCATGGAGATTTAAGCTTCCCTTGTTCAATATATCCTTTCAGAAGAAAAATCAGCTGGGGAGGTCAGAAACGGTAATTCTTTATTACTCGCTGTGCAGTGACACTTGGGAACCTGATGCAGAGCACTTGGGGGGCTGCAGGACTGCCCCAAGTGCCCACCTGGGCAGCTGAGACACTGCAGGGCCCCGCTGGGGCTCCCACAGGTGTGAACTCTTCACCTTTACTAGCCCGACCAGCCTCACCTGGGGCCCCCCTGCCCACCCCAGGTGAGTCCTGTCAGAGCCCTGCCCTGGCCCCTCTGCCTCA
This sequence comes from Dendrocincla tyrannina, assembly GCA_035047865.1. NCBI lineage: Eukaryota > Metazoa > Chordata > Aves > Passeriformes > Dendrocolaptidae > Dendrocincla > Dendrocincla tyrannina. Next base: position 55,612,059 of record JAWWMP010000041.1, read on the forward strand.
GTCCCAGCTCTGGGGGGGCTGTGCTTGTGTTTAGGGGTGTCCTTCTGGCTGCACTTTGTGTCTTTGCTGTCTCTTCAGTTGCACTTGTCTCCAGCCATTTTTTTTGCTCTGTCCCTGCCTGGCATCTCCAGACTTGGCTCATCCCCTTGCAGTGCTTGGGGCTGCTGGTGGGCACTTCCAGCTCTGGCTGCTGTTTCCAGTCTCTGTGGTCCTGCACCCATCAGGGAGGGTGCCCTTGGGAGCTGCCTCACCTTCCATGTGGGGAATCTCCCTGGGTCTGTGTCCTGAAGCCTGCAAAGGTAAGCCCCAAAGTGTGACTACAACGCGAAGCCTTACAGGTACTCTGAGGCGTTAGTGCTCCAGCAGTTGTTTGCTAACTCAAAGTGGCTGGTAGGTGTTTGTGAAGCTCCATCTGGTACAAGGACAGGAGTGTGTTTTGGAATTTGTTAATCCTCAGTCTCTCTATCAGTGCAACTGCGTGACTAATGCAAAAATGAGGATTTGTAGAATAGACCACCTTCAGACAACCTCTTTAGTTACAAAGGGATGGATTTGTCTTACTGTTGGCTCCAGGAAGCTGCATGAGCCGCTCCTAGGACAGTCCATGGGGTATCAGTGTAGCTGAGTGACTTTGTTCACCCCTGGCCTTGGCTGGCAGTGCAGGGGACTGAGGTGTGAGCTGGGTAACTGGTGAGGCAGGAGACACACTGCAGAGCCAGAAGGAGCTGAGATGGAGCTTGTGTCTGGCTCTTCCTGTAGCAAAGCCAGGGAGCAGGCTGCTGGGACTTGCTGAACCTGAGCTCTGCCGTGAGGAGCTGCTGTGCAGGTAGGAAGGGATCCAGCCCAGTCTGAAAAGGCAATGGGGAAGGTCAGGGATTGTGCAGTAAAGCAGGGGAGGTCAAAACTAAGGCTAGGCAGGAAAGGAGCCTCAAGAAGAGGCTGGAGCAGAAGAACAAGTGTGTTTGTAGGAGAAAGGAGAAGAGATACAGGAGGTTACTGGAAACATATGGGTAGGATGTGAAGTTGGACAAGACCAGGATTTGATTTCTTGTTGTAGGAGTTGATGCAAGTTCTACTTTTTTTTAGGTGACTGAAAGTACTGCCTATCACAGACTGGCCTGCTAAATTTATCTGTTCCTTGGCTTTCTGTACAGACCCTGTGGTTAAAATTGCTTTTGCAGGGGTTTTGTGAAGACAAATTAATATCTGCTAAGTCCTTGGGTGAGCTTGTCAAGAAGTAATTTAATCATCCAAATCCTGTGCAATAAATTAATTCTGCCCTGTTAGTTCAGTGAGGGGAAAATTCTGGATGGCTGCTTTACCTGTTAAGTGCCAGCCATCCCCTGTGCTCAGTCTTGGGGATCCCCAAGAAGAAACAGTACCTGCTGTGTCACAGATAACTGGGTACAAAGGAGCCACATGAAATTTATGTAGCTCCTGTTCTGGAGCTTTCCTTAACATGGATTCTTCTTGAAAAATACCCCATTCAAAAGGATAGGAGCCTGAATGAAGTTTCTGGACTAGGAATGTCTTAAAACTATGACCAAGTATAAATCCACCTCCAGTTGCTTCTCTTCACATGCGTTCCCTCATCTGCTATTCTCTGAAAATCTAAGCCTGAAGTATTCAGGTGACACACTAATCCAATCAATTCCTAGCCCAATTTTCTGGCTCACTAAACCAGCTGCAGGTTGTTGGGAAATGAAGACTTGACCTCCAGCTGTTCAGAGCACCCACAGGTTACAGCACCCAACTCTTCTATGCTGCTTCCTACCTGTGCCAGGAATGTGATCAGGCTTCTCCACGGGATCCTTGCCCCGTAGCAAAGGGGGGAGCGGCTTAACCTAGCTGGGAAATACATGCTAAGGGACATAACTGTTGCCTCAGTGACATACAATAGGCCTGTGCATTGTCTTTTAGTCCTGCGATTTCTCAGCTGAGGATTGGTGAGGTGTCACCAACCTGTGTCAGCCCTGTGGAGGGGTGGGGGCTTGTGGCATGAAACACTTAAAGTTGAGGTGTTCGGGGGGAGATGTCAAGGGCTATTTCTAGCCATGCCCTCCATCTTCAGGTTGTAAACACTACCAGAATTAGGATCTGTCCCTTTCAGAATTATGAGAAGTAGGTTGAGAGAAACATTGAGTTCTGTTCCATCACTGATAGATACCTGGTGTGAGTTCTTTGGGCTGTGGGGCAAGTCAGGAGGACATGTGGCTTCTTGACACAATCTTCAGCTGAAGCATTTGGTGAACCTCCCCTATCCTTAGACACTCAAAGCAGCCTGGTAAGTTGGTATTTTCATCTAAGAAGGTTCTCAGTTGTTGAGCGGATTTCACAGCTGAAACAGCACCCATTGCACTTGCACAAGCAGAGCATTTACAGGCACCAAGATGTCAGTGCAGGAGTCTGGTCACTGTAACACAATGCACATAAACATCAGCTGCAAAGAAGAACAGTGTTGGCTCTTCTGGCCCATCTCTCCTTGCCCTGGTATATTTAGTGTCCTTTGTTTGCAGCAGCTGTGAATGGTGGATCAGGCATCTTAGTTATTTTCAAGTGCATGCAGTTCAGCTTCCATAAAAAAGAACATAGAGGGAATGCCTGGCAAAGTGTCATTTAGATCTGTTGCTTTTAAATGTCAGTTCCTTACCCTCCACAGCAATATAACATAACGTTAGGATATGCAATTTAGCTTCAGTTTGACTAAGCATCCAGCTTGTGTGTGGCACTGCACAGAACTTTTTCAAAGCAGGGAATTGGCAACTGCCTGTATGGTCTCTTCTCAGCTGTGCCTTTGGGGTTTTGCAAACGGGAGCTCCTTATAATAAGATTGCTTGTGTTGAATAAAGAGACCACCAAAGTCTTAAATTCCGAGTGGCAAGAAGCACCTTGAGGATTGATTTAACTGAAGTAGGAAACAAAAAACTCTGAAAACTGATCATCTTTACCCATTAAGGGCAAGCACTTGGTTGCTCTAAGGAAATATAAGGTCTGATATTTGCCTTTTCTTTTAGATGCTTTGCTTTTAGACAGTGAGCAGGTGCCAGTCCTTTCCTAAACTCAGAGGACAGGAGAGATGCATTTTTACCACAGTGACTGTGAATACGGTGTTCAGTAAGGGCACAGGAGCTGTGAACTCAGATGCAGTTGTGACCTCTTCCTGAATGAAGTTACACCTGCATCTCTGAGGGGATAACCTCCTCATGAGCTGGGTGGGACTGTCCTGGCACAGCTGCTCTGGTTCAAGTGGCTCTGTGGTTGGTGAGGAGACAAGAAAATGTATAAACTTCTTTTGCAAAGGAAGGGAGTGAGGGGTTCATAAGTTCAGGTTTTCAGGATGAGAAGCACCTCAAAACTGCACAGCTTCTTCCTGACAGTGGTGCCAACATGTAGGTGGTCACTGCCGTGTTCTGGGGGGCAAATGAACCATTGGTGGTTGAGGCATTTTAGAAACCTCTGCTCTAACTCTTGATAGAGAAACCTGTCGTGTCTCCTATTAGCATTCAGTGCAGGAGGTGCCTCAGGGTGCACAGGTTGTTAGATCTTTGGGTCTAATCAGGATGCTCTGAAACACCTCCATGGCATCAGGAGCTTATCCAGAGGTCTGCAAGCACACTGCCATCCCTCCCTCAGTGCTGCCTGTCACATCCTTTGTGTCACAGTGTGACAGAGATGCAGGTGTCTCCTGGAGCTTTCCCTGCTCATCACAAACATCCATCCCTGATGGTTCTAGGAGCAGTGAACTAGCTTATTTGTTGGTTGGGGTTTTTTTATTTTTATTTTTTTTTACTTCAAGTTTTCTTTGACTGTTTGCTCTTTCAGTAAGCCTGTGTATCAGTGGCTTAAATTTCTGTGAAGTCAACTTTTCTTGACCTCATGTTAGATTATTTGTTGCTGGAAGCACGAATTAAACTAAAATATAAAAGGCAAGAAGGTCAATTTGACTCCTGGCTAGATGGCAAGTGATCTTGATGTCTGTGTCTATTTGTTTCTGCTGGGAGCACACAGCATGTCACAACCTTTCAAAGCACTGTTTACCCAACAGCTTTACAATGCATATTCAAACTGATAAAATGCCCAGAAACTCGATTTTAATTTAGGAAAATGTAACTTGTTCATACAAGCTACTGTAGCAGAAAATTCATTAAGGTTCCTTAAAGTGTGGTGTCCAAGGAATTTTTATTATGGCAAGTGACAAGAATTTATTTTAATAAGTCATCCTCTGGTAATGTGAATATTTTTCTGAAGTTACTGTTTTCTGATTAGAAGTTGAAGAGTTTTCATGCAAACCGTTTCTGTTCTGTCTAAATGGAAGTTTGTGTGATTGGGACAATTGTGTCCAAATATCCTTTTGGGAAAGCAAGAGCCTAAAGAAAACTACATCAATGTGCTTGGGAGAAGTTATGATTCATTAACTGAATTATTTCAAAATTCCTGTTTTGTTTTATTCCCTTCTGAGGTTCTGGATGCTTCTGAGTTTTCCTGAAAGCTGAGGAGGGGAATTTGTGTGGATCTACTTCTGATGTGCCACAAATGGTCCCTGTAGATGGGAGGTTGAACTTTGGGCTCTGAAGTCAGAGGATGCTTCCCACTGGTCTGGATTTAATTTCCAACCTTATCTGAGTGAAAAAGGGTATTTGAAGACGTAAAACACTGAGATTTTGAGTTGCCTGTGTTGGTAGGTTTCACTATCACAGTTAACAGCCTGGTTTCTCCTAAACTGGAGGGTGTTCAGAGATTGCTCTTGACAAAGTTGATATCAACGATAATGTTTTGACATTTGCCTGTTTGTTTTTCTGGATCAGTTCCTTGACCCTGTTCACGATGTGACTGCTCAAGCTAAGGCAGGTCTGTGTCGTGCCAAGGGGTACAACTGGGATGCCTGGAGTGGGAATTACTTCAGCAGGCATTGCCACTGAAAGCTCTTCCTTGAATTAAAAACAGCCTCCAGTTTCACATGAATCTAGAGAACCATCTGGGGCTTGGATCTCCATCTCATGTGGAGTAATTTCCCACTCTCACCAACAATTGGATTTTCTCCATTTTTTTTTTCAGTTTTAACATACAAGACTCAAAGTGACTTATAAATGGGGTTTAATTTCTGTGCAGTTTTCAGGATGGCTATAGTATTCAATTTGTCATGGATTGAAGTAATAAGGATGCTTCATAACTGCATCATTAAACTCACAGAATTTACCTCAGGGTGACTAAAGGGAATTTTTGCCTAATCCTGTCTCTCTTGACTATTGCCCTGTTAATAAGAGCAGCTGCACCCTTTCAAGGTAAAATGCTGTTCTCCAGTCCTTAGAAAATAAAATTCCTGCTTGCTGTGCGGGCACAGCTGTTGAACTGCTGTAGTTTACAGCTGCTGTGCAGGTGAATTTGTTGTGACTTCATTTTCCCTGTGCCATCTGACACTACAGCAGGTATTCTGTGAGAAGGTGATGCGTCTGAAGCAGTAGAGGCAAGTTATTGAGAGGACAGCAGTGAAGTAATCCCCACCTGAGGGAGCCCTCTGATGCAAAGATCACAAGGCTTCATTTCCTGAACTGAAACCATCCCTTTGGAAGATGTGGGCTGTCATTTTTGTGTTCCCTGATGGATTGTAGCAAGGTGTCTGAATTTGTGTGTGCAGCTCCAGTCAGATTACGATGCTCTGCAGGGAGCAGGGATGGATGTTTGTGATGAGCAGGGAACGCTTCACAGAGAGGGGACACCTGTATCTCTGTCACGCTGCTGGCACAAAGGATGTGACAGGCAGGACTAGGGGATGGCAGGAGCAGTGGTTGCAGATTTTGCCATCACTAGTTGTCTGCCTCAAGGTAACTGTCCCAAAGCACGAATAAAAGCAGATGTTGCTGCATTTCATCCACCTCATTAACAGCATAGTTTGGAACATGTAAACCATGCCCAGGTCAAAACCAAGACATGGGTGCACTCCCCCTATGCCTGTTTTGGGGGCAGGAGATTGCTGTCTTCCCAGGCAGCCACTGTGCCATAATATCCCTGCAAGTCCTGCCTTGCTGCATGAATCTCTGAAAAGACCCCGACCCTGACAACATGGTCATCTGCACCTTGGTATTTAATCAGCACTGAAACTTCCCTGCTGTGTTCACCCAGCAAGCAGAAATAGAATAGTTTGGGTTGGAAGGCGACCTGGAACATCATCCACTTCCAGCCTCCCCCAGTCAGTCTCTGCCTGGTTTAATAAGCCATAATGGGCTCCTTGTTTCAAGATTTGGGGTGTCCTATTTCATTGTGGTGAAGAAATGGCACTTGCTGTTTTCTGGATTCCTTCTCTGAAGAGAGCACCTCACTCCTGTCAGTCACTATTTCTTTTGGACTATTTTAAATTAATACTGCTTGTCTATTTGCCTCCTCTGCCCTTGTCCTGTGTGTCCTGCTAAGCTGTTTAGTTTCCTGCCCGTTCTGATATTATGGGGGAGCTTATGGAAAGTTCTGTCTTTGTTTACTGCAATGGCAACACAGAGCTTTTGTCCTTGCTCATTAGTACATGTACCCACTCTTAGTAAATCCCTTTTGTGACCAAAAATAGTGTCCATGGCCTAAGTTTGTCTGCACTAGCAGGTTTTTTTGTATTTACTTGTGCTTGTTCCCCGTTTTCTTTATGTCCCTGTGCAATGTTGGCCAAGTGCCTTGCAGAGGCACATTAGGTGATAATGGCTCCATCTGTCATGGAGAGATTTCTCCCCCTGCACAGCTCTGCTTCTAAAAGGTCTCTACACATCAGTACTCTTCTAAATTGTATAAATGGTTAATTTTTTCCCTTGTGACTAATTCAAACCTAATTCAGGGGACTCCGACTCCAGATACAGAAGAATTACAAATGTGTTGCACTTTCAATTATTTATAATCCTGTGCATGTTCTGGTACTCACATATATGGAAATAAGCAGACAATACAAGCTGGAGGATCAAATGCAGTTTCTCCTGAACTTTGACCACCTGCTCACACTTCCTTTAAGAGCTGCATCTTGAGACGTATTTGCAGCACTTAAACCTGTGAACAGTTTAAAAGCAGCTGGTGTCTTTGGTTAAAAAAGCAGCTTCTAATGTAACACTCCTTCTCTCCATATGTCTCTTTGCTACGATGCCTGACTAATGTGCTCAGGTTTCATGGGAATCCTCTAAAACAAAAATGGAAACAACAGCATTGAGGAGGAACAGTGGCTTTGGCTGTATTAATAAAAAGCCCAGGTGCACACACCTGAGCAGACCCTGCCTTGTGAAGGGCCCAGGGAACAAAGGACATGATTCCTCGCAGGTGTATTTCCCAAAGTGCACCTACAGGCAGGGTGTCCTTCCTGCTCCATTGCATGTCCACCTGTAAAAGTCTGTCAGCTGTCTTTGAGATTTGTGTGGGCCTCAATTGCCCTAGGGAAGGCTTTCTTCAGCTTTGTGTGCATGTATAGATATATATATATGTATATATATGCTGTGGTAAGATAGCAAGGGGTGCACATCACTTATGTGCCTTACTTGCTTCTGTTATCTTCCTTTATCACAGAACCACTCACTGAGCATTGATTATTTTTGTCTCCCACATGCATCAACACAAGCTACGAGGCATCTTAACACTTGTTATCTTGTTATATTGTGCTGGAGGCTTATTAAGAAGTGACTGCCCTTTGGGTCAGAAGTGAAAACAAACACAAGAGCCACTAAGGCTTCACTTGAAATACTTGCCCTTTTCCCTTCTACAGCGAAACCTCAGCTGTATGTAGAAGCTCACTCTGACTCTGATTTGGCTACGAGCAATTCCCCTGCATGAACAGCCTTTTTGACTGAAAAGAAAAGGATTTTAAGTACCTTGCACTTCTGAGTTCCAGATGTGGAAGTCACTGAGGGTATTTGTGTTTTGCTTCCTATCAATGCTGTGCTTCAGGCCAGCCTATTTCATTTCTGTGTCTAGGGTTACAGAAGGAGGATTTGCAGGCAGATATTGCAATATTCAGGTTTTAGGCAATCAAGAGAAACCAGAAAGGTTGTGTCACGAGATCTGTATTCCTTTCATTAGCCTGTATTTGGTTGTGCCTCTGCTCTTACTGAGGGGCTGCTTTCTTTGCTGTGGCAGGCTCAGAATTACCCTGGGAGGAATGTAGCTCCTACTCCTACTTCAGACAAAGAGGAATCTGGAAAATAAGGATTCCTCCCTACCCCTTCCCGCTCTGAAATTTTGTCTAAGAAAGTGAAAATGGGAAAGAAGATGGATAAGTCTTAGATGTCTGACTGCAGCAGCTAGAAGCCTCAATGCTCAGCAGCACTAGAAAGGAAGAGGAAATTATTCTACTTAGCTTGCACTGTATTCCCCTGTTTCCCTTCCCTGTGCTCCAAGGAAAAGCTCTAAGAAAGGCCTTGCAGGGCAGGGAAAGCTCCAAGTCCTTCATCTTCCTGGCTTTGGCAGCCCAAGCTGAGAGGATCCGTGCTGTGCATGCTGGTATTGAAAAAACACAACACCCTTTCCCACCAATCTCTTAAATGACAGGAAGCAGAAAACATGTCTGACTCAACTAAATCCATAATAAGGTATTAATATTTTATATTTGGTTGGTAACAGTGTAAGATCTATTGCCACAGCGGCCTGACCGAACGGAATATTAGCTAAATATGATGTGTTTAATAAGACAGGGGGAAATTAATTTCTAAAATGGAAAGGTAGGAGACTGGTAGGATAGCACATGACACTGTAGCTGTTGGTTGGCTTTATAGGTCTAAAAATCAGTGGTGAAGAACTTCTGTTTGGGAGTTTGATCTTTGATTGATGTGAGAGTGAGTCTCTAAAACCTTATCTTGCCCTATCAAGGTGTCTTCAGGCCAGAAATTTGGATGTGCAGCAACAAAAGTGCAAATTAAGTATAAACTTGTGGCAAAAAGTAGTCACGACCAGAGCTGTGGCTGGATATGTAACTGTTGTTTCATGATCCTGTGTGCTTAATTAGCAGCTTTACCACCTCTTTTGAGCTGGGGAGACACAAGCTAAATTTCAAGCCTAAATCTTTTTATTTGTGTGAAGTTAACTTCATGGTGATTAAATTATGTTCTAAGGTATCTATGCCATCTACTGTACAGCAAGTGAAGCCCATGGAAGTTCAGGAAGCCTGAAGAGTTTCCTTTAGGAAGGAGGACATGGGACTTAATTTATCCAGAATGATTCACAGCCTCTAAGATCAGGGTAGTCAACAAACTTGGCAAGTTGCAAAGGCAGGGTCTTGCTCTGTTTAAGCTGGGAGAAGTAATGAAATCAGTGTTGTAAGAGAAGAACACATTCTGTGGATATTCTAGTGGCTCACACAGAACATTTGTGGGAACTATGTGGGAATGTGTAAGAATTGCTGTTGCAATTTTGAAAATCAACAAATGAAGGACATTCTTCCCAAACTTCTGTTTAGGAGAGAAGTATTTTAAAAATGATCTCCCACTGTGCCCTGAGAATTGGTGGATTGCAGTTCTGATAATGAGCAATTGGCAGAGTAATTTTGAAACCATGTAATTGTTCAAGGAAAAGTCTGATGCACATCCAGGTGGATCTTGCACAGCTCCTGCCTTCCTTATCCCCTTGAGGTGCTGGCAACTCAAATAGTCCAGTAGAATGTGAAAGAAAGCGGTGTCTGAGGTGGGAAAGTGTTCAATGATTCTCTCTCTGACTCATGAGGAATGAATTGGAGAGCTTTGACCCAAGAAAAGCTGTTACATGATCCCAAAATAACAGAAGAATAAAACCAGGAGGAAAGGCATAAATCCGTGATAGGAAAAGGAGTAAGAGCTTCCTGTTCAAAATACTGTGCCAAAATAATTTATTGAAAGAACAACCAGGAGGGAGGAAAGTCACGGATTAAAAAAGGATGATACATTTGCTGAATGTTTATACCAAAATTAGATACATCCTGAAAAAGGGACAATTTAGAGACAAGTCAAAGAATGACTGAGAGTGAACACAGTAAGCCTTTACATTTGATGCAGTTCCTGACCTCTGGAGTGAGCATAAACCTATTTTTTGGAGCAGCTCCCTACTCCTGAGCAGAATTTGCTAAGTCACTTTTCTCACCTTCCTTGTCAGTTTTGATTTTGAACTACATTTGGAGAGGAATCTGTACCCATTGGGGGAAAAAAGTTTATTAAGACCTTTGCCAGCTCTCCTGTGCACTTAATTTCTTTGAGGTTTGTGTGTGGCCTGTTCTGAGCTCTTGGTAAAGGCATCATCAATGTCATCTTGCTGTTTTAAACATCACAAAGCCCAGCAGTAAGTCTCAGCTGGCCCATGAGTTATCTCAAACCACGGACTGAATATTAACGTCACTTGGTTTATCTCTAAAACGTGCCATCACCTGTAAATACTGGCAATGTTGCTGCTTTTTGTTGCTGAATCCCTTGAACTCCCTCCATAAGGCAGAAAGTGCAGGCACAGCTGCACAGCAGGACCAGGAAAACCTTTCTTGACTTGTCTTAATGTCTGCCAGCCAGTTAAATATATCTTATTATTGCTACCAACCTTTACAAAGAAAGCAGTTTGTTTTGGGTGGGTGGATACCGTTAGTAGGAATACAGCAAATGTAGATGGCACACAGTGTGTTAAGGACACAGGAAGAGAAATAACATACCCACGGTGCTGAGGATTGACAGGCCATAGTGACAACTGCAGTGTGTAAAACTTGCTTAATCTGGATGTTCTGAAGTTCTGGAATAAATGTCTACCTTACCTCAAGCCTGATTATTAAAGCTGCCACCCCATCAGTCTGGTTACAAGTGAGAATACAGCCTACAAACTAAACCAGCATATAGACATGCAAAGCTCTCTTCCAGGGGACAAAAGCATGGAATACAGCCCAGCAAGAGAAATGTGGGTAAATGTTAGAGCCATAAAGATAACAGGGGGCACACTGATGTGGGAAATACACTCTTTGAATCTGTACAGGTTAGGAACCCCTTAGGAACATTTTGGGAATGGTAATCAGGAACAAATCTTACATGTGTTTCTGCCACACTGAGGTTAATTTTGTTTCGCCACACACATGCCTGAAACTTGTACAAATGCCAAGCAAATAGATAATAAATAGAACACATTTGGAGGCAGCCAGTTCAGGAAAACTTAGGTGTTTGCTTCTGTGTCTCATCTGAACACCTTGCCCTGATGTCCGGGCCAGGATATTGGCTGTGAATACTGGGGGATACCAGCTCAAAATACGTGCAGAAACAGTGCCTTAGGCTGAACCTAATGCTTGACCTTTAGTGCTCAGGTGTTAGGGGAGTGTTCTGTTCACATTTGAGTGCCTTTAACA
>JAWWMP010000041.1:55623454-55669833 GCA_035047865.1 Dendrocincla tyrannina
CCCTTCCCTCTGGAAGGCGAGGGGGGAGGAAAAGCCTTGAAGGGGGTTTGCTGGACATCAGGCATTTATCCAAGGCCAAACCACGACAGCCAGTGTGCATGTTCTCTTATGAAAAATGCCTTAGGCTGAACCTAATGCTTGACCTTTAGTGCTCAGGTGTTAGGGGAGGGTTCTGTTCACATTTGAGTGCCTTTAACAAAGGGAAGTACAAAGTGGGCAGCAGGTGAGAGAGGGGATTTTGCCCCTTCAGGTGAGACCCCACCTGCAGAGCTGCCTCCAGCCCTGGGGGCCAGCACAGCAAAGACATGGAGCTGCTGGAGAGTCCAGAGGAGGCACCAGGATGGGCAGAGGATGGAGCAGCTCTGCTGGGAGGAAAGGCTTGGAGAGCTGGGATTGTTCAGCCTGGAGAGAAGCTCTGGGATGACCTCATTGTGGCTTTTCTGATTTGTAGTTTCCTGGGTCTTCCTTCCCACCCTTGTAAACAGGAGTAATATTGGCCATCTTCCAGCTGCTAATTGCCAGTCTTCCCAAGCATCTGTCCTCCAGCTACTGGATACAAGAGGCAAACTGGGGATTCAGACTCTGGAATCATTCCTGAGTTTTGTGTTACAAAAAAAAGAAAAAATCATTATACATACTGAATAACTGTTGGGAATTAAATATCTGCCTGCCAATCTGACAGCAGAAAAGTTATTCTCCTAACAGCATGCACAAGGTACCCAGTACCATATGCCACTTAAAGTCAGGGAAATCAATGTTTTGAACATTTTGACTTATGTAAAAACCTAAAGCAGTAAAAAGGAGAAGCCTGTGAGACCTCTGGAAGAAGTTTGGCGTGTTCAGGAGGAAGAGGAGGGGGTTTGCAGGGAAAGCATCTGAGCACCCTCTTTTCCCTCAGCTCACCAAGAGCAGCCAGTGGGATCCATACCCTCCCCATCATGACGTATACCATACATACAATGTATGTAGAATACAATAGAATCTGGAAAAGAAATTGCTGCAAGTATCTGATGGTAAAACAAACATCTTTCTCGTGGTACTGAGTAAAAAAAATAATACTGTAATGATGATTCATGAGGTAGAGGATAGTTTTGGTGGAAAGAAATAGAAGTGAAAAGACAACTTGGAGTTTTGTTTTTCTATTTGGCAAGATTTTAAATAGAAGTTATATACTTAATTTTTTCATATCTGATTATCTCTGGGATAGTCCTCTGCTGCAGCCAATTGCTTTAGAGTCTTCAAATTGTCTTTAAATCTTCTCAGAATCATAGATTAGTTCAAAGTGGAAAGCAAGTACATTTTTAAATCACTTTGTTGAGAGATGGTAAATCAGTGATGACAGAGCTCAGTATTTGGACCTGTATGTCCTGGATCCTGCTCCTGTCAATCCTCTCGCAGTTTCTGTGGTGGAAGAGAAAAACCCTCCCCCCTTGTTTCAGAGTTGATGTGCTCTGCTTCCCCTTCCTTCTCCTGAGAAGGCAGTGAGGTTGTCTGGACTCAGTGTCCAAACTACAAGGCTGATGGATGCAGGAAGGAGCTGTCACCTCTGGTGCCTCAAGCTGTGTTGGAAAATGTTTGGTTTGTAGCTGGAATTGGAGGAAAAGGGAAAAGAGGAAAGAAAACGGAAAGTACCAGCTCAGCTTCCCCTGGGCACTCTGGTCGTGCTGCTGACCAGGCTGTAACACTGGTGCTGCTAAAGAGGGTTCTTGTCTTGAAGTGAGATTAATGTTGTGCACTCCAGCCATTAGAGGTCTCATTTATTTGTGTAGCACATCTGAACAACCCTTAGGAATATATATATTTATATAGTCTGTTTGCTTAAGGGGATGCTTGTAAATATAGGTCCTAATTTAACTTAATCACTTCCAGCTTTATGTTCCTGGGAAACTTCTTTGTGATTAAATAGCTAGAAATGACAGCTGGGACTGTATTTAATACAAAAGTGACTCTTGAAAGACATGCTGGTTGTTTACATACAAAAAGTGAGACTTTCAATGCCATAGTTCTAATGAAAATGTCCCTAACGCTGGATGGAGGCAAAGTTGTGGTGGTTTTTTGGCTTCCTCTTGCATGTCATGAAAGAAAAGGCAGAAGTTAGATCAAGCCAGTCTTTCAAATATGAATTTTTATTTGGTGTTTGCTTCTGCTTAGTGCAAAAGTGTTTCCAGGGCAGTAAGAGAACTCAAGTCTGCACCCAGACCCTGCCACCCCTCTGAGCATACAAAGCCAAAAAAGAAACCTGGAAGTATCACCTTGAAATGAACGGAAGGTTCATCCCCCATTGCTTTGGACTGGAATGGCCAGGTCTCTTTGGGTTATCATAATAACAGGGCAACTTGAAACAGAGTCCTGTAAGGTTTCTTGGACAGTGCAAGAGGGCTGGTGAAGGTTGGATTTTATAACCCTATATGAAAGAACCATAACAAAGCAAGCAACTTGCCCAAAATTCAGCTGGGACTCTGTAAGGAGTTGGAAAATGAAGCTTGGTTGCCCAAGTCCCAGTACAGCACCTCTCCCAGCCATAACTGTGAGCTGTCATTTAAGGTCTGTTTCCTGCAGGTTTATACAGTTTGCTTCCAGGGGAGATAAAGCTCTGTGTTGTTCTTATTTCTAAGTTAGTATACAATGACTAGACCTTTTGGACATGGGAGGGTGGAATCATTGGTTTCTTCAGCGGTTCAGACTCAGTCTGGTTTTGAAAGTTGGTTTGAGTAGGAAGGGAAGTAATTTCGTGGCTGGTTCACCCAGTTCTGGACATGAGTGGAACGTTATTGCATTTCCTCTACTTTTCCACTGAACAAGAGTAACGTACAACTGCATTTCGAGTAATTGCAGTTGTTTTATTGTTTAAAGCTGCAAAGACACTTCATTCTGAACCTTATTATTTGTAATAAAAAGAGAACTTAAGGTGTCTGTCTGCAAGTGTCTTCCATACCAATTAGATTTACCATGCCGTGTTCTTCTTAACCATTGTCAATTATGTGGTCTGAGAAAAAACAATGGAGCATCCAACTTACTTGTGTACACTCAGTGAGAACTTATCTAAACCAGTTTGGTAAAAAAGGATTTAAACTCCATGGAGTTAAAGATAAGCTGTATTTAATAAGTCTAACAGAACAGGTCCCCTTCTCTATTTCTGCCTTGTCATCAAGCAATATCTTAAACATCTTAGTTCCTTCTAGGTGTTTTGTTAGTGCCTAAACCTAGCCATGTTGCTCTCACTGGAACAAAGGAGGACTCCAGGAGAACACCTTTAGTTGCTTGTGCCTACAGATGGGATAGTCAGAGGCTGCAGCTATAATAAACGTTGGCAATATTTTCAGAGAAGCATCCCTTATGAATTAAGACAGGTTTGCACTTGAAAGTATTGTTTGTGGATATGTAATTACTGATAGGAGATCTGGGTTCTGCACTTAGAAGTGAATATATCTTTTAAACTCCAATCCCCAGGTAGGTATTTCTCAGCAGCCTCTTCTGTTTGTTCATGTTCTTTACTTCAAATGTCTCTGCCACTTGTGAGCTGCAGAGTGGGCAGGTTGAAAATAAATTACACAAATTTCCATCAGCTTTGTCATAATTTTCAATCTTACCCATCTAACAATTCTAGCAGTGCTGGGATAAAATGAAGCTGCTGGTTCTGTGAGGTGGGAGGAACAACATCTCACTGTGAGATGATTGAGGACCCTCTACTTTCAGCTGGGAGCAGTTTCATTCATGTTTGTGCTCATTTATATTGCCCCTTTGCTTAGGCATGGAGGATGACAGTTTTTCCTCTTTCATATTTAGCATCAGGCAATTTCCTCCTGCTTTACTTCCACCTTTTCTCCTCCGTATCCACATTCATATTGCAGCCTAATGTATCGTCCTTAAGCACTGCCAAAAGGCTTTTGCATAATCCTTTAACAGGATTTTAAAGCAATACTTTGAATCACTGTAGTGGCAGTTTAATAGCTCGAAAATGACAGGGGGAAGGATTTCTAAGCGTGGTAACATGTGGAAAATGAAAGACTGTATGAGTGACATGACTATGGGAATTTCAGTCTAGGCTTAGAGTTCTCAGAAAAAAAAAATGAGTTGGAAGAACAGTGTTTGCTATCTGCAGGGAAATAGTCATAGGCCTAAGTAATCTAAAATTAGATTACTTGGAGCTCAGAAACACTGAAACAGTGTTTGTATCTAGCAGGTATTGACAAGAATATTTTTTCCTGTAAAGGGAGCATATCTCTTCCTTACTGCACCTGCAACATCCTGCTCAGGCAGCCAGAGTGGTGTTCTCTGCCTTCAAGGTGAAATGGAAGTGGGAAAAGTGACTTTAGGTGTCTATTTATCCTAGTTTGATGAGTGGGATCAGTTGTTATTCCCATGGACTGCAGTGCAGAGCAGCAGCTTCCCACAGGACCCATTGCGAAGCAGTTACTGAGCACAAAGTGCAGCAGCACTTTCTTTGATGTGGCCTTTTCCACAGCAAACCATAAACTACCCTCTGCTACCACCCCCATTTTATCAGTTTCTTATTCCCTCTTTGGCTTCTGCTCTTCATCTACCAGGAGTTTAAGGCCTCCTTCCAGCAAACCTGTTGGAGATGCTCTTGTCCCAGTTCATTAAAGATCTAATCTCTCCCCAGCCCGCATGGTTCCCTGAGGAGCATCTCTTGGCTTTAGAAGCCCCAATCCTGCTGGTGTTCAAGGAGAGCAGCACCTGGCCTGGCCCTTGTGCCCTTTCCTCTTGTCATCAGAGGTTTAGAGGGATGTTAAAAAAGAGAGAAAAAAAGGACATTCTGGCCTTCAAGATATCAGGCAATGAAGAATGAACTGTGTCCCTTAAGGGATTGCAGTGTCTAACCTCCCTTGCTATAACTAACATCAAAGGAAAACTGCACCACCTTTATTCTCAGAATATATCTCACTTCAGCTTCTGCTGGACGGCAGGAAAATGGTATCTGCTAAGTCAAACAGGAGAGATTCTGTTGCTGAAAGTTCTGATCAGACCTTTTGATGTGATGGATCTTGTTGTCTCCAAAATACCAGAGTGAACTGGGAGTTACATTGTGAAGGTGGGATGTAAATCTGTTGTGCTCCAGAACCACCTGTTTAGGCTTTGAAAGCAGCATCCTCTGCCTCTTACATATTTATCTTCAGAAAGATTATCATGCACACAAGGAAGAGTTTATGCTCAAAATGCTCCTTTCTTTTGTATGCTCACAAGTCCTTCCGTTTGCAGAGTTCCTGATTGTGTGGGTCATAAAAACTTGCAGGAGCTTATGAGCTGTGACCTCTTTCTTGGCTTGAAAAGTAAACACATCCTGTGCTCACCAACACTGATGTTTAAAATTGCATGGAGTTGCAGAGAGCCCTGGGGTTGTGGGGAGATGTCACTGTGATGCACAGGCTCTCCCTCGGAGCCATCCCCCTCTGCTGCCGCGCTCCGTGGCAAACATACATGTTGGAGTTGCCTTTTCTCTCTGTCTTAGTGTTGTAAACCTTTTCTGCTGCCTGTCTTTTCCCATCAGCAAGAAGGAGAAAGAAGCCTGCAACTCCCCCACACATCTACCCCCTCAAATTCACAACTGGGCTCAGAGCTGTGCCAAGGAAAACTGACAGGCTGCAATTCTGAATCTGAAAATCTTCATCAAGCGCTCGTGTAATTCCTGTGTAAAAGGGGTCGTGTGCTAAATATAAACCTTTTCAGTCAACCCAAGGAGGGAAACAGTCAGAGTGCTCATAGTTGGGGAAATTAAACCAGTATGAAGTGATGCTGTGATGGCAGGTTACCAAAGGCTTCCTGTCAGTTCAACCTGCATTTGAGGCTTAATCTCCGGTTTGGAGATGGAGTGGTGCTTTAGGTGACTTTAGAGGACAGAGGAAAGCTTGATTTGGGGCTGTGTTATGGAACTGGCGTCCAGGGGAACTGCTCTGGGGTGAGGTGATGCTCCTTCTGACCTGCTTTACCTGGAGCTTGGCACTGGGGGATCAGTAGGCACCTGCTTGGGAACCTGGTATTGTTTGCTTTTCAGATACAGCAGTGCTGACAACTGGCTTCCTAACAGGTAATGTTATTTATAGACCTGCTTGGAGGTATAAATTGCTGAGCACTAATTTTGGGCTTAACTGAGGAACTGATATTGCTCATTCTTAAATACTTGGCAATGTGTTTTCTCTTTCAGCTCATCAGCAATTGTTTAATGTGCAATAATCTAGCTAATGCCTGTTTCCAAAAAGAAGCTTTTTGACACAGTTTTGGAACTTGCATTAAAAAATAATAGGCTGAGTTGTTATTCCAGTGGATTTTCTAGAAAGCTTTAATACATGCCAAAAAGTGAAAATTTTAAGCTATATACAGAAAAGTTCCTACTGTTAAATTTAAGATTTAAATATTTAATCTGATTGGCAAATTAATCTGTGTTTCTCTGTCAGAATGCCATCTGCATGGTCTTAAATGCTGTCTTTTCAGGAAAAAATCCTTGTCAAGTGCCACTTCCCCAGGATTTCTACTGTAATGTATTTCTAATCCACATAATTATACTATGTATATTTAATAAACTGCTGCTAGTTCAAGATATACTCTTCAGAAAACAACTGAAATTGATAAAGGAAGAGACAAATTTCCAGTCTGGCAAAAAAAAAAATGTAGAAAGATTAGAGTTTATAAAAGGAGGATATTCAGAATGCTAAATGTGAGCTTATAAAGAGCTTTAACCCCTAGAAGGCCAGCACTGAGCTCCACCTCGGGGCTCTGGAAAGCAGAGTGGTTGGGCTGTGGGCCAGGGGAATTGGGCACCTTCTTTGCAGGTGACACTCATATTCTGCATGGGCTGTAAGCAATTATTCTATTAAACCTCTTTTTCTCTTGGTTGATGGAAATGATTCAGTTAATGCTTTGGGAGCTTGTTTGTCCTATGGTATAGGGGCATACCCAGCTCTTAATTCCTGTCTAAATGGATTCTTTGCCTAATCTGCACAGAGGATGCTTAAGGCAAAAGCATTCTTTTTGATCCAAATTTCCTTGTGAAAGAATAGATCATTTTATTGAAGTACTTTGGGCATCCAGCACTATTTCTGTGCCTAGGGTGCAAATGTTATGTGCTTTTTCTCAGCTGAACTTCTCCCTAAATTGATGATGGTGGCCAAATCAATTGCAAGTAGGTTCTTCTAACTCAGGATTGGACTACCTGGCTGGGAAGATGAAAAAGAGCAAAATCATTTTTCTGGCAGCTACATTAGTAACATAGTTCACAGAACTGCTTTATTATGCTTTCCCTGCTTAACAGAGTATAAAGGCAAGGCATGGCCAGTGTAGAAGTCTCTTTGGGCTTTGATTGCAGACAATTAAAAATGTGAGGTGAATTGGTCATGTGGCCCCTGTGAGGCTCTAAAGGATCAGCTAAATATGAACTCTGCATCCCATATTGCCTCTTGTGAACCTGTTTATTGCCCTTGTTAATATATACCATGGTGGTGCATGAGCCAAGGTTAGTGGTAGAAGGTAATTTCTTGGAAGGTAGAGAGGAGGAGAAAAGGAGTACAGCAGTGGAGCTGAGGAACTGAAATCTCCAGCTTGAGCTAAACATCAGCAGTCTGCAAGAATGAGGGTGGTGAACCCAGTTAGTAAAATCAAGCTCAGCAACTCCTGAGCTGAAGCTGCAGTTCAACACACAAAAATACTTCTGATGGCTTAGAAGATACCTTCCATTTCTGCGAGGGTGTTAGTCTATATTTCTGAATGCTGATGAAATAATCTGCTAATTCATCCTGAAAGAAAATTGTTTTGCAAAGCTCTAACTATGTAGAAAATACTGTTCCTGAATCAGGAACCTATCGGAACCGAATCCTTTCTTGTGCTTGAAGATGGTCTGTTTTCTGACAAATGAGTGATAATCCCAGACCCACCTTGTGCAGGTAGTGCCATCAAACACTTAAATATTGAAGCCAAAAATAGTGTAAGTTGCAGGCAACAGGAGATGAAGTGTTTAGCCAAGAGTGCATGTGCAAAATAGAGGTGGGAATGGGAGAGTATCCATGTTTTCCAGTTATCTCTGGGACTGGCAGCTGGACAGGTTACTGCAGGCCTGGAAAACAAGATTATCAGGCAACTGTGCAAAGACTCCACTTAATCAGGGGTCACTCTGGGACAGGGGCTTTAGGGGAAGAGGGCAAATCTTCCTCACTGTAGGACAGACTGAAAACCTCATACCCTGTGACATCAAACCCTTTTCCCCAGGGGGAAGCTCTTGTCCCTGTTCTCTGTAACAGAGCCCTTGTGAGCACAGGAGTCTTTCAGTTGTGTATGTGACTAGCAGGGATAAGTGATTTCACTGCCACTCACCTCCTGCTGCGGTGCTGAGAGAGGATGTAAAGGTTGTTGCTCTGCGTTGTTCGTAGCTTAAGAAGCATGACACTACCATATTAGTAGCTTGCCCAATAACATCCTAATAACCAGTGCAGTTACTGCAGGAGGGGATTTCTTCACTGCACTGTAACAAAATGTAAAGCTGCAGGGAGGTATTTTAAAATTAGAGTTGCTTTGACATTTTTGTGGTGATGAAATAGGTGTTTTGGAGTGAGTTTATAATTGCTTCAAATTTAGGGGGTTGTTTTTCTGCCATTATATTGGAGGTTGCTACTATTTTAAGTCTAAATAAAAGTTTGAGCAAGTTAATAATGCTGCTGCCTTAGTACATTTCTGGTTGGATGGGTTGTCTTCAGTGATCTTGGAGATTGTGAGCTGTTCTAAATTTCTGCTGTTTTACTGACTTTTATTGAGGTATTCATACAGCACAGGGGAATGGGCTTTTCTATTGTGTTTGATCTATTGCTTTGTCTGGATTATCATCTGAGAACCAAGGAACCGTCCTATGAGCAAGGACACAGCAAAGATCAGGGAAGGCTTGTTCCAGACAATGTTGGACCAGATGCCTAAGAAAACTGTATGAAAAGCAGCACTTGCAGAATGTTAATAAAATTTTCATATGCCTGTTTTTCTGAAGCCTACCAGGACTAAAAACATATGCTGAAAGAGTTGCAGACTTATTAAAAGTCTAGCTAATACTTGCTAGATAAAAATCATATGTAACATCTCAGCTAGTTAAACCTCAGGGTCACCTTATCCTCATAGAAAGAAATGTCTCGCAGAGTTTTTGAAAACTTAAAATCCAGAAGGGAGAGCCCTTTTAAAAAGATACAAGGAGACAAGTAAGTTTAAACAACAGGTTTGTTGTGACCTTGCTGTTAATACAGTACTTGGCAGACAAGGAACGGAGACAGCTGAGGAGGAGGAAATCTCATATTGAGTGTGTATTTACCCCTGTGCTCTCTGGGTGTCAAGGTGCTTTAATAGCATTTAGGCAGACATGGAATTGGGTAGTGGAAGGCAGTTCATTGTATTTTAATGTGTATGTCATGCAGGAAGTTCATGTTATGTGGAACTTCAGGTCTGATTATCCAGCAGAACCAAAGGGCTTTTCCAGTTCATGGACTGAAAAAAAAGCAGGGGAATCTACTTGGAGTCTCTTCTAAGCTGTCCTTAACCCAAAGGTAGCAATCTCAGCTAGATCTGCGTGGAATAGGTGGTAATTAGAGCTGCTCCAACAGACTGGCCTTGGGAAGGTGCCCGGAAACACAGGGGATATTGTCTCCTGTCTTTGTCCCTTCTCATCCCTAAGTGCCTAAATTTAGACCCTGAAATCCATATTTGGAAGCAGAAATGTGAATGGTTGTTTTTCATAGTATTTGCATGTGAAGATCACATTGATTTTGATGGTATTGTGTTACTGTGCTGCTAAACAGAGGGCACCTTTTAGGTACTTGAGGACAGAATTTGAGCTGTGCATGTAACTGGTCTAAATTTTAGTGGCTGAGACAAAACGTGATGTGCAATGAACAGTAGCTTCAGCAGGAGCACTTAGAAAAACCTTGAATTCTTGACGACCCAAAAGAAAGTGTTTGGGAGATTGGTAATATATGGGAAAGACTTGAAAATCAATACAAGCTGGTGCAGAACAGAGCATTGCTTCAGATTTGTGCCCTTATAGGCTTAGTGGAAAGCACCATCCCTCAGGAGCAAAGGAATGTCAGAGCCCATTTTCAGTGTTCAGCCCTCTTCCACTGTGATTTCTGAAGAGTTACTGGGAATAAAAAGCAGCTTGAGTGCCTGGACTCCTTGAAAGAGGAAGCCCAGGGGGACACAGGGAGCTGGAAATGTTTGCAGCTTTCAGGTACTAGTAGTGTGAGACAATGGATAATGGGAAGTGCCATGTGAAAGGGAGGGAAGCAGGTGGAAGATGCATTTATGGGAAGTGACTGAATAGCAGTGTAACACAGGCATGGAAAACGGTGATCAGAACAAATATATGAAAGATTAAATATAGAAAGGAGATGAGATGGATGTACTGGGAAGCAGCTGCAGATGATGTGATCTGCTCTGGACACTCTGTTCTCTGCTCTGCTATCATCCCCGTGGTATCCAGGCACTTAACTGGCAGATGACTCACTGTGTCTTTGTGCTGCAGCTCCTTTCTCCATCAGATAAAGGTAATTCTTTCCACTTCTGGAGTGATGCTGAAAAGGATTGATCTGTAAAGTGCTTTGAAGATACATTACCACTGACAGAGTCTCTAAA
Organism: Dendrocincla tyrannina; assembly: GCA_035047865.1. Lineage (NCBI taxonomy): Eukaryota > Metazoa > Chordata > Aves > Passeriformes > Dendrocolaptidae > Dendrocincla > Dendrocincla tyrannina. The sequence goes on from JAWWMP010000041.1 coordinate 55,634,069, forward strand.
GCCTAGGTTTTAATTGTGGAGCTGCAGATAATTTTAATACATTTTTGCAGTAACAAAAATGCCTCACTGCAGTCATTCTTGTCCATGATATGTTATTTTTGATGCTCCAGGTACTTGACACAGAAGCTGGTTAAATTGTTTAGGGTAGCATAATACCAGTGACTCCACAATGGGGCTCAAAAAAAATTGCTGGCTGGGAATTAACTTGCTTTGTTTCCAGGGATAACTTATTTCTTTAGCTGATGTGTGATGTTAGACTTTAAGCTAGCAAACAGTGAAGTAAAATGATTCTGAGGGAAATCTGAATTTGTGACGTGCAGCCACCATAGAGACCCTCTCAACAGGTTGTGTGATGGAGAAATGGGAATAGAACTCTGCCATTTCATCCAGCGTTGCAGAGCTCACACCCCAACTTCATGTGGGATGTACATTCAGTCTCATTATCAAACCTGATCTTTGTGTCAGGCTACAAATCCTACATCCTTGTCCTTAAGCTCTGCTCTCCTTGGAAGGAACCATCCCAAAGCATTTTATTAGCTGTAAGCACAGCAGCAGCTGTCCTCCTATTGATCCTCTAACCATTGCAACAAACCCCAAGTGTGTTCAGCAAGGAAGGGAACCATTCAGCTAGAAACAAACTGAGGACTTCCAGGCACCTTGAGCTCATTGAAATTGCAAATTCCTTTGTAATCTGGAATTTGATAATATCTGACCACTTCAATGTATAGTCATTCAGCAAAAGGCCAAAGCCTCAGGAGAGCTGGGTAAGAGGTACTTGAAGATATGCCATGAGCACTGCTGTTTGTAAAGTGTCTTTGCTCTTTGCTGCACACGAGTTAAGTGGAGGTTACACCTCTTAACTGTGCTAATTAATTAGAACTTTGAAGTTGGTATTACTGTTATTAATGGTTAAATGTGTCCAATGGAGCAATAAGATGGAATAGTTCTGATTGCACCATGGTCTTTGCTGTACCTGGCATTTAGTGACCTCATTCCCATGCACTGGGCCTGATTTATACTGGCAAAGCACTGAAGTCTGACTTGAAAGTTGTTTTACAACGTGTTTCAGGTCCTTTCTATTGTTATAATACTGTAAATGGGCCTTCTGAAAACATGGTCAAAGCAAAGAATTTTTCAGAAGTGCCAATGATGTTACCTTTTGCTGGGAAGAAAGATGCACAGCTAGAGTTTGTCAGAAAAGGTTTGTCCACAGCTCCTGGCCCCCAGTTGTATCAGCTCTCATGGTCATTAATTTCAGCTTTCTTGGCGTTTTGATGCTCTCACTGGGGCAGAAGATGGGGGTGCCTGTGATAAGTCCACTAAATTCAGAACACTTCTGATAACTCTGATTTCTATTCACCTCACCCATATTTGTGTTTAACCTGGACAAAGTAACTGTAGTAAAAGCTTTTTCTGATGAAGCAAAACATTTTCTTTAACCAAGCTGGAGGCAAGTTCAATAAAATCAATGACTAATCAATGAATGACTAACACTTTCTGAAACTCTTTTCCAGCTCTCTGTGGCTGGCCTTGTATACCTGGTTTCTATTCCAAACAAATGCCACATCAGAGTAATTGAATAGCACTGCAGGGAGAAACTTTCCCTTTAAAAAAAAAGCCATTTCATTGTGTTTAACTTTTAGAGGCTGTTTGAAAGCAAACAAAGCTGTATGAAGCTTATGACCTTTCTAACATAAATACTCTTCCTGTCTTGCTTCCCTTTTCTGCTTGGAAGTTTCTCATTGTATATTTTACCAGTTTCTCCTTCCCCAGATAGCCTGATGCACAAGGCTTAATTCAATTTCAGTTGAAAAAGATGAACCTCAAATTCTTTCTTGATGGTTTCCAGTATTGCAGTCACTTCTGTGAAAAATAATAGCAATATGATGCTGCTGATAGTGTTACTTCTAATATATTGCTGCCTTTTCTGGCCTTCAGTGCTGCAAAGGCAGCCTCAGCTACAAGAAGGTATGAAGTACCTCAAAGAGAAGGTTTGTCTCTTCCAAAATCTCTGATCTCCCCTGTGCTTTTGTTCAGTAACTAGATCTAAACATCCAGGAACAGCCTGAAATCTCCTCACTTGTTAGAGAACAGCTTTATAACCAGATTTCATTTTACTGCCCCTCTGAAGTGAGAGAGGGATAAGGAATTTCTTTTTTTGGGTTTTACAGAGAAGCTGTAAAAAAATCCCAACCAACCAAAAAAACCCAAACAAAGTAAAACATAGACATCTCTTAGCTGTCAGGATGTGACACTCCTAAAACACTTAAAGCAAGTTCAGATAACCACACACTAGAGGGGATTATTAGGCAGCTGCTGCTAAAATGTCTTGATTTTATTGCTAATGGAAAAAGGCCCTATTGAAAGGAGAAGTGTCTGGCTTTCTAGACCTAGTGCTAAATCTTCTAAGAGTCCTTAAAATCTTACTGGATACCTTTTTCCCCTCCCCTTTTCCTACAGACCTTTAAAAGGTGGTCTGAACAATAACTCTAAAGTGATTTGTATTTCAAATTGCTGCTTCTGAGTTTAGTGCAGTGTTGCTGGTTTTGAGCCTTTCTGAAACTGTTTTCTCCTAAGATTCCTTGTTAATTAAATCATAAACTCCCCATAATTCCAGCATGCAGATTCCTTTTACAGCCGCAGGAATAATCCACTTGGGCGTTCAGACTGAGGGAGATAAAGTACCTTCCACTAATTCAAGGGACAGTGGTCCAGACCTGGCCTGCAGAGGTAGGATCAGGTACCAAAAGCATTCTCCTTTTAACCTTTTAATTGCTAGTATTCTCAATATCTCCCTAAAATTCACAGTTTGGGGGGATTTTTTTTTTTTTATTCTTCTGTGACTATTGAACCACTGAAGACAGTTCTGTTTGTAACAAGGCAACAGGCTCAGCTCTGAGCAGGCATTCACAATCCATTTTCTCTGTTCTAAATAGAACATTCCTAAAGCAAAATCATGCCTGCCTTCATGGCAAGCCCCTTGTGAAACTGGGGCTTCCTTTCCATGTCTTCTCTTCCACACAGATGTTTTCCATCTCCAGAGACATTTCCATGTCTTCCAAAAGAATACAACCTTTGGATCGCTGCATTCCCTTAGCTCTGTAACTTGGCCCTGCCACTGGCATACTTTGCCATTCACCATGTTTAGTCAGGATAAATACAACTTGCACTTTCTCTTTAATTCTGCCAGGAATGGGGAGGGAAAAACCACTAAGAGCTTTGATATCATCCTTAGAAGATGCTGCTCTCGTCTGTGACCTCTTTCATATAATGTTTTCCCTTCTGCTGTGTGTGTGCATTCACTAGCTCAAAAGCATTAAATCAGATCTCAAATGTCATATTATCAACTCAGAGAAGAGAGAACCTTAGCCACTAATATAGAGAGTCCTTTTATGTTGCATAACAGCTAAGTTATAGTAAGAAGGTTGTCTCTGAATATATAGGATACAAACATGGCACTCAGCTTTCTGCTGTTTATCTTTCATCTGTGTCTATTAGAATTACTCTTTCATCAAACAAATGAGGCTTTTATGGATATTAGCAGGAGATGTGCATCTCTTATAAGCCACAGCCACTTGCTTTGTGTATTGAATAAAGTACTCACATGACTTTATTACCTAAAGATACTGTGTCCTCTTATACGTGTGCAGTAAGAGGCAGCTTTGGTCCTGAAGTTGCTGTATATAAATCACTTCAGCAGCATGGACTGGCTCACTTGAGGCATTAAATAACTGCTAAGTGTGCTGCTCCTGGGTGTTCCTGTGAATTACACTCTCTCATACTGCAGAGCATGGATCAAAGCTGTTCAAATACTGACAGGGTCTAGAATAATGGTCTTATTTGCTAAAAGGTGACTCTTTCAATCTAATTTTGTTTAAATGAATCATCTTTCATCTCTCTTTCATTGCTTCTTGACTATTATACAGTAATCACCTTTGTAATGAAAGCCATTTTAGTCCATATGTTGAATCAAGGCAGTTGGATTATTTAATTTCAAAGCCATTTAATTCCAGAGTTCAAGAAAGTGAATTGAAACCAAAACCAATCCCATCTCCCTGCCCACTAAGGCAAAGTTTTTCACCAGTTTGTTAAATATTATACACCACCCTTTTTTTTTTTCACAAGCTCTTAGTGTAGGTAGCTCCACTGAAACTTTGCAGACTGAAATTTAAATGAAGTAGATATTTTTTCCAAAAAGCAATAGTGAAATACCTGTCTGTGAACGCTTCTGGACACAACACTTGGCATATTTGCCTCTATCTGAAACAGCTCCCCCTTCCTTTCTGTGTTGTCTTGTCCCTTGATAAAGCCTCTGGATCACTTGCCTTTCTAGTAACTGAGGTTTAAGGAATGGAGCTTAAAATTCCCCCCTTAATGCTGCATCTAAGGGGGAATATTTAGGATTGTAAGTCACTGCTAATAAAATGCTCTGATGGTAAGCAGGAGTTCAATAAACAGGAGCTGAGTATCTTCTGCAGCTCATTCAGCAGCTGGGCTTTGTGAGAGGCTTGCACTGCAAACAGCAGCATTTGTGCCCATGTGTGTTCTGTGCCATCAGTAGTCTGTCTGCAGGGGATTTAGAGGATTCATAACCTACAAATGTGCCAGTTTGTTACAACAAAGGATATATCTCATTTTCTATTACTGTGTCATTTCTTCAGTGTGCCATTGCTGTACATAAGTATTCTAAATACCTCCTGTAATGAAGAAAAATTGGAATGAAAGTTTAAATAATGGCCGTGGTGGGAGAGGTGAAGCTCTGCTGCACCAATAAAGGATGAAAATCCACCTCCTCCAACTTTCCTTTTGCTCTTTCAGCATGTCTTGGAGTACATACATTAAAAAAATGTCCTGTGCTTAAGGAGAGTACTTAGTGGAACTGCACTGGAATCCCTGTCTGCCTGGGCCTGGGTTTCATTCTAAGCTCACAGAGACCCCAAAGTACATGAGGCACTGTAGATTTAGAGTGCTAATAATATTGTTTCACCTGACTGGGAGGTCCAATGTTATGGGGAAAAAGCATGAACAATTCAGTAGTTCATTCATGAAGCTCTTGAATAATTCATTGCAGATAAGCCCTTTCAACCCCTATTTAAGTTGTTAATAATGAGGAGCAGTTCATTCCCAAGACCTCTGTTACTTGTGCCCAATCTAAAGTACAAGTAGGAAAAGCTCACTACAGTCATGTTTCATGTGTAAAATTATTTCACCTATTGAAGAATGATTTTTTTAAAAAACCTTTTAGTCTCTTTTCACTCATTTTAGCAAGTACTAGCTGTTTAACTACTGCTTCTACCATCCCACCTGGCTATGTAACTGAAAGAAGGCATTTGACTGAAGGATATTCACAATATTTAATTGGGAAAGGCAGCAATATATGAAATGTTTTCCGATATTGCTGTTTTCCTTAAATAAGCTCTTCTAAAATAGTCTGAACATAAATATCCTGCTCTGGGAAACAGAGGATTTTTACTCTGCAGAGATCAGAAACAAGCACCTGGTATATTTATCCAGTAAAATTCTTGTTCGAGTAGAGGCTTCCCCTAGTGAAGGAATGAGGAATACAGTATGGCCCTCAGGTGTGGAGAGCTCCAGGGGTTCCAGGAAATTAGTGGTCCCTTCTCCATGGTGCTGCTTACAACTGAGTGGGGAATCCATGGGAAATCATATCTGTATACTCCAGGAGTTCCTGATAGAGGGACGTGATCCTTTAACATTCTCAGTAGAGAATGTGGGACAGATGAAGCTGAAGTAAGGTAGAACTGGGAAGAAGATTTTAGCAAATTGTGTAATAGTGATTGGTTGGGTTGTTTGTTTGGTTTTTAAAGCATTCTGAAATGTGTTACAATCTTTTAACCGTACTTTCCAAAATATCAGAGTGAGATGTCCATGGTGATAGTCACAGAAATGCTGGAGCAATGAAAGTGTTCATGCATATCTCTGCTCCATAGCCTTGAGCTGATGTGCTTCACTTAGTTGTGTTATGACTCCTGCTTAAAGAACTTGTATTATCAATTTTCCAGGATGGAGTGCCCTAACACCAAATAAATATTTAACATTAAATCTTTTGCTGATCTTGTAACCTGATACCCCCAGAATAATTCTGGGTGAAAGAAAGGTCTCCAGTCCAAGCTCTTGCTCAAAGCACTGTAGGCTCTGAGGTCAGAAGTGTTTGGAGCTTTACCCAGTCAGATCTCAAAAGTCTCTAAGAACAGACTACACAGTCAAAATTATATATAACTACATTTAATTGGGCAGGGACTGAAATTCAGGTGACTCACCCACAGGGAAGTGCCTTAACTTTTTGATCAGAAAGTCAACCTAATGCTCTAAGGATAACACTTTATAGATATTTGCCATATAAAGCCAAGTAGTTGGGAAAAGAGGGCATAAGTTAGGGCAATTCCCTGCAGGAGAGATGGAAATACAGATCCTGGTGTTGAAGTGAGTGGAAGGTCAGGAATAACAAGGTAGTGCCCACTGGAGAGGTGCTTTCTCCAGCACTTTTAAGGTTGTTTCAAGTTGCTACCATCTAAAAGCAATGCTACATCGTGTGAAAACACTTCTCCAGGAAGAAACAAACTAAAAGGTTTCAGCACTGCTGCAAGATAAATCTCAGCCACCAGTGGGCTGTATGTGAGAGGCTGCAGAGCGGCAGCAGTGGGAAGGGGAGCCAGGGCTTGAATATTTAGCAAAGGTGAGGAGCCTTCAGGAGCTCTCTGTCTGCTGGAGGGCAGGAACAGGGACATGGGACAGGTACACAGCTCATGGACTCCCTGCCAGTGCGTTTCCACTGGAAATTAATTCAGGATAATGCCTAAATAATTGACTCAGCCTTCACAAAGCTCATCCTGTTTGCTGAACCATCAGCTGTTGCCGTGACCCAGCTGCTGGGACCTGGTTTGCTGCTGCTGCTGCTTAAGTGCTGCTCAGCTCAGGACCATCCAGTGCTCAGGTGCTTGCAGAGGATGTGGCTCTTCCCTGAAATGTGCTCTAGGATTAACTCAGGGTTTACAGTGTAAATGCAGTGTGCTTCCGAAGGAAAAAAGGTTATGTGCCTGAGCTTCAGCTTTGCTGTCACAGGGGGTTTGTTTGATTTGATTTCTGCTCCAAGTGGGTTTCTATGAGAAGAAAACATAATTTCTAGAATTGTCTAAAATTATGCAGGGCTTTCTTTCATAATCTCTTGCTCTTCAAACACCTTTATGACAATTAAAAGGCTAAAGATTACTCTTTAATAGTTAATGCTATTACAGTTTGAATTTTCCGATGATAAAATTAAACTTCTTGTGACAACTCATTGCTCTCAATTCACAACTGAAGGCTGTTGGGACCATTTGTGTTTGCAGATGCCAGACACCATTCTTCAGGTCCTTTAACATTTTTTTCAAGGTATAGGAATAGTTGAACCCAAACAGATTGATTTCCTTTAGTTTAGTATTCCCTCCCTTTGCTGTTGGAGGGGATGAGGATGGATTGAACTCTGCTTGCCTGCTGGTTTGAGCTGGTACAGATGATCCACTTGCTCAGCCAGAGACTGAGTTTAGAGCCCCAGATTGTGATATGTCCCTGCAGACCAGGTCTAACAGGGTTTGTTACTCTAGACAAACAAACACTATGGAATGTGTGCCCATGGAATTCTGGCACATTTCTCTATGTGCAGTGTCCTCTTTGGCCACTCTTTGAGCCTGAGCCTGCAGTGGGTTGCAATATTAGCCCTGTTACCCAGCCCTTATGTCCATGCCCAGCCTCTCCCTGCCTGAGGGTACAGCTCATTGTTCAGTGATGCTGGAGGTCCCCAAATGAGGAAAGGGCTCTGCTGTGCTTCTGCAAAGGTTTCATGGCAAAGGTGTTCTCTACTCAGTGCCACGTACACGTCCCCTCTGGGCAGATGTAATTCCACATATATATGCTGTAGAGAGCAGTCAGAGGGAAGGGAAGCAATAAGAGAACTGACAAGGCTCTACCAGACTCTGTTAAATACTTAGATAGCGTCATCACTACATTGGAGGTGACTTAAGTGTCATCTTTGCTTCTGTGTTTACACTTGCATGATCCATTACAAATAACCACAGGAAGGGCATTTATTGTCACTGAGCAGAAAGCTGGAGCTGGCCATCAAATTGTATGGGCAGTGGAGACGACAGATGAGGCAGAATGAGAGGTTTGGTTATTCATAAGTCCAATGACCCCTGAAAGACAGCAGGGAAAAGCAGTAGAAGATATTCTAAAGTAATGTGAGGCTTCGGGCAGTGTGACTGAGCACAGCTTGTAGGGAGAACACACTGGTTCCTGTGCTCCTTGGCTGCACTCTGGCACAGGGCTGGGATGCATTGAGCTGCAGAGACCTGCTCTCCTCTGTTTGAGGACAGAGCACTTTGGGATCTCAGGGAAGAGAATAAGTGAAGGACTTCTCCTCCTCACTGTCCAGCATCTCAGCTGTGTCAGCACTTAACTGGGGGGGAAGGAGGACCTGCCACCATTCATACTTTGTGGCACCCTGCCTGGTTTTCCTTTCTTATGTGTGTCTCCTTGGGTCTCCCCAGGGCACCAATCCATCCCCTGTTGCATTCCAGACAATTCTCAGAGGGATGAGCCATTCTAGACAGTGGTTTGAAACAGCCTTGTGCAGCCAGGCTGGGGTTAGTCCTGTCTACCTTTTAATCTCTGAGCTGGAGGTTTCACTGTCTCCACAGCAGCAGAAAGCACAGAAAAGAGCTCCTGTAACACTTCCTGAGAAATAAGGTGCTAATCATTGGAAATTGCTTCACTTGCAAGAGTAGAAAACTGATCTTTTACTGTAACTTGAACGCAATGATTAATACATGGCTTGTTCTTCTGTGTGGCCTGTGGGTTTCCATCCCAATGTTCAGGCTTTAAGATGAGTGTTTCACTGTGCACTGTGTTGCTTTCATGGTTTTTCCCTGTTTGAAGGAGCTGTTTGTGTTTGACTCACTGGGTTTAAAGCAGGACTATTTTTGTGCAGGGTTTTGTAAAATGCAATGGAGAAAGATGTCCCAGTTCTAAGGAGCCTTTATACCATTACAGAGAGCTACCTTGTAATTACTGTGCCAAGTCATTGTTGTAACCTTCAGTTTTTAGTAAGTCTCAGAAATAGATGCTACACCTCGTACATCAAATTGAAGCTACTTTATTTCCCATTATCTTTGTCCTAACATTTTTGGTCTATGTAGGTCTCTGGCTGTTGAGGTTTTACAGAAATGTGACTGAAATGTAACCAGTTCAGGTAACTAATGAGGGATACTAAGATAATATCTCCCAGTGAGTGTGAATTTCTTATGCATCTATGAAAACTACAGGTAAAACTGACAAAAATTCAAAAAAAACCCCAAGCATTCCTTGTTCTAGAGTTCAACTGCATGGAAAGTATTTCAGTGTTTAGCTTATGAGCTAACTCCAAAATAATTATATGGCTGTTTTGTGAACATGCTCTCTTCAATAAAATACTGCTATGATGCAGAGGGGGCATAACAGGCTCACTTTATTTTTCATGTAAAGGCAACATTAAGCATCTGTATTGGAACACATATTCAGAATTTAATCTGCTGCTAAGAGAAAGTGTTCTGTACGCCCGTATACTTGTATCTACACCTATACTTGTATCATTATTCAAAACTCTAGGAGGAAAAAAAGACAAAGGGAAGGTGGAAATTTGGTGCCTGCAAGAAATCTGTGCTTTTGTTCTTCAGCAAGAAGGACTAGAAAAGCAGTTTATAGGTATATCCAGGTCTCTTCTAGGAGGAAATCAAAGGACCTATTAGAGCATGTTTTGAACGTTTGCATGCACAGTCACTGGCAGAAAATTACTCTTAAATCCCAGAGAAATGAAACCTTTCTGGGGTCTTGTAACTGAGAGTCTTATTCTTCCAGTGAAATTACCTGAACTGAAGTGATGTTGACCATTTTTCCGTAAAATTATTAGAATTCACAAGACAAAACACTTAAATATATAATCAGTCTTCACTACTTATCTCTGTTCATAGACACTTTAAGTGTACTAACACGTCCTAAAAATTGCTGTATTTATTTAATTCAATGCAATTATGTGTGGATAAAATTTAAATATGGCTCTTGTCATTTTAATTTAAATTCATTGCTAGGCAATTCAGCTTAAGGGTAGTTGATTAAAAAATAAATGTTCTCTATACTCATATATCAACCCAGTGTTCAATTTATTCAAAACACTGAATTAGGGACTAAGCTGAGGCAGTGGGGAAGAAAAAATTACATTGCTTTCACTAATAGCTTTTTTGAGTATGCAAATTTTTAGCCAATTGTAAATGGCTTTGCAAAAAGCAGACTGGTTTAGAAATTTAAAAAAAATAAAACACAACATCATTTAGGTGGTGGACAAGTCTATTTCTGCTCCTGCCTCTTCAGTTTTTATATAAAAAAAATTTATTCTGACACCTAGTGAAGAACATTTCCAATTTCCCCGTGTAAAACTAGGAGTATAAATACTGTTTGGTCTGAAATGATTACTTATTGGAATTAATGGGAGTTATTAGTGCATATCAATGTGGGCAAGAATTCCCTGGCACTTGTTCCTGACACCTCAGTGCTGCCTTAGTGAGCTTTTGCAGGATGAACAGTCTTCAGCTTTAATGAAACTTTAATTTTTTAAATGAAACCCTTTGCCTGCTGTGGCCTGTCTCAGCACCTCTGCAGGTTTCTGAGTCTTAAGGTGGTAGAAATATCCAGAAACAACCCCACAGTGGAACCCTCACTGAAACAGGGGCACAATCCCTGCAAAATACACAGCACATAAAAAGCTCATAGCCCTGTTCCTTCCAAACTGGTAAATCCCGCATTCTGCATGTTGTTCTTCCCTGTGTACCCAGTGGAGACAGGGACTAGAATTATTCTCACTGTGGCTGCCGGGACTGTTTTTGCTTCCCAAGAGCTGCAAAATGTGTCTGAGGACAAAACTGTAGTTCAGCTGGCTTTTATAGAAGTGTACCCTTCAGTAATAACAGCTACATTAGTTTAATTGGCATAAGGTTGCATTATAGGAGGGAATTATTATATGAAGGGGTGGCAAACAATAAAGGAAATAAATTCCTTGGATTGCCACTTGAGCTGTGTGCTGTTCTCAAGCCCCAGGAACAGTGAGCCAACACTTCCACTTTCTTCATCCCTCTCTGTGTTTCATGCTTGCAGCACCTCAGCCTGAAAGGCCTGTGAAATTTATAAAAATGGTCCTTGTCACAGTCTCAGCCACTCTCCTCATTAAATTCTGAGCAGTCCTTTCCAGAAAGCAGGAAGGGCTAATGTGACAGCCCAGTTCAAAGGAGCTCCTGTTATTTGCAGCCCTGACTTTGTGACTACAGAGTGTCACCTGTTTACTAATAACTGGAGTAGATCCTTACCTATTAGTTTCAAAGGACTATGGAATAGTCTGTGTTGGAGGGGACCTGCAAGGGTCATCTACTCCATCCCCTGTGATTTCACACATGAATCTCCTCCAGGTGTGCACTGCTGAGTTTTCTGCAAGCTTGTCTGCCCTTACTGTGCCTTGAGGGGATGTGCAATTTAAATTTGAAGCGCTGGAGCAGTTCATTCCTGCAGCCTGCAAAGGAGAAGGAAACTATAGCAAGAATGGAGCCAAACCTCACCTTTTAACTGAGATGCAGGGATTGTCCCTAGAAACTGCGATGAACAGTAAATATTGTTATTAGCAGTAAATATTTGGGTTCCTTGTAATTAAGCAATCTTTTTCCCTAGGACAAAGATAAGGTCACTTCCAACTCAGAATGTTCTGTGAAATCAAGACCTCCACAGTGGTTTCAGTTTGGTATTTGTTGTCCTAGCTGGGAAAGCCTCTAACAGATCAGGACGTGAAGACCAGAGTAGTCCTTTCGGTCTGATTCATCCCATTAAAGTCTGCAGAAAGTTCCTGTGCGTAAAAGAAACATCAAGTCAGGTCCTGTGCTTATTCTGAACACCCAAGGACTAGATAAGCAAAACAGCATCTCCTGATGGGGAGCCAAGATAAGCTTTAATCCTGCAGCCCTTTGTGGACAAGCTGGAGAAAGCAGCAGAATTATTGCCATGGTACTTCAGGGGGGTCTGGTCCTGCAGCCTGACCTGCCGTGTGTGTCCTGGCTCTCCTGGCCATCCCTCTAAACCAGTTCCCCTCTGTCCTGAGCGACACAAAAGCCTGGTGGATACTCGAGATTCAGACAAAGAGAAACTTAAATTCTGTGAGCAGGAAGGTGCTCTCTTTACCCCTTCAAAACAAATTCACAGTGACCTTAAGTCAGGCTTTCTTGCCTCTCAGCAGCCTGTAAAAGTAAAAAGGCCATCCTAGGGTGAAAGTATTCCAGTCCTGTACAAATGGCAGCAGAGAGATAAGTGTAAATCTTTCATATCAGTTTGGAATTGTGCCGTGCTGAACAATAACGCTGAAAAGGGTTTGTCAGTTTGATTAATGTACCTGTTTCTTACACAGTAAACACGGCAAGAGGTTGTATTACTTGGAAGCAAGGTTGTAGATGCAAGGCAACTTTAGGAAAATCCTCTGTATTGCTGCTCAAAGAAAACAACATTTAATAAATGTTATCTGAGGGTTGGTAAGAGGAGCAATTTCTTGATTAGATATTTAGGTTTTGGGATATGTTCTCTTTTGTAGAAAGCATCCTACAGCAACATGTTATGAAAGGGCTCAGAAAGCACTCCCAGAAACCACTAACAAACCTCTTGGATTAATCGGTAAATAAATAGATTAAAAAACAGCTCATAAGATTTTTATAATGGAATGTCTTTAAAAAAGGTTCCAAAAGATATTTCAAAGGTAGATTTGTGCTATTCAGTACATATATTTCTAAAGCAAACCATTGAACTGCTTCACACTGTGGTGTTTTTAAGATTTCACCACATCTCAATTTTTCAGGGTCGTTTTTTTGTCAGATTTTAACAATGTCTTTATGTTCCCCACTTAGAACCACCGGCATGCTGAGTCCAAATGACACTGCATGGACTTCAATGAGACTGTACTGCCAGTAAACAGAATTTTCACACAGCAGGGCTCTATAATGAACAACCCTGTGATTTTAAAGCCCTTAACTTTTAGCCTTTATATAAAGTGTCTGCCCACTTAATGCAAAGTGCTGCCCTGGATTTATTAGGATGCAAAGTCATGTACATGATCACCATTTTACTAGTGCTGTTATACTATATGGATATGGAACAGGATTTGGGATGCTCCTTTGAGTGAGTTTTGTGGGAGAATTATCCACATACAGCTGTATTTGGACCAACATACATCCTTTCCAGTTAGAGCTTTATATCTAAAGGTGATTTAACTGGGGACCAGTTAAACCAGACAAGCTGTAGGTCAAAATCCATGTGCTTAATGCCACTTGAAACTCAGCCTAAGTATGAGAAGTTTGTGGGACTGCTGAAAACTCAGAGTGCCACAATCAATATGGAGATGAGGAACTTCCTTCCAGGTAACATAAGCAGTTTTATTAGTGCTAATTTTCCTCCAGAATGTTTAAAACCAACAGGTGCTACACTCACGTTAACATATTTCCCAAAACAAAAGGATGTTTGTTGCCATCCCAGTGAAAACAGGACAGGTCAATAGAGGTTAAATGTACAAAATCCAAATTCAGCCTCGTAAAGGCTGAAGAGTCTGTTCAGGGCAACATCCACAGACCCAAATGCATCAGAATTTGTTAGTGGTCCAAAGCCTGTTGTGAAGGATAGTTGAAAGCCTGATGAAACTAGTTGAGTTTACACAGTTTGATTCCATTTGAACTCCCCATATAAAGTTGTAGTAAGTCTCTTCTTATTAAGAATTATTTCCTGAATTAAATTGTATCCAGTGTTAATGATGTGTGCTGAGAACCCTGCAAAATGACATCTAGAAATCTATGCACTCCGTGTTGTCAATATTTGTTGTATGCCAGGCTGACCTTTTGGATGATAATCTTTGTGTTTGTGGAGTGAAGAGAGATTGATTTTGTTGCTTTATTCTAATTATACTACAGGGTAGCAGCACCTCATGCTTTAGAAGGGTGTTCAGGAACTGAAATGTCAGTAACACAAACAACTTTCCATCTGCTCCCAATTTAATCTGAATGAGTATGGGATTGTATAGAGGAAGGTTATTTCTGCCACTGGCAGGCAAAAGGTGGCAATCAGTTAATCAAAATGCCTTGATTGCTCTAATTATTTGCCTCTTGAATGTTTTTTTTCTTTTAATGAACCTTACTCACCCACAATTTAGTTTTGACATGTTTTGCTTTCTATCTGGGACAAATCTACAGTTTGCAACAACTTTGACTTCATCAAGAATCACTTCTTTATTGAGAGGTAGAGGCAGACCCACCAGTGGGTGCTGACAATGCTGCACCACCCCAGCTTTGTAAATTGGCTGGAAAAACCCCCAGTAAAACGAGTCTGAGCAACTTCCCACAGTTTCAAAGCTGCTGAGTGCACCAGGGAGCTGGTCTGGACCTGTGTTATCCCTCACAGCACAGAGTGAATATTAAATAGGAACCAAACTCATCTGTCATATTGGACTCCAAATTTTATCTGCAGCCTCTGATTTTTTAACAGAACAAAGCATCATTTTGTTACTGTTCACTGGTACTGCAGCACTGATTCATTTAGGGGACAGTGAGCAGGAATCCCTTTGGATTTGATTCTAGGCCACAGAAAACCTGCATTTGTTCACTGTATTTTTATGTAAATAACACTGCCTCATTTCTACATGTCCAAGTTAGATACTGACTTGGGGGACCAATAGTTAAAACAAACAAAAAGCAACAACAAAAATTAAAAAACCAAAAACAAACAAAAACCAACCAAACAAAAAAACCCACACAACCAAAAAAAACCCCACAGACAAAAAAAAAACCCAAACAGCAAAACCAAACCCCCAAAATCACTTCCTTGTACTGAGGAAATGCAATGTAGAATTTTTTCCCAGGAGAAGCAAGTGCAAAATCAGTCAGGCTTTACCTGAGTGCAAATGTAAGCCCATGGGAAATTGATTCCAGGCTTAAGGTCTTAAAAATTGTCCCTACTGAATAAGCAAATGAGTACTTGAAAACAAATTAGTAAATGGTCATGCATTATTTCTGTGAACTGAAACCTAAGCGTAGGGATTAAATAGTTAATAGCAATCACTTTTCAGATATTGATATTAAAGACACACCATTGTCTAGGAAAAGAGCACATTTGCATAGTAGTTTAATTAGGAATATGAACATTTTTTCCTCGAGGTGTGTGCAAAAGCACAGTGGCCTTTGGATGAAACCTTTAGTGATGCTGCTGCTGAAACATGAATCTCTCACAGTCTAACAGATATAACCCAGACCAATCGTGCCCCATCTGAAATAATTAGAAAGGGTCCTAAAAGCAGGATAAAATGAGTACTGAAAGAATCAGTAGAAATAATTTCATGAGAAATTGCCACTCCAGAATGTTTTTTAATAAGTTTTCACGCGGGACTCCACATGTTTAAAGGTAATTTTACTTGTCTTTGAAGCCAGCAGACATCACAAAGCTTGCTTGAAGTTCAAAATCTATGCTGTATTTTTCATGAGAAGAAATTTAATCACCCATCCACGAAGCACAGCCATGCTGTCAGAGCTCAGCCAGGAACTGCAGGGAGGTCAGAATGGGGCTTGTTCCAGGAGAATTGCTCTTGGACTATTTTGCTCTGGAAAGTGTCAGTGGATGTCCCTGCTGGAGGTGAGAAGGGACCTCTGGTCTGACTCGGTGGGACAGCTGGTGAGAACAGGGGACCAGACTGAAGTCAAGCAACCTGCCCATTGATAGGATGTCCAGAAGCTGAAGCAGACCTAAGGCCAGAGTGAAATAAATAAACTCAAAAAGCTTCATTTGCCTGAGGATTATTCATGGGGGAAGAATGAAGCTGATGTTACCACAGGAGTTCTGGCTGCTGAAGATAAACCTCTCAGAGAGAGCCAGGGAAGGAATGGAGGGAGCTCAAAGTGGTGGGACTGAGACCTGCCTTGGCAGCTGGAGAATTGCCCTGCCACTGCTCCCCCCAGGCTGTGGGGAAGGTCCTCATATTCCCTGGGATCAGCCAGACTCCCGAGTGTTAACCCTGTGCCAAGAACTTGTGCAAAGGCCAGAGTGACTTGTTATGTTGACAATTGGAGAACTGGCTCCAGTTTTGTTGCTTGGTTGCTCCTGCTGTGCCTGGATTAGTGGGGATGAAGGACGAGGTGGCTCCAGACAGAGGGCAGAGGTTTTGTTTGTTATATGCTGCCCTATAAAACCCTCCTGGAAGCATGTGTGCTCTTTCTCAAGCGATGGGGAGTACCAAACTCAAGTTTCTTGTGCCTTCACTAAAAGGCCTTGGATAAAAAAATATAAGCCTTCTACAGATTTGGAAAACTTGAGAGCTAAAATTTCAACTTCACTGTAAGTCTGTGTCCTTTGATCCACAACATTTCTGCAAGACCTGCCAGGCAGATAAAGGCTGAGATCTGTGAAAAAGTGTGGAGGATCAGTGAAGTGGAAATTAGCTATTTCATAAGAGTCAAAAAGTAAATGCTTGATAGGATTTTGAATTTCAAACCAGCTTTGTGATGTCTTCAGGTTTCAAAGAGAAGTAAAATTGCCTTTAAGCACATGGAGTCCTGTGTGAAAATTCATAGGAAAACATTCTGGAGTGACAAAGCGCCTATTCAGACCCACTCTTGCAATAACAGGAACAATTCAAGGAGCTATAAATGAAAAATGAATCTGAGAGCAGAGTTCTAGAAGCAGGAGATCTGGAAATTAATTTTATGAAGACTGCTTGAAATGTCCAGTGAAGTGACATAGATGTCATTGTTGAAAATAATTTGGCCATTGTAGTGGGCTCTGACAGCTCAGCTGATCTCATTCTGGAGCCTGGGGTTCTGATCTCAGAAAGGAGCACATCACCTTGGTTTTTCCAGTGTAGCAAGGGTGGCTTTGTGGTTTGAGGTGTCTCCCACACTGAGCCCATGGGGATGGATGGCACCAAAAACTCCACAGGCAAAAAAAAGAGAGAATTTTTCAGCTTACTCTCTGCAAGAGATGAAAGTCTGTATATCTTTGTAGCTACAACTAGTTATTCAGAAAGCTAGTTCAAACCTCCCCCTGCTCACCCACTCACCCCAAAAAAACCCCGATCTCCCCCAAAAACCCAAAAATATGGAAACACAACTGCCTTTAGATGTTATATTCTTGAGCTAGGAGGGCTAGTCCTCTCCTGCTTTTGGTTCCAGGACTCCAGAAAAGCGTCAGTGAAAGCCTTTTGCAAATTCAGGTTTGAATCAGTGTTGCTCAGAAACATTTCTTCGTGCACATCTTATTAAAGACAAGCAGGCTGTAGGTTGTTGGTGTGGGTAAAGCAGTGCTGGATAGCAAGCAAAGGGCTGGCATTTACAGTTCTGCATTAAGGCCCTTCTCAGTCCTTTTCCATATAAATGCAGTGTTGTCTAAGATTTACTGTTCCCAAAGCCCTGTTGCTATTTATTGCATTCTTTGCCAATTAAAAGGAACAAGCTCTAGTCCTTGTTGCCTCCAAAGGTAAATCTTTTCATCTGCCTAATCCTACAGGCCTGTGCTGGCTCAAATATTGTCTGACATAAACTCATGTTTGTCAAGTGCTCACCCTCTGTCCAGACCTGCAGCCAGCCAGGATATTTTAGGGTAAGCAATGGAGTCAGCCGAGGCTCTTTATGGAATATGCCCATGGGACACTTGACAAAATGTAGCATTTTAGGAAAGGATGACAGTGATCAGATTTTCTTCTACAAAATGTATATATGGACCATAATATTGCTGGCACTGGGTAGCTACAAACCAACAGGCTTGCATTACAGCAAGGAAGATTCAGTTTAATAATTAAGACCACACCTCCACTTTAATTCGTGTAACTCAGTCTAAATTCTTCCCCTTTTTTTGGGGGGGTGTGTGTGATTTGTGGTAAAAATATAGGGAGGGTTTGCCTCAATAATTTTGTATTAGGATACCAGTGTTTTCTGTAGCTGCAGATTTGTTTTGATATTTTTATTAATGTTGCTTTTTAGAGTGTTCTCAAACATCTGCTCTTGTACTTCTGGAATTTATTAGCAAGCTATAAAAATAAAGGAGAGGGGGAAGTAATCTCTGAGAGCCTTGGTATGAGCTTAGAGCACAGGTTTTAAAATTAAGGTTTAATGAGTTCTGGCCCTGACTTAGAGTGCTTTCACAGATAAGCACGTATTTAGCAGTAATCTCTTACAGCAGTATTAAGGGTAATGTTTCCAAAAGAATTTCTGAAAGGTGGACTCAGACCTGTGAAGTTTTCTGTCTACATGATGTCTGTAGACTGGGTTTGAAATAAGTGCCAATAAGGCCCAAGGCAACCTGGTCCTGACACCATTGGGCAGAAGTTGGAGGAAAAAGCATATTGTCCACCTTGCTGTGGCTACAGCAAATGGTTCCCACGGTTCCCCAGTGCTTTTAAATCTCTGGTGTGGTAGGGGTGCATAAAACTCCTCTCTGATACTTGCATGGCTTAACAAGCTGACCTTGAAGCAAAGCATGATTATTGCCCTTGTCTCCTCCCCTTTAAAGCTTTGCATCAGCCTCTCAGCATTTTAATTTCCACCATCCATCTATTAAGCTTTAAAGCCTCTACACCGAGCTGAATTTATCATCATACTCTTGTTTTGTGCAGCCCTGGTGATGCATGAGAGCTGCAAACTCACACCAGCCCAGGCTAAGGTAGTTTTACAGCCTCTGTGTGGCCAGAGAAAGGCAAAGCAGCTGGAGCACATCCCACTGTTTCATGTTCTGAGCTATTGACAGTTCTCCTCAGTGCACTGAGAAATATTGGTTCAAGTAGTTTATAATTAGTCAATCTTCCTTCACCTGTAAGCCTGCACTAGAGAATTCTGTCTTTCCTGAAGGAAAGGTTTGTTTTGGAGGTCTAAAATTGCACTTGTTTTTTAATAAAACTGACCTGGGAGGATTTGTGTTGGGAGACAGCAATTACAGCAATTAATTACTTGGAAAGAGCAGTTCCTCCCTCCTGCATTTCCTCATCTAGCTGGTTCACAGTCCATTGTCTTTTTATCTCCTTTTTTTAAATACTAACCATACATCACTGTCATTTCCTCCCCCTGCCCACGAAACAACTGAGGGAGCTCCTGGTTCAGCCTGTGTCTTACAGAGCCATAATTAAATGCCATACAAACAGCTCTGCCCTGGAGTTTTGGTGTAAAAGGGGTGCTCAGGCTTATCGAAGGCAGCAGAGCTTGTCTGTGGCCAAAGAGGGATCTTTGGGATCCGTCTCTCCAGCTCTAATTTACTTGAGAGATAACTTGGTCCTCAACTCCCACCATACTGATGGCTTTGGAGATCATCCTGCACCCCTTGATTTCTTCTTCCCTGCAGGCAGGAGAGTCTGGATGAGAAGTGATGCCTTAAAATCTAGGATTATAGAGAATTTAGTGTAACACTTTTAGTAGCACTTTAACTAGGTACCTTTGTGTTATGTTCCTGAAGTGTTGTTGAATGTTCCTTGTCAGGGGTTTCAGTGGATAAAGATTTTAGCCAGAACATCTAGTTTGTATGGAATGTGCCCAGAAAAACACAATAGGGACATTATTTGATGTAACTTGGGTCAATACTGTGCAGAAGGCCCAGAAACTTTGAAATTGTTCCAAGCAGGGCAGAAGGTGTTGACGAAGAGGAAGATATGGAGGAAGGAGGGATCTTTGTGACTCTCCACTCAGTTTTAGGGGTTGTGCTTTGCTTGGAAGAGTTGTCTCCTAAATAGCTCAACATGATGAAATGGGTGTCCTTTACAGCTTCCCTGTCCCCATTTCAATAGAGCTGCTGTACAGGTAATTTTTAAATAATGCTCTACAAGAACTAGCCTGACTCTTAAGTCCCATTTTCTTCCGCTTCCACCTGCAGCACTTGGTCTTTTTTAAATGACATTGGCTTTTAACAGAACATTTTCCCAGCGCAGTCTTTGCTGTGTCCCTTTTATAGTCAGGATTAGAAATGAAATTACCTGGAAAGCAATATTTCCTCTGCTTCAGAGGCAAGACATGAGCTAAGCTTACAAGCAGTAAAATATAAAGGTATCTTAAAGTGAAACACTTTGCACTGACATTTCTTCAGATAGAGAGAAAAAGCTGCCCATTATGGAAATGAACACTTTGAAATTTCAGACTTGCTCAAGTGTTTCTGTCTAATGTCCTTGGCCGAGTCAAGTGCTGAGTTTATACATAAAGTAGGAGCAATAAATCATTACACTTCTGCTAGACAAAGACTGAGGAAAACTGAGGATTATCAAATTGTTTCGTTTGAGAAAAGGATATTATAATTCAGTCTTTGTATTGGAAAACAGATTTCTTTAAATGGGAAAGCAGAAAGGTGGATTTCTTTCTTTATAAGTGCACAAATGCCAGCATAAGAATATTATATAATTATATAATTAAGAAATTATTCTTAAAATATTAAAGAATATTCCAGGATTATAGGGGTTTATGGCAATAAGTTTAAAAATTTCTAAATTGTCTGATCCATCAAGGAACTCATAATTGCAAAGACCTAGGGTTTTTACTAAGGTTTTACTGTGAGATTAAGGGGATTTCTTTGTTACATACGTTTCATTCAGAGACTTTAGAAATGCCAAGATGTTGAGAGTTTTATGGCTTTTATATATGTAAATACTACAGGAATTTAGGGCATCTCCTTCATAAAAAAAAAGAAATCAACAAGAAATTTAAAGTTTTATCAGTGGTTTAAAAAATATTAACAAAGACTGTCTGGATTTGCAGAAATATTTAAAGAGGTGAGACTAAAACCTCATTGAGGCTGATCTTCAGTTCCAGTAGGGATTAGTTGTGCTTGTTTAGTTTAGTTTTCCTGTATTAGACTTAATCTGTTCAATACATTATTAGAGTTACTATTCAGCAGGTTTCTGAAACACATTGCAACATACAGTGTGTTTTGCTGGTTTTAAATGACAACAGTTTATTTAAACTCGATTTCTAGAAAACCTCAGCAAATCATTTTGGCTGTTAAAATGCACTCTACCTAAAACCAGTGAGAATAAACCCTCCCCAAAAGTCTTACCAGAAGGTTATGTCAGAACATAAAATCCTGGCAGTTCATAAAGATTTAATTAAACAAGCTTAGTTGTCTTCCATAATGCATTAACACAGTGAACTCTGAGTCCTCCTCCTTCTCCCAGTGGAAGCTTTGAGGATTCTGTGTTTGCATCTTTTTACGTCTCTGTTTGTCTGCAGATCAGCCCAGGTCAGGGATGGCACGTGACAAGCAGAATAAAAATGGTCAGATCCTGCCAGCAGAACTTGAACTGCACTTTTACATCTTTCAATGATGTCTGAAGTTGCTTATCAATTATATTTTTCTTTTATTGGAAAAATAATTATGATAATTGAAGAAAGGAGGGGTACTTTTTTGATTCTTTTTGTTCTCTTTGTGTATGCTACTAGTCACATCCTTTCTCCAAGCATTGTCAGAAAAAATGTTGACCCATTTCAGTGCTGCTCTAAGATACCTGAGTGTACTTCCTAATGTCCTGTGTGTCCAAAGATACCACTCCTTGCCAAACTGGCTGCACCTTTCTCAGTAGATGATTTTGTGGCACATCTAGTAAGATAAGATGTTCTTTGTCTTGGCTTCCTTCTGTCTAGCTCTGTAGGTTTATTAAGTCTTGTAAAAGCAGACTTATAATTATTTTTAATGTTCCTAGCTGAGTTTGTCCCTAATTGCATTTTTTTATCCCCTGCAGAAACAGAGATCCTGCCTGTATTGACTTCCCCATGTTGCTATTGTATTCCCAGTAGCTTTCACAGAAATAGCCTTCCTAGAGCAGTATTAACTTGTAGTGATTATCTGATAGTGTAATGTCGTATTTTGGGAATATCACCTCCCACAGTCTCATCAAAAGATGATGGGCCTCATTATTCTAGGGACGGTGTGAAGTAGGGAATGGCAGGTATTGCAGGGATGAGGACACTGGCAGCAGGGATGAGCCTGTGCTCGCACATCACCAAAGGACTGGAGGGGCAGTTCGGTGTTGTTTCTTTCGAGGGGATACCTGAAGGTTATGGAAAATATTGACATTTCCTTTATTTGTACTGCAATGTTAGCTGCACTATAGTTAATAATAAAATGATGCTATGATTAATATATGTAGTTGTCATATTGTTGTCACAGTCACAGCTTTGTGACTGTAAAAGCTGCAGCTCCTTCCTTTGTCCCTGTACCCCACCTGTGCAGTGATTCCTAAAAGTGCTGTGGGAAGTCTGAAGACTTAGTTGTCAAAGCAGAGCCAGCATCAGGTAGCAGAAAACTGCTGGACTACCCACCAAAGTGACTTTATTTCAATGGGTTCCTTTCTCTGCCTTTCTAAATAGAGAAGAGGGGTTCAAGTGCCCAACCAGAGCCACCCAACGCTGTTTTCTGTCCACTAGACCTGGCCTGCAGCTCCAGAAGGACTCATCTCCCAGAGCTCCTGCCTGCTGTCTGGCAGCCCTTTACAGCACTCTGAGGCTCCTCGAATGGCACAGCTTGTCTCTGTTTTCCACCCTAAGGCTGCTGAAGAGTTAATTGTGCGAACTGGAATTAAAATCTGAAGCGCTAATTACACTGTGCAGGCACCTGGCATTCAGAGCTGGATTCCCTTCTGCTTTGTGCCAGCAGAGGAGAGGGAGGGTTGGTGTTCTCCTCCTCCTCATCATCATCCTCCCCCTATTATTCAGCATGTTCTGCACTCCGTGGTTGCCACCCTCCAACCTCATTTCCAAAGGTGTTCTCCGGGATGAAAATACAGTGCAAAACTAGGAATTGTTCCATGCTGTGCTATGGAGTTTTGATGTTGGCAGCACAAAAACCCAGTGCATGTGAAAGACACTGTTCCTGCTGTTTCTATCCTGCTCCTGGTGAGACCAAAGTTCTGATCTCCTGGGAGTTTCCAGAGGAGGATGGTGGTGGGATATGTAGAAAAGTGTTGCCTTTCCCCCTTTCTCCCTGTCTTTTTTCTTTTTTCTTAAGCTGGCAGGAATGGAAAAAGAACACAGTCTTTGCTCAAAAATATGGACTTCATGGGATGTTTCACAGGCAAACAATGACAAATGAACACAGAGCAAGATCTAACAGAACTGAGAGACGTTCTTTAAATGCATTGAAAACTGTTTAAAATGCTTTAAAAATAATTTTTAATTAGATCCATTAGGACGTTTTGTTTTGACTTCATTCTTTTGAGCAAAGGCTTGACATCCTTTGAACCAAATAGCATATTTCCACAAAACCCCCTGTGTTTAATGTGTAAAAATGAACAGCCTCCCCTGCTGTGACTCTGCAGTCGTGATGGTTTGTGAACAGGTGACACGAGGGGAAAATTCGACCAGATTGCCAGTTCTCTGATCCTCAGCAGCCTCCCCTCTCCGACCCCAAAAGCTGCCTGCTTATGCTCTGATTTTGTCACTGGTACCTGAAGATTCATTTTGAAATGTAAGTTCTTCAGCAGCAGCAGCCCCCAAGATTATTTTCACATTTGTGATCTGTGTAGCAGAACGCTGCAATTTTGAAGCAAAATTTAAAAGTTTAATTAGAAAAATGTTCAAAGGAGGTATTTTAACAATTTTGGTACAAAGATGTATTTTCCAGATGTTTTTGTTCAGCTCTTCTTTCTAAAAAGCCTTGGCTTTGATGATTAGAAACTTTCTGCTGAAAAACATTTCTTGGATGATTTCTTGCCAGATTTGTTTACGTTAAGGACAACACACAATGCAAAACAATCACCTACCATCAATATTGAACATTTCATTCAAGTAATATAAATGTCTAGTATTAGCCTGAGAGAGTCATTTGCTTGGAAAAAATAGGGTGGTTTTTTGAACATACCCACTCATTATACCTGAAATAAAAAATAAACCAATTTAATTGACTGAAAAAAATCCATGAGAGCACATTACACATTATAATTCCAGTTTATCTGTGGGGTTCTCTCTGCTCTGAGGACTGAAATGACCAGTGAATTGACACCAGGATTTAAGTGAAACATCTCAATGAAATTAAGCTGTGTTCAGTTTCACCCCAAGCTTACAGAGCAAGCAAAATTGCAATGAAAGTTTGTTCTATTTCTGGACAAACATGGATTTCAGTGGCCCCCAAACCACTGCCTTCCCCACAGGGACTGGGTAGCAGATTCTCTGGTGCTGCTTTGGCCGTGTGAGCACAGAAATATGATCCAAAAGATCAAAACCAGCCATCTGGGTGCAAACAACAGGCACAGGAAATGTTAGAAATAGTTTGAGTCCTCCTTCGTGAAAGATTCTTTTATGGCTTTTTCTGTCTGATGGATCTGAAATGGACTTGCATGATGTAATTATAGGGAACCTATAATGAGACATTACCAAAGACTAGAGTCTCACTAGTCTCAGTCTAAATGTTTCATAGCACTGAAATGTGTCAGGCCCTAAACCAGAGTTTGCTCCTCATCCATTATCTATTTCACAGATTAAATTTCCTCTAAATAATCCCCCTCCTTGCTGCTCCTCAGCTGCCTTCTTAAAGAAATACAACCTGTTTGGTAATGCTGACTCCCAGGCTTTATCCAGAACTCTTATGTGGGGTTAAGGGGTTCCTGAATGAGTGTTCCCTCTTTTCCATCAGAGCTTCATCCTCTGGATGCAGACCCTGAACTCTGAGACAGTCTCCAACACGCTGCTGGATGCTGATGGCATCCGAGCACCTTCTGCAGAGCAGTAACAGCAAAGCAGGGATAGCAAAGACGAGCAGGAGAATTCCTTTGCCTTTTGTCCAGGGATGAAGAATAGCACTGTAACTCTGCACAGAATGTCGGTGTGTTTGTGGGAGTGTGCTGGGGGGAAGGAGAGAGGGAGAGTGTATAAATAAACTTAATTAATCATCTCCACACATTTTCTAGTGCCTTAATGAAGCTGCTGATATAATTGACTTGAAGTCATTCCCTTTTTCTCATTTGTGCTACATCAAAGCATTTCTTTCTATGGGATTCCTTTCTTACAAAGAACATAAATTAGCACTTGCCAGTTTCATTTTTATTAAGCAGCAAATATTACTTCAGTATTGAAACTTTTCATGTTATTTAGCAGGGGTTATGCCTGGCAACTAAAGACAGAGATTCAATATTTCATTTTAGTTAATGTAATTGGGAGTGTATATAGGCATTTAAAGTCAATAACTGCAGGAAATATTTCAAATGGGAATCAGTAACAATGTTGAAACATGTAAACATAAAGGACTACATAAACAAAAAGATTTTTTATTTTGCTAGGACTCACATCAGAAGTCCATGGTTTTAATTCCAGAAATTTGATTTGAGCAAAGTTTTGGGAATCTAGTCGTGAATATCAATACCAGGTTTTGTTATACCCTAATTAACCCAAATCTTTTGCCTCATTGACCTCACTGAAGTTTATGGTTTCTTATTCTACCTCTATCAAACACAGTTCTGAAGGAAGTCTCTTATCTCAGGTGCTGAGGAATGATCCCGATCTGCTGCTGGTGATTTGTATCATTGAATGCTTAATTCTTGGATTCTTCTGTGGTAATCCTAAGTTTATGGATCCGTTTTCCTTGCTTTTCCTCCAGTCAACACTGGGATGAAAGGGTGCATACAGAGGCTAAGGCTTTAAGGAAACAGTCATGTAGATCAGTAAATAAAATACAATTTTTTTTCAGCCTTGTATTTGCTGATTTTGAGCCATGAGTAGGCTAAAGATGTCAATATCAGGGTGACATTACTTGTTTTTTTAACACTTTATGGCTTAATCTGAGTATGGGATGCACCCAGTTACAGTTCTGGTCAGTGTCTATCTTTGGAGAAGTGCCCGTTCTCTTTGAGGGCTCCTAACCCCATAGGGTCTATTTTACTGCAATCCTAATGTTACTTGGACAGTGGTGGACTCTAAATCAGCCATTTCCAGGAGGGAAGGAGATCACAGAGATGTTACAGCACTCCCTGGATCATGACTGCTCAGAGACAACCAAAAAGGAAATGGAGTGTTTTGCCTTGGTAGGAAACCAGCAGAAAGCCAGGCTAAGCTGCTCTTCACATGCATGTTGTGCTCACACCTTTAATGCTCAGGGGAGCTCAGAATTCCCACCTTCCTGTAGTAACTAGCACGTGCTGGTGTTCCTAGAGAAGAGTATGACACTTGCACAGCAGCTGTAGACCCTAAACAAACACAAGGGTTGTACAAAGGCAAATATCAAATACAAGCAAATGGCCTCGAGCATGCAGGCATTTCTCTGAAAGTGCTCCTGCTGCTCCCTCAGAAGGGTTCAAAACGCCTTGAGTTTCCTTTGTATTGTTGCTCCTTTGGACTTCTCTGCCTTCTGAAGCTCCTTGGGATGGGTTCCAGTGGTCAAGAGCAATCCACATGTTTCCTGCATGGTCAGTGTGGCTTCTAAAGCGATTAATCCCTCTCAGCCCAGGGGACCTTCCTGTAAAGCTATTTGTTCTGCTCTCAGCTCTGAACCAATTCTGTCCAACTTTTCACTCCAGCATCTCCCGTGCTTCTTTTTGCTGTCAGTCCCTCCCAATCTTTCCTTTGTCAACTTGTCTCACTCACAGAATTTCAGAAGCTGGTGGCTTGTCAGCTCTTGGCTTGTTGTCTGATGGTTTCTCTGAATTCTGTAAGATGTACATAGATTTTATAAGTTACTCTGGCCCTCTATTGGGCACTTTAGTATATTAGTCTGTGTGATGAGCCACCCTTAAGGGTGAGGAAGCACTTAAGATTTGAAAGTGCTCAAGAGTCGATAGGAAGGACAAAAGTCAGAGGGCCCACAAACAATCAGAGAGTTTTATGAAATGACACAGTTGGCATGAAAAGTGGTACGTGAGTCCCTGACCTACGAGACAGACCCATGGCGTGGGTTTGGCTAAAGGGGCAGGGTGAAGGGAAAGGAGGAATGAAACACGTGGCAGTGGGGTTTGGATAACAGGTAAGGAGAAAGGGAAAAGAGAACCTAGAGAGTCCTTTCCCACCCCCATACATCAGTGCCTTTTGTTTTATCTGTTATGAAAAAAAAGCTTGTCTTTGTGTTCCTTTATTTCCAATATTTTTAGTAGTTAAGTTTCTGGATTATATTGACCTTTTTAGAAAGTTGTCTGATTCAATTCTGACACGCTCTAGAAATTGCAGAATTCTGACTTTAGTTTCCTCATACTGCATCTCTATTAGAGAAATATTCTTTTCTAGACAATTAACCTTTACTGTCACTTTTCTGACTGAGTCATCGGCAATTATTTTGTCCCTGAGGAGTGTTTTCATGGGTTTCCAGAGATTTATGGGTAACCAGCTTACGGTAACACAGTCACAGAAAGGGCTTTATTTCTACTTTTCAAACAATAGTTCAGCTGTGCATCGCTCCAAAACACATTAATGAGCCCCCATAAGTTGGTGCATGAGCTGGTCCCTGTCTGCAGGGGTAAGTAGGGCAGTGAGAGCCATGTGACAGTGGAGGGGGGCTTTGCAGCCTGGCACTGCTCTGTGGATCCCTTTGGGTAATTGGGAGGCAGCTGTTTCCAAGTGTGCTGTGCATGCAGCTGAAAAAGTGGTGAATTTCTTCCTTTTGGCACTTGTGTCACTATGACTTAGCACTTCCATGAAATGAAGCATCTCTGAGCCCTGCCTTGTGAGTCCTCAGGGAGCCGCTCCTCTGTGATGGCAGGGGAGGGTGTACTCATAATCCTTTTTTCAGATGAGGTTATAATTCTCATTCTGGTTGGAGGCCCAGCTAGAGAGAGGCTTATAAAAATCTGTGGAAGTATTATCAAGACATATATTCCATAGCTAGGGGACAGTAATTCCGGATCATAAAGCTCAAAGAGCATTTAATCCAGCTGCGTTAGACAAGAATGGGATTTATTGGCATAAAACTGGCAATCCCCTTTTTTCCCAACCTCCAATTCAGTGCAGGGAATAAAAAAAAGAGGAGGAAAAGGCAGGTTTGAGGGATTAGCCTTGACAAATCTCACTGCTGAGGTTTAAGGTGTTACCCAGCTCTCTCTCCAGCCTCACTGCCAGAGGCTCCCAGCCTTGTGATGAAGCCTGGGAGGGAACTGCACCTTCAGCCAACGCAGTTTGGGGGCAGATTTCAGCTTTTAGCCTTAAGACGTGGATTATTTACTCAAACAGTGGGCTCTTTGCAGAAGAACTGCTTTGTTTCTGCTGACTTTATCTTGTATCTGGAGGGCTGGGCAGGCAGCTGGGGCTACCCTGAACAACTCCCAGCTCACCTGCCCAAGCCTTGTGTGTCTGGAGGTTTCATCTTGCCTTCCTTGTGCGAACCCACAGGCTTTGTCACCACAAAGATGCAGAACAGAAAAGACATGGGTGGGAATGTAAAACCCAAGGTTAAGCACTTAGCAAAACATTGAGTTCTACTCACAGACTTCTTCAAAAACATCTACAATAACTTTCCTCCTTCATTCTTCCCAGAAGCAAATGCTGCATTTTTTGACACCCTGTGAGGAGTCTGGGTCCCACTGATTTTCAGGGAGCCTCAGTCACCTGAATGTCCAAATCAGTCAGGAAATAGGATTTGGGGCCCCGCTTCCATACCCCACCATGGAAGGGTTTACCCTGAAACACTGTGATTAATGTAATCCTGGTGTAAATGTACATAATATTATGCAAATAGTACATTTCAATAGCTTGGCCCAAAATCAGTCATTTCAGGTATTTTTGGAGGACTAGGTCAGGACTCAGTTGAACAATAGTGTTTGGTTTTGCTGGTTGCAAGAAATGTCATTTTAGGAAACTCATATTGAATATTTGAGGGCTGTATGGTAAATTTTGTACAAGTTTTCCCTTTTTGTGACATTAATATTTGTAACTTCAACCCCCAAATTTGGTTTAACACACATAGGATAACCTGGTAGTAAGTTAGATTGAAGCTGTACCTGCTTATCTAATGACATAGTTTTTTTGTCTGGGGTAATTCAAATTGGATGTCAGAGTTCCTACGTGGAAATACAGATCTGATAAAGAAAAATAACCCACCTCACAATGATGATGACAGACTAAAAGGAAGGCAGATTATATGACAGAGTTTTCAGGAATGTGGTTATATCATTTTTGTGCCGTTGTCCTTCTCTCCCAACCCATTTATTGAACAACCCATTTAAATTTAATGGGTAACACCCAATTCACACTGCCATAAACAAGGTTAAACAGTGTAGCCACAAGTTTATCACTTCTCTGAGGCAACATCTTGTTTTAAACCTGTATTTTCTGGGTGCAGAGTGAGGTTTCTGTCCATTCTGGGTACCATAAGCCTAACTTTGATACATACAAAAGATGACAGATATTTGTGATATCCAGATCCTGAGGTGTTATAACAATTAGGAAAGTCAAAATTTTCAGATTATTGGGGGTTTTCCCCCTAGAATTTGCGTGTTGAGTAGCTGGCAATACGGTCACCATGACTTTGTGATGTCCAAAAACCTATTTACTCAGTATTTGCTTATTTGTCATTAAAAGTTTTAATGACAACAGCAACTGTAAATGGCTGGGACTCCCCCCTGGTTTCAACAGTAAAGCCAGAAATGAAGAGAAATGAAATTCTTTCACCCTTGGCCTCTGAAAATTCCCTTTCTGGTTGCACAGCACTTGTTTTTGGTTTGTTGGTGTCACTGAAAGCCGAGCAGGTAAAGGCTCAGCCTTTGTATTTGGCATTGCTGTGATGCATCTCTGTGTTACCAGGAGATGACAAATGCTGGGTAACAGGGCAGTGTGAGCTCACAGATCACCAAGGTTTCCACTGTTTCCCCTCTGCTTAGCTACTCTCAGCACATCTGCAATGTCACCCACCACAACACAAAGATAATTTCTTTGGAAAATATTGTGAAGGAGGAATATGAAATAAAGGAACAGTCTTAAGTACTAAGAAAACAGAGAGTTTTAATGTTTAATGCAACACATTTTATATAGTCTATTAGAACTGTTTACTTGACCTTTATTCTGTCTGGTTCTTCCTGTATTTTTAAAAGCTTTTAACCAGATGCACACAGGGCTGGCTGTATCTGGCTTTGGGGACTTTGAAATATCTTTGGTGGGTTGCTAAATGCCTTTTTCCAGCACTATATGAACAATAATAGCTAATCTCTTTGTCCTGTGCCTTGCCTGTGCTGCTCAGCAGCTGCAAGTGGGATGAAATGGGTGCAGGCTGTGCCACGAGTTCCCCTTTTTCCATCCTAAACATGCAGTTGACACAAACTACTAAATGTTGGTAACTGAGGATATAAGGAGTGTTTTTAAATAGCTGTAAACCATCCTGCAAAACGCTTGCCAAAAGTGACTGGAAGGATCTTTAAGCACGGAGGTGAAATTGCAGTGTATACCTTGAACTCAGAGCCTTGATGCTTTTTAAGGAGCCCCCGATTTATTTGTAAAAGAACTCTGACTTTTGACATGTTGTATCTGCTTTTCATTGACAGCACATCCCTAAAGCTGCTGTGCATAGAGAAGCAGGTACAAAAGCCCATGGCCCAAAGGAATGCTCATTTCAGAAAGAGCTGGGAAGGTTGGACTTTGTAGAAATAGGATTATAATGGCTGAGCAGCTTTGACCCAGACAGTGATCACAGCACTCAAAACCCTCCCCTGGGAATGAGCCTTTTGGAAACTGGCCCTGGATCAAAACGTTGCGGAAGTCCAGGACAACATACAAAATCCAGTTAAATAATCTAATAAATTGATAAAGGATTTGCTGAGACCATCTATAAATGAGGAAAAACTGATAGGGAGACAGGGAATTGAGTGCCACTGGGTCACGAGGGTCTTCAGAGGAATGGGGCTAAAAGCATCTGCCTCGTCATTTTGCAAAACATTTGTAGGGATAACTCTCCTGGTGGCCACAAACAGCTAGGAAATAGTGTGTGTACAAAATAAACGTGCTCTGGCTTGTCAGAAATCACAAACTGTACAAAAGAAACACGGTCTGGCTTGTTAGAAGTGATGTTTTGCAGTGCCTTCCTCCCCATACCACCTTGGCATTTTAAAAGTTTGATTTGTAGTCATCAAGTCAGTCAGGAGTGCCAGTGGATCACATATTTACACACCTCAGTACTTCTAAACTGACAATATGCACATCTGTGTAGCTGCTTAAAGAGGGATGGACAAAAGGCTGTGCTTAATGTTAAATAAATAAACGCATTTAAGGTACCCTGTGGTTATTCTAGACCGAGTTCAAGGGAGGGAAGCTTTGTCAGAGATTTTTTTATTTGCTTCCTATATATTTGAAAGAACATATTTAAAAAGTGGAATTGATATGTCAGCCCCCCAAACCGGCTCCAGTTTGTGACCTTGCTGGTTCCCTGCCTGCCTTGCAGGGAAACTGGGAGCTCCAGCACCTGCAGCTCTCTGGGAGGAAGAGCCACCAACTTCCAAACCCCCACAGTATATTTTAAACTCAGTTTATCATAACAGGAGCTGGCTGAGAACCAGATGAAGGTAGCTCAGCTTGAGGATGACCAGCATCCTCTGGGGAGGACCTCACTGTGCCTGGAAGCATCTCAGAGCCCAGTATCCTGTCTCCAGGGATTTTAGGATGTCAAATGTGCCTGGCTTCTCCTTTATTTATTCATTCATCCCAAGCAGGGCAATCGAAAGGCACATCAAAAAGGTTTTATTGCTCTAATGGGTGAGTGCTGTGGCCAAGTGCTGTGCTCTCCCAGCTGGAGCTGGTTGATAGCTGGGGGGAACAGAGCCTAAAGCTGCACAACAGCAGGGCATGGAGAGACCCCCTGGGTGTAGGATGGAGCAAATGATGGTCCCCACAGTGGTGTCCACTGGAGAAAAATTAGTTGTGCATGTAGGAACTGGCACTGTAGAGAGACAGATTATAAGAAACTAAATTAAGTTGTCAGAAAAATGATAGTGTACCAAAAGGAGAAATATCCACCATCTCTGTGCTTATAGCCTGGGGAATTGTCTGTGAAAGGGAACTTACATTAATGCTTTATAGTGGAAATGTCCAACTGAAATTTATGACATCTTAAAAAATGATCTATGAGATGAATCTGTCAGATTTGCATTTATTTAATGTAAATGGGAAACCAGTGTGAAAGGGATATAATATGATGCAAATACCTGAGAAAGAAAAAATACAGGGGGGAAGTAATTTCAGTAGGAGGAGCAGACATCCAAGAATGGCTAAATCACTGCAATGTTAGTGCAACAAATTGGGACCAGCAGGTTTCTCTCAGTCCTGGCCTGTGCTGCACAGCTCTGCAGGATCTGCAGGCACCCACTTTGGCCCAAGCCTTAGAAGATAACACCCATTTTGGCATTTGGCTGCCCTGCAATCAGCTCCCAGATGAAGAGGAATTTGGTACCTCCTTCCTGTGTGCCACACTTGTGAGGAAACTGATACTGGGACAGCCACTGCAGCTGCTGCAGTTCAAACCCTTCGGGGTGGGCGTTTTCCACTTGGTGCTTTCCAGTCAGGACTGAGCTCAGGGCACTCTGCAGCTGGTCAGAGCCTCCTACCAGTGTTTAAGGATTAAAACCATTTTGTCATGGGTCTGTGATCATATATTTAGTTAATGTTCAACCGTATCCAATATTAAAGTTGTTCTCAACTCTTTCTCTTCCATATTTTCTTCTTGCCATCCTCGTGTGCCATCAAAATCATGTCACTAAGCAAATAATCATTCAACTTACTGACATAAGGAAAGCCAGATGCAAGTCATGGTAACATTGCACTGCTATTGGCACCTTTAACATTTCAAGTATCTGTACCAATTTCAATTCCAAGAGAAAAATTCTGGTTTCATTTCAATAGTTAATCACTGTGGACTTGCAATAAATTCCTTCCTTGAATTTGCTACATGGCTGGATTGATAGAGATAATGTGTCTTATCTGTACATGCCAGTGTCAACTAAACAGGGTTGTAGGTGCTTCAGTCTCTTTAGTGACTGCTGGTATGACATATATCTGTCACCAGCCAGGCAAGGCACAGCTGCTTTGCAGAGGGAAAAATTCCTCCACAGACCACCTGGAAAGTTTGCCAATTTGTGAATCAAGGGCACGTTTTCCCAGACAGAAGTCAAACTGGTGACCAGTAACACAGCTTCAGCTCACCCCAGCTGAGTGGCTGCCTTAAAAATCATGAGTTTCAGCGAGATCAGATAAAGCAAAATGATTCTTATGGTAATACTGCCTGAGAGAAAAATGGAAGTGCCCGGCTCAGCCGACCCCCCTCAAGCACATTGTCTTGAAAATCCTAAACCGCACAAAAGAAAGAGTTTTAAAAATAAAATCATGCTGATGCCAGGCCGGGTCCTTTGAAAACTTACTGCTTAGGGCAATTGGGAGGGGAGGAAGATTTCAATAAAAAGTGTGTGTGTGTGGAGGGGAACACAGGCTGTTGAATAAGCAATGAGATAGGCCATTGTCACAGAAAATGTACAGCCAGTAGCTAAAAAAAAGGAGGATAAGGACGATATTTCACTTTATGCCATCAAGCTCCAATCTCTTTGCTATGGTGTTGTGTACCCAGCCTGTTCAGAGCTCCAACATGCTCCATGACGAGCTGCCGACAGAACCTTCCTCCTCCCCTGAACACAAACTGCACCTCCCTGGGGCTGTGGTACCTGTGGGTGCCCCTGGTGATCCCAAAACTCCTGTTGGGAAAACACCTGGCTAGACTGGAGGGAGAACTGCAGCTCTGCTGTAAGTGCCGTGCGTTCTGATCCTCAGGGCTCCTCAGCCACCCTTTCTGCTCCAGGTGTTTGTTAGTACAGAAATGGTAGTGCCAGAACAAACCTTGGAACCAGGCTCAAAAGGTTCAGAACACCTTGGGCAGCTTAGTGGGATTCCTGGGAACTGGTGAATTTTGTCACCACGAGGCACTTTTGAAAATCTGATAGAGAACCAATTTACTAAATCTGGTGTGGGAATGCCTGAGTCTCCAGAACTTCCCTATGGATGCAGGATCAGACTGAAAATAAGGGATAAAGCCAGAGACTAGCTGAGAGCTGAGATTTACAGGAAATCAGTGCCTAACCAATGCCAAGATGCCACTCATTTCTATAACCAGCTGTGTTGTTAAGGCCTCTTACAAATAGAATCATATTCCCATTCTTAAAGGAACATCTTTGGGATGGCAGGAATTATGAGCAAAGGCAATTAAAACTTAACATCTCAACATCTGTCTCTACCTGTCCTCCTAATTTAGCAATTAATGAAATATATACATTGAAAACATCTTGATATGTTAGAGGCGTTAGAGGCAGCATGTTTTCTGTGATATTAATGTCTGTATTGCCTTCCCAATATGATGAGAAATACAAAGAACCAATAATAGGCTGTAGGTGCTGTGTGTTCATGGTAGTAATATGGAACTGCAAAGATAAATCTAATAGTCTACAGATCATGAAATATAATAATAGGTCTTCATAAAAGAGGAACAATACCATGATGTAAACGAAATTAGTATAATTGAACAGTTACATGAACTTGAAAGGGGGTAATATAAGTAAAAAATATCTTAAACATCCTTATATCTTAGGAAGGATGAAGGGACTAATCAGCTTTCTTTGTAAGCCTCTTTCAGGAGTATTCTTCTTTTTTAATAACATGAAAAGTACCATATAATAGTCTTGAGAAATAAAATCAGTCAGATGATAAGAGGTCTGTTGCAAATAAAAGGAATAAAAAATTCTGGAATTGTATCTTACAAATACTGCAAACCTTTGAAAAACAAACAGGTGATCAACTTCCAGGGCTGATGAAAGAAAAGCCAAAAATAGATTTAGTTTTTTTTTCCTTTAAGTGACAGAATTCCCAGTAATGTTGCTTTTGGTTCATCAGCTGCTCACCATTCACCAGGGCACTTGTTTTTAAATAGTTAAGGATTTTTTTTTCCGTGTTGCAAAATTAAATTTCTCCCATTGAAGCATTCAAGCTTGCACAAACAGCATTTGTAGGAGGAGAGGAAAAGATGCATGATGCCTAACCAGCGCTAATTTGCTATACCTATTTACAGCTGTGTTTTACTAATGACTATAGATACAGAAAATAACTTCATAATGGGACATAATTTATTACAAGATTATCTACATGTGAGAGTCTCTTGAAGGATCAGGGTTTCTGTGTGCTGTTGTGTATGGATTTAATAGAAAGCAAGCTGTGAAGATTAGTTTTTACTCTGTTATTTTTTTTACATCCTTACTTGAAGGCTAAAGAAATAATCTTTGGCGTGTTGAAAATAATGCTGCAGTTGTTGTAAAGGTCATTTTATTTCTTACTCACGAAATCCAGATCCAGTCTGACATAAAAGCAAAATGTTCTTCTCATGAGACCCCACCTGCAGAGCTGCCTCCAGCCCTGGGGCCAGCACAGCAAGGACATGGAGCTGCTGGAGAGTCCAGAGGAGGCGCCAGGATGGGCAGAGGATGGAGCAGCTCTGCTGGGAGGGAAGGCTGGGACAGCTGGGATAGTCCAGCCTGGAGAGGAGAAGCTTTGGGGTGACCTCATTGTGGCCTTGCAGGACCTGCAGGGAACCTGCAAGAAGGATGGAGAGAGACCATTTACAAGGGCTTGGAGCGACAGGACAAGGGGGGATGGCTTCAAAGTGACAGAGGGTAGTTTAGATTGGATATTAGGAAAAAATTCTCCCCTTTGAGGGTGGGCAGGCCCTGGCACAGGTTGGGCAGAGAAGCTGTGGCTGCCTCTGGATCCCTGGGAGTGTCCAAGGCC
>JAWWMP010000041.1:55669933-55700750 GCA_035047865.1 Dendrocincla tyrannina
AAGGCCAGGTTGGACAGGGCTTGGAGCAACCTGGGCTGGTGGAAGGTGTCCCTGCCCATGGCAGGGGTGGCACTGGACGGGCTTTAAGGTCCCTTCCAACCCAAACCATTCTGTGGTTCTACAGCCCTTCCCACAGGGAAGAGCCTGAACATGCCACCAGTTTGTTCCATGAGTCAATGCCATTCAGATTTTTGTCACCACCAGGATCAGCATCTCTAAGAGAATGCTAGACAAGAAAAGAGAGGCAAGAGAAAGCTGGATGGGAAATAAGGTCTGAAGAGCTGGGCAAACCAGCTGCTGGATGTGTGTAGTGATGTTTGGGACATAGGAGAGAGCAAGATCTGAGGATGGATCTCTTTGGTGCAGATCAGCAGACAAGAACCATTCACTCTGAAATGAAGAGCCTGCAGCTAATTAGGACAGGCTTCATCATTATTCCTCTCTGATTTCACAAAGCCTACATGTTACTCCTGTCTTCAGCCTTTAAGAACAAAGCACCTCTTCACAAAACACTTGTCTCTCAGAGTGAGGCTGAGCTTACTCTTCATTTTGGCAAATCACCAGACCTTGTACTTGCAGCCTTTTATTGCCTTCCTCTTTGCAGCATTCAATTTTGTGATACTTGTGAACAGATTTGCCTTTAGTAACCTGAAAATTGTACAGCATGTACTTGGAAATGTTCTCGAAATCAAGGACTTGTAATTTTAAGTTCTGAAATGGTACATGGACAGTAAATAAAGATAATCTGTCATTTTCAAATGCCTCTGCATGCACGCAACTGAGG
Organism: Dendrocincla tyrannina; assembly: GCA_035047865.1. NCBI lineage: Eukaryota > Metazoa > Chordata > Aves > Passeriformes > Dendrocolaptidae > Dendrocincla > Dendrocincla tyrannina. The sequence goes on from JAWWMP010000041.1 coordinate 55,670,718, forward strand.
GAGACTTTGGAATGCAAAACTTTTGTTAAAACAAATCAGGAGGCAGGACCAAACGTGAGGCAGGCAGGAAACTCCTCTCTAAGAAATCAGCTAATGGTTTGCATACATAACTTGATGTACAAATAATAAGCCAAACACTGCACTGATGTCATAACAAAGTGTTCTGCGTTATTGTTTATGTGACAGACCATCTGTTTCTTCTGGAGGACACAAGTGTCAAGACCAAAACTGTGAAAACAGGGGCTACTTAAAAACACAAAACAAGGGGGAGAGTCAAGCCCTGCACCATGGAGTGACCAGAACATCCAGTTCCAGGGGAGCAGCGACAGTGTCCACCAGTGGACACCCAAGCAGAATCACAGAGTATTCTGGCTTGGAAGGGTCCCACAAGGATCATCAAGTCCAGCTCTAAAGTGGCCCATACAAACCCCCAGCCTTGGTGTTTTCAGCACCACGTTCTAACCAACTGAGCTAATCTCGGGTTCAGCCTTCAGACAGATTTTTATTTTTTTTTAGCAGAATCAACAGAATTCTCTCGAACCAACTTTCCTCTCTCAAGCTGGTTGAAGCTTATGGGGACACCACGCTGCTCCCTGTGACATCTATCACAGCAGGCAGACACACAAAATCTGAGTAGAAGATGCTGTTTTGGTCATTTCATTGTGATTTTGTGTCGCCTTTTCAGCCATGCCATGGTGCCTCCAGCCCTAGGCAGTGTCTGAGCTCTCACCCCTCTCCTCTGCACCCAGGGCTGTTGTTACTCAAATGATATTCAGCAGACAAATAATTCCCCCCATTCCCTAAATACCCCTTGACACACCTTCCCTGTTTAATGCCAGGCAGAGCAACTGGGAACTTCACAGGATGAAGGCTAAGCAAACAAACGAAAAAATCAATAATCCATGTATACAACTGGAGAAACGTGGGTTTCTATAAATAAACCTCCAGCTGTGTGGCTACAGGTCATAGGCTGGGGCGTCAATACCATTCATGCAGAAAAAGCAGGTGTGTGCACAGGGTAACTCTGAACAAATACACTTTGGAGAGTGCAGAAGAAAACATTTCAAACCAGCTGAGGCAAATGCAATCAGTCCATAGGACCCCACAGTGGATTACTTATGAAATCAAAGATTAAAATGAGAAGAAGCAGAAAAATGCACACTGAGGTTAGGAAGCGTGTGTATTTGAAACAGAGGGACAGTTGCATAATTCAGTAATAAAAAGCTTTTACTAAAATTTACTTAAATTTTACTAAAATTTACTTAAATTGAGGTCAAAAAACAAGAGCTTTGTGCTTTTAACTGAGCAAGAGAAGTTGAAACCGAAATCATTTACAACAGAGAACGGGTACAAGTGGCCTTGTGGGTGTAATAACAGAGCAAACATTGTTTCCATCACTGATTCATAGAATTTAGCCCCATTGTGGACGATCTGACGTGCAATTTGATATGTCTGTCATGTTGTTATTGCCCAAAATGCATATATGCTTTTGTTGTTAAAAAAGCCTCTTAAGATTATAAACAAGATATGCCATCAATTCTGTTACAAAGTAAATAACTACAAAACCAAAAAATTTAAGTCAGAAGCTAGAAAAATGGGAATTAGATTGGAAACAAGAGCAAATTATCATAGGACAGTGACTTTTATCAAGAGAAAAAAAAACCTGTAGTTCTCTTTTTTGTTCCCAGAATTTCTACAAGTGGGTAGTAAGTAGTTACAAAACCTATTGAAATTAAACCAGGCGTACATGGATCCCTGGGATCAATGGGGCACACAAGTGACTAAATGCACCTTTTAAAAATGAATTCACCAAGGTGAAAAACATGACGTTCTCAGAGTTCAAATTCATGGTTTTCTTCTCTCATACAATATTAATTTAGCCTGGTTTAGGTTCAATTTCTCCCACCTGTGTGCAGTGTCACCACGAGCTGGCATTTCACTGTGATCTCTCAGTGCAAAGATTCTCTTCTCTTGTATTAAAATAACCCAAAGCAACTCCAGCTGCACTCCGCAGGCTCAGCTGTTTGCAAAGGCAGACACAGGAACGAGACAAGGCAACACTTCCCTCCACCCTGCTCTGCCAGCAAGAACACTTCAGATTATTTTATGCAGCAACAACAGCTCCCAGCTGCTTTGGTGGGAATTAGTCCCAACCTCTGCTCATTCCTAAAGGGACAGAAAACCTCCAAAAGATCCATGAAAATTTGGCCCTGTGGCTTTGGCCTCTCTATTTTGGTATTTTTAATTTGCGTTAGCTGAAAACACACTGTACTTGTAAGGGTTCAATGACAAATAAGCCAATAATATCCTTCAGAGCTTAAAACTTACAAAATAGAGACATTTAAAGCAACCAAGGCCAAATTAACAAGCATTAGAGTGTCTCTAAAACCTGTGTGGTAACGCAAGCACAGTGGAGATGAATGTTCCCCTCTCAAAATGGAAGTAATTATTCCTCAGATACGGTGGATTTTAAGTATCATTTTTTTTCCTAAGTGCAGCTCCTTACCAGAATGTAAGAGCTGTTAAATTACTGACAATTCCATGTATGAGACGTATTCCAGCCCAGCTCAAGGATTATCTGAACAGCAGTATGTGAAGAGGTATTGAATACCCTGCTGAGCACCTTGGGTTGCTTTGCTTCGTGAAAACTGGAATTGATTCCACCCTTGCTGCTGATTTACAGACCAGAATGGGACTTCAGTGACACCACGGGCAGAAGCATCTTTTGTGTCCCTCCCTGCTGGTGCCTCCTCCTAAAGGAACAGGGTTTCTTATTTAGCCACCAAAACTTGCTGTTCTGAGTTTTCATCTTTGAAGGGAAAATATCAGAAGATATCAGAAAAGACCATGCCTTTATTAAAGTCAAATACTGAAGCCAGCAAAGTTGGCAGGGAGGAGATTTAGTTCAGAGAACAGTATTTTCCAGACTACAACAGCCAGGAGGCAGCTCAGGGAGCAGAATTTCCTGGGATAGCTGGAGCTATGTGGCAGTTTTGTGCTTTGTTTTCTTAAATGCTGCCCCTTTGGTGGTTCTCCTTAATGAAAAATTATTCAGACATACTGGAGTAATACTTTCCTTCTAATGTGATAATTACTTCCAATTTGGTTTATAACTGCTAATCAGAAAAGGCAAATATCTTCCTAGGCATATGCACAAATATTGCTGTTTAGAAAATTAAACCACCGATACACTACCCCTTTCTTGCTTTATTGGGAGCTGGGAAGAGCAGAACATGTAACACAAGGTTTTAACATTACTTCTCCTGAAGAGATAAGTACATTAAGACAGATCTGTAAATGGTGAGCGAAAGCTCTGCATGATCAAAACCAGCACATCAAAAGACATGGAGCAATCAGATATTCTGAATAAAGGCAAAGATGGAATTAACTAAAAATACAGTCCCCACATGGAAAGAGCAATGAATACAAGATCATTAAGCCATCTGCATAATCAGTGCGAATGTGTTAAAAGCAAAAAGTAATCTCTGAAAAGTCCAGAAATGAGCCACGTCTAATTGAGAAGTTGTTATTATGAAATACCTAATTGTTTGGGAAAAAAATTGCTTAGCAGGATCAGGATAATGGTGGAAAAAGGAAATTTCCAAACTCTTTGTTTCCATTGTGAATCCAAGAGCACCTTGCCCAGTGTGGCAGCACCTGGGTAAACAGACCCACTTTGGCTCTACATTCGTGGCTTTAAAAAGCGAAAATGTGCATTTTCACATCCTACAATTAGTAGCTCACAGTAAAAAATAGCAGCTTGATAAGAACTTTCCTGTCATCATGAGTTATATATGTATTTATACATATTTTTGTATTTTATATGTATATATATTACCATGACATGTATGACAAGGAGAAGTGGCTTCACACTGACAGAGTTAGATGGGATATTATGATGAAATTAATTCCTATGAGGGTGGGCAGGCCCTGGCACAGGGTGCCCAGAGAAGCTGTGGAAGTGTCCAAGGCCAGGTTGGACAGGGCTTGGAACACCCTGGGCTGGTGGAAGGTGTCCCTGCCCATGGCAGGGGGTGGCACTGGATGTTCTTCAATGTCCCTTCCAACCCAGACCATTCCATGGCTCCAGGACATTTCTCCAGAGCACTGGGGACATTGAGTTCTGGAAGAGTGCAGGACCTTGACAGCAAACACTACAAAATGGGAACTGCTGAGCATCCCTTGTGCAGATCTGCCCAAAGTTTGATTGCAAATCTCACTCAGCAGCTCAGCTTTCTGAACATTTCTGAACAACATCCTATTTTGGAATAACAAATAAGTGAAAGCCTTTGGAGCAGCTTGGCACTGCTCCACAGCAGAGCCCAAACCTGCAGTTGGAGTGAAAGAGGGGGAATTGTGCCAGCCAGAGGATGGTCTGGCTTTGGGGACACACTCCATCTGCAGAAGGTTTGCACACCCAGTCCCCAGATTACCAAACCAGGCCATTCACAGAAGGCCACCACGGGCAGGTCAGCGCTGAGAGCAGCTTGCTCTGCCGCACAGGAGCAGGAGGCACTTGGCCAAAGCTCTGCTTTGCAGGAGTGCCTGGATTCAAGCACATCTGGCCAGCAGTTCAGGCAGGCCTGCCTTCTCCACCTGGCCACAAGGCTTCTAGACAAAAACAATATGCCAGTGTTTCCCTGGCTTTCATGCTAATAAATTGTGGAAGGAAACAAGCATTAGGAAGCAAAACAACATATAATAGCCATAGACAAGTACTGCAAAACAGCCAATTTGTCTGTGATTCAAATGAAAAATTACTATTGCTCTGCCGTCATTCGCTATCTTCTGTATCAGAACCTGTTATTAATCATATTCCCAGTTCAGACTCCAGCAATAATACAGTTTAATACCCAGCAGGAAGTGGGCTCATTGACATAGTAACCAAAGTGTATATATTTGGGTTGAATAATTGCCTTCTTTCAAGGGAGCAGGATTATGGAGCCATCACAAATCTTACTTCGACAAAAAACTCACTTTTAAAGAGACCCCTGTAGGAAGAGTCACTCAAGTGGGGGAAGTTAAGCATTAGATGGAACAGTGCACATTAAATGGCAATTAGAGACATTTCTCATTTTAAAAAAAAAATCAAACCAAAAGAAAACAAACTCAGAGACCCAAGACAAATTACAAATCAATTACCTCTTACTGTCAAGCACATGAAAATTAAGGCTTTCTTGACACCACGCTGTGAGCTGCTGGCAGGGGTTTTGCTATTCTGTGTAAGCAAATGCTTCCAGCCCTGGCACATTACACTGGCCAGCTCCAGACCTCCAATAACCCTCAACAGCAGTAACAAGAATGCTTGAAAATCTCACTCAAACTCCATAGGGTGAAAAATCATAATGATGAGAAACCCCCTCTGGTAAAATGGTCAGTGCTCGTCACTCATTGTCACAACCTCTCCATCCCATGGCCAAAGTATCTGGTTCACCAAGGTATTTCTGAAACCCCAATCTCTGGCTGCTCCTTTGCCTGAATTTGGGATGGATCTGTGCTGCTGCACAGCAGTTCAGTGCCTGCCTTCTCAGATAGATCCACGAGGAAAAGGAAACTCCAGTTCAGCTCCAGTGGTGACCAGGACTTGCATCGTTTAACTCCCTGTGACTCTCAAACTCCACGGAAGCAAAAGACAGGAGCAAGAGCTCAGGGAGAGGCACATAACTCTAAGGTGCCATCATTCAAATGTGGTGACACTGCAGTATCAGAACAGCGACATTTGAGCTTTGCTGAGACAGGTTTTTCAGAAGAGATCCCCTTGACCTCTGGGAAAATCACCGCTCCCAAAATCTGCCAGTGTCCTTCCCAGAGGGCTCAGGCTGCTCCTGGAAGCCTTTCTGGCCAAGAGCCCTCCCAGGAATGCTGAGCAGTGGGAGTGGGACCAGCCAGAAGACACGACAGCCCAAGTGGCCCATTTCCCTGTAATCTGTACTGAGTTTGGCTCACAAAGCGTAAATATTTACATCTGCTTTCTCCAAATTAATTAAACCGCCAGCAGTTGATTGCCAAGTACGTTGAGGGAAGTGTCGGTGGGGAATGAATGAGAGGAAAGACATTTTCAATGCATCAGCATTCCTTATACTCATCAATGACTTCTTTTCCTGCTGCTTTTATTCTCCTGGTGGATGCCAATCGTACCTTGCCGGTACTGCCTTCAGGAAGCAGATTTGTTCATTGGTTGTCTTGTTTACAACACGCTGCCATAAATCCACATCCGTGCCTCTAATTCTACTGTTCTTGTTTGAAAATGTGTTCCTTTTTGACAATAGATGATCATCCTCTCTCTGGGGTGTTCCTGCAAAGCAAACAAACAGCTGTGAGGCTCTGGGTGGTGTTTGTGAACAACAGCAAGGGCTCAGCCAAGCTCCCTGTGCTTTCCTCTGACTGTGCTAACCTGAGAACATTCTCCACTCAGAGATGCTGTCACTTAAAAGTTGGCCATAATGCACTGGAAAGGGATTTTTTTTTTTTGCCCTCCAGATAATAAAAGGAATAAAGAACTAGAAATATACTGCTATTTCTGTAGACAAAAGCCCACTTCATACACTTTCCCCCAAATTAAATGACACTTTTAAAAACGCCTCTCTAGTCTTCACTTGCCCTTCAGCAAGTGAAGAACTAACCCTTTTACTGCCCCTTCCCAAGGCTTCTGATTGTCTCTGACATTTAGAGGTGGACTTGGCAGTGTTAAGTCAGGCTCAATAGTCTTAAAGGTGTTTTCCAACCTCAGCAATTCTGTGATTCCCTGGACTCCCCCCGACAGCTGCTCTTCCAATGGGTTATATCCCATTTGGGAGGCACAACTGCTCCCAGTCTCTCACTGATGGTACAGCTCAAGTCAAAGACCAGCAGGACTGGGAACAGGTATGTAGACAGAGATAAGAGATAGTTGCAGGACACAGATCAGAAGTGAGCATTCAAAGCACACACACACTCTTGTAGTAGAATCCTTAATGCTTCCCTTTCTTCTCTCTCTGTTTTCTTCTCACCCAGGGGATGAATCCATGTTTTATGAAGATATTTCTATGCTACAGGGGTAAGGATGTAACTACAGAGTAGAATAGTCAGGGGAGACCAAAAATTCAAAGAACCATGAAGACTTGTTTCTTTTCCTCTCCGGGACCTACTAAAGAAAAATCATGGAGTGGGTTTTTTTTGTGTTTCAGTTTTTCCATTTTAACACCTCTATCCATGGCACAGGCTCTTCCTGTCAGGAGTTTCAGGAGTAGGAGGTTATTGAAGGACAGTGTAATATAGCACAGTGTTTTCAATGAAAACTTGTTTTCAGGTACTTGTCAAGCACCATCAATACATTTATTCTGGTCCTGCTGAGCAGCCAGTCAAGCACAGACCTCCAGCAGGGACTGCTGTGCTCACTGACTGGTGCTGGGGATGCTTTTATCATCTTTCAATGTAAGTCCCTAGCAAATATTTCTGGTTTGCTGCAGTCACAGAAAAACTTAGCAGTGCCCACTTGAATGACACAGCCCGTTACCAGCATGGAGGAAATAGAAACAAGCAAAGACAAATAATTCATGCAGACTGTTTTTCGTTAGGGTGAAAACCTGATTCTTGATGGAAGCCAAGCACTTCTTCAATAATCTAAAAAAAACTAAAACTAAGGATTGGGAAATATTTGCAGCCATGTAGTTCTATTGCACAGCACAAGTAGTTGACTTTCACACCAACAGCACCAGGTGGGCTCGGGCAGTGCCAAGGGCAGGTAAAACGTCCAGCCCTACCAGCTCTGGGTGAGCTCATTCCTGCCGTGCCAGAGCTTGGGTTTGGAGGAGCTTTGGAATTTTGCAGACTCCACCAGGACAGCGTGTGAGTCATTCTTTACCAGAGACAGGACAGGTGGTTACGTGTTTCCTACTGCTCTGCAAACCTTTCAGCTTCTCCTGCATCAGCACAGGCCTCAAAAAAGAATAGCTTTGTGGCCTTGTCACTTCTGAGTCCCCTTGTTCGAGGACTTGGAGAGGGAACAAGGAGCCTGTCCTTGTTTGTTACCAGTGACAGACAAGCCCCCTCAACAACACTTTGCTGTGTCAAGACATGGTATTTAAAATGTTAACCACCAAAACCAAGAGATTGCTGTTATTTTTCTCAGGTTTTTTACTTTCTAATCTGAAATCCTCAGTTGTTAACCTACAGCTTTCAGGACTCTTCCAGAATCACACATACTAAGAAAACCACTTTGATTGTTTTGTGGTATCTGAAGATAAAAGAATTTTTCATTTCAAAGTCAAGTGCTTGGCCTTCCCCCGTCTCTTAGACAAATGTTGTTTTAGAAGGCTCTGGGAAACCTTCTAGCACCTTCCAGTACCTAAAGAGGCTCCAGGAGAGCTGCAGAGGGACTTTTTACAAGAGCCTGGAGTGACAGAACAAGTGGGAATGATTTCAAGCTGACAGAGGGCAGGGCTAGATTAGTCACTAGGCAGAAATTCTTGTGCAGAGGCTGATGAATCACAGGGTGCCCAGAGAAGCTGTGGCTGCCCCTGGATCCCTGGGAGTGTCCAAGGCCAGGTTGGACGGGGCTCGGAGCAACCTGGGCTGGTGGAAGGTGCCCTGCCCGTGGCAGGGGGTGGCACTGGATGGGCTTTTAAGTCCCTGCCAACTAAACCATTCTATGATTCTCACTTCTCTCCCCACTAAGATGCCTCCTGCTTTTTTACAAATGTTGCAAAAGATCCAGGCTTTGACTTTACCATTGTTCCTGCTTAGGACACCTGTTGGGTAGCATGATAATACTTAATGCATTCCTAATTAAACCTCTCCCTAACACATAACAGTTTTCTTTTAGTAGATCATAAATGCTAAGATTTAAAGAAATTATCACCAAAAAAAACGATATATGTTTTCTTTCAGAAAGTGATCTCTGTGATTAAAAGAAATACTGAATTATTACAGACAGTATTCAAAAACAGAAGTGGCTTGAAGTGCACAGCAGGGACACAAAGGGCCTGTGATCTCCTCACCTGAAAGCCACATCTCAGCGTTTTGTCAGTGTGGGGCTTCTTATCCACGGCTAAATAGATGTTCTAACAGCACATGTGTGTGTTTTGCTTGTTGGGAGCCACACATGTGCAGCCTACTCGGGGTTGTTTGCTTGCTTTGAAAAAAATACATGATTAGGAACTCTGCCAACCTAGCACTTTACCTAGAGTAATTTAACTTTTTCAGTTAGTCTTGGAAAAATATGTTCTTTCAAGGCATTATTTGTTACTTTGGAAAAATGACATTCCAGGCTTATAAACAGTATAAGGAGTAGGATTCAGCCTTGCTCTCTGGTCTTTTTATAACTGAAAAGTACCCACAGCAAAATGTTTCCATCAGTAGAAGAGCTCAACATGACACATAAGCATAAATTGTAACCACCAGCAAATAGATGGCATTGCTTTTGTTTTCCTCAAGTTTGTTTCGGAAAATGAGCACGTGCTTTCATTCTCCTCCAAGCAAAGGGTAATATTTCCTGTAAGAGGACAAGTGAGCACTGTCACTGTGGGTTTTTTTTTTCATTAAAGCAGTATATACACACATTTATCTTAACCAAACACCTCTCATTTGAGAACTGGCAAGGAAATGAGAGATCCCCCATTCCTTTAGCTGCCTAACAAAGCAGTGTACGAAGGCAGGGCTTTGATACAACAAACACAGGCTTAGCCTGGGAGCAGATGCTGCAGCTGCAAGATAATTTTCCACAGCTTGGCATGAGGGTGTTAAATTGTTATTGAAAAACTGAAAAGGGTTGGGGAAGTGCTGCAGGATGAGAGAACCATATGAAATACAAGTCTTTAATTAATATTTAGCGTGATAGGAATAGCACATCCAGCTGGTCTTTAAAGTGATTTAATTGTCACCTGTCTGCAGTGCAGCAACCACCTCCCTTTTTCCTTTTTTTTACCTTTTGTTCATCAATCCCTGCAGCCTTTGACAGTGTCCACACGTTGCTGCAGCCACGGTGGCTGCCTGGCTGCTTTGGAAGCCATTCAGCAGTCACCACACTTTGGATGTTTGAGCACTTGTCAACCCTTCGAAAGGGGCAGAAAATCCCCGTTCCCTGTGAAAAAGGGACTGGTTTGTCCAACCAGAGTGATGAATGTTCCTCTGGCCTGTGCCAGGGTAAGCTGATCTAGGAGCTGTTTCTCCCCTGCCCTTGACTCTTCCTGACGTGGTCAGGAGCTATGAATAGCAAAGTGCTGAGGAGGTGCTTTGCTCTGTGCTGAGGGAAGGAGCTTTTGCAGAATGTCTTCACACTGAGTCATTTACCTTACAGCAAAATAACCTGACACAGCTCACAGGGTGGCTTTTAACCAAAGCAGCAGTGACACCTGGGCATTTTCAAATCCCTAAAGCAAAGTTCATCAGGTCACATGTGTGAACTTCAGGTCTGATTTCTCATGAGCCATACCTTCTTTCCTTTAAAAAACCCCCAAGTGTTTATGGGGAAATGGTGAGTTTCACAAGTGAAACAGGGTTCTATTTGTAAAAGAAACCTTTTAGGCATTACTGCTCTGCCTGGTTCCCCAGGATGTTTTGTCTGACAGGACTTTCCTACGTCAGTGCTTCCCCTCAGCTGGTGCTGGACATCAGGCAGAAGAGAAAGACTTTGGCCAACCAATCTCTCTCAGAACTGAATACAAACCTCATGAAAATCCTGGGTTTCCTTTTCTGCTCATTTCAGTGGGCTGTGACTCTGCCTCTCAGAGCCTGTTTAATGAATGCCATTAGTGTTTATATGCACCAAGAGAAGGCTGTGCCTTGCAAGCTTTTTACAGTTCCAGCATATCAAGTGACAGGATAAGCAATATCCCTCCTAATAGTCTTTCCTCTTAATTCATTATTCTGACCTAATACAGATTTTTCTGTATAATGGATGTTTTACAGAGGAATATACTTAAGTAGAGAATAAAATACCTTGTAGACAGAAAGTCCAATTTGCCTTAAGAAGCATGAGTTGTAATTCCTCGTGCTGGGGTTGTCTGCTGAACAGCTTGAGACACAACTGCATCTCACCAGGCGCCCATTCCCCTGTCTGTAAAGGGGAAACATTTATCTGTTCCCCCTCTGCAGAGTGTTCAGAGATAAAGCTGTAGGGAGAGCAGGCTTTGCTCAAATGCACCAGATCTCGCTATCTACTAAACACTGTTTATCATCAGGATGGTTAAATAACAACCATGTTTACATTAATCATATACATTACTCCCAAATCTTCCCACCCTTGTGTCTTTTCTCGCTCAGGACTTTGTATTTGCAATCCCAGTGATTTTATTGAGGGTGTGTGGGGTGATTCCCCAAGAGCAATGGTTCATGTTTATATTGAAAACTTTGCATTATCTGTGACTGGTACCCTTCAGAAAGCCTCTCCTGTGTCTATATTGCATAGTGGGCATGGTGGTATTTGGTCAAAGCCTGGACTTGATGATCTTGGAGGTCTTTGCCAAACTTCATCATTTTGTGATTCTGTATTGTGCTCTTGAGCCATCTTACTTAGCTGAGGAGCCCCTTAGGAAAGACAGAGAAGTCTCCTGCTTATGGAGAGCTCAAAAAGTGTGGAATGGCCATGAGCGAGGCAGTAGGAGCTTTTTCTTCATGGGTTTGTGTCTCGTTTATGATCGCTGTGTCAGTGACCTGAAATGACTGCATGGCACGTGACTTCCTCCTCAGACAGTGGCCAAACTTGACATTTATTTTGTCATGAGCCTCAGTTGAAACAAAAGATGAGAAGCCAGGAATTACGAAGGAGTGCTTGCTCAAATCCATACCTGGAAAAGAACCTCTGGTGTGCACAAGAGCTACAAACACCTTCATCTCGTTGTCCTGATGATTAGTGCTCTCTCTTCCTGCACGCAGTCCCTGAGGTGGCTGGTGCCAGCAGAATAAACCAACACTTAACCCAATAAATCACTGCTTTCTTTGCAGAGGAAGAGCACTTTGTAGCAGTTCCCTCTCTGGCCAGTGCAGCCCAGAGATCAATTTTCCACAGGCTGTGTTGGACCAGCCCAGTGGAGAACTGGGAGCAACAACTGCAGGGTCACCAGACCCTGTGGGTCACATTTTCTTCTCCTGGCCAGAGAGGGCACTGCCACAAACTGCTCTCGCTCTGCAAAGAAAACAGTGATTATTTGGTCGAGTATTGGTTTATTCTGCTGACACCAACCAGCTCCAACCTCTTGCCACCAGAGAGCCTGCAAGAGCCAAGGCACCGAGGGCACTGCCCAGAGCCAGAAGGGAGCCCCCAGCACTGCTGCAACGGGGGAAACAGCACTCAGCGAAACGATGGGCTGGATTCTCAGTTTGTGTTCACTTCTCTGTCTTCAGAGCTTAGAAATTTGCATGCTATTCCAGTGAATAACTTTGCAGTTCATAAATCAAAAAGGCACTTCTAAACTAGAGCTCATGACAAGTGGTAACTGCATTTTAACCAAAGCATTCAATGTCATTTGATGGAAACCTTGTAACCATTTTTCATTTTCCTATACAAGTGACAAAAGTAATTTTCCCTGTCTCAGATTCAGTGTTTGGGGTTTTTTTTAATTTTCTCCCCGCCCCTGCTATTTTCTACACTTATAAAAGATAGAAGGTTAAGGAAAAGGAGGAACAAAGGAACAAATATAAAATCTTTAGTTGGTTATTCTTGGCAAAAACATGTAATCAGTTACTCAATTTTTTATAATTACTTTTAAAAAAATTGTTAGAAGAAATTATGAAACCTCAAGCTAGCTAACTCTGAGATCCTTAACAAAGAACTTAAAAAAGGGAGAAAACTCAAACTGAAGTGGATAAAAAATAAGACTTTATTACCAAGCATCATCTTTTTATTTGGTTTATTTCTGTTGCCACTTTTTTTTTAACACTGTTTTAGTGAAAAAGCTTTTTTTAAGTGATGGAGATGTGTTGCATTCTGTTATGACACACAGCAATTTATAACTGCTTTCTATTCCTTGTGGATACACTTCTCTTCCATATTTCACTTGTACCAGTAGTTGTTGAGAATAAAGGAAATTGGACAGTGTTGAGACATAATACAAGCAGAATGATGGATTTCATTTCAATGAAAAGCCACTTCTGTGTTTTAAAGAGCAAAACTACGTCTGTCTCATGCCTTTGAAATTCTTTGACACGTTCAGGAACGTTTCCTTCAAGATTTTCAAGTAATTTATAGCCTGACCTAAAAGAATCAGAGTTGATGGGAGTCTTTGCACTGACATTAATGTGCTCTGAGTCAAGATCTTGGGCCTGAGGTTCCCTCCCAGTTGTACCAGTGTTGTGCAGCCCTTAATTAAATGGAGACACTCAAATATGCAGTGAGCCACCCACAAGATCCCAGGGTGGCAATAAGGGTCTTAATACCAGAAAGAAGGAATGGTTTCAGCTTTTGCAAATGAGCCCTTCTAAAGTCATCCCAGATCCAGGAGGTGTTTGGTCCCTGAAGGGGCTCAGCCTTGGCTCAGTGTGGTGCTGTGTAATTCTCAAGGCTTTTTGTTTTTATTGAGCAGTTGTTTGTATCAAACAGGGTTTAGGGAAGTGGAGGAAATGCTTCTCTGTCTCTGGTACCTGATATGTGTTACCCCAGTTTCCCTTTGCTGTAATCAAGTCCTCAAGTGTAATAAATGACAGAAAATGGTCTCACCACACTGAGTGAAACTAATTGCAGTGACTAAATTTAAATATGTCCTATCTGTTTTTCTAGGATAAAGGTCTTGCAGGCCTTGACTTTCCTAAGTATTCAGGCATCCACCAAAGTGATGTTCTAGAAGCTCGTGGCCAGTAAAGATGTAATGGACCACTCAGGCACTGGGAAAATGCAGATTGGGATCTCTGTTTCTGAACATGCCTCTCTGCACTCAGACAGCAAAAAGATGAATTTAGAGAAACCTGAGCTGCCACAGAAACTTCCAGGGTGTTTCCCTGGCAGGTGTCAGGGGGCAGAGAGCCTGTGGTTCAGGGCAGCCCAGCACAGGCAGTGGGATCACCTGTCTCCGCAGGGCATTTATGGGCACAGCTCTCTGCACCCCCCAGTGGGACCATCTCACCTGCCCTGTGAGATCTTCAGGGTGCAGTCACAGCTACTGAGATTCTTGAAAAGCTTCTTTGCTGTTCACTGGCATTACAGAATCTTCAACCCTACATACCCAAAGCACAAGATGTCCTCTTCTGCTATGTTCTTTTCCCTATCTCCACATACGTTTTTTCCCCATTCTACCAAATTCTATTGCTTCTACTGGAAAATATGCTCTGGTAGTATAAATCATGGTTGTATACAGTACAAATCATGCTTACATAAGATTGCTTTCCTACTTGCATATTCATAATGATGTTGAGAAGTAAGGAGCCATTAAAGCCAAAGCTAAATGAAAATATTTCACATTTATAAGCAATGTTTGTTCGGGTCACTAATAGTGTGCAGCTCTTCTTAGCAAGCAGTGCTGGTAGATCAGAAATTTGCATTAACAGCCTTGCTAATAACTTACTCTAATATCCCAGCCCCTTCCCAGGAGCTCTGAATCCATATAGTGAGTTAATTGCCTCTTGACTGCAGCCAGGAGTTTTGAAAAGGAACTTTGGACTAGTCAATGTTTCCCTGATTTTGTTTACCAGTAATTGTCAGTGACAGAGCTTAAGAGGCTGGCACACTTCACTGCTAAGTTTCCCACAGAAAAAAAATACATATCTGGTCCTTTTGATTTAAGTTCAGGCTGTCAAGGAGAAATGTAAGCTGGAAGCCACAAAATGTTATGCAATAAAAAAAAGAAAAAAACACCCAAGAGATGGTTTACAACTGTGAAACGTAAGTGAGTTGAACAGTACTTAAAGTACAATTACACTCTTAGAAGTGACTTTGGGGAAAGTCATGATCTGTCTGAAGAGTTCTGTTACTCACACTCATCTGAGTCCTGTCCTGGTTTAGACCAAAGTTATGTGTCATTTTGGCGTCACTTTAAAAGTCTTTTTTTTCCCCTAGCATATAATTCAAAACATTTACTCAGTCTTTTGCCATGAATGAATTTACACTGATAAAAATTGAGTGTACCAGGCTAAGCAGTGCCAGTTCAAGTTCTAATATTTTCCTGTCGTTATTTTTACCTTTGTACACACAAGTATCTGCAGATACAGAATCATGGAATGGCCTGGGTTGGGAGGGACCTTAAAGTTCATCTCATTCCAACCCCCTGCCATGGGCAGGGACACCTTCCAGCCCAGGTTGCTCCAAGCCCCATCCAGCCTGGCCTTGGTCACTCCCAGGGATCCAGGGGCAGCCACAGCTTCTCTGGGCACCCTGTGCCAGGGCCTGCCCACCCTCCCAGGGGGAAGGATTTCTGCCTAAAATCTAATCACACTTAGACACATTCCATTCCTGACTTTAAAGAGTCTTTTCAACACTTTAGATAGAAATTGCAACGAGACAATCCTCAATTCTTATGTTGTTACTAAAAATAATAATGCCAACTTATGAATGCACTGAGTGTCTGTGATGAGAGATGTCAGCTCTTTACAAAGCATTTTTGTAGTTCTCTGGTAGTTCAAAATTCTAAAAACACTTGAGAATCCCTGGGAAGTCAAGTTTAATTCAGCTTCTCAGCACGTGCAATTAGTTGGTTGCCTTAGCTGCTCCTCAGAGGAATCTCTTACATCCAAATTAGGCTTGAGCCAACACATCTGGCGTCCCCAACCCAGGAAGGACATCAACCTGTTGCAGTCCAGAGGAGGGACACCGAATTGATTAGAAGGATGGAGCACCTCTGCTATGAGGAAAGGCACTGTTATGTTTAACAATGACATGAAAATTGAGGATTCTTTCATTGAAATTTCAGTCTAAAGGAATGGAACACGTCCAAGTGTGATGTCTCAAAATTCAAATAAATGAAGGGACACTCCGCGAAGATTATTGAATTCTACTGTGCATAAGCTGTTTTATTCTTTTGAGAAGGCAATTTAGATCTGGCATATATATATATTGTGTGAAACATTTTCCAGCTCCTCTGTAAGATGTGTGCAGCAGTCCTGTCCCCTCCAAAGCCTGGGAAGAACAATTAGTGTGCCAAAATTTTCCCTGACAGTGTTCTAGGTGCCTTCAGGTCTTGTGTTCTGTTTACCCCATTCTTTTTGCTCCAAGATCTGTATAGAAATTTTTCTAGTACAAAAATCTCATTTCGAGTGTTAAACCTTCTTTCTACATGAACTTGATAAGGGCTTTGTTTCCACCATCTCTGCTCCAGCAGGAATGGGGCAGGGGGGAGCAGGAGTGAGCTCAGTTCAGAGACAGCCCTGCCAGCCACAGGTGCTCCCAGCCCTGCTCACACCTCCCTCCCATCTGTTCCCTCGGCTGCCAGACCTTGGCTGTGACACTTTTACTGCACCATTAATGCAGCAGTGTGCACCTACAGGGTTTGAGTCATCACACACAGGGGTCTGGCAGCAGTTCCTGAAGCCACAATCCTTGGGCTATGTACTTCTAAGACAGATACAGGTGATGTATCTCTGAGACCTGGAAAGCCTCCTTTTCCATTCACAGTGGTGGTGGCAAAGGTGTCTGTGCATGACAGGACAGCCCTCCTGGGATGGCTCCTTGACAGGGATAATGTGGGGAGCTTTCCCCAGTCGTGCAGACAGAGAGAAATCAAGGTTACCTGAAGGGAATTGCCAGGGTCCCTCAGGCTTTCCAGTTTTGAACTGTCAAGCCGTGGCAGTCCACAGCCACCCTGCTCTTCGTTCCCCTCATTATCGTTTCATTCTAGCTCCTCTTCTTCACATGGGTTACTCGCTTCTCTCTGAGATGCCCATATTTCATCTCTACATACTGGTCTTTTTAGGAAAAAAAAAGTCACCACAGATTGCCTGAGCTCTGCAGGTTTAAAGCAGTTTAGAAATGTGATTTTTTGAGAGCTCTCTTACCTCTTCTCTGGACACATCTACAGGACTGAGGTGCTTTGTGCCTCGGTGCCTGAACTACACTGTGCAGATATGCCCATGCCCATACTCATACTGGGGCACATTTATAATCCCAATGGGATTATAAATCAAGGGTGATATATATCCATGCACTTCAGACAAGTATTCCAGCTTGTTAAACTTGCAGTCTCATCTTGGAATAAGTTTATAGCAGCAAACAGTAAAGTGCTACCAAATAAATCACTAATCGCAAACCCACCTCTCCCACTTCACTTCTTCCCACCTTCCAAATAAAAGGAAGGATCACAGTTGAATTTCCATCCTTTGCCAAATGAAAGACCACCTTTCAAGGTGCAAGTGGCGTGTTCCTTAACAGCAATGGCATTAACTGAGTAAGGTAAAGCCTTCAGTTTATCTCTCGGCACAGCAAAGCATAGTGACACAAACTTGTACTGCAGACTCATCCAGTTTATGTCCAGGTACAACACTCACCACCTTCCCCTTGTTCCTTCTGTAGACAGTGCTGTTCTTCCTGTTTATGTGTAGACTTAACTGTTTGGTAGCCCAGATAAGCGAAACAATCTGAATGCAAAAAGCAAAGTTGGTACAATTATGGGTTTGTTGACTCTTTTTCGAGCTAAGCACCACACAGCCCATTCTCTGTTCTTACACTCTTCCACACTGATCCATTATGTCCACCTGGTAAATGTCCTGTCCTTGTGGCATCTTCTCTTTGGATTTCTGTGCTTAGCTCTGCAGCATCCCCAGCTCTTCCCATGGTGCTGCATGGCAGGAGTGTAAGATCCTGACCATTCTGCCTCCAAAGTCTGTGTCATGTAAGACAACGGCAGCCACTGAGCCAAATTCCTCAGTGCTGGAGAAAGAAATGCTGGGATCCTTTCAAAAGAAGCACCCTAGAGAATTTGATGTTCTCAGAGTTGTGGTTGCACCCAGGTGGTTTGCACCCAAAGCTATCCAAATGACCAAATTTGTCAGTTCAGTATTGGGCTGTAAAAAGCTGCACTGTGACAAATTTGAATGGGAACTTGAAGTGCTGTGGTGATACTGATGGAATTGCAGTGGCTTAGTATGGCTGTAACAGGCTGGGTGTAAATCTCCTTGTCCTTGTCCAGCTGAGTGACAGAGCTGCTCCCTGCTCCTCTTAAACCAGAGCTGCCCAGAGCCTTGTGTGTTCAGAAACATAAAGACAATAAAAATATGGCTTTGTAATCCTCTACATGGGTATCCTCATTCCACAATACTCCTCTCTTTTCCTCTTCCCTTTCTGTTTTTTCTTTCCACCCGCCTTTTTCATTTCTCTTCCTCTTTTTCGTTCTCCTTTGGTCATCTTCACTCTGTTTTCATGCTTCTGACTGTGTGAATAGACTGTGTTTGGTCTACTATGTGTACATACCACATCATTCCATAGAGTGACAGCCAGTATAATTATAATGTTCATCAGAAAACACTGGCTGAGTAGACAAGACCACAGTAACAGCCTGGGTGCTGTGAGCTTTTACCCACTCACACTCCTCCACCACCATATCTGGGTCTTTCTTCAAGAGAAAAAGTGTCTTATCAGTGATGTCCCCCCTTTCCCAAAGGCAAACAATCAGCATTTCCTATGATCTAAGGCAGATATTTGACTCAGGAATTTACCACCGCAAACAAAAATAATTTCATCACTAACTAAATGATTAAAAAAGCAAATTTGTTCATCAGCATTGTTTTCTGCAGCCACACCTAAGCCACACTGGCCTTCAGAAGTTTGTGTAGGTGTTGCACCATATATTTTTATATTGCTCCTGCCCACTCTTGCTTATGTGTTGCTGTCCTTGAAGGGTTTCACAGCGCAGCAGCCCCGGCCCCTCTGATTCTCTCAGGGAGTTAAGAGCTCTCATTAACAGCTGCTGCACTGGTGCTCCAGTGCTCTATTATCTTATCTAACAGAGGGG
Source organism: Dendrocincla tyrannina (assembly GCA_035047865.1). NCBI lineage: Eukaryota > Metazoa > Chordata > Aves > Passeriformes > Dendrocolaptidae > Dendrocincla > Dendrocincla tyrannina. The sequence goes on from JAWWMP010000041.1 coordinate 55,689,566, forward strand.
GTTAGTGGCTATATTTAGTTTAATTGAAGAATGTCCTAGAAAAGGATTCATGACAATTTTTCTTATCAATACACCAGCTCCTACACAGAAAAAATTTTGAAAAGAAAGAAGAGAGGAAGAAAAGTTGATTGCAACCAAAAATTACTTCTGGCAGTTAGGATGGTGTAGCATTTTGTTGCTATGTAGGTTGTAGTTAGACACTTGCTGATGTGATCCTTCACTGGACATTTTTCTTTTAGTCATTTTGAAGCTAATGGTCCAAACCATGCTCCCTTCTATTGCAGTATTTATTTCCTTCAGTAATCCCACCAAAATGACATTAATTCCACTGTGGAGGCAGTGTGTTTATAGTGTATCACAAAACCTGACTTGTAGATAAAAAGGCTTTCCTTTGCCCTGAGTCTGTGAGAAGTGTTCTCTTCAGAGGGAAAACCAGCAGAAATCAGGCACGTATTGTTGACTGGCAGGAAATAACTTTACTGGCAGGAAGAAAATTGCATTTTCATTACCAGATTTCAAAATGGGTTGTTTTACAGCATCACAGAGAAATTTAAGTTGGAGAGGACTTGAGGAGGTTTCTGGCTCAGGGTGAGCTCTAAGATCATGGGGCACATCCTGACAGCATAAAGTATCAGGCAGAGATGAATTTAATCCATGGGGTGGTTAATTAATGCTGTGCCTTGCCTGGGTTCATCAGCCTGGATGAAAAGGAGTATTTTGTTAATGTGGCTCTATTGTTTCTCTCTCTCTGTGTCATTTTCCAATGCCAGCAGCTGTGAAGAGGAGCTCCAAGGAGGTGCTGGATGAGACACCACTCAGCACACCTGACTCTGCAGTGTCTCCTCCCAGTCACTAACACCATAATTCTGCATAAAATGCATTACTGGATCCATAAAGCAGCGTGCATTTGGCTGGGATAGGCTGGTACTGGCTGGTCTTCATAGGTTTGGACACTATTTATAGCTTCTGTGGATGGACATATGCAAGTCTCATGGGCCTGAATACTCTGGAATTGGTGCTTTCACCTTTTTTATTTGTTTGCCTTGAGAATGAGGCCAATTTTCCTGGATTTTATGGACCTCCTGAGCAACACACACTGCTTCCTTCTGTAACAGCCAGGGTTTAGTTCATGAACCTCATATATTTTCAGGAAGCTGTGTTGGCTGCAGCAGAGTTGATGCTGCAGGACCAGGCACAGTGTCCTCCTGTTGTCAGCTCATTTAGGCACCTCGTGGCTGCAGTTTCCAGCCCAGCAGGTGCTGTGCTATTCTCGTTTCCTACATGGAGGCAGCTTTCCCCCTCCTGCTGATTGTACTTAGCAGGGAATGGATGAAAGCACAATGAAAACTGTTTGGACACTTGGTGATCTAAGAGCCTGCTGGCTCGTGGCTCACGCTGTGAAAATGTCACATATCCTAATCCTTGAATCTTGGGCATCCTCAGTGTTGCAGCTCAGGGAAGGGGAAACAGCCCTGCCTGCAGCCTGGCACGGGTGGGCCAGGAATTGCCACTGGTGGTCTCATCCCTCTCTGTGGAGCTGTGCTGCTTCCCTGCCCCTGCCCCAGCTCAACATTTCACTCCTCCTTGATGTCTTTTCAAGGTCCCAAATACCCTTTATTTCATGGTCTAAACAATTAACATGCCCAGCCTGGCACACAGTGTCTAGATCTAAAGGCTGTTCCTTCCACCTCTGAATTTAGGAGGAGCTTGCATGCCCAAAATCTTGTCTAGTTTGTATCCCCCTGTTAGCACTAGTGTTTTTGTAGGATGGAGTTCATTTAACACCACCTGAAAACAAAATTTTGTGGGTTTGCACATTACTTTGTCTTCACACCCTTAGGAAAAAAAGAACCTAAACTGCTCTTAAAGTAGTGTTGGAGCTATTTTTATTAGCTGAAAACTTTTAAGAGTATCTGTCATTTTTTGCTAAAACAATGTTCTGTCTTTACTGGAAAGGACCATCTAAAGCCCAAAAAAGTTGTTTCTGTTCCCAAGGGGCCATTGCTGGGTCATGTTTTCACCTCCCCATTGAGGGAAAATGTCACCACCAAGGCACACAATAAACCTGCCTGCCAGAAAGCACCAAAACCTCACCATGAGCCTCAGCTTGTTCCCACACCACAACTCCAGGTCTTATCTTTGAAAGCTTGAAGTACATTAGACAAGTGTGAACAGTGTAATAATAGACTTACTGGTATGGCCATGAGAGCTTTGATTGTCAGGGCATTGCTCTGGTTGTCAGGGTATTCCCAGCTTTGCACGGGTCTTCAATGCATTCAGAAGTTAATACTGCCTGGAGAAAAGCCTAGAATGTAGTGTGAAAATAGAAATTTGCTTTGTGAACCTTAGGTTTTTCACTGGTTGTCAGCAAAACATGTTGCTTTGCTATCAAACAAAACTTATTAAGATTTGAGCTTACACAAAGGTGTACCCTGTGCATCATGTACTTACTGAAGACTGTCTGGACCCCAGAAGAGGAGCAGAGAGCTGGGATTGACATCTCTCCAGAAGCTATTTGGATCAGCTGCCTTTAAAAATCTCGATGTGATAATAACCCTGATAGTCAGAATGCTTATCCAGCTACATAAATATGAATGTGAGCCCTACATTCAGGCATAAATAACTCTCTATTCCTGGAGTTTTCTTCTGAGGGTTGTCAGCTAGGGAATTAAATTATCCAGTTATTTGGTTTGTGATGCTGAAGCAAGGCAAGACATGGGATAGTGAAGATGAGAATATGGACATTAATTGCCCAAATTCACCCCTCCTGGAGCATAATGGACTTTAGCTGAAGGCACACCAAGAATTATATAATTCTAACAGGCCCAGGAAATTTTCTCCCTCTCTCTGTGGTGACCAAGTCCTGGCTGTGCTTCACAGGAGCTGGCTGTGAAGTTACCTCCCAGGAAGTACCCACACGATAAGACTTCTGGCAATTAAAGCCCAATTCCCTGTCTCACCATGTTTGTGCTGGCAAAGCAGGGAGTGTTGTGAGTGAGTGGGTGGCAGGAAATGTGAACGATGAGCTGTCAAGGAGTTTGGCATGAGTGGGCTGCCTTCATGTCCCTGAATTTTGTCTGTCCACATAGCACCTTTCTAGAAGCTGCAGCATTATGCCAACCTTTGGCAGCTGGCAGTGACCCTTGAGGGATCAGGAACAAGCTGGGCATAATCAGAGCACGTAGAGTAGTCTATATTTTCTATTTCCAACCTACCCCGTGGGGTAGGAGATGGTGCTGCCATGTGTATGGTTCTTCGGGGGCATTCTATGAGGCTTTGGGGGGATCTGTGCAGGTGCACACGTTCTTTGCCCCCTCTGAGGAACAGGGGAGGAACACAGTCTGCCTGTAGCTGTTCACCTGAAACGCTGTCCTCTGGAGAGGATGTGAGCATTCACAGAAAGGATAAGTCTCCCCAACAGGCAGCAGGCTTTTCAGGTAGCTATCAGCAGCAATATCCACCCTGTGCCCATTTCAAATAAATGCAAACTATTAGATTGAATGATGCTAAGCAAAGACAAAGGTGGATAATTTTAAAGTCATATGAATTGCTCTATAAATGTCTGTTACCCTCAGCGAGGCTTTTATGCCAATACAAAATGCCATAAAGTATAGCAGTGTTCATTTGTTTCATTCTGCAAAGGCCAATTCTCAAGGCAAGACAAATGACAGATGAGTGGATCCTTGTAGCCAAATATTTGCCAAAAGGAAAATCAATCTTTTTTTTTTTTTTCTTCTCATCTCCCCCGCTCCTTGTCTGCGTTAGTTCAGCATTAGTTCACTTCCAAGCTAAGCAGAAGCCTGAAGTAATGTCCCTTATTTTCTGTGCCCCCATTCAGGCAGTGTAATACCTCCTGCAAGAGGTCAGGCACTGTTCTAGGAACTCTGGTTGATTTACGTGGCCAATAACATGGCCTGTAACACCAACAACTCCCCAAACACTACTTTTGAACCATTATCAAAAGGTGAGTCACGGAAATCATCCTGTGCCCGACCTCCCTTCAGAGAGTAAATCTCTTCCTTGGAAGGAGCACTTCTCATCCCTTCAGCATCTCCATCTGCTCTCTCCCAGTGTAGGATCCACCTGCAGATGCCTCCAAGCCAAGTGGAAGGCCGGGGGCTGCATTTCACTGGCTGTGCTGCACAAGGGTTGATGATTCAGGAGGTCTTTTTTTCCCCCCTCCTTATTTTAGTGCTGCCCAATTCCAAAACCACTTTACAGAACGGAGAACGGGATTTGGTCCAGACTGAGCTCTGGTGCAGTGGGAGTCTGAGGGTGGATGGCTCTGGGAAGATGCAGGCTGATAACATGCTCAGCAGCATCACCAGGGTCAGTGCAGTCCCAGCTGCACCAAGATGAGCCAAACCAGGAGGCTGAGCCCTTCTCAAAACCAAATTCACTAGGTCTGACGAGCCCAAAGGTGACCGTGTGAGACTGCACTTTTACCACCTGTACAGCTCAGCTCTCAGAATTAAATCAAGTTTTGCAGTTACTAGAAACTGGTGGAAAAAACAAGCAAACACAACCCCCCTGCAGCTTTGTTTAATCTCTGTGTTCCTTGGAAACCTCTGCTTAGTTTCCCTTCTTATAAAAGGTGACCAGTACTGTCTCACAGGTTAACCTTGCAGATACTTTACTTTGGGTGTCTAATGAATCTGTCATTCTAAATTTCTCCTGGAAGGCAGGACAAGGACAGAGATGTGCTTGCCAAATGCAGATTAATCCAAGATAGTAGCGGTACATCCAACCCATTTATAGTGAAATGGCTTAATATTAATCCCTTCATTAGTGGAGTAATTCTCTAAAAAAAGTATGAGAGAGAAGGCAGTTAAGAAGAGCAAAGTTCCAGGGCTTAGAAGTGAATCTTATGAGCAGTAATAGCCTTTTAAAGCTGTTGAAATTTAATTAGGAAGATGCTGATAATGTAAAATCACCTACAGAACCTGTGTCTCTCTGAGCTGAGCATGGGGAGCAAATCCACCAGAGAGGAAATCATCTCTTTGGAAACGTCTGGACCTTTTAGGTGCTCCTTTGCATATCAATTTACCCATGATGGATTATTAATTAACCCTCAGCAAGATGCCTTTTCCACAAATAGTTGCAAAGAAAAGAGACAGGGCGTCCTCTCTGGTCCCTGCGTTTGGGAAGCCCTGAATGTTATGAAGACTCAACTAGAATGAACGTTCTACATGGAGATCTGGGTATCATCCCTTGTTAACCCACCCAAATGCACAATAGTCCAAAAAAATGGAATGGAAACTTCACACAATATATACTGGAAAGTATCCACAAAAATATGCTGAAAAATACCCACAAAACTTTTCCATGATGTTGCTCCTATGAGAGGAAACATATCCCATACAGTAAAGGAAATTTGCTTCAATACATGATGCTTCTAATCTGAATAAGTGAGTTAAGACCTTGCTGGCACAAAAACAAGCTGTATTTTTATTGCTTTGTTACATTCAGGTTGTGTAATGCCCTTTTTTTTTTTTTAGGATGTTGATATTGGGTTAAGTGTTGTGAATTGGGTTCTGGGTTTGCCACTTTGAAATTATTTCTGCATTTCTCATCTCTTGATTTGCAGAGAAGCTTCCCTTCCTGCCAGACCTCTGCCTCACACTTCCAACCTTCACCTCCACTCCTTCCCGAGAGGAAACACCTCTGAACTGGAGGCAGACTGCCCTGTGTGAGTGTGTGGCAGGCTGAGAAGGGATTTCGGTAGCAGCAAACAAAAGGGCTGCACAAATTATTGCGTCCTCCCCCCGCCAAGGCACAGACACTTGCATGGGAAGGAGGAGTAGCAAAGCACAGCAGAAAAAGCAGCACCAAGGAACAGATCAGGACCACGATGCCTGCCTTGAAAACACAGCAGCAGTGTGATAGATTTGCCTACCTGCAGTTGTTGAAACCCTGCTGAGTTTTAGGGTCTTTTACGAGCTGTTTAATTGCTTTGAAAGTGCTCTGTTCCATATTAAAATAATCTTTCTCAAGATCGTTGGTAATTGCCCTTCTGTTTTGGTTCAGTAATTATTTATTACTGCAGTAAAGGAGGAGGTTTGATTCTGCTCCACTTGGTACATACCCCGGTCCCTACCCCAGAAACTCTTGTAAAGCAATATTCCTTCTCTGATGTCACTTCACCCCAGCTCTGACAGGGTAGGAAAAGTGGGATATCGCTTTATGACTTGCAATTGCTGAATTATCTCAGTTTCACAAAATTCTGCTTGCATCTGCGTTCATGAACCTTTTAATCTACCTGAAGCAAGAAGTAAAATCAGCTTTAAAAAGCTAAACACTCAGCATTTGTTAAAAAAAAAAAAGACTATGAATTAGCACAGTGCCCAGCTGATGTGCAGTAACATAAAATTCAGTACTTGGTTTGCTTTGGATTATGTGACCACAGGCTTACACTTGTCTTAGCATCTTAGCAGTTTTGTGCTGGGGTAGCTATTACAGGTCTTTGTATAATTATAGATATGTATAGATTAAAAAAGATAATATTTATATAGAATATTCATTGTAATAGGATATATTTCTTACATATTTATAATACTATGCATTATAATATATTATAATAAATATTTGCATGTCCATGGTTATACTCTTAAAACCTTAGTGCAAACCTTTCAGTATTTGGCTTCCTTTACCCCATAACAGTAATAATTAAACCCCCCCACAAACATGAAAGAAAGTAGGTGTAGGTTAGATATTAGGAAGAAATTCCTCCCTGTGAGGGAGGTGATACCCTGGCCCAGGGTGCCCAGAGCTGCTGTGGCTGCCCCATCCCTGGGAGTGTCCAAGGCCAGGTTGGACAGGGCTTGGGGCAGCCTGGGCTGGTGGAAGGTGTCCCTGCCTCTGTTTGTTTGTTTGGTTGGTTGTTTTGGGGGGTTTCTTTTTACTGTTTTTATGGAGTTGAGGTCTCACTGGTTAGTGTCCAGTTCAGTGTTTAGCCTCACACATCTCAGATACCACACATTAAGCTCCCCCATACCTGTAGCTCTGACTGGCACCTTGTGGAGCTCTTTCTGTCTAAACTCCATCTTCTGTTCTCCACACCTTTGCTGTGGATCAGGGTGCTTTGTGTGACAATTAGATTTTATGAGGTCTGTTGTCTCCCTTTCCCCTCAGTGGTTCCACACAAGCCACGTTTCTGTGTGACATGTGCTGTGACTGGGGGGTGGCCACTAACCAGTCCTGAACGCCCACACCACTTTATCCCCAGTTTTAGTCTTTCCCCAGCTCTGAGAGTCGCCAGCCCAGCAGTAAATCCTTGGCAGCTGACAGTGTCCAGAAACACTTTTGAGAGGTTTTAGAAAGAATCCAAAATGCTTTCCTCCTCGGGTAGTGCTGCCATCTCAAATCCAGTCTCTGAAAGCTCTGCTCACCTTCCTGAAAGGCCTTTCTGCAAGTTACTTTGTTAATAATGCATAAGTTAATTTTCCTATTACTGACTTAAAGCAATAAAATTTTAAACACTGCATTAATGTGTGATGTATGAGATGAAAGGTCTTAGAGGAAATTCATTCGGACTCGCCATTCATTTTCTACTTTTCCTTGCTGCCTCTGTTCTGTATCAGTGGGCATAAGTAATACTGACCAACCTTTCTTCTAGCAGATTTTGTCCTTCCCAGCGGTGACAGGGACCACTGTCAGCGGTGGCAGCAGCTGTACAGATGAGCAGAGGAGACCTTTTCACCCTAAAATCTGTGTTTGAGCATAGCATAGAGTTGAGACCTCCCCCAACCCCAAGTCACTGTGCCTCTTGCCCTTTCTAGGACATCTCTTGCAGGGCTGTGCAGCCTCACCAAGCTGCCTGAGCACTTCATGCTTTTCACTTTGTGCTGTTAAATGAATTGGGATTCAATTGCAGCTGCCACAGCTGCAGCATAACACAGACACAGCACTTGGAAATGCTTTGTGTATCATCATTTGAGAGCCCCTGCACAGAAGAAGATGAAGTCAGGGGTGAAAGCTCCTTCAGAGGCTGTATTGATTCCTGGGTTTATTTTGCAGCAATTGGGTCTGGTGGCTATTGAAAGCAATAGAAAAGATCCTCTTCTACAGACAGTACAACAGGGCTCTGTGTGTGAGGACTCTGCCAAGCTGATGGCTGTGCAGACCAAACCATCTCATTCATGGAGGAGCAGCATCATGCACTGGCACAGACAGCTGGAGCTTTTCCTTCTCTGTCCAATATGCTGCATTCCACACCCAGAGGGCATCCTTTGCTGGGAGAGGAAGTATTTTGCAAGAATGTTAAATGCAAGCCTGAGTATTTGTGTGATCCCTTGTTAGATTTTTGTGGTGGTGCTTCCTTCCCATCCTCAGGCCACACTATGCTTTCAGAGTGACCTAAAACACCATTTGTGACAGATTTTAAATGGCACATGCCCAAGTTTCTTTCCTTTATAACTCCATGTGGTATTGTATAATCCCTCAATGCTATCCTTTCACTCCCTTCCACCAAATACACTTAAAGAGAACACTTTTCCAGCTCCTTATCCCATCAGTGCCTGAGAAGGGGTCTTCAATCTTCTGTCTTAGTAAGAACTGAAACTTCATTACACACCTCCTAATCTGATTAGCAGAGGTGAAGTGAGCTCTTAAAGGTGGTTGGAGTATTTTTATTGAAGTCAACAGTCTGAGGCTGCAAGCTGTGTTGAGATAAAGAGCTGTACAAGGTCCAAGTGGTCCCTGCGAGGCACTTCCAGTGCTGTCCATGCTGATATAGAAAAGGGTCCCTGTTTCCCACCTGGAGACAAGCTCAGTAACAGACACACATCTTGTCCTCCTCCAGAAATGCTCCTAGAGAAGTTACCTCTCAAAATCATCAGTATTTTCTTTAAAGAAATTGGCAACCAGTGTTGGTGCCTGGCAGTTGAGTGGTTTTGTTCTTTGTTTGTAGCAAACATGTTGAAGTTGCTCCTGGTATAGTTTGGTGACAGAAGCAACAGGTTTCAAACCACCCACCTTACAGCCATTCACCAAATGGCTGGGGCTGCAGGGCACCCCCAGGGCTCGTCTGGTCCAGCACCCCTGCTCAAGGAGGGGGCACTAGAGGAGGTTTCTCAGGACCACATTCTGTTGGAGTTTTATTACCTCCAAGGATACCTCAGGCACATGGTGTGACTCCTGGGGATGTGTGGGGATATGGGTTGGACTCAATGATCCTTTTGGGTCCCTTCCCACTCCACATATTCTGTGATTCTATGATTACCTGCAACCATTCTGGGAAATCTCTGGTGGTGCTCAATCACACTCACAGTAAAGCCAAAATTCCTCAGGTTTAAACAAGTCTGGGGTGAGGAGGCTTCTGTTCAGCTCTCTCCCCACATCCCCAGAGCAGCTGCCTTTTCCTAACACACACCTTTCCACCTGAGCTTGGTTGCTAATACAGTGTTCTTTGTTACTTGTAAACGTAGCTGGATCTCAAGTGTTCACTGGGCTGTGAGAGAGTATTTCATGGATATGTTGTTCTCCTACTGAATTCAAGCAGCTTCCCAGCCTATATTTAATTTAGAAGTTGAGCAAACTAATAAATTCAAAGCAGGACACAGATGAATGTACAAAAATGTGCATGGTTTTCAGTGGAACTGCAATCTGAGGGAGCTTGCCCTGATCTCTTTCCCAAGCTGCAATGTGGCTTCGTGCTCATAAAAACCAGCCCAGTTTTGCTGCAAGTTTTATGAACTTCATTCAGCCTGGGAACTAACTCAATTTTCAGCCAGATAACATAATACCTAGCTAGACAGTGTGTGGGTGGGAGGATGGATATGTGGCAATGACATAGGTTTTCATATCTGTTTGAAGTAATATTTTAGAAAACAGGAACATTAATAATAGCTGAAAAAATGACTTCAGAATCAATTTTGTTCAACACAGTTTGGGTAGAATATCTGCAGCCCAAACCTGATGGGAGTTTGAGTCTTTGATGCCACTGCCTGGAAACCAAAGGTGAATATTCAGGGCATCCACCTGCTTCTTGGCACTCCCCCATATCCACTCACTCTTCCTCAATAGCTGAAACTTCCACAAGAGAGATTGCACGTTTTTTGGGGTCAATTTATTTCTGATAGATGATAAAAATCTCAATGCCAAAAAACCCCAAAGATGCTTATCAAGGAAATAACCAGTACAGTAGTGGTTATGCATATTTAACTCCCAATCAAATGTAAACTCACTATGTAAATGCACAACCTTCATAGAGCATTTTCATTTGCAGGGTGTTCTCTTTGGTTCATAAACCACTGGCATGTTAAAAATCAGTTAATGTAAATTATGTAAAAGTCCTTCATGCAGTGAAATAGTTTTCAAAATGATATTCATTGTCATTAGGACAGTTTTTCCACCATGAAATAATTTTTTTGAATGACTTCACTCAATAGACAAAAGTAGTGACTGCAATAATAAGGCTTCATTCCTGTGCAAGAGCTGATTGGAAAGTCTGAAGACAAGAGCTCTGTAATGGTTTAAATGATTGAATTTTGAATTGCAGAAAAGACTGTAGCTATTTTTGCCCACTGCAAAGCAAGCTGGTTGGGTTTTTTTGAGGTGCATTATCAAATTCTTTCCATAGTTCATATGTAAATTATATTAAAACTGTTGCATCCTAATTAAAAGGGAACTGTAGCTTCTTGTAATTACTGAAGGAGGAGAGGTTGTCCTTCAGAGATTTTTTTTTTAAAACTACAAAATAGGCAAATTTACTTCTGAGTTTTTCTTCACTGCAATTTTGTGCAAAATATTGCCTTTTAGCATTCTTTAAAAAAACATATATTGCAAAACCCCAGGAAATGCTTTTTCCCCCCTCCTTTCTAAAAGATCTGCCACTGTTTTGAGGCCCTTTGTCATAGTAGGGGAAAATATAGCAATTCCTAAATAATTCAGTTGTATGTGTTTACACAAAAGCTTGAGGGAAATTAATGAGATGTACCCAAACACTTCCAGTATTGCTTTGCACCTCCAGTGTCCCAGGGCAAAATAAATGTGTGGGTCAAGAGCTGTGGGCACTTGGTGAGAATGATGACAGGATGTGCTGAGCTGGAAGGGACCCACCAGGATTGAGTCCAACCCTCAGCCCTGCCCCACACCAGCCCCAAGGGTCACACCCTGTGCCCCAGAGCATCATCCAAACCCTCCTGCAGCTCTGGCAGCCTTGGGGCTGTGCCCACTGCCCTGGGGA
>JAWWMP010000041.1:55700850-55724753 GCA_035047865.1 Dendrocincla tyrannina
CCCCGAGGCTGCCAGAGCTCCAGGAGGGTTTGGATGATGCTCTGGGGCACAGGGGGTGACTCCTGGGGATTGTCCTGGGCAGGGCTGAGGGTTGGACTTGATGGTCCTGGTGGGTCCCTTCCAGCTCAGCACATTCTGGGATTCTAAGTAAAAAGTGGTTTGTTTATGCAGCGGCACCGCTGGAAATCCTCAGGCCTCAGGGAAGGCACAGTCTTAACACACCTTGCTGTGGGGTAAATGACTCAATGTCTGAGATCAGACACCCCAGAGCCACCAGAACACCCCAGAGCACTGGCAATCCCTTCCCAACCGTCACAGTCAGCCCACAGCACTATCCTGGGGTCAGAGCTTCATTCCAGCTCATCCACTGCTCACCTCCTCAAACGCAGCCCTGGACAAATTTCACAGCTCCAGTCACACACGTTTTCAGTCCCACTACTTGTTTCTATCACCACTCTTTTTTCCAAGGGATGTAAAAATGGAAATTTGTTCTTTCATTAGCAATATCCTGCTCCCCAAAATTGCCTGTTTGCTTTTCAACTTCTAGTCTCACTTGTTCACCTACAATTCCAAGTATATATTATATGCAAAAACCTATAGTGAACAGTGTATAGAAATAAATAAATCATAGCATGCTAAAGCTGAGAAATTCTCCCTAAAATGAACCAGAAATCCCTTGTGGAGGGAATTCAATAGTCTTCAGAGCATGTCTGCTCATTTCCAACTCTGCGAGCAATGCCAGCACTGTTCCACAGCAGAGTCTTCTCCAGCTACTCAGTTTAACTTCTCTTAGTAAATAAGATGTCCTAGAGCACAGGATTCTGCAATTCCCAAGGGAGGAATAAAAGGGGGGGGGGGGGGGGGGGGGGAAGGGAAAAAAAAGAAAGGGAAGAGGGAAAGGAAGGAAGGGGAAGAGAAAGAGGGGAAGAGGGAAAGGGGAAGAGAAGAGAAAAAGAGAAAAAAGAAAAGAAAAAAAGAAAAAGGAGGGAGAAGGGAAAGAAAAGATCAGTTTCATAGAACACATTTTCAATGTCTCATAATCTGGTTTTTATTTGCTAAAAATGGAAAGCTGAAGCTGCCTTTGAGACAGCTATAAAAATATAACATATCAGTTCCCCTGGGCTCTCTTGTTCATTAAAGGTTGGGATTTTCCCCCCTCCCTTTCCTTTAAGAAAACTGCCCTGCTGTAAAGGGCATTGGAAATCAGGATTGTATTTCAGCTGAAGACAGAGTGAGGAAAAAAAGCCTTCCTAATTACATTGCTGATTACTTGAGCAGCCTTCCATTTGGCAAAACAATTATAGTAAAGTGAGGAGAATATCTTCATTACACTGAAAAAAGGCGAAAGTGTGGGGTTTTTTCTGCTTTAAAATTTATGGACTATAAGCTAGACACATAAAAGTAATTTTGAACTCCTAAAGTCCAGATAAACTTGCTGAAAACACCAGTTTTCCCCCTACACAAATATCTGTACTAGATAATCCATATTTTATGTTCTTTGTAGGAGCTCCTCCACCTACCAGTGACATACTGGAGCAGTAACACTGGCTATAGCCTCTGTCACTGGGTCCATTCCAGTGTTCTTCTATTTATATTATGCAGAAGTCAGCAAAAAGTCAGTGATCCTGCCACATCTGGCCGAGCCAGAGGTGCAACATAGCTCAGTATCAGAAACACTTCAGCAGCTTGAAAGCAAAGGAAAAGAAACCAATATAGAAAGTCCCAGCTGTAAAATCTAACTCCAGAAAGAGCTGCTGTGCTAACACCAGGCTGGTGATGATTGCCATTCAGATAATAAATCATTGTCCTCACACCTTTAACCTTCAAAATAATCTCAGTGTTCATTATTCAACCACCCTTTTTAACCCTATTTTCCAGACAGGTGACTGGGGAAGGTTGGGAGTCAGTCCCCCGTTTTCCCAGTGGCAGTGCAAAGCCCCAGCTGCTCTCAGTTCCAGAGCTAACTGGGATCATCTGGTTATCCAGCACTGAGCTGGATACAGCCAGGATCCTGCTCTTGAACTGATCATTCTGACACTTTCCAGTGTCTGGTTAGATTTGGGTATGTTCCCGGGAACTGAGCACGAGACAAGAACAACCATCTTTTGAACACTGGAAAATAGGGGAGATAGAGAATTCATCAAGAGATTAATCAGAAAGTTCACAGACCATGCTGATCTGGAAGGGACTCACCAGGATCGAGTCCAAGCCCTTAGCTCTGCCCAAGCCCAGCCCCACGAGTCATACAATGTGCCCCAGGGCATCATCCAAACACTCTTGGAACACTGCCAGCCTTGGGGCTGTGCCCACTGCCCTGGGGAGCCTGGGCAGTGCCCACCACCCTCTGGGGGAAGAACCTTTTGCTGAGATTCCACGTAACCCAGCCCTGACACAACTCCAGCCATTCCCTGCGTGCTGTCCCTGGTCCTCTTGCCCTCACCTGCCAGGCTGGGAATGTCACTGTTCAGCACTCTCAGAGCAGGGCTCACCTCTGACCTGCCTTTTCCCCCACCTGAGGAAGGATAAAGCCACCCTGAGCTGTTTTATTCCTTCTCTTTGGGGCAGCTGCCACCCCCTTCACTGAAGCGCAGGGGCTGAGCTCCCTGCAGGGCTGAGGAGACCTTAAAGAATAAGCTGGGCACAGACTGGGACACGGCTGGTTTTCCCTGAGAAGCGAGAGGGGGGAAGGCAGAGGGAGGACTGCAATTATGGCCCAGCTCTGGAGCAACCTGGTACCACCCTGAAGATGAGAACATTCTCACCATTCTCTTCCTTCATTCTCAGTGTCGTGGGACACCCTGACTCACACTAAGGCACTGCTTAATGTGGTTTCAAAAAAAGAGCAAAAATAATACACAGTTGGCAAAAGAAAATGGTTTTGTGGATGGGTCAATAGCTCAGGTTAAATGAGGTCTTTCCACACTTGGAAGTCATTTCAGGTTCAAGTGTGAGCAGCAGGTGAAAAGGCCACGTTGGAAGCGATGCCCCGTGCAGAGGCTCTTGCTCTGTAACAGGTGTTGCACATCGTGCTACCAATGAATCCATTCCGAAAGGATTCTGGGCTTGCATGGAAAGAATGGGGGCATCCAAAAAAAAAAAGAGCTTGTTAAGAAGCAGCTCCTGCACACGGGCTGCTTTGCCAGCACCTTGGCTGAGGTCCCGTGGCAGGTGGGCACGTGCAGCTTTATGGGCTCTCTTCTGGAGGGCTCTTTGCTCCGTCTTTTCCCGTTCTGAACACACACACCCAACACACGGGAGAGTTAATTGCCACAGTCATCCCCAGGAAGTTGCTAAGCAACATTGCTGGGCCCTGGCATCAGTTCAGCCTCTTCTGCTGCCACATGATGCTTCTGGTCCAGCAGATGCTGTGCAGGGCAGCAGGGAAGTGCTCAGAGGATTCACTCCACTTCCTCAGCTCCTGATGTCTAATCAGGCCCACCTAAAGGAAAGAACAGTTTTGTAATTTAGTTGAGGTTGTTTAAAAATTATTATGAGTATAAAATTTATCTGTACAGTAAATCCAATTTTTTTTTTCCGATTACTATCCAATGCTTTCAGTTGTTTAAATCGGTCATTTCTACTTGAGACGAGCTGATTGGCTTTTGTGATTTTAAAGTGTTGTTGTAATAAGTGAGCAGTAATATTGACATCACACGAGGCTGGGACAGGGGGGGCACCTACCCAGTCACTGAGCCTGAGGTTTTCCTATAAATCACCACAGATTTTTCAGCCTGGCATCCGGATCAAAACCAAGGCTAGAGGGGAACTTGCAACCTTTGGGGTAATCAAGGTGCCCTGCAATGATTAGCAAAGCAGGACTGTGTGCTCTGCCAGCCCAGGCTGATTGCAGCTCAGGAACTCGGGGCCACATCACCTGCTCCTCAGGGAGCACTGTGGATTTTGCCCTCCGTGTGGAAGGTTAAAGTCCTGAATACCCTTGAGACAGCAGCAAAACTCCTAATCAGCAATACAACTATTGTTCTATCTGTTCTCAGAACAAATAACTCCAGGACTGCCAGAGGTAATAAAAGCTGCATTTTTATGGGTTAGTGTCCTGCAGTGACTCTGAGGGCTGACTGAAGACAATGGCACTTAGTGGGCTTGCTTTCCGTGTGAATTCTTTGGTGTCAAGCAAAGTAAAACTCAAAGTAAAGCTGCAGCTTTCCCCCTTTGCCAAGGGGCTCCTACTGTCTTGCTCTTTTTACCTGATTGTTTTTGCAAAACTTGCAGGAATCTAATTATTAGCTGAGTTTGGCTGAACTCAGGCTGCTCAGAAGAGACTGGTGGAAAGACAGGATAAACAAACACACAAAAACTAGGAGTGAAGAATTTTCTTTTCCTTAGGGAACCAGCCTAAAGTCTTAGAACCCCAAAGAATCCATCCTCACATGGGTTCCCAGTCTATCATACATGGATTTCAGCCTGAGGAGGGTACCTTGAATGAATAGGTTTGCATTCAAAAATGGTTTGCTACTTATTACTGTTAAAATGGTTTGCTACTCATTTTTTTAACTTATTTTGCATAAATATTGAGAATCCTCATTTTCTAAGTCCACAAGTTAGGAAGTTTAGCAATAGAATTGTTTCAACATATTTGATTTTTCAACTTCTTTGAATTTTTGGATCCTCAAAAGCTTCCGTGGTCAGTGCAGCATCTGCAGGGTGAATTTAGGTGACGTACACTGCCTTTCCTAGGTTGTTAGGAATAGTTTATGTTGCTATAGCAGTTTGTAGGCCACAGGTAGAAATGGCCACTCTGAACTTGCCCTTTTTGAGATTTTATTGTGTTTGTATTCAGCTGCAGCTTGAAACTATTCTCAGCTAAAATCTGAACAGCATTCTATAATATTAGGGTAGAATGTTTCTGTGCCTTTTGATTTTCAAGCAAATCTGTACTGCCTTAATCTGAAAATGATTATGCTGTGCTGCTCTGGGAAGGGGAGCCACATCTCTGGCAAGCAGAGTGAAGGTGCAAAGGGTAACACTGCAATATTTCCAGGGTCAGTCACACTTCACTGATGATTATATCAGAGTGTAATACTGACAAGCAGGTTGCACAGTGACAGGCACACGAGGCTGCTGTGGAAATAATTCTGGGTTTGTTTGTGGTAATGGGACTTTTACCATAGAATTCAGTGGAATCAGGATTTGCATTTGATTTTTTTTTTTAAATACACCACAGAAGACCCACAGAAATCCAACATACTCTTGTTAGTTTTGCTGTCCTTCCTCTCTTCTTTCTCTGTTTTTTTAAAGTTCAGTATAACACTCCCCAGCTAGCCTTTAATTTCTTATCTGTATTAGACAGAGTTGGTGCATCTTTTTACTGTTCACGCAGTCATTGCAGACTTCTTTTCTTCTGAGCAGACAGTAAATACATTGTTCTTTTTCTGCTTGGATGTGGGGTCTGGAATAGCCCTGGGTTCATCCAAGATCCAAGAAGGGGCAGCAGTAGCACTGTGCCTTGGCTGGCAGCTAAAAAGCATTTGGCATCAGCCTCTTGAGTGCAGAAGGGGTTTAGCTGGGGGATTGGTAATGGCACGAGGAGCCTTTTCCAGAAACGTGCTGGAAGGGGCCTCACAAGAACATCTTGTTAAAATTCCACTTTTATAAGTGGAAATTGCATTGTCTCAAAGGTCAGTCCCTTTCCATGTACCGTTTAATCATGACTATGAAAGATGGCTTATTTCTGAGGCCATAAAAATGTTTTGCCTTCTGACCTCTATTAATCACTATTATTTAACAACAAAAAGAAATAAGAAAAAAACTTAGATGATATGACACATAAATTCACAGCAAAAGGAATCCAACAGAGTTTTCCCCAAGAACATTAATATTGCTGATTTCCAGGTAAAGTCCCCCATCCCTCATGTTTCATGGGCCTGTGAAGAGCACCATCAAAATGAAGAGTATTTTCACCCATACAATGACTGCAGATTGGTGGCATTTTCTCCATTGCTTGTGGCAGAGACATGACAAAAATTTCTCTTTTTAAAGCTAATAAACAGAGTAATCATTATCACCAAAGTTCTGCTTCCACCAAATAAAGGAACCCTATTTGTACTGATATTTATCCCAAGTGTTGTTCACTTTTTTCCTTCTGCATCTGTCAAAGACATTGGAAAAAAGCTTTGAGTAAAAATACATCAAAAGCCTGGCTTATCAAAAAGGATATTGTAGAACTCACCTTTTCCCTTTGGTACTTTCTTCCCCTTCTGTTCAGGTACAAAATAAAAGGAGGATTTGCCACCTGACTGCAGAAGTGGGAGCAGATGGGAATCAGTGATCTGTTCCCTTCTTCCACTGGGAATGCCACGAAAACGCTGGCTCTGGAGCATGACTTGAACGTACTGACAAGAAAAGGTATTCACTCTCTTAGCAAACTCTCATTTATTTCCTCTGTGCACTGTAGGAAAACCTCCTGCTGATGAAAAACTTCTGGGGTTTAAGTGTCCTTCAAGGCTACTGGAATACCTAATACGTGTTTGCCATAATGATGAAAAGAAACTTGTGGCAGTGGGAGAATGTTGAGCATACATGCAAAAATCTAGTAAATAATGACAAAAAAAGGAGGATTGATGGAAGATTAAGTCGGTTAAATCCCTTTAAAAGTAGGGTCAGTTTTAGAATACAATGATCATATGTCAAAAAACAAGAAAATTTTCAAGTCAGCATCTTAGCTGCTTCTTGGTAATTTTGTCCAAATGGACAGCGTGGGGTCTGTTGCATAAAATTAACTTGGATTGATTGGAATCTCGTGTTCTTTGGAAAGTCACTGTCACCTACCTCAGTGTGTGTTTACTTAGTCAAGCCTAGCCTGCTATTTAAAGTGTTGCAAAAGGGGTTTAACTGAGATCTTATTTTAGGTCTGTTTAAATTGAATTGAATTGCAGTCTTGTGTAGATGCACTTAAATCAATGTATAGCTGGCATATCAAATTCCACCCTTTGAATTAAGCTAGATCAACATAAGCCAGTTGTAAATCAGTTTAACTGTCTCCACATGTGGATTTGCTTCATGTTTAATGAAATTGGTTTAAAGAAACAATCCTAGTGAAACCACTGCCACTTTCTTCTGCAGGCAAAGTCTATATTATATTGATTTATTTGGAACTAGAATTCCTCTGGCATTCATGTTGAACAGCCAGCATAGCTCTGCAGCTGTGCTGCTGAACATCAACCTGAATTCTTGGGCTTCTTATGGCTTTGGCTGATATATTTTCTTGCACGAAGCCATGTTTCCCTCTCAGTGAGGTTTGTCTTCCCAAATGGGTTGGGATTTTTTTTGTTGTTTTAACCTGATTAATTTAAACCCAACAGGATCTAACCCTATATTTCTCTGCTGCCAGAAGTGGCACAGGCTCCTCATATCAGCAGCTCTGTTCTTTGTGTGGCTTTTTAGTTTGATTTATGAACACAAACAAGGAAAATTTTAAATTCAATCAGAAAAAATGTCCTTGTATTGTCTAGCCAGGATGTTCTGGTAGGGTTTCCATTGTATCTAGGAAATTGGTGCTTCCATGAATTTATGGCTTCAGATGACAGGGGTCTTCAGTTGGTTCCTGAATAAATAGCATTAGTTCCAGGGTCGTAGCTCCAACCATTTGTACTTCTGAAAATTGTGTGAAGAATAATCCATCCTTCTATGTCTATTTATTCTTTAGTGAACTGATTTTTGCTTTCCTATTCATGGTGTTTCTTCTATACGTGACTCATTTTCATTAATACCTTCAAAAGGCAGCAAGAAAGGAAAAATTCAAACTGACTTATCCCCAGTTCCCAGTGTCTTATCTGAAAATCATAAATTTACACCCATAAGAGACATATATATAAATATTAACCTGGGTAGCTATGGTTTTGTATGGATTTTTTCCCCAAAATATTTCTGTTATTTTTAAAAAAAGCTATTATTGCTCCCTGCAGACTTTCTCTGGCTGGCAGCAAGAGACAACTACAGCTACAGTAATGCTGCTGTCAGTTGTGTTGTGCTCATGAGTGTTGTGTGTCCTGCACAGCAGTCAGAAATTCCAGAACAATCAGCAGTAGTGTGGCCTTTGACACCCATTTGATCTGGAATAGTTTATACATCTAACAGCAATTAAATTTGTGCATACTCATATTATTTCATAACTACTGCAGGACAGGTGTCTTGTTTCATGAGCAATGTTTTCTGTGGTATATAATGTGGTATTTGTCTGTGGTGGTCTCTCCCTCATTTTCTGTAGGCACGCAAAGGGGAGTTTCAATCAAAACACAGATATGGGAAGGAGAGAAGAGGTGTCAGACCCTCAGCTCACACTAGAGAAGTACCAGGAGCAAATCTGTGTGCCAGTGCCCTCTCAGGGCTGTTATTGCCAGCACAGTGTGAGCACACTGTTCTCAGCATAGCACTGCCACAGGCATCCCAGTGCTTGGAGATTTTAGGGGGGAAACTTGGGATTTGCTTGGAGTTGCTGAGAGTACTCTCTTAAAATCTGCTTTGCTAAGGTTATATTTGGTAAGATATCCAAATACTGGGGGAATATGACCAAGACAGTGATCAGACTCAGCACGTTCCATGAGTGAATGTGGAAGTTTGTGATCCAGTTTCTTGTTTGTTTGTTGGCATCACTATGGACATTCAGACCGAGCCGTTCCTACCTGTCTGATCTAGACCCAGCTTTCCCCATCCCTTGTTCCTTGTCTTTTGACTGCATTTTTGGCCAGCCAGCTCAGTCTCTAAAATCAAAATATCCCCCTATCCTGCCTTCATCTCTTCTTCCCCGTGTTTCTAATCCCAGATTTTACTCCTTTCCCCTGACAGGACACAGCCAGCTCTCCTTATCCCACACTTACTGCCACATCTTCCTTCAGTCTTGTGCCCTCTGCAGTCTCTAAAAATGGTTTAATTCTCAAACTGCTGGTCCACGAGGCAATGGCAAGTAGTCCAGGAAATAACTTAATTTTCAGATAAAGTATGTTTTCAATTCAGATGGTGACCCAGAAGGAATTCAGATGGTTGACAGACTTTACTGAGCAGAAGACTTAGGAACTCCTGCTTCAGAATTCAATTCCATGGTTAATTTGACAATAAACGTCTTGGGCCTTTGAAATGTGTAGAAAGGTTTGGGTTCTTTTCAGTCTCAGATTTATTATCTGTTGGGTTGGCAAAATCTTCTACGAATTCCTTCCCTGTGCACTTTGGCCCGAGTTCATCTTTCATCCAACCCATCAATTCTATTTCTGTCCCCCCAACCCATCTATTTTTGTGTGTTCCCCTCTGCGTGGTCCTGGCTGTCGCATCCCAGTCCTGCATCCAGTCACCCAGATTCCAGAGCATTGTCTTCCCAAAAAGCTTCTGTCTCTCCTGGCTGCAAGCTGGCAGCTTCCCCTCCAGTTCCTACTATTGTCTTTAGTCTCTGCCTGGCACTTCTCCCACTGCTTCCAGGCACATACGTCTCCTTGGCTTTTGCTTTTGCTTTTCAAAGAATTCCTTCTCTTGTTGCTGTCAAACGCAGCTCCCTCCTTGTGCAGGTTTTCCTGCAGGATCAGAGCTGAGCTTCCCTCTCTGTCCCAGCCCTTGCCATTCTGCTTGTTTATGCTGCCCCTGTTCAGCACCACTTTCAGTGTACGTAAAAACATACACTGATTTTTTTGTTTTAAAAACCATAAACAAGGTTTATCCCATCCTCTTTGGAGAACCTGTATTCTAGCCTACCTGGGAAACCTTATAAATTCTTTTTTTCCTCTAGAAAACCATAAAGACAAATGGAAAGTACCTTTTTCCCTTGTTCCCAAGTGGATCTCAGCTAGAACTCTGCAATTAGGCAATTGTGAAGCTTGTCAAAGCTGCAGACAATACAAGGCCAGACAATACAGCATAGACATAAGACATTAGAGTGAGTGTTCCAGTCGTAAAATAAGAGGAGATGTGGATAACAGGGAAAGGAGTGAACCCAGGGCAGGGGGGCAAATGGAGGCTGAAATTCCTTCTCAGTGGTTCTTAAACAATTGTATCCAGCTGCATCCTCCAAGTGGGTTTGAATTTCTCTCATTGCTCTCTAGGGTGGAAAGCTGCTCCTTCTGGTCTGCTCCCTCTGAACAGCCAAACACCCTTTTTTCTATTCTGGGCTCTCTGTTTTCTGAGAAATCATACACCCCATGCAGGATGATCCCTGCAGCTGTAAAAGCCCAAAGTCATGGTGACCTGCTGTAAAACATGTCAGCAAACAAACAAAGCCAATGTGGTTTTGCAGCAGGCATTTGTCTCCTCAAGACTATTTTAATTCCTGGGCTCCTTCAGCTGCCTGACTGCTGGACAGACCCAGGCAACACTTAGCAGTGCCCTGTTTTCTTTCTTATGGCACTCTCAGGCATTAGAGGAAAAGGCTTGGCCAGCTCAAACCCCACAGTGTGTCTGATAAAGCTGATATTTATATTTGTGGTCAGTGAGCCATAAAAAGAGGCCCTTATTACAACACATGCTCTGCCTCCCCCTTCAAGGGAAGACCTGCTTTCATAAAGAGTTCAGGCTGGTGCATTTGCTCATTAGCAAAATGTTGTAGGGCATTCTGGGACCTGTGACTGTCCAGTGGTATCTGATCTATTTTCTTAATTTTAATTATCGCTACAGTAGGAAAGGGAGCAATTGAGAGCCCCATCTAGCACTGGGAAAAGGAGAGCACATTTGCTACTTTGCCTCTAATAATCTGGATTTCTTTGAACGATAGACAGGGTGCTAACCAGAACTGCACAGGGGACCTCTATGAATGTTATTAATTTATTTTTAGTAAGTTAGGGGGGTATGTGCAGAGAGGCAACAGAAAATACAGAGATGTTTACGTAGAATATTCATTTTTGCTCTTTCCTGCAGCAGCTCCGGGACAGATGACACTCCCTTTCACCTCACTGGGAGTACTCAGGGTTTAAATAAGGCTTCTCTAGCTAGTTAAGATTTCTTGGCAGTTTATTGTCTTGGTCCTTAATTGCATTCATTTCCCTGTGGAGATTCCTTCGAGAGAGACTCTCCATTACATGACTGCTGGAAGATTTTCAACAATCCGCATTTTTCTCAATTAATTTCAGACTCAAATATTGACTCATTTTGGGAATGAAGTGATAATGAGACTGGATTTCTGGTTTGCAGAGTTTATATACGTACCACGGGGCACTAATCAGTACATACTATTAATTTATGCCCTGTTGCAATGTCTGCTGGCTGGATGAATTCTGGGAGTTTTGCTTTAGCAGCAAATGGACAGGAATAATGTGATGATGCCTCTGAAGATAATGAAAGTGTCAGAGACTCTCCAGCTCATGACTTGAGATGAGAAGCTGGTGAGAGTACAGGATCTGAGTGCTAGAATTAAATGCTGTAGTGTGTAGATGGTGGAAGATAAACCTCCTTTTTTCCATGTAAGCCTAAAATTTCACATTGTGATCACAGTGGTACAAATAAGTTGTCAATGGCTGTCAAGGTTTTTAACAAATCCAACTGGATTTGGATGCAACATGAAGTGCAAAGGCACTTTCAGGCTCATTGCTGTGGCTCATTCTGTCTGTACCAGTTGTCTCCTGGGAAAAGATACCAATCTGGAGTTAAACCATAGCACGGCATCTCTGCTTCAGCCAGGGAGCTCAGGATTAGGGCTTTCCTCAATGCCACTCTCCAAAAATAACTCTCAAACTGTCCAGGTACCTCTTATGAAAAAGAAGTTTAAGTGTTTTGATCGTTGTGAAAAATACCCTCGAGGCTTTCCCTACTTTCACGTTCTTAACTACCCTCTCATCTGGTGATGAAAGTGCCTGTGCTGTGCTACCTTGGCTCCTTGGCAATTACGGGATAAGTAGCCCCACCATACCAGTGTGCTCCTCGAGTTCTGGGAATTGGAAAAAAATCTTCCATTCTCTCAGAAATCCTTGGATGATGTTAATAATTCACCATTTCTTATTATAGAGGGCTACTGTTCTGCCCAAAAGGGCTGTTAAATCAGCCCTTTCAGCCTCAATCAGCTGAGAAATGACTGCTTTTTCAGCTAATTCCCAGAAATAATGCCTGCCCATAAAGGGGGAATTGAGCCTGACATGAATGTACTTTCTGAAATCATAATGCTGTCAGCCAGGGCTGGCTGTGTGTCTGGAAACAGAGCCTGCAATGCCAGTCAGAACACAGCAATTTTCATTTTCTTTTCCTCAAAGTCCCCTAAAATTTCTCTGTGTTAATTCACCTCTTTGGTAGGACAGGTCTTGTAGTTTGTGTTATAGGTTGTAAAGGGGGTTGCTTGTTTAGTTTTCATTAGCAAGTTTATTTTCCTCTGTAAAATTTTTGAAGAATGTCTCTAACAGAAGTGCACGATCCCCAGAGTGTCAGTTCCTTGGATGTGTTCCCATTCAGAGTGTTACAGATGCTCAATCAGAGAGAACAGTTGCAGCAACACAGGAGACAGATAGAAAATTAACAATCCATTGCAAAGCAGAAAGAAATCTGCACAAGCACAGAACCCAGATAATGGCAAAAGTACAAACAATCTCCATGTACTGCATATAAGAACTTCCAGGTGTTATTTACCTGTACATCTTCAAAAGGTAATTCCAGCACTGATGTAGTTTTGGCTGGTTTAGGAGTTGGGGTCAGATGTAGATGACTAAAGGGATCAGATGTACCCCTAAAGTACTAAAGCAATCACAACAGCCATGTGTGTAATTTAATGTATAGATATGAAAAATAAATTAAAAAAGAAAAACTGGGAAGGCTTATATATAATATATAGAGAGAGATCAGCAATGATCCATTAGATCTATTTTCATCTTGATGTCAGGGAACTGAGGGCACCACCAAGCTCTGCAACCTCCTCTCCTGCTAAATATCAAATTGGACTTAAAAACCAGTACTGAGCATCCCACACAAGCTAACAAACATGGATTTGAGATAGAGGCAGGGATGGGATATGGTGAGTGGATGTGGCATCCTGGTCAGGAGTTTTTCCAACAACTTAGCCCCTTCTCTGATCATTTGGTATTTCTCTCATGGCAGGAGAGCAAGAACTTTGTAGGGGCCTGGGAAATGGAAACTCAGAAAGTCTGGTGGCTTTTACCTGATGTCAAATTATTTCTATCTGTTATTGCTTCCTCTTGCCAAATGCAGCCCGTAAGTGCTCGTAATTGAGACTTAGGCTTGAACGGAGGCATTTGACACTGTGGGAGCTGTATATCCTCACAAAGAGACTCCACGTGCAAAGATGATTTCCTTTCCCATGTGAAGGGCAGACAGAAATAACAAGAAAAATAAACCTGCTGCCATGAATTGTGAACTTCTGCATTAAGGCTCCCGTCAGTACATGTCATGTGCCATGTTGTTTATGGGTTGTTACATAGCCTGAGTGTTTTTGAGGAGCTCTGACTAGAAAATAGGGACAGGGAATCTCAGATCCTAAGAGAGACGAGGTGGGAAAACAAGGGAAGGGACTGTGAAATAGAGGGGATGGGTCCCAGCAAATGGGGAGCATTTGAGACTAAAATAAAATTTAAAGGTAGTGAGGTAAAGACAAAGAAAAGCTGTAGATGGGTAGAAATCACAGCGCCCCACAGCTCAGCAACCTGTTTTATCTGTATTTCCTTTCAGCAGTGCATCATTCAGGCTATTCGTGCATCACATGGTGCCATTCTGCAACAGCAGCTTATTTTGACGCTTCCAGAGCAGGGAATCACCAGCCCCTGTGGGCTCTGAGGATCCGGGCAGGATGGCACAGAGGGCGTGTGTGCAGGCGTCCTTTTCAAAGGCAAACTTGGTGCTCTCCTGCAGGGAGACCGTCTCTTTAGTGCACTTGAGTGCTGAGATAAGAGAGTAGTATCTGCAAACAAATGGGCTGGATCGATCTGTCCAGTTAGGTGTGCCTGCCAACATGTCATTAGCTGCCTGCTACGGCTGCAGGAGCCAGACACCTCCTGGAACTGATACCACAATTTAATGCATCCTTCACACCACTCTTTCACTCCCCTAAGGAGAGCCCTGTGGAATTAGATACTGCTTTTCTCTCTTCCTGCACCATTTCACGTTCAACCATGTAGGAAACTTGCTATGCCCATTCCAAGAGATAATAAAGCCTGTGCTTGCAATGGAAAAGGTTACTCGGCGTGTCGGTCACAGCCACTGGTTAAGTTTTTATATAGGAGTAGACAAGTGTAACAAGTAGAAGGAGGTTGGTGTGAAAACAAACAAACTAATACAAATATTGACGCTTTTTTCTGGTAACTGCACTTTGTAACTGACTTGGAATTACAGCTGGGCTGAAAAGTTCCTGGGGAAACATGGGCTTTGGGCTTAGCATGGTTCCTCAAAAAGTCTGAGCTCTCTTCTTGCTTGTCTTTCACCTAAATTTTTAACAATAATTGTCGTAATACACTGTGTTCCCTAACACAGTTGCCTTTTTTATCACAGATTAACTGCAGTCTCTTTTTTTTAAGGGGAATTTGGAAAATGTTCCCATCAGTTCCTGAGGTTTAGCACTCGATGTTTGTCTAGAAGACAGCGACCCACCAAAATTATCTTCAATTTTATCCAACGGTGTGAACATTTCCTTAAGTAGTGGGGAGAGGCTGCTTTTCTCTGTCCTCTCAGGAACTCTGGCAGTTGCAGAATGACCCCTTTTGCAGTTCTCCAATATCCTGCATTTAACATATCTATGTTAGATCTTCAGCTGGCTACCAGCCCTTGCCCTTGACCCATCCTCAGTGCTCTTCCCTCAGTGTCATTCTTCCACAGTTCGGTGCTTATGAGGCCTGTTGTGTTTTAGCCAATCTTCAAGCTGGACAATTGTGTCCTCTAGAGTCTGGAAAGGCTGCAGTTCAGCAGTGCCATTCCTTCCCCCCAGGAAATAAGGGTGACAACAGGTTAGAGAGCTGGAGGAGGGCATTTGGAAGGTCAGTGTAAGAGAAATGCAGTCGAAGGTTGTTAACTCCAAAGGGCGCCCCGAGCCACAGACGGATAGAAACTGGAGGAATATTGCAGAAAAATGTCACACTGGGTTTGTTCCAGTCCTTGGCTCCCCCACAGAGAAGTAATTCTGGCTGTTGTTAGACTGGGTACTGTCAAAGGGGACCTTTGCCCTGACCCAGGACAGGTGGTCTTACATTCCTGAGCAAGTACCCATCCTAACCTGCACAGGAGGGCGGGGGGGGTTATTTTTGGCTTGGGTTCTTTATTGGAATGGAAGATCAGAGGCCAAAATAGGACACAAAAAATGAGGGACAGGAGTTCTTTAAGGTGCTCAGTTTTAATTCTTATCAAAATTTAAGTACCAAGTGTGCTCTGGCTCTTTAACACAGCATGTCTTCCCATTTCATCCTGCCTTTTTCTCCTCTCTGATCTAAACTCACCTGGGCTCCTCCAAACTAGCTCCAAGTGCCTGGTAAAGAATCTATATTTGGATGGAGGTCACTTGGAGGGTCCCTTTGCAGCCAAGGAAGGAGGCCTGGCACCTCCAGCGGGTGATTCATTCCATAGGTGGGCTGCATCTCCCTCAGGAAGGAGGAATTAACGCTGTAGGAAGACATGACCTTGTTTCTAAGTTAAGCACATCAGCTAAGTGTCTAACTTGTCAAGGCCTCAAGTTAGGTAGGAACAGAACTTGCCATCCTTGTGCCCTCTATCCTTTTAGGGATTTATTATGTGCATGTGTTGTGAAGAGTCATCAGCTCTTTCAAATTTCTAATCCACAGAAACCATGTCACAGTTCTTGTGACACGAATACAAAATCAAAATCCACAATAAACAAAAATAAAGAGCAGATGCTTGGGGTCCTCAGTTTCCAGATATTTTTTATGTACAAAGAACGTTATCAGGATGAAGCAGAACAAGTTTAATAGGCAGAATGGAGCATGGATAATACCTCTTAAAATCCCCATTTTTGCACTATACAGCCAACAACACAGGACTTGCCATAACGTGGTGCTAATCTGTCTTCCTTTTCCAAGTGCAGGAAGAAGGAGCCATAAGGATTTTATTTGCCAAACTATTGTTATATCTGTTTCTCTCGGAATTCTTGTCTGATTCAGTAATCGAGCTAATTTTGTGCACAATAAAATGTTGTCATGATGACTTAATTTTGCATTTCCCTGGGAAAGAAAGAGCAGATGCATAAATGAGGTTTCCCGTAAGCCACCTCACGGAATGTGATTCTTAAAAATGAGCCCTTAACAATTCTGACTTGTAGTACAGAGTAACCTCAGCTCTCCTTTTGGAAGAATGAAGAATTTACAACATTGCCTCTACCACAGGCAGCAGAACTCTAGAAACTGTTACGAATTTTAGGTCTCTCCTCAAGAATTTCATGAGATGAGCAAGAGCAGTTTTGAGTTCTCAGCTTTGGCAATATCCACGCAAATAGTGTGAGAGTTAAATGCAGCTTCTCAAGATGTCACCAATTCAGTTTTCCTTTGATGAAGGGATGATTCATGTTCTCTTTGTGCAGTGTTTTCAGAGGTGGTTTATCCAAGAGGGATTTTTCTCAGTGAAGCTTTCATGTTTCTTTTGCCTGGGATGTTTGAGTCCCATCATTTTGCAGATGAGAGGACTCCTGTTTAAGCATCCTCAGATTTACACACTGAGGCTCATCTCTATTTCTTCATTAATTATTGGCCATTTCTCTGGAGGTTGTCACAAAGCACCAACTGCATGGCTCTTCATATAATTACTAGGGGTCACACCATAATGATTACCTGGGAGGACCAGGTTAGGGTTCCCTCCAGTCCCTCCAAAATAAACTTTTTTAATATGAATGAGTGCCTTTTCACCCCAGAAGTAAATTGTCATGAAATGGGACACAGTTTAACAGTGGATGGGTAGATCTCACCCTTGGCTGTTCAGTGCATTGGTTGATCTGTATCAGAGCAGTGGTAGAAATGGATAGTGGTATAAACTAGACAGATATTTAGTTCAGATACCTGAACTAGACACGTGTCTCTCACAAGCAGTGTGCTCTCCTGAGCCTGGCCCTTCCCCTGGGCACTTCACATGCACAGCTGAGGCACCTCTACACAGTGTGGCGTGTCACAGTTCCAACCTGTCAGCAGAAAAGTCCTCCTAGAAAGCCACAGAAATCAGGAGCAGTTCTGATTGCCCCAGAGCTGCCTGTGGATCTCTCTCCCTCCCCAGGAGTCAGTCCTCAGCTGAGCCAGAGAGAGTGAACAGTCTTTTGATCCATTAAATCTCAAAGGCAGCTTAGGGAGCAAGACATGCTTGGCCAGCTGTGAGCATGGCCGGGATGATGATGATGATGATACCCTGAGCAATAATCAGAAGTGACTGGAGCCGTGGTGTTCTGTCTCACACTGAAGACATCAGGTCTGTCATCTCCCAGCTTTTCCATGGTTTCCCTTGGTGTTCTCCAAAGGCCCCCCATTCCAGTGCTGGCTCCTCTCTACCCAGCTTTGCTTGGAGGGCCTGACAGCAGCTCAGCCACAGCCTGGGAGTGATGCCAGCTGCCTTTAGCATGGAATTGTGTGTGAGCACCACCACATGTCCCTGCACAGCTCACAGAAGGGAGGCTCACCAGCGAAGGCTGATCCCAAATCACAGAAATAGCCCTGCAGAAGACCTCGGGATGTCGTTTAGTTTAGCACTTCATATCTGCCTCAGTCAGACTAAAAGGTGGTTCAGCCTGCTGGGAAACACTTCCAAAGATGGTTTCCAGCACACAGCTCGCCTCCCTACCTTCTGGAAACTTCCTCTGAAATCTCTGCCCATCCATCTCAAACCCTCCCTGTGAATCCAGACTGAATCCCCTTGCACTGTGGTGACTCGAGCACCAACGAGCTCTTGGCTCTCTGAGCATTTTCCTTAGAATTTTTCTATAACTTCAAACCAATGTGCATTCAGGTCAGTGAGATGAAAATAGCAGTTTTATTGTTAAGTAACTTTTATGTTTTAGAATGACCAATGCCAGGGTTTTCATGGAAGCTGAAAGGATGCTGAGAACTCTTTCTGACTGTGGCTATGCTGAAGCTCCTCTCTCACCCTTTGTCTTCTCTTCTTTAGAAACCTTTGTGCTTTGTTTCAAACACATGGAAAAACCTTCCATAAGAAAGAGACCAGTCTTTGGTAGAGTAATGGAAAGGAAAGAGCTTTTCCCTGTTCATTCGCCTGAGGTTCTGCCTTTGTAATACTCAATGAGTAAGAAACTTTCCACAAAGCATTTTAAAAAACTGGACACAAAGTTGATTGATGGTGTCAAATATTAATTAGGCAGACCAGTCTCCTGGTTCTTCCTGAAAAAAGGCTTTTGCTGTCCCAAAATGTGTCCCCTCCTGCAGACCTTGTTTTGCTAGTGAGGTGCAGCTGGTGCATAAGTGAGTTGTAGCACAAGTGTGAGATGCTGCCTGACAGAGAAGTCTCTGCTTTTTTGAAACAGCTTTTCATACCATTTCTTTGGGTCACTCTTTGTGTGATTTGGCTCAGCTCATTATCAGAAACCAATGATCATAAATACACAGTAAAAGTTAGTTTAATAAAGAGCTAAATGTGTTCTAATTTAAAGTTATTTATACACTATCCGTGCTGAGAGCAACAATTTAATATCTTTTTTGGGAGGGACACAGTCCTTGGATTCAGAATTGATTATCTTACCAGATTATTTTCTTGTTAATTAAAAAGAAAGGAAAGAATTTAGCTGAGTCTCCTCTCCTTCATTTGTTGCACCTGATCGTCTCTTGATTTTCCTTTTCTTACAAATAGCTGAATCATTTTTAGCAAACAAATATTCTAAAAAACAACTATACCATTTCGTTTGCATGCCATTTAGAAGAAAAATAGCTTTCTTTCTTTCTTTCACATTTCCACGGAATTTCTCTGTTCAAAAATAACTTTTTCTTGAGGAATATAAACACAGAACTTCTCATCAGCACATTAAAACTCAGATCCTCATATGCCTCTGAGCCTCCACTATTTATAAAAATAATGAAGCCTGAAATGTGTCACTGCTTTGCACTCCTGATTTCAGTTGTAACCTCAAGCCCTTCAGGTACTGGAGGCCCCAGCAGTCCTGAATTCTGAGCTCTCTGAGAGAAGTGCTGTTTTGGTTGGTTTGTCCTGCCCTGTGCTGCAGCACCTGTGCTCCCCGAGCCTGAGGTGGTCCTTGGCTCAGTAGCTTCCCCAAGTTCTAAGCTCAGCAAATGAGGAATAACAAGTGTGGTTTGCCTTTTCTTTCCAGGAGGGGCTGTCTTGTAGGAAGGCACCACGGAGAACCTTGGGAGATGCCTCAGTTTCTGGTCTCTGCTACAGATTTCTTGTCAAACCTGAGCAAAATCATTCACCCTGCCTTTGTTGCACAGCCCTGAACTTCTAAGAGCAGCTTTGGGTGTTGTCTTCTTTTACTCTTTCAAAGCACTCCTATTAGGAGTGACTCTAGGCAGGGAGATTGGCTTTGTTTGCCCAAAATCTGATCCCGTGGGAGTGGAGCATCAGTGGGGATGTTGGGCTGTCCTGTAGCAGCAGTGATGGACATGGTAGTGACTATTCACCAGTCACTTCCATAATTCAAGGTTACAGATACACTCAGGGCTTTACAGACAGATGAAAGTGCCATATTTCTAAGCAAAGAATGAGCTTAGAAAATGCTGACAAACGGTGAATCAGACTCATGAATTTTACTAATGATTTATTTACCAAAAAGGCATTTGTTCGACAGTCACAGTTCTTCATGGATTTGGGTGATGGTTGAAAAATGGAAAAAATGTTGGAAATATAAACATAAATACACTGCAATTCAAACAAGATTTCTCAGCTTTTGCCTTCAAAATCAGTTAGAAGTTGCCAACATTTAATTTTATTAAAAAAAAGGGAGGTTAAAAATGAAAGACAGCACTGCTGTT
Organism: Dendrocincla tyrannina; assembly: GCA_035047865.1. Classification (NCBI taxonomy): domain Eukaryota; kingdom Metazoa; phylum Chordata; class Aves; order Passeriformes; family Dendrocolaptidae; genus Dendrocincla; species Dendrocincla tyrannina. Next base: position 55,720,695 of record JAWWMP010000041.1, read on the forward strand.
CTGGTCAGCCAAAATACTCACTAATTCCAAATTATTCCTTTTTTTTTTTTTCCAATGTGTTAGTAAGAAAATGAAAGATAAAAGCTGAGTTTAGCTCAGTGAAACTCTAAGGTAGAAGACACTCAGCTGGTCTGGCTTAAAACAAGCAATTAGCACTGCAGTTGGCATATGTTGCTGGTTGGACTGTTCAGTTGGCTGGATGTTCTTGGATTTTTTTGGAAACCAAACTATTAAGAAACTGCCTGTACAGATTTAGTGCCATGAATATCCGAGCAAATGCAAAGAACAGAGTCAGCTTTCTCAAATGAACAACAGAGTGTCTCACAATGTATAAGGAGCTGTGCTCCTGTCCACGTTTAGAATTCACTGCGGGGGTTCAGCATTCCTGTAGTCTCAAGGGTGACTTGGATTCTCATTTAACATGGTTTCCTGGTCCTGGGCAAGCACAAAGGTCTTGTTTTCTCTCTCTTAACATAACCTCTTCCTCTGTGCTCTGACAGTGATACACCAAAGATACTCTCTCAGGTGCACTTGCATCTTATATGAATGAAAGTGAATGAAGTCAATCCTTATTTTGTCTCTAAGTGAAAAGGAAGTTGCTTCATTCAGACTGGACCATCATCAGCTTAACATAAAGTCTTCCTTTTTCTCTCTCTCATGGAAGAATGGAAATGGGAAGTTGTTTAAAATCCTGCAGGCTCACCTTGTGGTCTCAACAAACCCCACGTGTCCCTTCTCTCTGCTCAGGCTGCCCCTGAGGTTTGTTTGCCTGCCAATACCCAGAGCATTTGTTCTTCCAGGCTGTCGTGAGTTGACTTTGTGGCAAAGCAATGATTTTTAACTTATGAAGGAAGGAAGGAATAACAGCTTTTTGTCATAGGTAGCCAAAGTGAACTGCAGACCTGAATTTACCACGAACAGCATGTACTTTCTTCAGGGGATGAAAGGTCCAGCACCAGCCATGGCTGTTTGTTGAGCTCCCAGCTCAGCTGTCATTGTGGAGCAAATTTAAGCTGCCACAAGAGTAAAAAGAATGAGATCAGCACTGAGATTTACCTGCAGAGGAAGTACATGGTGTGAGTTTCTCCTGGAGTAAACCACCAGAGTCACAGAACTAGGAATATGACTCAAATCCCAGTGATTTTGTGTAGCCTCCAGGTCTCCTTGCTGATTCTACATTAGTATTTGGGTATTTCCAAACTCAGTGTTTCACTTGGTGCTGCTCTGAAATGGCTTTATATGTGCATCTCTTATAAAAAGGAGTGGAATTAATCTTAAAAATACATTCTGTAATAAAGGATGGAAGCTCCCTTCTTTCTGGTACTGTAGAAAATGCAGTCAGGAAACTTACTATCAAGGGAAAATAGGGACATTGTTTAGGGGAGACAGAAAGGGGGAAAATCCTATTAATGATTCAATTCAATACAGCAACCTCAAAATTAAAACATCTGTCATGATTCAGTCTGCAAATTACACTGAAAATATTGATTTCAGTTTATGAATGCAGTAAGAGAGTGGGAGAATGGGGTATTCTACTGCTAAAATAACATTTGTCAAGCCCTATATCCTGCACTTGTTCAAAGCAGCATTCTCATGCATTTCAGTGGAAACTGTTGGGTTTGAAATTAGGGAGCCCTTGCCCAAGGCACTGGCTGAGAGCAGTGGATCTGTATTGAGTTATACCACTGGGACACATGGAGCTAGACACATTAAGACTAAATCTGAATATGACCTCTTCCATCTTAAGCTAACAGCTCATCAAGCAGAAAGTACCTAAACTGACAACATTCTATCAACTTATTTAAGGGGAAAAAAACCCCTGGAACCTTTTTGTCAAAGGAATAAAGAGAAAATATAAGAGAGTAATTAAGGGGCATTATTCTGATGTTATTTATGTTGACATCTGCCATGAGTATCTTTGCTGGAACCAGAGAGCCAAGCTCGAGAGATCTTCACGTTAATGGTACCCTTCTATATGAACTTGGCCAGTGACTTACATGGTGTCACTGCCTGGCCATGGCACAGGCACTGCCACCATAGTCCTGAGTTCATGAAAGTGAAAAAAGCCCTAAATTTATGCCAGATTTGAGCATCTCCAACTGACTTCAGGGAAAGGTAAAACAGACCCCCCTGGACACACTCAAACCACAGATGGAAGTCTAGTAAGTATATACAGGCTTCCAAAAGAAATAGTGTTTACTGAGCAGCAAATACAAGTAGTTTTGAAATGCTGGTTGTGAAGCTGAGCAGAAAGCTGCGAGTGTCCAGCCTTATTTCTGTAACAGGATGTTTCAATACGACCAGGGAACCTTTTCCTTTCTCTGCACCTGCACAGCCACACAGATTTCTGCAACTCCAGCTCGAGGGAGTGAAAATCCAATGTGGCCTTTGTTCCTTTTCAGAAAAGGGTAACAGTGTCTGAAACGGTGGGAAAATGCTTCATGTTCTCCATGAAAGGAGTTTTTCCCATGGAAGACTTACCCAATTTTCTTTTCTTGTGGCCTGTGTGAATTTGTTCTGCTGCATCTGAGGGAGGTGGGGTTTTTTTGTCCCTCTTGTTCCCGTGAGCAGCTGGCACTCTGGAGGAAATGTCTTGTATTCTGGAGTTCAGTGTTGGTAGACACGTGTTGACATGTTTTGTGGGTTTTGTTCAGCCACTCTTTCTTGTTCCTTTCAGAGTGTAATGGACTACAACAAGCACTGTCCTCATTTTGAGTTAGGTGAGCTGGCAGAAGGGCAAGCAGCTGGAAAAATAGGAGAGGATGCAGTTCCATTATAGGATCTTCCTCTTGAATTCATTCAATCGTTCAAATTGCATGGGTGTCACACAGGGTCTCAGTGAGTGTCTAGTCAAGGGGGGACATTCTCTGAGCTCTGAAGTTCTTGCACAATCCTCAGATGTTTCTTTCAAAAACTGTGATTGAACAGTTTTCCAGGAAAGTACATTAAATGTACTTCCTTTCTACCTTTTTTTCATGCTATTCCCTTCTTCCTCACTTAGAGACACAGAGCCAGTTAAAAGCCACCTGCCAGAAGACAGACAGAATGAACCCTCATAGTAGCTGAAAACATTAGGAAGATATAGATGCATATATATATTAAATCCAAGAGAAGTGACTATCTTTAATAAATATTTCTCCCAGTATTTGCAATTCAAATGTTATATTGGTGTGTGAGTGCTAGAGAGAGACCTAAAATGAAAATGGCTGGAAAGTAACTATTTTTATTGCAAACAGAAAGAAAGGTACAAGGTAATCAAACAGCATACACAATGAAAAGCAAATTAGATTTCTGAAGCCCTTCCTGCCTTTACTGACTCCCATGTGGCATTTGCAACACAAGCAAGCAAAGTTGTTTATTTTATAAATAACAGGCCAAATCCTTACATGCTCCTCATTCCCCTCCTGCCAGTCTAACCCCAGAGGTGATGATAAATTGATTTAACAGCTGCTTTCCCAGGCAGGCTGAGAAGGGTTGTCATCTCCCTTCACCCGGGTAGAAGGTGAGCTGGAGAAAGGAGGCAAGTTGGTCACAGGCAAAGCACAATTTACAGGATTAAACTGGGTAAGGGGCAAAGTCAGGCACAGCCAACTGCATGTGAAGGAGCAGCATCTCTGGGCTGCTCTGAAGTACCAGGGGGGAGCTGAAATTTGGTGCAGGTGAAGAGAACAGGGTTTGAGTCCACCTGGAGTGCTAAGATATCATTATTTTCCTTTACAAAAGGTAAGATATCTCACATTTTAATCAGAGTACCTGTGAGAGAGATCAGAAATACTGCAGGATCTGTATCTTGGTAGTGATATATATGTAAACTGAGCAGCCCAGCCAGGGCCAGGGAGCCACTTCAACTAATGGCAGCATTTCTCACTATTCTTCAGCATTTCTGTCCTCTAAGTAATTTTGACTTTGTAACATCAAGGCACTTGCTGGTGACTCAGTGTCAGAGTTTTCAAACCTAGGTGGAATTCCTTCCAAACAGCTTGGAGCCAACGCCCGAGACTCGGTAAAGACGTTTAACAAAAGAGACAAAGGACATGCATATGCGGTGATTATCAGCCT
>JAWWMP010000041.1:55725070-55776387 GCA_035047865.1 Dendrocincla tyrannina
TGTTATCCTTTTATATATATATTTCTTCCTAATTAAAGTTGTTTTTTTTTTCTAAATTCAAAGGAGAGGGATTATTCTTTGGTTAGCATAATATCTTAGTTTCTCCTGAACTAAGACACTCAGGTAATCATTTCCCTGGATGATGCTGAACAAGTTAACTTCATTAATTTTAATGGGATGCTGTCATGAGGAAAGGCTTGTTGGGCTGGGCTGTGAGTCTGCAGTCCTTCAATCCTTCCCCAGGCAAATCCCTGACAATTCTAGTGGGAATCCTCTCTGTGTGAGCACTGCAGGGATTGCCACAGCTGCACGTGCTTCAAAGGTGGCAGCAGTCAGATAAAGACTCTGGTCATTATGGGCTTATTAGAACCTGTTATTGATGCTTATTTTCTTGTTTGTCACTTGAACAAATCCCAAAAGGCCCTTCCTCGGTCTTCCCTGGCTGATTCAAGTCACAGCAGGCATTGCCAGGAGAGTCTCTATTTCTGTTAGCAGCTCTGCCTATCCATTCAAACTTTGGGCAAGTCTTGGCCAAGAAGGAAAAAGTACAAAATCACGTGTGATTTCTTTTTTCCCTTACCATCGTGAAGCCAAAAATGAGCAGGTAGATACAGTTTCCCAGGAAATTGTATGTCCTTGTTGCCATCCCTAACAGGGCTGTGAACAGCCCAAGGGAAGGTGGCCAGGCTGGTTTATACTGCAGGGGAAATTCAGCCAAGTGTGATTCTTCAGCAGAGGAGACCAGAAACAGTTTAAATGATTCTCCCATGATGCTTAAGAATATTGCAAATAAATGGAATGTGGAAATACTAGATTAGAATGTGAGTGTGCCTGATTTACATAGCTCTGTACAGTGAATATTGCTGCTATAATTAAAGCAGTGACAGCTACTGATTAAGCAATATCCTTTTAGATGCAAGAGTGCTATAAAAATAAGAGTCAGAAAAACGTTATTGGAACTGTGTAAAATAAAGGCAAAAACTGAAACAAATATTTCAATATATACTATTACGTTCCACCTGCAATCTCTCCCTCTCATTTCTTATCTTCAGGAGGCTGGGACAAGTTCTTGGCATGTGGGAAGAAGGGGGAAGGATATATTTTTGAATGTTATCTTCAAAATTGAGAAATAGCTCTGAAAATACATGTGACCCCTTTTTATTTACTCATCTGTACATGTTTCTTTGCAAGTGTCCGGTGCTCTGGTCTGGTTGACAAGGTGGGGATCAGTCACAGCTTGGACTTGATGGTCCTGGAGGTCTTTTCCAACCTAAATGATTGTGGGATTCTATGAACTACTGGTTCCTTTTTCATCCCTTACAATTCCACGTGTGTTCTTTGTTGAGAAGGAAAAAGAGAGACTCTAGCCAAGAGAAGTGAAAATTTCCCCCAAAAGCAGCATGCAGAACAGCCCTCTATTTTTGTGAAAATTATGGAACTGCAAGCTTAATATTATGACATAAAGTGACTAGTAATTACTACTTGCAGAGGGTGATATTGTTTAATGTATTTCATCCTGAAAAAAAATGTCACCAGCCACTGCTCACAGAACACCACAGGTATGAACCATCATTTGGCAAAGGACAGCAAGCCCACAACATCTTATGAAACAGAAAAGGACCTTTGTTTTAGAAGCCTCTCTTTTAATCCCTTCCTGTAGGAAGACACCTGTTTATTGTAGCTCACACAAAAGTGGATGAGTTTCAACCTATGGCTCCAGAAAGAGCAGGAATTTCTAAAGTGCTCAGGTCACCTCTACTGGCTTTCTGAAACCCTGGGCTTGGCCACCTGTCCAAGTGGTTTATTCCCTTTTCTGTCACTGATACCTCGTGTCCTAAAGTAGGTTTGCCACTCCCAGAAAGGTATTATTTTCCTCAGAATAATCAGTGGCCCGAGAATTGGTGGTTTAGGGACTGAGATGTACAAAGTAACCTATTTCTGCTTCTTTCACTAACCAAAAGGTTTCTTGTACAAATAACCACGAAGGGCAAGAGCAGCATGGAGCAAGCAGATTTGTATTGAAGTTGGACTTCAAAGTGAAGATAACGTTTTCTAATCCATCCCTGACCCAGATCCTCACGGATATGTAGCTGTTTTACTCTGATGCTTAAATAATTTTAAGTATGTGGGCACAGAGGACTTAGGAGGACATGTAACTATCCATCCTCCAAACTCCCTGTGGTTGGTGTGTCCACTTTTGCACAGGAGAAAATAGTGAAGAGAATATAATACAGTGCACAAAGAGAAATGAACACACTGTATGAGCTCATGAGGCTTTCTAGAAGATGCCCAGAGCCTGGTGGGTGCAGTGGTGAGGTTTGGTACCCCGGTGTTCACACCTGTTTCTGGGGCTGGTTGCAGGATTATGTGTAGAAGAGAGGACACAGTGGCACAGGGAGGGACACTGATGCCATCGTGGGGAGGGGACCATCCCAGCTTCCATTTCAGGCAGGAGAAGACTTTTACAGTGGAGCTAAGATTTTTCTTTTCTAGTCTATCCATAAGAAATCCTGAACAGGAGGATGGAATACTGTTCTGGATGTAACTGCGTATTGATACAGGGGATTTTGATTATCAGCCATGTCCATTTACCTGTACAGGCACATTTACTGTTTGTACATCCTAGCCCAAGGATGGCAATCTAAAACCAGTGACCCTGGAATAGGGTGCAGAAGAAACCTATTTACATTAGGCGTTTATAGATTATTTTCCCTGTGTGTCTGCTCTGCACTGACAGAATCCATGGAGTTGAATATAAAGGAAGTCATAAGCAACTCTGCAAACTGTGCTTCCTTCTCTGGGTTCCACTGACATTAAAAACCCTTTCACCCAGCTTTTCAGTTCATTACCATGCAGCAGAAAAATCCCTTTGCTGGCATAGCTCAATGTTGCACTGCATGTTTCTCATTCAAATGCTTTCTTTTTTTCCCTTTTTTTTCTTTCCTGTGAGTACTTAACTGCAAGGAATATTTCCAGTAAAGTGCTAAGATGTAAATGATATAAATCCTTATTATATATAAAGAGTAGGGAGATCCCATATCTTGGCCTCTTCTGTAGAATGGCATGTTTTGACCCTTCCAGTGGTTTAGGTCCTCTCTGTAATAAGGATTAAACTGATGTGCCTACAAAGAGATTACGTGAATGAATTACACGGGGGATTAAGGGGAAATCTCATTTTGTGCACCCATCAAAATAAAACCTCTTCTGACTCAAAGCAAAGCAGCCCTCCTTTCCTCCCTCATTGGATCAGATCCTCAAATGCCCTACAGTTGTAAGAGGGTTGAAGGAGATCAGTGAACTCAAAGTTAACCTATATTGCCATCAAAACTCTAAACAATCTGTCCTGAAGAAGTCATTTCTGATGGCAAATGTGAACATGAGTCAGTGCCATGTGTCTCTCACGTGTCCACTCTCCAAACCCCCTAACGTGAGCACGCAGGGACAGAATGAGCTGTGGAAAAGCTCTTGCTGGTTTCTAGTAAGAAAAATACAACAATACAAATTCCTTCTCCTTTGGAGAACCTTAAAATATTTTGCAAACAATATGTTCCACGGCACATCAGGGAGACCAGATATTTTTGTGTTTATGTTATGGAGAGCTAAACTAAAACATGCTCCACTTGTCAAGGGGACCCAGAGAATCAAAACCAAAAAAAAATGATTCCAAGAACCTTGTGCTGTAACTACAAGGAAAACCACCCTATTGGCTATCCACCCTGCCTTGGTTTAGTATTTTCCAGTAAAATATCCTCATCACACATCTGTGGAGCCCTTTCCATGTCAAGGATCTCAGAATCCTTTAAAAACTGAGACAATTCAGCAGTAACAATCCCTCCCCTGAAGTGCAGCCATATTAGGAATGAAATGCAGCCACTGTTCAACAATCCAACTCTGTGTAATAATCTCTGACAGAAAGTGAACAGTGACAAAATTGAACTTGTGGAAAAACTATTAGCTGATATGTATTGTACAATAATTTAAGTAGTAAATTATGGAGAATATAAAACTTGTCCCAGCATTTGCTCGCTTTTCTCTTCACACTTCCCATTTGGTTCACATAAATCTACTTGCATTGCAATTGTTCTTCCATCACTTTTTTTCTCTTAGTAAGGATTCCACATCCAAGTCCAAATACTGCATCTCACTGCATCTCCTTTTTTTTTATAACTGGAGGCTTTGGCTGGACACTGTGGCCACAAAGATCTACTTGGATTTTGGAGAGCCAAGTCTTCTCTCTTTCTTTCCACTTCCTCCCTCCTCTCTCCATCCACACAAAGTTATACAGTCCCATCCAACTCTGAGTCTTTTGGAACTGATAACTTCTCTGCCTCGCACAGAATGATTCAGAAGGGTGGGTTGCCTTTTAACAGAAAACCATAAAGTACCTTTGCTTTTAATGCCAGACAGGAGCTCCACTCCAGCTCTACGTTCTCTGCTTTACAAGTGCATTGTAAGAGCCTAAAAGCACATGTCTGGTAACCTTTTGGGAACAATCCTACATTTTCTCTCAGGCAATCAGAGAAAGGGAAGGAGCAAAAAGCATCTTAAGGATGGTGGGGGGGTGGAGAGAGAGGCTGGGGATGGCCTTGCTGAGCTAGTGAGGGACACTGCACCCCTTGTGTAATGTTTCTGTGACAAGTGTTAATGAGTTTTAAATGTCTGCTGTTGAGGCATAACCCACTGTCTGCACACAGAAGTATCCCACATTTTTCATTTGCTCACACCAAAATAGCTGCCTCCCTGTCTCTCCCTCCCGAGCAGCAGCTGGCTGGAGTGCCTGGGAGTGGGAGAGAGGTGCTGCAGTCTGACTTCTCAGGAATCAAAGGGAGGAGGGAGCATCCTGAACTCACAGTAGGCTGCTCTGTGGGAGGAGGAGTGAATGGCCTTCCCTCCTTGAAACAGGATTAATGCCAATCCCACACATTTGTGTGTGTTCTGAGGTGGGTTTGTTGGTACGAGCCCTGGCCATGATCTGGCATGGGAGGGGCGTCTGCACTGGGCAGTGTTGTGACCCACTCTGCTCCCCTAGATGTGGGCTTGAAAGCGGATGTGCATTTGTGTACATGTGCCTATTTGTGTGCATAAATCACACGGTTAGAAGTCCTTGCACTACTATAATTAATGACTGTTTTGCCTCTGTTGTTTTCTTTTTTTCTTTTTGGAAAGCCCAGCTTATTTAAACAATAAATTTAAGGTATTTAGTGTTCAGATTGCAGCTAGTCCTTTACAAACTCATGGCTCCAGCACTGTCTATAGAGGTGTATGCCAGTGTTCTTGGTTCTCATCCACTTTTTAAATACAATTTTTTCTTGCAAATGAAACATATCTACATATATATCCACATATACAGCATGTACAGCAGCAGTGAGGCCTGTCCCTGAGTCATTTCGCTGACATTTAGTTCTGAAAACCATCTTTGGCAATCTCTGAGGACCATGGGGCAGCCAGAGCCATGTCCAAACCACCTGAGTTTGGACTGCCCTGTTTGCAGTCAGCACTTGGATTGTTAATTCCCTCCAGATGTCAACACTTCTCATCTGGGAGGATCTAATGCCTTAGGTACACCTTGTTAGCAGGCAAAGGAAAATTCAAGCAGGTTCCCCCTAGATAATATTTAAAGTTGAGTTATGAAAGATGACTGAAACAATACTTAAAACACTCTCTTTTCCAAACACAATGTGGAAACAGCATGTGTTTTGTATCATAATAGTCCAATGAAAACTATTGAAAATACTACAGGGTGAATTAGCCATTTCAAAAATGAACCTGACACTGACACGTGCTGTATTCTGTGCATTATTAGGATTTCCTGACCTTGTCTAGGAAAAGCTGTGTGTTAACAGTTATACAGAGGGTGAAAGTGTGTGGAATTCCAAGGATGGAACAGCACGCCCTTGTTGGCTTTGGAGAAGTGCAATCTTTGGTGATGAAAACCTGAGAAATTTGGGGCCAGTCCCACAAGGGCTCAGACGTGCTTATCTTTATGTGTAACTCATGCGTGCGGATCGTTACAGCGTTTGGCCTCTGACATGGTTGTTTCGGCACAGATTCTGCTCTGCAAAGCCTGGGATGTGATCTTGTCCTTGCTGAAGTCAGTGGGACTTTCCGTGGGAGCAAAGTTAGTTTTGTGAGCCAGCAGAGCTGGCCTGGAAGGGCTAAAATAGTAAATTAGCTACTCAGATGTTGTGAGCTGTAAAATAGTGTTCTCGTCTTACTTTAGAAGGGGAAAAAAGGATCCTTTGAGTAGTGGTTTTATGCTCTTTTTCATGATTATATTATTTACTGTGGTATCATCCCAAGGCCCAAACGAGGTTTCCATCCAAAGCTTCTTTATACCACAATTACACAAGCAATCACTGCTTGGATTCCAATCATCTTTTGTGTTTTTATATGGAGCTTTAAATTTGAAACCTTGAAGTAATACAGGCTTGACCTGGAACACTGCCACACTTGGCAAACCTGGTCCTGGTACCAGTTCCAGCACTGGTTTAAGCAGGAGTGATGGATAAATGACTCAATTTTGTTTGGTGTCACTCTCCACACCAAGTTATGTACTTGAAATCTATACCATGACAGAAGTCATGATTTTAAACAGCTTTTATTGTATGAGAGAAGAGTACTAGAGCAGGAAAACTTATAGCTATTTCAAAAAATAAGAAGTGTCTACTAACTCCTTACAATATAAAGTCAGTTTTATTTTATATTTACTACAAAAGAGCCATAAAACATCAAGCAGATGATGATGAGGCTGTTGGGACACAAGCATTTGGTTGCTGCATCTGGCATTAGCATGGGATGGCAGAATCACTGGTCAGAATTTAATTTTAATTTCTTTTCCTAAATTGCATTTCCTATTTCTGTTTGTTGCATTGCAGCCCTGTGGGTTTGGGAATCTGACCAAAAGCCAATTGAAAGCTCAAACCTCTAAAAGTCCATCATTTCTTTCTTTCCTCCAAAAAGTTGAACAAAAATAAACTGCCTCCCTCCCGGTCTTTCCCCTCACACATACATTCCCTGGAAAAATGTCCGCCCCTCAGGAAATGGGCATGGGTAACACAGGATCATTTGTGTCATATTTAAAGAACACTATGGCCATAACTTTTCCTTTGGTCACTCCTAACAAAGAAATGGATGAGAGAGAGAGCGTGCTACTTGAAAAGAAAGAGAAGCACAGGAAAAAGGAGTAGCTGAATCCTGAGTACCTCACAGGAATGGCTTTGAATCTTTGTGTATGTGTGGGAAGAGCTTCCTTGATACCATCTGCTTAAAAAGAAAAAAGCCAACCAAATGAAGAATAGGGAACAGAACAGCTTACTGCCCTTGTACTCTCAGGGTTGAGTGAAATGGAGGAATCAGCAATACCACAGAATTATAGGAAAGGAGCAAACAGAGGTATTGGTGGTCCACCATTCCTGTGCTCTGTATTTATTTTATGAAAAAATAACAGCAGCCCACCCAGCCAGAAGGAGTTTTATTTGGTGTCTGTAACAGAATTAGTCCCAATGGGACAGTGCAGCCTAGTTTTACGTGGCCGTGTAATGAGACATCCTATATGAGAAATTGGCACAAGCTGACAGGGGACCTTCCTTTCTGTTTGAAACCGTTCAACTTCCAGCTTTTAAACAACTGACTAAATTTGCTAATGTGAAGAAAGGCATGGTTTATATTCCTGCCTGATCTGAGAAGTGCCTCTGTGATCGTTCCTTTCCACGTGCAGAAAGTGCAGTTCACCTGCTTCAATATTCAAAATATGTAGTTGCACACAAGACACTGAATTAAAACATGTCAGGGAGAGAGACTGGGGCTAAGAAATGATGCTTTACTTCCTCTAGAACATAATTATAGGGAAGCAGTTCAGAACATCCAGATTATGTTATCAAGCAGTCTAATTTAAACATAGTTCCATCCTCAGACAATAAATAATGTACATGTGGTGGGCATGAGTCATCACACTTGCAACAGTGTCTGTGGAGCTCCCTGCTTTGCATGATTTACACATTAAAATGTAAATGAAAAATAGGTTTTTTATTCTAATTTGAATTCAGGAGAGAAGTCATTTATAGACATTACTTAGATCAGTTTAGACCATCTCTGAGGTCACAGCCACCTGTTGGGCTATGGAGCTGTGATGCAAAAGGAGGGAGGGGGACAAGGGGGAGCTTTAGCCATTCTTTTGAGCGGTGAGCCCGCAAATCAGCGTACGTCTTTCCCTTCCTATCTCAGGGCTGTTTCAGGCGTTTGTCTTGGAGGGGCCGGCTCTGCTGTTGCAGCAGCCAGGGACCACCGGGTGCGCCGATGAGCTTTCGAATCCTCGCTCAGCGCGGAGCCAGGAGGGCTCGCATTGCTCGGCGTGTGTGTTGGCGTCACCTCATGCAAAAAACATCACGCTTCGACTGCTCTGAGGCGTGCGCTTAGTCCCGTGCCTGAACTCCTGGCGGAGGGACAGCCCCTGCCTGGCCTGGGCTAGTTGAATCCGTGCCGAGAACCCCAGCCTCCTGTGCTGTCGGCAGGCTGAGCCCGGGGATGCCGCTCAGCCCCCTTGCCCCGCTCCCGCCGCACCTGTGCGGGACGGGCGGGCAGGTGCGGGAGGCACCGGCTCTCCCGAAAGGCGCTTTCCCAAGGAGCCCGGAGCAGGCTCAGCTCGCCGATCCCTCCGATTAATCCGTCCCCGGCGGGGATTGCTTCTGATCAGGCTGCTGGGTGCTCCCGCAGTAATTTGAAATCACCGAAGCGCTGTTTATTAATATAATGCGCTTAAAATTGAAAGTACACTTAATCCCCGGCGCCCTCGTAGCGATGCGGGGGATTGGTGGGGGTGAGAGGTGTCTGTCCCCGCTGGGAGCCGGGCAGGGACCAGAGACTCTGGGTGGGGACAGCTGGGTGACGGGGACACTCCGTGCTGTCGCCTCCCGGCACGGCCACCCCCTCGCTGGTGACAGGGACCACCGCGGCCGGGGAAGCCCATCCGCGGCCCCGCACGGCTCCCGCACCTGCCCTGCCGAGCTCCATCCCTCCATCCCTCCATCCCCTTCAGCGCGCAGGAGGGCGGCAGAGCCGCAGCAGTGCCGGGAAGCCCAGGAGGAGGAGGAGGAGGAGAGGAAGAGGGCAGGGGGTGCGCCCCGTGCCCCCGCCAGGGTTCACCTCCAGCGGGGATGCCGCCAGCGCTGCCCGTACCCCCCAGCCCCGGAGGACGCCGCCGGGCTCTCCCGAGGTGAGAGGCAGCTCTGGGCGGCTGTGCCCTCCCCCGAGCCGGGCAGGGCTCCGTGCAGCGATGTCCCGAACCGGGGGAGCGATGTCCCGAACCGGGGGAGGGATGACCCGAGCCGAGCATCCCGCGGCGGGGCCGGGGGAAGGTCCCGAGCGGAGCCAGCGCGGGGAGAGGCGGCTCCAGCTGCGGGAGGGGACACGAGTGGGAGCGGGAGGCACCTGGAGAGCCGGCCCAGGTGCAGGGAGAGCAGCTGGTTGGAGCGGGGGCGGGGGGAGGAAGGGAGAAGGTGGAGAAGCGGGCGGGGACAGGAGGGGATGGATGGGGGAGCCGCAGAGCGGCGAGATGGGGAAGGAGGTGGCGGCTCCTCCTGTGCATCGGCGCCTGGGCTGAAGCGCCCGAGAGAAAAAGCGGCACCAGCCGACGGCAGCACCGCCGGAGACGAGTTTTCCTTCGAGGCTTCGCCGTGCAGGTGTTGGGAAAAGTGGCTGTGCCCGGGGACCCACTGAGCGCAAGGTTAGGCGTGGGGCTTGTGATGGGAGGGGGCGGATCGCGCTTCTCCGGGCACTGCCGGGGACCTGCGGGCTCCGTGCCCGCTTCCCTGCCCAGAGCAGAGCCCCGGGAAGGCAGCAGAGCCCCGGGAAGGCAGCAGAGCCCCCGGCCCGCGTTGGGATGCGCGGCCGCCGCCGTGTCTCGCACCGCAGCGCGTCCCGGTTTGGGAAAGTTTGTGTGCTCCCGGGGCCGGGGCGGTGTGTGCACAGCGCCCGATGGCTCGTCCCGCTTGTTTGCCGTTCTCCAGGCTGCTGGCAGTAGGTTGATTATATGTGTGTGTGTGTGTGTGTGTTTGCGGTTTGAATCAATATTTATTTACGGGGCTCAGGTATTAATCACTCGTGCCTCGGAAAGCTCATTAGCGGTGACTTGTTTCCATGACAACGGGACCCCTCGGAGCCTCCGGGGTTATCTATTTGCCCGATTGATTGATTTATTTTCTTCTCACGAGGCATGTTTGTACTAGTGCCTTGTTTTGTCACCGAGGAGAAAAACAGGCAGATAAACCCTGTGTGATCCTCTGGCCCCTGTTCAGTTTTCCTCTAAGGCTCAATTATTTCCCCAGACTTAATGATATATGAATGGGATTAGGCAAGTGTGTGAGTTATACAAGATTTCTTAGTACTTGTTTTGATGCCTTGCCTTCTTTAGCCATAGAGCTCAGACTAAGACGTGGCTTGATTTCTCTTGTTCAGAGCACTCCTTAGACATGTTAGTACTAAAGAGTGTGATGTTTGTTACCCTTTTGTTTGTGTATCATTTAGTAGCCGTGAAGCCTTTGAAAAGCTTTGTATTGCAGTTTTATTGCTACAGGAGAGCTGGGGATCAGTAATGGCTTATTGTGTGACTGTCACCTTCCTGGGCTGTGACCTTGACAGGTCTCTTAACTTCTTCACATCCCACCTTGCTCAGCATTGCCCACTTGTACCTGTGCTCTGAGCTAATCAAACAGAACACTTTGTGTAAGATGGAGTACTGTTAAACTGACTGTGTGAGTATATCCTTCTCTGTTACAAGGAGTAAGCATACCTTATACATCCCATATCCTCAGTGGTGTAGGTGAAAATCTCCCTTCTATACTCCAGTCTTTATTTAATCAGCACAGCTGGCTCTACAAATAGTGTGTACTGTTATCATTCAGCTGAAAACAGTGGATCTAGTCCCATTTTTGCTAACTACCAGCCACTGCTTTCCTGGGTTGCCTTCCTCAGAGTCAGGTAAAAAGGAGAGTCTTTAGCATTCTGAAATTTGTAGAAATATCTGCTCTGACAGAGTATACATCCAGAGAAAAGATGCAAGAGTAAAGAAAGAAAAGATTGTAAAATTGAATGACAGTCTTGATCACTTGCCTTAGCATTGCAACCTGAGAGGGGCTTAAATGCTTTTTGAGAGGGAGTGAGCAAACATGCACTTTTAACTGCACTGTGTGTTAGGTTAAACATCTGAAACTGTTTGACCAGTTTTCCTAGTTTGTAAGAGATAATTCAATACATAGTGTTATGTTGAGAAGCATTGGGAGTGTGTATGAAATGTTTGAGAATATACAGTTCTAAACTAAAATACTGCCTGAGACATGTTCAGTGGTGACTGTTTTAGATTACAGAAGTAGGAAGTTATAATAGTAGGGGAACTTCAGTATGAAGCACATATTTTTCCTCCTTCTTGAAACACTCCTTTTAAGTGAATAAGCTTTTATAAAATAACTGCGTCTCTCATACTGTGAGAGACTCCACAGCTCAGCTCAGTCCAGCAAAGTGCTAAAACATGCCTCATTCCAGATGCATTAGACTAGGCAAATCAGACTTCAAGCTTTTACTTCAATATCCAGAAGAATCAAGGGCTGTGACCTTGGCTTTTGTATTCTGGTTTCTAGCAACTTAGTAGCAAAACATCAGTCTGACAATTTTTCTTGTGAGTTGTGGACATTACCAGCCATTAGTTACCAGTGAAGTAGTTTTATGACAATCCAATGAAGAGAAAGACAAGAAACCTTAGTCAGCATCTTGTCTCCTTTGGATGTCATTGACTTAAATTTCCATACTGAACAATTAAATTTTTACTCTTTAGTGCTGCACAGTCAATACAGGTAGAGGGGAGGTGATCTAAGCTTCACTCTGCTTTTATGTCCTCTGTAAAGCTCAGTCTTTTATTACTGGTGATATTAAGAACAACAGATACTCCAGTTTAATTCTCAGACCCTGGTTGCCATAAGGGAACAAAAATAATTCTTCATTTTTTTTTTTTAAGACTGATAACTGGCAGTAAGAAAGATAATTCCTGAGAAACTTAGAGATATTTTTCCAGAACAAAAATCACTTAAAGTTCTAAGAAGGCAGCTGAGTATATAATCTGTCAGTGATAAAGGTGTTGTTTTAGGGAGTAGAAAAAAGTACATAGAAATGAAGCTTGAATCTATAGATATGGATGATTATCTGGTTTACATTGTATGTTACTCAGCATTATACCAAAGTAACTTGGCTATAATGTACACTGGATCTCAGAAACAAAACTGCTTCTAGTGGTGTTTATATTCAAGGTGCTCCATAGTACTCAAGCTGCCTGTTGCTTATCCTTTGTTTCTCTGGGGCTGGAAGTCCCTCAGCTGGGATGAATCAGCTGCTGGACCTGTATTTAGTGAAGGTGGTTGAGCTCCTTTCTCTGTAACTGATCTAATTCTGGACAAGTCACTTTATACCTCTATTTTAACTTTTCCCTGGTCATCCTTCCCCTGTTTATCATCTTTCTTTTGCTTGTTTGGAGTGGAGGATCTCCTGGGCATAGTCTTGCTCTGTGCATCCATTGTGCCTGGACAGATCTCTTGGAGCAGAAAAATGCTAGTGCAGTTCAATGACAAGAAATTGCAGCCAACATTTTTGCTGTACTGGTCACTGGGATGTTTGCACGATCCCTAATTGCTGTCTGAGAGGCAGTGGGATTGTTGCAGGTCACTGTGAAGATGTAAAGGAGGAATTACCTCTACTGCTGGTTCCCTAATACTCCTTTTGCTGAATGTATTTGAAGAAAACAGCTTTCAGAGAAAAAAGTTCACAGATCTCTGCTCCAAGGACTTGGGAATAAAGGATAAATAAAGTTCCTGCTTTTTCTCAACACCTGTCTTTGCTGTCACGTTGAATGTATTGGTTTTCTGGACGTAAAAATAAGGCCATTATGAATTTAAAATGGGCAGCAAGGGCAGAAACCAGCGCTAAATATCCAAAGTGGCATATTGATTTTATTTATTCTTTTCCAATGTTTTTAGGAGGGCAGATAAGTTTCCAGGTATACTTTTTAAGCTTATAAACTACACTGCTTCATTTGACAGGAGTGAGTAGCTGTGTTAGGAAGGTATGAGAGCTGTTTCTGTGTTATTCCAGTTGGGAGCTCTGTTATGTTCTCCATAAACTACTATAAAGTGTTTACACTTCAAAATGTGCTGTACTTGGTTCAGCTGTGGGTTTGTGTTTAGTTTCAATTTCAGAATCACTCTGCTAATCAATACTGGTGCTTTCTGATAAAACAGTCTTTTAGATTGAGGCAGGTTGGTTCCTGTGAAAAGTTTACAGAAGAAAAACTGACTTATAAAGTGATTTCTCTTATGTGTGGTAGATTTATTTGTCTTTCATCAAAATTTATCATCACCAAACTTATGATAAAACAAAGAATATATTTTTGCATATGAATGGTAAAGTAAAACTCTTATCTTTTTAAACTTTTTAAAAGTGAGAATTCTTGAAGATGTAGAAAAGCTCCTTTCTGACCTTTCATTTGCTCACCATATTTTTAATGAACTATGTACAATCATTTCAAAACTACTTAGACTTTTAAGGCCCAAGTTTGGAGCACCCTCTCCCCCCCCTCCCAAAAAAAAAAACCCACAACACCAAAATCTGTGTTTTAAAAGATTTATTGTGGAAGGAAGCCTCTCCTGTGTCCCTGAGGTGCCTCATGTCACACACCTGCAAGTTCACGTGCACAAACTCTTGTCACTTTGGGAGTTTTGGACCTGGGTGTGCTTTCTACTTGCAAAATAGAGAGACAGCAGCTCAAATTACTTGTAAATGCAAGTGACTTCCATTTCAGTTTGCTGCTCAAAGCAGTGATGGAGTTGAGTCGCGCTTCAGCCAGTGATTCTGCAGCGCCTTTGCCAAAGCTGACGTGGTCCAGCTTTGCTTTTGTGGCACAGCTGCTCTGCCCAGGCTGGGGTTTGGGGGGGATACAGCCCGGGAGCAGCAGCAGGGCTGTGCAAGGCGCAGGTCTGTGATGTTCCCGGGGAATAAGGCAGGGAAAGGCCTCACCTCTGCACGTGCAGCAGCCCCAGCAGCCTGCCAGCTCCTGCTGCAGAGTCTCTGGGTTTGCAGGCTGACCTTTCCACACTAGGGAAGCTTAGCAGGCCCACCCAATTTTCTCACTTTACGCCAGGGTGTCTGATGTTGCAGACAGGGAGTCTGTTCCCGCTCTCCTTGGAGGCAAGGGCAGAATTCTCACTGATTTCCATAGGAACGAGATGTAATCCTAAACATACTTCAGTAGCTAGAAAGAAACTTCCTAATAAAGAACCAGGCTGTAACGCTACACAAAACATGAGGCATTGTTCTAGGCTTCAAAGCTCTTAACAGCACCATGCCTGCAGACCAGGCACTGCAAGCAGCAAATCCCAGGGCATTCCTGCCAGGATTATCCACTCTCGTTCTGCCCAGAGAAACAACAGAGGCTTTGGCACGTCACTGACCAAATGCTGTTTATTCTAATGGATGCAATTCCAGCCCCTTGGGCTGCAATGGAGCTGTAGGAGCAGTGAAGTGGGACGTAGGAGCTGTTGCACAAAGGGTTTGCTCCATCAAGCAGGAAGGGCAGCGGATTTCAATTCACCTGAAGAAACAAGATGCCCTTTCCCACACCCGTGTGGAGACTGGTGGAGGTTTCCACGGAAGACTTTGGACTGCAGTTTTGCTGCTTTGAGTTGTAATTGGTTCCTAAGTAAAACTACATTTCTTTTTTTATTCTTTGAGTCTTAATTGTTTAAGGTGGGGGCCTTCCACCCCTCCTATTACTCTTACTGTCGTTCCTGTGTGCCACTTAACAGTGAAACCTCTTCAGTCACAGGCTTTTTCTGTCGAGGTGCAAGGAAGTGGTGGGAAGATAGAGATGGTGCATTTGCCATCTGTGTTGCATTCCCAAACACGAGAGCTCCAGGGCTGCTTTTCCACACAGTTTTCAGCTTTTGGTAATCAGAATATACCATTTTTTCTGGTTATCTCCGGTTTCTCACGGGTTTGTTTTTGTGGTGAACATCTGGGAAATGGCACTTTTTCCCTGTAGTGTCTTAACAGCATCAACATTTGTTAAATTCTTCTTCACCTACTCCCTTGCTGAATAATTCTTACACTTTTTTTTAAAAAAAAAAGCTTTGTCTTGTAAAGCTCACGGCTGACATGCTTTCCCATTATGTCACTTTTCAGGTAATTAATATTTCACCATTCAAAAATACAGGCAGAATTCTAGAGAGAGAAACTTTCTCCAAGGGAATTGTGTCCACTTTAGGTACTTATCTTGAATGGCAAATGTAAGTGTTCAACATGCATTAAAATCCAGAGTACTGGTATTGTCTTAATCTAGTTAAGGGTGAGTTCTTTTCTTCTCTTGTTTCTTTTTCCAGTATTGCATGTCATTGGACAGAAAGTTGCCAAGATAATAGACCAAACTTCCCATTCCAAAGATACAAAATATTTCTATTTATAAGGGTACAAATATCCCAAAATAAAGAACTTGAATACAAAACTGATTGAATGATTTACTTGAAAGCTGTATAAGGCAACATAAGACCATCCAGGAGTGGTGTCAGCCCAAAATCTCATGGTCCTGAGTAACTTCATCCAAAAGGAGGGGTGTGCTGATGGAAATGAATGGAAACGGAACAACATCTTCACAGGATGATTTTCATTGCTATTTTGTGGTGAAAAAAAAAAGATATATTTATTCTTCTAAGATTCATGTTGTCAATTACATGAGCAGTTAAATTCCCCATACAGAGTGCAGTGAGGGAACCCTGAGCTGAATAAAACACTGGCTCCTTATCTGGCTGCTTGGGAGAGTTGCTCACTGACAGGGCTGGAATTGAAAAGTCATGAGAGAAATCAGGGACTGGCTCCTCTCAACACTGAAACCATTTTTTATGGAGTAAATTCAATACAATCATGCTTGTTACCTCTTTTGATTGTGTGGAGTGTTAAGAGTAACTCACTGTGATCCTGTTGTACAGTGTTGAGACATGGCAGCATTTTGTTGATTAAGATATTGCTGGAATTTCATTTTTAGAAATACTACTGGCAGAGGTTTAGAAACCTGGACTCCAGCCAGAAAATGAACAATCACTGAAGCCAACTATGCAAGGAGATTCTATATACACAAGTTGGAGGCTGGTAATTATTGCTTTGTGTTGCAGCCTCTCTATGTTTGGGCAAATCTGTGCAGTGCTCACTGAGCCACATCCTGCCCCACAGCCCTTCGAGGGCAGGTGGCAAGTGCAAAGGGTCCTGTGGGCTTGGTGCTCTTCTGACCTCTGATTTGTGACAGTCTTCCCTTGCTGTTCCCTTGCTGGAAGAGCAAGGTAAATGACTGTGGACACCATCTCTGTTGCAAAGTCAGGCTCAGCCACTGACTTCTTCCCTTTGTGTTCCCTTCCTATTCACTCAGCGTGAGCTTCATCTGTTCATCTCCTGATGTGAGAACACAAGCAGCTCCCTTGAAACTTCCATCAGAAACAAGTTTTACATAAGAAACCAGCTCACAGCATCCATTACTTTTTAGGAGCCTCACACAGGGAGCTATATTGGCAAATTAAAAGTTCATCTTGCAACAATTTGCCTTTATTTCAGAGTAGAAGAGAACAGGTGAAGAGTTCCCGAACAGAACTCCAGTACCATTTTAACATGAAATAACTTTCTTCAAGACTTTTATAGGTCCATGGGCAAAATCCTATTTATTGGAACGGGAGCAGCCTCAAGCCCCGTGTGCCTGAGGGATGCTCTTGTGCAAGCAGAGCCTTGCCAAGCCCCCAGTGCAGGCATCAGAATGCACTCCTGGGCAGGGCACTAAACACAGCAATGGGGAATTCGAGGAAGGGAACTGGCAGCAGTGATGGTTCTGTTGCCTTTCTGCTCTTTATCACCAGGACTGTGACCTCACTGCAGTTACAGGGACATGGTGGGGTAGCTCCTGTGGCTGGAATGCTGTCCTGGATGGCTGCATTCCTTTTAGGAATGACAGGGTAGCCAGGTCAGGTGCTGGAGCTGCTCTTGGTGTGTGAGAGCAGCTGGAATTTACGGAGCTCTCCCTAGGAGTGGGTGAAGAGTGAGTCAGGAGCTTATGGGGAGGGATTACGGCTCGCGTGGGTGACACTGGTGGGGGTTTTATTACAGGCCAGCTGATCAGTAAGAGGTTTTCTACAGACAACTATAGAAGTAGCCTTAGGATCCGAGGTCCTGGATTTCTGGGGGACCTGCAGCCACCTTGACAGCCCCGGGTTAGGGCTCTAGAAGGTGGGGGGATCCAAGAGAGCTGGTTAATATTCAAGCATCACTTCCTCCAAGCTCAAGACTGGTGCATCCCTATGCACTTCTCCCTAAATCTTCAGTGTCTGACTGCAGTGGGAGATTTTCAGTAGCATGAACACGAGTCCAAATGACTGAGAACTAAGAAGAATAAAATTTATTACTTTATGTGTTGAGCGTAAGTAGCATTGCTCTAAACTTACTACAGTGGTGGAAATGAAATGCAGAATAAACATGTTCACGAGGCTTCACAGTTTGAGACATTTAGAAGATCATTTTTGTCTTTCTTCTTGGAAGTTTAATCCAATAGTCTTGAATCAATGGTAATTATAGTCCAACCTTAACGCATCAAGCAGGAGCTCCCAACATGCTTTTCATCAGCTCCCTGAGCTGTGCTGTCTCACAGAAGGCTCTAGTCAAGACTTCTTCGGGCAGTCTCGTAATTTGTTTTAATTAATTACCAAAGTCAGGGCTGACTGTGTTCTGCAGTTTCCTGCTGGCTGGGGCTGGGCTAATAAAGCTTGGGTGCCCAGTAGTTACCTGCAAACTTCCAGAATTTACCTCTCTGCTATCCCACAGGTATTTGTTTGTGCCTTTTCTCTCTTCATATCTCCCATATGAAGTGGTACTGTGGACAGTGGCAATGCTTTTGTGTCACGCAGTAATGATCAGAACCTGGAAAATCCTTCTCCTGTTTCATGAGCCTGATTCCTTTTTCCTTGGCTTTTTCCTTTCCTTTTCCTTTCTGTGGACCATGAAGTAAATGTTCTGATGTCTTAAAGTGTCAAAACCAAACAAATGGTTATCGCATTTAAACAGTAATGTCTTTCCTACTTTTTTTTCCCTAATTCAACTGCCAAAATAACAAAAAGTACCAGCCCTAGCCTTTATGGAGAATTTGTGTCTGGTACAGTGACCCTCCAAAAGAACCTGTATTTTCCTGCAAATTGAGATGCTGAGCACATATGATCAGTTTGTTTCTAGAGTCACCACCATCACAAAGCCCTCAGAAATCCTGTCTTCTTGCACAAGAGCATTTTCCACGATTGAAAGGTCAGAGAGTCAAAGATTTTAGGAAACCACTTAAAAAACCCCAAAGCTTAAAGGGAGTGGATTGATTCTGCTCTTTTCTTGAAAACAAAGCTAAGAGATGGTCCTCAAGGAACTTGGTATCTTCAATTCTCAAGGCCATCCTCGCTGTGCTTATCAAAGAATCACAAACTTTTCTAATCTGCTTGCAGAAAGTGCTGTTAATGTGAAATGGAAAAGTAGTTTTTGACAGGCATCTCTCTGGTCTCAAGTGTCATTTCTATTCCCATGCTGAGTGCAATCCATCACTATGATGGTTTTGTTCATTTGGGGAGGAAGGATGGAAACCAAAATTAAATTGTTTAGCTAGAAGCAGCCAAGCAGACCCAGTGAAACAAGCCATGTGTTACAGTGCTTGCTCCTGCTAACAAATGTGATTGATAACAGTGATCTAACACGTACGGAGCCTGAATTTTGAAGCACTAAGTGATGATGGAAAATTCATGGGGATGGCAGGTTCTCTGCCTTCCTTCCCCTCTGAAAGGGATCCAGAATTTCCAGCAAGACTAAGCAGAAAGGTCAATGATTAAAATGCATAAACAAGCACCTAATCAATACTGAATTTGTTCTACCACAAGAGTGAAGGGTCTCTGAAGATGTAAAGATACGAGTCATAGGAGCAGTTCTCCCACATTAGTAGAGTGAAGGAATGTCTGGAGAACATGCTGGTTTACTACAGAAGTAGTAAAGTACCACTTAAAATTTAAAAAATAAAATAATTCTTCTGTTTTTTAAGTGGTATGTCTGCTGAAGCTTTTGCCTGCTCTATGTGCAAGGTCCAGAGCAATTGTATGTTGAATTTCTGGACAGGAATTGTCCGTACACAATAATGAACTGCACATCAGTACAGTGGCCATGGCCTTTAACATGAATCTGCTTTCAAGATGTAAACGTGTGTTTGAAGGGTTTTATTGTGTGCTCTGAGGCTGAGTTGGGACTTCCTTATATTCTTTAAGAATATAAGGTTTAAGAACTCAGGGTTGGGTACTGAGGAGAATGAGTTATAGGTACAAAATAGTGAAATTTTGTTCCTGTAGATGAATGTGAGCACCTGAGGCCACAGTGGTTTGTGTTTGCCCAGAAGCAAACTTTTAGAAAACCTGGAGAGCATCTCCTAGTATCAAAAGCTTTCAGAAAACTGATCTTTGCAGCCATCAAGAGATGACTTTTAAGTTCTTGTAGAGTAATACTTTGTTTTTTGTATAGGTATTTGCAGGGATGGGGGACAGGGCAAGGAGACTGGACTTTGGTGTGGCTCTGGGATTGGGCAGGTAACACAGCAAAAGGATGTCAGAGTGGATGTTTGGGTCAGGCTGAGCATCTGTCTAACTTGCTGCCATGCCTGGTCTTGGCTGGGCTGTGTATTTCATAATGTAAATATGGGGGAAATGTATTTCCCCAGATATACCCTCTCATCTTCTGGCCATCTGCCTCACAGGTGCTTTCTCCCTATCAACAGAGTCACGGGTTTGTGTTTAATAGCTGTTGGTGGATGGTTTTATCCACAGAAGTTGTTTACTTGTTCTTAAAAGACAGGGAAGCTGTTGTCATAGAGAGAAATCCAGTTAAACCACACCCTGTGCAGCAAAACCCACCAGCTTTGGTTTGGTTTGGAGGTGCTGTCTGATAATGCTGTAAGTCTTGTACTATCAGAAGTGATGCATGATTGCTGTCTGTTCAGTTTGTCAATGCTGCTTGAAAATGTTTATAGACTTTTATGACACTCCTTCCCAGCTGAATCTTCCTGGTCTGTTTAAATGCTTTGCATACAGAAAACAGTCCACACCTCTTACTATCCTTTTCCTCCCGTCCTGATCCCTTTCCAGCTCTAGAGATGCAGTAAACCCATAAAGTAGTACCATGGTATAATGAGCTTTTCTTTTTTCCCTTTTTTTTGTTCTCATCAGCTGCTGAAGTTCTGTCTGCCACTGAGTTCTAAATCACCACCTGCATAGAATTGATGTGCATAATTTTATTAGAGAAGCAGAAGCCCACCCAGTGCTGAGCACACCACTGTGCACAGCTACTGAGGGGAAGGGGATTCCTCTCTGCATTACTTTGCATTTACCAACGTGAATTTCATGTCCCATTTTATCCCCCTGTTATTAGTCAGTGAGTGATGGATCCCACAGGAATGGCTTCTGGGTGCAGGCAAGGGAGTGTCCTGCCAAGCTGTGGGTGCTTTGAAGAGGGAGTCAGCTCAGTAAGGGAGTGTGTGGCTTGAGACTTGTCGTAGTTTTGAGGAATTAGAACTCTTAAGGTCTCCAAAATAAATTTGGTCAAGAAATTCTGTTGAGCCTGTGTATTTCTTTGCCCTCTAACACAGAGTCTTTGAAGGACTCAATGGGCCAAACGTGACAGCCAGACTGTGGAGCAGTGACAGAAGGAATGTAGAAGGTCTGCATTAGTAGTTTTCAGTATGAAGTGCAGCAGTGGGAGAGGAAAAGTGACCCAGAATCACCAAAAGAAAAAAAAAAGAAAGAAAGAAAAAGGTTGGTCTTCACAGGAAATCAGTTAACTTAGAAACACAGAATCCTGACAGCAAGGTGACAGTGTGGTCAGTCAGGTGCTTGCTCAGTTGCCAGCACGAACACTCACAGAATATGTGCCCTGTGGCCATCGTGGTTCTGGAGGTCTTTGGGTTTTCTCAGCTGGCAGCTCAGCAGAGAAGTTCTCCATTGTGGTTTCCTCCTGTGTTTCTTGTACAGGCTCAAAGTTTCTGAAGCAGAACTGGCACTTGGCGTTTGCTCACTACGCAGTGTTCTGGGCAGCAGCAGTTGGACTCCTTGGTGCTGAGAGGAGGGACCTTCCAAGTGGTTGGAATTCCCTGTGCTTATTCAGACTGTTAAAACTGGATATAATGTGTGTTCTCAGGGATGCAGTAGGTGGGCTCCTTTTGTAAAGCAGTCTTAGGAGGCATCTCCTCACAAAACAAGAAGAAAAAGCCTCAAGGTTGTCAAGTCTTCCTTCCCCTAAAAACCGTAAGTTTTGCCCACATGGAAATCAGGAAAGTTTTCAGTGAGTCAGCAGATTTTTAGGGATTTTTCCCGCCTGATGACTTTACTTGGCTAGGGCATGGGCAATCATTACAGCTTTGGGAAAACAATTTCAGTTATTGGTGTTGCAAAAGAATTTGGTTTGTTGTGGAGTCACGGAGTGTGCCTAGACAGAGCAGGGAGGAGGAATGCTCTCCAGCCAGTGAGTTTATCTCAAGGAGACGGAACAAGCATTTATAAACAGCAAACAATAGCAACTTGGATCACATACTGAAGGAAATGGAGTTATTTTTGCAGTAGCCCTTTGTTGTGGCATCCTTGTTGTCACTGAACAGTGTGAGGTGCCTCCACTTCCAAACGTGGCATTAATGTTCTTTTTATTTTTAGGGAATTCACCTTCCTGCTTTGATTTCCTCTGTGAATTCTAGTTCTTTCTAGGGCTATTTAGACTCTAGTCATGCTCTTGCTATTTCTTTTAGATTAAGGCACCAGCATTATTAGTATTAACCTTTTAT
The DNA here is from genome assembly GCA_035047865.1 of Dendrocincla tyrannina. Lineage (NCBI taxonomy): Eukaryota > Metazoa > Chordata > Aves > Passeriformes > Dendrocolaptidae > Dendrocincla > Dendrocincla tyrannina. The sequence continues at coordinate 55,746,978 of JAWWMP010000041.1, forward strand.
ATAATAAAAATATCTATGATTTTCCCTTAATTACCTTCTTTGCTGGGAAAGTGATCCACAGCATACATTCCCTTAAGGGGTACCATAGAGGTATTCTGAATTTCTAATAGCTTCATACATAACCTTGGACTGCCCAAGATACAGGGAATATTTGGAATCACTTGTCTCTCCAGATTTTTCCTCTCATTCTCTCTTTAAGTATTTGGTTGGTTCATCTCAGCCACGTTCGTGAGTGCTGTAGGGGTGTTCACTGTGCTTTGACATGTCATCCCAGTAGCCATGGGACAGCAGAACTCCTTGAGGCACAGGCTGCTGAGGGCTTGATTTTTCTGAGCTCTGCTCCGTCCCCTCCTGTATCACATTCACGTTGTCCTTGGACCCTGGATTAGCAATTTGCTGTGCCCAGGAATGGCCTGGCCAGGGAGCAGCACAGTCAGTCTCAGTGATGGGTAATTCTCCTCCACCATCACACTGTGCATTACACCTTTTTTATTCGATATTCTGCCATTGCTAAAACAAAGTACTCTTGAACCTCAATTTAACTTCTTTCCCTGAAGTGTTCTATTTTTAAAGTTTGGGCATCATGTTTTGGCTAACCATGCTGACTTCGGTGTGCCAATTACAAGTGTAATGAACAGCCTGTTTGATTTCAGGCTGATCATCTTGCTTATCTTTTTCTAAAACCTTGTACGTAACTCTTAAATAAAATACTTTTGAATTAAAGATCTTACTGACATGGTTCTCATTCACGTTATGCAAGCTCTGGTTCTTATGAGCTCTTAAGTAACATAATCCTCTTGTCACTGCATCTGCTCCGCATATGGCAGGAAGTTATCTTGCTGTCAGCTCACCTTTCAGCGTGAGATTCCTTTTGCTTCTAACAGGTTGGATTCTTTGCAGTTTGCACAGTTGTCCACTGTACAGTTGTATTTTCTTCACTTGGCACATCCTCATTTCCCAAGAAAGTTCAAGGCTGCATCTTCCAGTGCTCTTTCTCTGGTTTTTGTGCTCTGTTTCTCTTGTTTGTTGTTGTATATTGTAGTTCCAATCTGGTCTCTCATCAGAGCAGTTTTCCTTATTTGTCTCCAATAATGTTCCATAGTTGACCCTCTCTGTCAGATTTGACTAAAAGACAATCAACTGCTGTGAAAAATAAGGTTTCTTAAAACTGTCTCACACTTACTTGGTAGGTAGGATGTGACTCACTGCACTGGATGTGTTCCTGCACGGTGGAGTTCTCTCATCTGCCCTCGTTCAGTGGACTCAGCAGCACATTCCTCATCTTCCAAATGGAGATGTTCACGTTGATTTGTCCTTCTCCATTGAACGGAGTATAGATACACATCTGTATGCTGCAGGAAGTTTCTAAAGACAGGTGAGATGTATTCCCAGGGGGATTTCTGCTTAGGGACCTTAATACCAGTCTGTACTTGATTTCAGAAAGGAAGCGTGGGGCACAGCAGGCTTTTACCCAAGGGATGGGCTTTACAAGGCTGTGCCTGGAGGAGGGAAGCAGGAGCAGTGATCACAGCTAATCAATCATGGGCCAATAGGCAGTTTGGGATAATGTAAGCTTACCCAGAAGACTTGTTCCCAATATCCCTTCCTTCTTACTGTAAATTTGATGATAAATTTGATGATGGACAAGCAAAGCAAACCGAGACAACAGAGCACTCAAGCCTTGCACATCCACTACTGCAATGCTGACATTTCAACTAAGGCCCTTCACAGGGACGTGCAGCAATGTTTAACTAGTAGTCTATTAAATATATTAATATATCTTGTTTGTTTATTTGAAGTTTCTTAAACTTTGCAGCTTGTTCTTGTTGGTTGCTTGTGGTTGTTAAGCTTTGAATTCTTTGGAGGTGGGAGGCTGGGGAGGGGGGATATGAGCTGGCAGAAATGGCACCAAGGTGCCCATTGCCTGGTACCAGTTAAATGATGTGGGCTAAAATGAGGCACACATTTCTCCAACCTTTGAGTCTTAGACACTGGGCAACAAACCTGACAGTGCTCCAAGTGCTGAAGGAATTGTTCTTTCCAAGACATTTGTAAAGTGACTTCACTTAAAACATTACTCAGTGATCAAGTATTACACGATGATGATTATGGAAATAAAAAATACCACCCTTCCTGTTGTTTCCGTGTAAGCCCTTCCTTAGCTACATTGGTTCTTAAAAGAACTGGAACAGGCTTTGAGTTTTCATTCCGCACAACTGGCTTTGGTTTCAAAGTGTATTTAGGACTGAAAACTCTTTTAACCATTACAGTGCTCAAAAGTACCTTCCCCATACCTGGCAGTTCAGTTATCAGCAGTAAGTGCTAATGTTTTTTTAACTAAGTATGTTGTGCTAAACATCTGAAAGAAATGTGCTTTTCTTACTCAGGTACTTGTTCAGTTGGACTCCAGCCTGTGCTTTGCATAACTCTGTCTCACATGTGCACTATCCTTTTCATTCCTGGACTCTGTTGTTAAGCAGCTTTCTCAGTTGTTTGTCCATCCTCGTTTTTATTATTAATATCCTAGCTTTTATTAGTTTCTTGTTTCCATTTATATACTGCACTGTTTCAGCATAATTATTCTGTCATTATTACTGTAAAAATGGTTACAAAGGCTTTTGGAATAAGTTTTAAAACATATTTCAGTGGGTTTGAAAACCAGATCTGGCACAAGTAGCAGCTTGAGATAAGGTGTCATAATTTCTAACTTAATCCAGGCAGAGTCCAAAAGATCAGGCTATTAAGTGGAAACACCTTCAAGAACTTGCTGATATTTAAAGTTTTCATTACACTGAACATGCAGAGTTTGTTGTGGCAATGAAAATCATTGTTTTCCTGGTCTTTCAGGGTTCTGACTCGCCTCTTTTTCTAAACCTGTCCTATGCCCTTCTTCAAATACACAAAAAGCCCAAACAACAGGTGAGCTTGGTCTGGTGGGATGGGACTGATCTCATGAGGATCTATGAGAAAACAAGGTCCTGTTACATCATATCTGACATACATCTCTCATGTATGTGCCATATATCACATAGTATCCTATATATATATGCCATTAATGATAATTACATGTCTCATGTATATCACATATACCATAAATCATGTGACACGTTTTATGTGCCATATATCCTGTTATATATGATATATGTAATATATCATATTGTCATAGCTAAAATGTCTTATATGTCATGTATATGTCATGAGTATCATGTCACATGTATCACATACATCACGTCCTTTTCAGTCATTTTAGCACAACCAACCAAGGGCAGTTAAAGCAGAAAAGCCTGAGGTGCCATTTCCATTTTATTGTGAAGTACACGGAATAAACTTTCAGAACAAGTTTTCTGTAATTCAGTGAAAACCAAGAATGTTTCATAACCTTTGGCATAAATTTCTGCTCCCAGGTGTTGCTTCCATGACATATTCTGACTTTGTCCAATATAGAATCCTTGTGGGTGACCCAAAGGACCAGCACAGTGATGACTTTGCAATATCCCAGGTGCAAAAGTCAAGGTGCTGCACACAAATGGGGAGTCTTTCTGTTAAGGCAATACGAATATACCTGTCAGGTTTAAAAATGCTTCCGAAGAAAAAGAATATCCCAGAGTATTCCTTGTCCCTTGAGATGAACACCTGAAAATACGTTATCTGCAAATGCCACAGAAATCTTTCAAATAATGAAGGAAATCACTTTCACATCACTTGTTCTCCAGAAGTAAAACTTGTAGTGGTTGAAGAGAAGCCACACTGCTTATAATTAATGACAGAGTAATTTTGATCTTTAAAAAGCTGTGTCTTAGCAGAGCGCGACATCAAAGAGGTCCAAGTCTGTTAAGAGGAGTAGGATCTTTGATATTTTCAGACTTCAGTAGTTATTTTGTGTGGTAAAACTGCTGATTTTTGTGATGAAAAGCAGCTTTCTTTAATTCTCTGTTACCTTTTTCCAGTATGAAGAGTCTGAAGGCTTGAAGTATTTATTTTTTGAGTTATATTATGAGTATCTTTAGAGTGCATTAACTTCCTCACAGCCCTGAGCCAGTGGGAGAATAAACACATTTATCTTCATATGAATGAACAGTGTGAGAAATGAGTTTGTATGACAGAACAATAACTATTATACAGAGCATACAAAGAGTTTTTATTTTCGGTAATAAATTTTATTAAAAGCAAAAAAGGCTTTATTCTGCCTTTTAGTAGTAAAAATAGGTGACAAATATATATGGTACAATATAAATACTTAAGGCTGTGCTCTGAAACCTTGTGCATGTATTTCTGTGGGAGATCTGCCTTTTTAATAGCAATATTTGCTTTCAAAAAACATGCTGATCGCTCTCTTCCCACAGAAAGTGTGAAGATGTCTGTGGGTGGCCACACCAATACAACTGCCTGCATTTTTAAATGAATTATTTTAATTGCAAATCCTTTGTTTGCCCTCCAAGTGGATTTTCTTCTGACCTGAGCTGTGTTAGAGGGTTGCACTTGAGTCAGGGGGGTTTCTAACAGCCTTTTCCAGGCTGGTTGAGCTGATATCCCCACAGGTCTCTTCCCAAGTGCATCTCTTTGGCATTGCACACATTCAGCAGCTGGTCAGGGACCTCCAGAGGTCCATGTGTTTCTGTCACAGAATGGCTTTTCCCATTTCTTGGGGGGTTGTGTGGTGGGTGCCCACCAAAGCTGCTCTAGCACTGCCTTTATCAGCTGGGCAGGAGAGAGGAAACACAACCAAAGGCTCATGAGTTCAGGTGATGGCAGGGAGGGATCACTCACCAGTCACGTCACGGGCAAAGCAGACTCTGTTGGGGAAATTAATCGAATTTATTCCCAGTCAGAATCAGAGCAGGATGATGAGAAGTAAACTAAATCTTAAAAACCCTTCCCCCCACCCTCCCTCCTTCCTGGGCTTGACTTTATTGCTGTCCCTCCCCGCCCTCACTGGCACAGGGAGATGGGCAATGCAGCTCATGGTTGGTTCATCACCTCTGGTTTCTGCTGCTCTTTCCTCCTCAGGGAGAGGAATCCTTCCCCTGCTCTAGGGTGGGGTCCCTCCCATGATGAAGTTGGTCCTCCACCAACTTCTCCAGCCCGAGTGCTTCCCACAGGCTGCAGTTCTTTCACAAACTTCTCCAGTCTGGGTCCCTTCCACAGGGTCACAAGTCCTACCAGGAAACCTGTTCCAGCCTGGGTTCTTCCTTCCACAGGTCCTGGCACAGGAACCTGCTCAAGTGTGGGCTTTCCACGGGGTCACAGCCTCCCTTCAGGCATCCCCGGGTTCCATGTGGGCTCCTCCGGGGGCTGCAGGGGGGTCTCTGCTCCCCCATGGACCCCCATGGGCTGCAGGGGAACCTCAGCCCCTGGAGCCCCTCCTGCCCCTCCATCTGCACTGCCCTTGGTGTCTGCAGGGCTGTTCCTGTCACATATTCACACTCTGCTCTTTGGCTGGAATTAATTCTGCCAAATAATTTCATTTTGTTTTGTTTTGGTTTTCCTTAAGCCTGTTATCCCCGAGGTGTCACTGTCATGTCTGGTGGGCTCAGCCTTGGCCAGGGGCAGGTCCATGCTGGAGCCAGCTGGAATTGGATCAGTTGGACATGATGGACACTTCTGGCAGCTTCTCAGGGAAGCCAGCCCTATATCCCCCCTGCCACCAGAGCCTTGCCAGGCAAACCAGTACATGGATACCAGCTGCCCACCAAGCCACTCTCTCCCTCCTCAGCTGGACAGGGAGAGAAAATAAGATGGAAAACACCATGTAGGTTGAGATAAGGCAGTTTAGTAGAGTGAAAGCTTAAGGAAAGGAAAATATTAAAGGTTTCACTCTAAACTTTCCATCAGCAAGTCAAGTCCAAGCACTTCCCTGGAAGCAGGGCTTCGGCACGAGGAGCAGCTGCTCAGGAAGGCAAATGTTGTAAATAATGAATGTCCTCCCTTCCTTCTCCTTCCCTTGCCTTTTACCTCCGAGCTGATGTCACTTGGTCAGGATTATCCCTTTGGTCAGTTTGGGTCAGCTGTCCTAGCTGTGTCCCCTGCCAGGATCTTGCCCATCCCCAGTCCCTGGATAGGGCAGTGCTGGAGGGACAGTGCTGATGCTCTGCCAGCCCTGCCCAGCAGGACCTCATGTGTTACCAGCACCTTTCCAGCTCCCAGTGCAAAGCACAGCACTGTGGGGCAATGAACTCCATCTCAGCCAGGCCCTCTACATGCTCTGGTCATTCATTGTCGTATTTGTCTTTGCTCCATGCCAGCTTTCCTTTCTGCCCACTTCAACAAGCAGTGCCTTCTGGGTTTCTTTGTTGGCTTGCATCATGTGCTTGAGGATTCCAGGTATTTTTATCCTAGGTAAACAAAGAGCTTACACTTTCATACGCATCAGGGACTCTTAGCTGTGTGCTTTTTGCAGCTCTGACCTTTACTAATTACCAACTGAGTGTGCCCTGCAAGGGAGCACGCTGTGATGTTCCAGGGCTGGTTGCTACCTCGTGACTTCCCTGGGGAAGGTGATCACTTCTTCCGAGAAACCTCGCTCTTGTTTCTGAGCACATTTTGCAGTGGTTTCCCCTTGGAAAGCCCCTCTGTGACAGCGTGAAGGCAGTTTGGGAGGCAGGCACAGTGCAGGTGCCAAGGCTGGTTATGGACCTTCCCGGGAAGGATTATGTGGAATTTGGTGCCCACAGTGTTGGCAGTTTCAAGCTCCAAAGCTGATGAACTGAGAAGTGTTTTCCTAAGCGTGATTTTTCTTAAATTCCTTTGTAATCAGAGCTGTGCTTTTCTTTTTAGAAGGAGAGATCTCCTTAGTTTAGAGTGGCCTTCCCAATTACTGGTAATTACCTTATAATGCAAGGAAGATGATTAATTGCATGACTTGCTTTGGAGATTCGTTTGTTCAAAATGGCCTTTAGAAGCTGCCATGCTTAGAGCTTATGATGAAGTTGCAGTTTTACCTTTTTATTTGGCATTTTCAGTCTACAATAGAGGTAAAGACAGCAGTTGCGGGGAAAATGTTATGACCCAAAAGCATCCTGTGAGAATAAATAGCTCTAAGGGAGAAATATATCAGGTAAAGAACAAGGTCTCCTTTAAACTGCCTTCTTGTTGTTCACTGGATGGTGCTTTGCCTTGATAGGGTTTCTGAGCTAGTGTGATGTGCCTGCTCAAAGAAAACACACTTTTTAAGATATGTAAGCATCAGTCTAATCTAAATTATTTCCTTACTTCTTGAAATTAATCAGTGTTTCAATAATACTTCATTTGCTGAGTGAATCCTTGAAATAAGCATTCTGATCCCAGCCTTATTAAAAGATATTTCCATCTTCCTAATCAAAGACTCTTGAGCTCCTCCCATATTTCTCACATAACAAGTGATACAAGACTTGTTCTAATGAGTATACTGAGGAGTTTGAAACTGGTTATTGGGAAGTAGTGACACAGCAAGGGCAGATCAGCCCTTTTGTAAAGCAAGAATAGGGAATATTAAACTTTTCTGGTAGCATTCACTATTTATTTACAGCTAATCAATGGACTCATTGGGCTAAAAGACATCCATGCTGGTAAAACCAGACATTTATATAACAATAAATAGCTGTGTAATAATTCACTGCTATGATAATTAGATAAAGATTTTCCAGGAATGGAATTTTTTCTTGGAAACATTGTTAGCCTCATTAGAGGAATAAAGAAGAAATTTATCTCCCAGACAAACTTCTGCTCCTTCCCACTTTCAAATACCTGTTCTGCAGGAGGAAAACAGGCTTTCACCTATGGCTGATATAATCTTCTAACCTTGGACTGCTTAGGTCTTCTTAGGAGGGCTGTGTTTATTTGCTACATTCCGTTATAACTACAAATCCAGATTATTGTTTCAAAGCAGAATCTTGACAGGGTATTTAAAAGCTTATTTGATTTCTGGTTATGTTTAGGATCTACATTAGTAATGCTAGATGGTAATCACATGATACAAACTACACCAGACTAGGCTGTAGTCTGTGCTGACCCTTTTAAATGATGTTTAAATCCAGGTATTAAAACAGGGGAAAGGGGTGTAACTGATATAAAGATTTGTTTGAAGAGAAAACATAAGACAACGTGGATATATGATGTATGACCTTTGCTGAAATGCCACAAACCAAAGCAATATGTTTAATAGTGTAGAAGACAGTTGATTACCAAGGAAGTTGAGGAATGGACTGCTGACTTTGATTTTTGGCTGGTAAGGATCATGTGTCCACGAACTTAGAGATGATGGAGAGGTAGAGAAGGATTTTAGAGTAAAATAGTTACACTGAAAAAAATTCAACAACAGAAAGGGTTCTTCAGAAGTCATCTGGTCATTTATTCCCATAATTTTGGCTGGGGGCACTAAATAATGATTCAAGCAGATGGAAGATGTAGAAGATGGGAAGGGATAGAATAAGGTTATATGGGAGGGGAGAAATCCTGTCTGTATCTGACTACTATTCCCTTACTCAGACAACCCCATTTTCCATGTCACTGCCGCTCAGTTTCTATCTCATTTAGATGAGATAGAAATATCTCACTTCTATCATTTGCCTCTTAAAATAACAGCTGTCCTTCCCTAGAGATGACTCTGTGAGTTGTAATTCCAGGTGAAATAAGGAAGGCAGATTTTAATCCTTCTTTCTTCACATTAGACTTCTGTATGAGTGGGAAGACTGGAACTGAGGTTTGCAACCTGTAGCTGAAGTGGGTTAATTCTAAATACAAAAAGCCCCTCTGCCTTCACAGACTCCATTAGATTCAGTTCAGCTACATTTGAGCTCTAAGGATTTCACAGTTCAGAATATTCTGGATGCAGTTTACTCTCCCAAAACACAAAATTGATTGTCTGGGCTATGTGACTTCATCCATAGTGATAAATATATTATGTAGTGGGCATCAAAGGCCTTGTGGTTAGTGAAGAGAAAATCATTGCAGAATGAGCATCTGTGGCAGCTGCCAAAAGGATTATATTTTTATTAGACAAGAAGGTAAAAAAAATACTTTTACAATAAAATCCATGTTTGGGAGCAGACCTTGAAAATGCATTGAGATGCCAGGATTAAAATAACAGTCTGCTCATAAAATTTGCATGCATATTGTGCCCCCCTGCCTCTGATGCTGCAGCACCAGCTTTGGTTTTTGGTCTTGCCTTTCATGATTTGGTTTGATGATCATTTTTCTGTGTTTCCCATTCAAGTGAAATAGCTGTAAATATCTGTATTACAGGATAATCAAATGGTCACTTAGTAAATGTAACTAATTTCATAGTATTAAAATACCCCAAAGAACTGCGAGAAACTGCTCCCTGTATGAATAAGGGATTCTTTGCATCAACTTTAATGAGGTCATGCATGTGATATTAGTTATTCAGCCAGAATTTCCAAAAACAAAGCCTCTCATTTTTAAAATGCTTCTTGTGATTTTTAAAACCCTACATTTTAATTTTGCTTCTTTAATGTGTCCAAATGATGACCAGTTCCTCACTATGTCTGAGTGTGGAGATTAAGTATGACCCTTTGAAGATACCTTAAGGTTGTTTTCTGCAAGGATGGTTTACAGTGACACTGGTATCCCTTCACCCTCTCATCACAATCTTTCAATAAGTTGAGGCGTGTGTTTAATTATACGCTGGTTAAATATTTCTCTTTTAAGTTCTTTGGGTCAGAGACTTCGTAGGAATCTCAAAAACACAGTGGCTGCCATCTGGTTCCCATCAGAAAGTCCTAAGTTAGACCTCTGACTGCCTCTTTCCACCTTTACTAGTACACAAGGCATCATTATGCCTTCAAATGACTTGAAAATGATGCCTCGTGTACTAGTGAAGTTGGAAAGTGGCGCTCAGAGGTCTGACTTATGGAGCAGAATTTCCTACCCGGGCTCTCTTTAGTACATAAACTTGCTTGAGGTTTAAATTATTTTTATAAGGTTTATATTCTCATAGGTAATGTTCTTTATCCCTGCCTTGGTTGTTTTTCACGTGGCATTTCTAATCAGTTTATGGCATTAAATCCAGAACTTGCAGGTCTCAAATCTGTTGTATCCTGTGGTCCTGGAGGTAAATGAGGAGTGAATGTCACCTTAAGAAAAACCATTTCAGAAAGTTCTGTCAGCTTGTTCTCTGAGTGCCCCTGGAATTGCAGGGATGGAACTGGCAAGTGTTTCAGGTGGGAACCATTTCCTGGGGAGTGTTTGGAGCCAAAGTGTGCTGTTGATGTGGGTCATGATTAAGTTCACAGGTACTATTGTACTACTCAGAACACTGAGGATTATGCTCTGTGGGTTTGATAACTGCCTGCCCACTGAGCAGAGATATAAATAGGAAATATTATAAATATTTATATTATATATATGTGGCTATATTTGTTTTTATGAGAATTTATAGAATATTATAAATACATGTATAATATAAATAGTTTCTCAATATAAATATAAATAAATATTAGACAAAGAAAGCTGCTTCTAAATGAACTGTGGTTCCAACCTGCAGTTAATGCTTCTGTACATTGCTGTATTTTTGCTCAGCTCCACTGGGTTCAAGGAGCAGGGGTGTTTGAGCCATGGGAGGTGAAGAAACAGAGTTTTTGTGGAATTGTATACAAGTCTTTTCATGCAGCATCTCTCACACCTACCTATGCACAGCATAAAATTTGCACAAACCCCAAGCCAGGCTTAAAATAAGCAGGTTTTACATCTCGTAGAACAAAGGATGTGGAACAAAGTTTGGGGGGTGTAATGCCACCACCAGCAGCACAGCTTTGTTTTACCTGGTTTTTCAGTCCCAAAAATGCTGGGGGGGAGGGGTGAGAAAAAGAAAAACAAAAAAAAACAGGAAGGAAAAAGACAAATTCTTGAAAGCCACTTTTCTGTAGCTCTGCATGCCTTTTCTCCTTCTGCTTGGCAACCTCCACACCTGCTGTTCTGACTACTAAAAATTGCCCTTTCTTTTGCCCTGCAAGTGTTTCTGCCTAAGAGGGGAGGACAAAGGTTTCACCACCACTTCCCTTGGTGGTTCTGCCTTGTAACCTTCAACATTAAGTTCTTGCTGACAATTCAGTGTTCTTGGGGTTCCAGAAGCAAGGGGTTTTAATTAGCATGGCCGTGAGTTGGGATGGTTGCAGTAGTACAGGCTCTTAAAACCAGCTTCACAATGTCTCTGTTAAGTGTGTAGCAGTGAAAAAAGGGCATTTTCCACTGCAGAGTGAGGCTGGTGTGCTCAGTGGGAACGTGGGAAAAGAACAGGTGAACGGAAGTTACTCCCACAGCAGGTTTTTCTTCCCGACATTTGTTGGGTAAGGCTCCCACACAAGTTTCCTTTCTCCATAGCTGGTGCAGTGACAGCTCCTCAGCCTGGTGTATTCTGCTTTAAGAACAGCCTGTATTTGTGACAGTACCGAGACATTTCAGTACGTGAAACAGCTGAATTTCCCATCGCAAGTTCTTTCAGAGTTGGACTGGATGGTTCTTGTGGGTCCCTCTCTTCTTGATTCTGTGATTTCTCAGTTTACCCTGATGGGAGTTTTTCCTTATTATCTTTCGTGGGAAGGTGAGCAAGATTTGACCAAAGGGCTTGCTGGAATCCAAAGAGTTATTATTAAGTTATTATTCTTAAGGGACTAGTTTCAGGTTGCAGAAGTGAAGAATTTTTGCCTTCTGAACAATTTTTTTACCAGATCCACCCCATCCCATTTACACCACCACCCTCACATGGTGCAGAAGTTTGCCAGTTCACTCTTGGGCCATTTTATTTCTCCTGAGCCTCGTTCTTGCCCACGCTAAGGGTGCCCCAACACTGTAGCACAAAGACAGCTGAGCTGGTTCTAGATGAACCAACTCTAGCACTGGAAGGTGCCTGTGTTTCCTCACAGGGTAGCTGAGCCTGCCCAGCTCTGCACCAGGACAGCTGGTGTGCTTTCAGCTCTCATTTAGACCTGGCTCATAGTGCACATTGAGATGTTTTCCTTAGGAAAGTCAGAAATATGCTACCAAAATAGTTGCAGCGCAGCTCCATCTCTGTCAGATAAGCTACATGTCGTGTTGGCAGAGTTAAATGATCCTCATGAGGAAGGGAAAAAAAAATCAATCCGTGTTTTTGTAGTTTAACCACAACTAGGAGCTTTTTTTCCAGCAGTGCTCCATTAATCAGGGGTTGTGCTAAATAGCATAGTGACATTTTTGAGCAGGAACACAAGTTCCCAATTCAATACTTGCTGGCCAGAAAGTCATTTTAGAGCCTTTTAGAAAGCTCTGGTGCTGTAAGACAGGCCATAATAACTTTGCTCAAGGTAATAACTTTGCAAGGATTGATGTCCAGTGGTTGGCCAGAGCTAAAACACAGCTCAATACCTCTAGAGGGACCTGGAATGTTTAATGAGATTGTAAAGGAATGGAGCAATAGTTTGTATTTGTGAAAGCAAACAACCTTTGTGAAGTTGATGGAAAGAGGGGGGAAAAAGGTATGTATAAGAATTCTGAATTCCTTTAGATTTGACATGTTTAAATTAATGTGTTTTTCTGAGTTGACTTCAATTTTTGCTTGATTTACTCCTCATGTTTTGTCACTTTTGAACCAAATAGCGTTTTACTGACCCAGAGTGACAGAAGGTTAGGAACCAATCTGATTCCATACAGGTGTTGATGATGATGTTCAAGAACATGAGAATGACATCTAAATTTTATTTCAAAGACTTTGCACAAGAAGGTTTATTTTTCAGAAGAGGCCATTTCTGGAAGGAAGATGTGTCCAAAATGTTCCCAGAGAGACTACAGGTAGTTCTTAATTTCTCTGTCTATACAGCTGATGACATATAGGTGAATCCAAATGTTTATTCACATTTTTCACGACATAAATTGCTGATACATTACTTTTTTTCTCAAGTGGATAATAAAAGCCAGGTTTACTGCCCTGTTTGTAAGTACACATATTCACAGGTTTTACAGCTATGCTGTACTGACGAGATGGAGTTTTTAAAAAACATGGCTGTTATAAACCCTCTAATGTTACCATCAAAACTCAGTTTATTTCTCAATAACATCTTTAAAAGTACTTGTACACACTGTTTCAAACAAACTGGTAAAAATTACATTATAAAGACTTGGAAATGGTAATATTTTAAATTAAAGTTCATTTGCTCTGTTCTATAAAGTAGCTCAGAAAAACACAAGCAGAAGTTTCCCTTTGCATTTCTTAAAAACTGAAATGATAACAACAGCGATTTGTAATCACTTAAAAATGTATCTCGTCCTGCTCTTAAGCTCTCTTAGGAAATTATTACAAAGCTGCACATGTTTCCTTATCATCCCTGTCCCATGGGAGACCAAGAGCATTCATAATTCGAGTCGAAATTCAGTTGGTTCAGGTAACTTTGTTCCGTGAACAGACCAGACTTGATCGTTTCATCAGACTAGATTTATGAATTCGTGAATGACGCTCTTGGTTCAGCTCACACAGGTGACTGATTGCAGATTTTCATTGTAGCTGGAGTTATTTATCGGTGTCACTAAATCATCCCAACTGCAGCTGGTATTTTTACAAAGCTCTCTGTCTCCCCAAATAATTTAGGTCTTTCCCCCGCAAAAGAGGGCCAGTGAAGAGCCAGTTGTAGGCCAGACAACAATCTAAAACTTCCTGACCTTCATCAGCAATAAATCTGGGAAATCAACATTTATCCTACAAAATGCAAATACGTAACGAATCAAGAAATTAATTCACTGGTGTTTATTTGCATTACAAAGATAATACCTTTAATATCTTTAGTTGTGCCGTGGAGATGGGTTTTGTGCCATCTAAGGGGAAGTTCCTCATCAGTTAAATGTGGTGATTATAAGGTCTGAATGCACCACCAATTCTCCAAAATGAGTCCTCCTGTGATAAAGGGACCCTTTAACTTCTGTATCAGATCCTGCTGTGCATTGTATTTAGGGTAGGAAGTGCTGCCATCCACTGTCAGCCAGCCTGGGTGCCCTGATGTGTCTCAGGCTGTGTCTCCAACACTCACCAGGTGTGGTGGGAAGGGGTAAAAGGGGCAGGAGATGAAGGAGGGTCAGCTGGAGCACAGACAGGTTTCTTGGCCTCATCCTATCAATAACAGCTTGAAGTTCACAGGCTGGTCTTCAGGCATTCCCTAAGAGCTTTATTTTTAGGATTTGTGTGTGTCTCTTCATAACTTTGGAGAATGGCTGTGGGAAATAATAAATGTGGGGGTGAGAAATAAAACAAAGTAGTTCACCTTTTCAATTTTTGCATCTGTAAAATAATGGGGAAGAATGTAATAGCTGAGGTAGTGTAATATAAATTTGCTCATCTTTAGCAGTACTAAACCCCTGACTTAAATGCTCTATTGTTGTGTAACCTTAACTTCAAGCATCTGTGTAATAAGACATTTTTAAGGAGGAGACACTGAGTAAAGTTAGTGCTTCATTATAATCCAAAAGGTTTTCTATCAGCATTTCCTTTTTTAAAGGTTATTTCAGTTGTTTCAAGTAAGGCAACCATCAGCTGAAAACTGGTATCTGTTTCTCATAAACATTTTCTTGAGGTTATTGCAGTGTGAAACCACATGTTTTGTTAATAATCAGGTTTTCCTTCATGCCAGCTCTATTGCTTCCTTTGTAACGGGGCTGTAATTTCATTGTAATAGTGTTTGTGAACACATACTGGATGTGTTTTTAAGCCTGCTTTAATGTGAGAAGTGAGCAGAGCTGGCATAGGAGCTAGGTTTGGATCCCAGCCTTTTCTTTTGCATCTGATTTGAAACAGCTTTCTCAGCCACTCTGACTGTGTTATTCATTCTCTCACTGGTGCCACAGTCAACCAGCACTGGCTGGTGCCTTCAGATGAGCAAACAGGTTGAGAGGAGGCCACTTCCCTGCTGGGTTGACCCTCTTTGTCCCAACAATGTAGGAAGTGCAGCAAAACTAAATATATCTATGGTTAGTGAGGGTGTTGTCCAGAAGGACAGTGGGAACCAGAGCTTTTCTGGGTATCATTTAATCTCTGAAAGGTGACCATGTCCCAGAAAGACTGGAGGAACAAGTGGGAAGAACTGCTGGGTATCAATTCTGTCACGTCACGGGACATGTTTACCTACACAGTTATGTGTGTGTGTGTGTGTGTGTAAATGTTCTCTCCTGCTGTAACAGGGATAACCTGTATATCTTTGGAGTTAACTGTGAGGACCAGCTCTCTGCCCTTTGTAATGCTGGGTTTTTGTTTGCCTGAGTTGGCAGCTATTGAGTTGCTTCTTAGGACTTTCAGGGCACTAAGAAAATACAGACAAGGGGAAACCAAAACAGCACTGAAGTTACAGGCACAGCCTTGCCATGAAGTGTAAAGGCAGATATAAGAGGAGGTGTAACAAGCGTGGTCCTTAAGGAAAGATTGCAAGAAGTGTAAGTTTTTAGTCTAAGAAGAGGCTGAATGAAGATACGACACCACTTGCCTGTTTAATTAAAGACTGATGCAGAGGTGTAACCAATGTATCTGTAGGTGAATCCTTCTCCAGCTCCACTGGGGATAGGATGGGCTTGAATCAAAGCAAAGAAGCTGCAGTTTAGACAGAGGGAAAACTTTCTAGGCTGGAGAAACACTCAGGGGAATTGTTTGAGAAGGTTAGAAAACCACTTTGGTGGTGAAGATTCTGTGAACTTTGGCTAAGAATGGTTTAGGTGTAATTAATCCTATGGCAGGAAGATGGATTAAATGATCTTTTGAATCACCCTATTTTCCGTCTGTACAAAGAGCAAACTTGTGAGGCAGTGCTGATGTGTTTAATAAATTCTCCTGCTAGCTCCCTTTGTTCTTCCTAACAACCAAAAAAATGCAAAATGTGCATTGTTTTTCAAACATCTCTCCCAAACACAGCCTTTCTTTTCCTTTGGAGTCAGGGGAAAGTAATTTCTACATCAAAATCCTACCTCGTGAAATGGTTGTTTCTCTTGGCAGCTTTTCTTTCCAGTGATTCACTGATTCCCTTCAAGACAAGACAGCTCGATAGCACCACAAGGGTAACCAAAGCAGTGTATGTAGGAGCAGAGCAGGAGCTAAAATGTCACGGTGTGGAAAGGAAGAGTAACCTCTGCACAACGAGTTGGTACATCTGTATGGGGAGCGCAGCATCTTCTGCAAGGGAAAGGAATATTCTGAACGTAAATAATCCTTATTGCATGGCAAGATAGCCAAAAAATTAAAAAACATGAATGAGGACTGTTTCTCGTGTTTCACAGTGGACACGTGTCAGGGTTTAACCCCAGCTCGCAACTAAGGACCATGCAGTTGCTTAATAATAATAATAATAATAATAATAATAATAATAATAATAATAAATTCAGCTAGATCACTGCTAATTGCCATGCTTCTGCCCTCTCTATCCTGTGGCCTGCCATCAGGAAATCCTTTGTAGGATCCAGGCTCTTTCCCATGTCACGAGTTGTCCTGCCCATCTCTTCCAGCTCTAAAGGCTCAGAGATGGAGCTCTGGCAGCTCAGAGACATCCTCATGATGCTGCAGGAAATATGACTGCTGTAGTCACACAGCAGCATGCAAAAAAAATTCAGAATAGTCAATAAGTGAAAGGTTAGTTGTATTTTACACTCCTAAAAATGGTCATATTCAGTTTAATGGTCATTGAAGCAGTAGTTTTAAAATGGCATTAAAAAAGCATTTCCCTACTGTCACAGCTATGTAGAGATGTTTCTGTGCATTCATTTACACATTCACATTTTGTATTTATTCTCCTGGCCACTGATGTACCACTCTCTTGTGCTCCAGTCCCTCCCTCTGACCTTCCCAGCTGACAGAAAACACACAGGCATCCCATGACCTGGATTAAAATGCCAATTTCATTGTTGCCAGTCCTCTTGGACATAACTGAATACATTTTTCCCTTCTAGATTTCTACCTACGGTGCTGATTAAGAAATTCCCAGTAAGGCTGGATGTACTCAATTACCAACAAGGTTGTGCTTTCCAAAAAACATGCATCTCATTTCCAGTCTGACTTAGTCTTCCACACTGATGTGCTTTTCTGTCTTGTTCTCTCTGCCTGCTGAAATTCCATGCTACTGAGCTACTTTACAGGCATCTACTAAATTATAACTATCTTTAATCTGCTTTATTATAACTATCTTTAATCTACTCTAATCACCAACCCTGAGAGAAATAAAATTAACTTTACTATAAGCCCAGAGTGACATATATTAATTATATTACTCTCCTTAATGATTTATTGATTGGATTCTGTATTAACCATTCCATTAAATTTCTCTAGATCCACATCACACTCACAAGCTTGTAATTACCTGGATTATCTCATTTACTTCTAAAAATGTTCTTGGGTTTCTTCAGGTTCTCTGAAAGATGCCATTGTTTCCCAAGAAATTGAAAAAATGATTTATATGTTCCCCATCCAGCTCTGCTGAAATAACTGGCTACAAATTACACAGATTTGCAATATCAAATCAGGGACCTCAGTATTAATGGGTTGATACTCATTAATGTCACCCTAAATTATTCTTGATATGGAAATACTTAATAGTCTCAGCTATAGCAAACATCCTTGTCTTCCCAGATACACAACAGGAGTGCTTATTGATCTCTTTTTAATTAACTGCTACGAAAGCCAAGATTTTCCTTAGTAATGAATCACTACCAGCATTCCTGCAGCTTTGTTTTACTCAGGAAAATATATAACTTTTATTCCTATCAATATTGGCAATGGCTTGTTCTTTGTAGCTGTTTTTCTTCATGGAACTCCTACATCCCCAACCCTTGGCTTATATTCAATATTATTTTTTTTGATGCAATTCTAACTTTAAGTCCCCTCCTGAAAAAAAAAGGTGGCAGCTTTTTCAAACAATATTGATGAGAAATATTTATAGTTAGCATTCCTAGTTTATTGCACTTCCATTTTCTTCTCACAGTGTTATGGTTTCGAATTGTTTTCCCCTTGAAGAACTGACTGATTTTAAAGTTAAAGTGCAGTGGTTTGGCTTGCAGATAACAGTGTAAACTATTATGTTTGCTCGTACAAAAGTTACACTGGCTTTCAGGTCTGTGATCTGTTGTTTTTCATCTGCTAAAATGACTTTCCAGTGAATCTGCCTGTGCCACACACATTTCGTGGGGGAGGTCTTTGGCCTCTCAACCCTTTGCTCACAGCACTGTCTTCCCCCCAGTGCCCATCTATGTATTTATATTTACATAATACAGCACTTATTGCATAAGCATTTGGCAAAATGTGTCTCTTGAGCTGCCACAAACAGTGGAATTTTTGACAGAAATTGCCATTTTTCGTTCCTTTTTTCCCTCCCAAACTGCTCCTCTATAAACCCCTTAGAACAATGTTAACAACCCAAGAATTAGACTCGCCACACCACTTAGGTCTGCAGGCCAAGCTCCCGGTGTTCTTCAGCAAACCAGTAAATTACATCTTTATTTTATGTTCTCTTATTAATATTATTAATCACCTATTTATTTTATTTACAAATAGGTGATTAATAATACAGATAAAAAATTATATTTTATTTTAGGTGCGTAACCCAAGCTTCCAGTGTTCTTGTACAAACCAGTAAATTACCTCTTTATTTTGTTTTATATTATTAATTTTATTTATATTACTAATCACCTATTTCATTTATAAACTCCCTATTTATTACTGTCAGTGGGAGGTCAGGAGGCTGAAGACCTCACCCCTCAGGGTCAGTGTGTGCTGCAGGTGATGCTGAATCCATGTGGAACGGGATGTGTTTGGACCCCCCCCGTTGGGAGGATCCTTTTGAGGATGAGTGCCAGCCAAACCACAGCACTTCCCCCCCTGCTTTCTAGGAAAACAAGAAACAACAATCCCACAAAATGCTCTGATTCTAAGGAAAAGACAATTTTTTTGAAGTGTTTGCAGCCATCTCAGTGGCTTGACCCACTTTCTGAGCGACTGCACCCTCTAATGGGGTAACGCAGATTGACTTTGAAAGCAGCCAATTTATTTTTTTATTGTTTATATGGATTGTTTCTAGTCCTTCCAGGATTAATACAAGGGCCTATTCTTGTGACAGGACAACAAGCACAGTTCTGCTGAGTGGAGGTTACAGGGGGGCTGGGAATAGCCAATAAACACTTTATATGATTCACCTCCACTCTGGGTTAATGGAAAATATGTACACAGTTGTTTATATTCATGGCAAAATGAGAAAGGAATTTTAATGAAATCACAGAAAAGAGAATTTATTTCACTTCTAAGTCCAGAAAAACTTTATGATTTTTTTTTTCTTACTGTGCAAAGCCATCTCATGTGAAGAAGTAAAAGTTGGAATGATGAAAGGGAGATGAAACAAATCCTTAACCATGATTTTGCATCTTGTCAAACAGGTAATTCTCTAATGGACCAATGAAAGCCAACGATGACAAGTTGTGGTCAACAGTGCTTGAATGTGCTGATGGTTCTGCTCTCGTTACTCTTGTCAGCAGGTAACTTTGATAACTTTTACTGAGCTGTGCCACAGGGCAAAAATAGTTGCAAATTAATATGGAGTTCCTATAAAACACCATCAAATGGGTTGGTAATTGAATAACTAATAAATCATAGAATGGTTAGACTCAAAAGGGACTTTAAGGACCATCCAGTTCCAGTAGAAGCAAAGCCGCTTTTAATTTAAGAACTGGAATTTGAAATGGAATTGAAAACTCAGTTTAAGAAGAGAGCAGACTAGAAAATTAGAAAAAAACCAGGCTACTCTTTTCATATGCTGGTTTTTCAGCTCATCTAAACGAAAAAGCAAGTTCTACACCACCAAAGAACCCACCCCTTCTGCTGAATAACCATCTTCTGGCAGCAGAGCGAGTCAGGCCCCACCTGGATGGTTTTATATGTACACAGGAGTGTGTAAGCATCTGAAGGCTCGAACTTGGAATCCATGGTATTCCCTGAATCTAAAAATGACCACAGCAGGGAGTGGTTCCAGAGAGGATTTGTGCAGAAGTGTGTCAGTTTTCAGTCTGCATTTGTTCTTCAGGAGTTATTTATGACATTAAGATTTTCCCTAAGTATGAATTAATCTTGAAAAAAACCCACAATCAGTAAGGTTCTTAGTCCAATTAGATTTGATCCCACAGGTTTTTAACTTGCAGTTCAATGTCTTTTATCCTCCATTCTTGAAGCAGGTTTTAATCCAAAGGGATTTTTCTTCCATCACTGCTCCTTGTTCCCTTGTACTGCATCCCCAACCACCGTAGTTAAACCTTTGCCAGGCAGCATGTGCATTAAAGTGTCCTTGTGTTGCAGTGCAAGTTGTTACCACTCTGTGTAAGGACTTCAATATTCAGTATTAGATCCCTCCCAGTTAGTTCCAGCATTTTGTTGCCCACGTTCTCATTGCTTGTTTGCATCTTCAAGTTGATTCTTGCAAATGATAGTTTATTATTTAGCTGTGGTTGGCATTCCTTTTGCTAACAATGTTAGAATATTATCAATAGACTATTTCTCACCTTAAAACATTGTTTTCCTTCAGTCCTTGCACTGACAATCCCTTTGGATGGCACTGCATCCCTGGTTATGGATCTGCCCTCCTCCTCCTCCTATAGGCTGGGATGAGGTACAGGGGTTGGAGCAGATGTGGATCTTACCTTCTTGTTGCTCCTTGGCTATTAGTATTTTATTATCTGACATCCATTATTAGCATGTAGAGTATAGGCTTAGTTTGAAATCATCACAATCCTTTCATGGCAGCCAAACTCTGCTCCTTGGGGAATTTTGCTGCTGAAATCTGTAGGAATGAATTTAAGTCATTGTTAATTCACACACATTTTACAGGAGGAGATTTATTATCATTTTGCAGCCAGCCAATGTAATTTTTTTTGTCCAATACAGATCATCTTCCACAAAGGAAAACTGCTGGCTTTGTGCAGTGAGAATGACAGGGGGGGGAAAAGGATGCTGCTCTCACTGGAGTGACATGAACATCATTTTTAACCTGAGCTGGAATGAAAATCTAATGGCAAGGCTCCATTTGAATTCGCTAGATTTACAGACTTCTGTCTGTAAGATCTTGCTTTGCTTCCAAATCTCTGGTATCCTAAGGTTCACGGTGAAATCCGTAGGCATGGCTGAAAACCCCACTGAAGAACTGAAAGCATCACTTTCCCTGACTCCATAAGTGGAACAGAATTAAGGGCAGGAGGGATAGAGGAGCCCCCAGACCAGTTTTTTCACAGACACTTTATTTCAGTGCTCTCAGGATCACAAGGACATGCAGTTTTAGGGTTTGTAGGCGCTTTGAGGCACACAGGGAATGCATAACCAAGGGAGCAGCAGCATGAAGTCGTGCCAGAACACCCTTTCTGACCACTAACTCAGAGACATGCTTTGCAGTAATGTTGATACTTACTCATTTAATGCATTGAAGCACATTTGTAAAATCAGGGATGACAGCAAGGCTTATATTAACAAGCCAAAAAATGGACAGATTATTTGCACATTACGGTATTTTCTCTTTGAAGTAGGAAATGAACATCTACATAGGAAATTAACATATGAGTATTTCTATGGATCCATATGGAAAGCTTAGAAACACCAGCCATTCTGAAAGGTTTGGGGCTTTAAAATTGAGTAGCTAAATTTAAAATGTGATCGGTGTCACACAGATCTCTAACTGTGAGCAGATAGGGAAGGAGCAGTTTGTTGTAGGCTGCCTGTGTGCTTTTAAGGTAGAGCAGATAAACCTTAAGAGGATTTTAAATCAGCTCTTTGAGGCATGGCAGAGTATTCTCTGGAAATCAGTAAGAACAGAAATAGGAGCATCTGTGCCAGTTACCTGTTCAAGAATAGTCTTCAAAAGTAGCGTGAGAATTTGCACATGAGGACTCCAGAAACAGCTGCTGTCTTTGCAACAGGCAACTTAAGAGCCTTTCAGCTACAATGCTTTTAGCTGAAGTATTCCCACAGAAATAAGGTTCTCTAATGCTCAGGATTTAAGCAAAGTTGTTTTCAGGAAAAATTCTTCAAAAAAAAAGTCAATCACACTTTGTTTATTGGGTCTGTGATTCACACAGAAGCAAAGACAGCAGGTGAACTTGCCCAGATTACAACAAATTGATAAAGTACTTTCACTGTGTACCAGGTACTTGTGGTGGTGTTGTGGGGGTTTTTCTTACTCATTTATTAAATGACCCATGAATTTTCTCACTTTCTGATTCCCTCTCTGGGAGGGGGAGTGACAAACTGCTGTCTGCCAGGGTTAATCCACACACACTGACTCCCAAGTTCAGAATGTAATTTAATCATCACATTATGCTCATATTGGTGCATTTATTTGAATCACTGACACGCACTTTACTATTTAAGGATTTGCTTAGGACTACATTTGATTGCAGACACCCCTCCTCCCATGACCTGATGTTATCTTAATTCTCCCTTCATTCTGTAATCATACCTCCCTCGGTTTTTATTCCCAAGGAAGTTTGGGGATTGTTTTCTTTTTTAAATGGGCAAAGGGTTTATCTAGGGATCAGGGGCCACTTTCACACGTGCTGTTAAGTAAAACACTTCGCAGTGACAAGCAAACTGCACTTCTGAGTGGTACTACCCAGTGACAGGACCAGTTCTTTACTGGTGACACTGTCCTCCCATCTGGAACACAATATTTTTCCCAGGCAGGGCAAGGTATGTAATTACTTTTCTCAATATCTGTGTTCCTTTAGAAAGAGCACTTTGAGTTCCTGGCTGAATTAAGCTAAGAAGGATTTCTTCTTTTGTTAAATGATGCCAGGCATGTGTGCACACACACATAGATAAGTATTAAATGCTTAAAATGTTTTGGGGTTGGTTGGTTCGTTGTTTTGTTTGTTGGTTTGGTTTGTGTTAGGTTTTTTTGGCTTTTTTTGACTTAGAGGGCAGTACAAGTTATCTTGTTTGGTTTTTGTTCTAGGCTCCCCCTGTACACACAAAGAAGTCATCTGCACTGTCACAATCCTTAAAATGTGTCATGAAATGAATATATTTTATAAAAGTGAGACACAAAAGCATTAGGAATAGGTTTTTCTTTTTAAAACAAGATAGAAGGAAATGAGGATTAGACAGATAAGATGCAATTACAGATCAACAGGGCTATGGGATACAGCACAGTTAAGCTAAATCAGTACAAGTCATTATCTGTAATCTCTTGCACTGGTAAACTCATGCAAAAATCACACACCAAATTCCAAGGGTTAATTCTGTCAGTCTGAAGTGAATATCCTTTACTAATTGGTGTAACTTTATGACCTGCGCCACCCACAGAATCCCTGTGACTCTCTTTCTAGTCACAGTGAAAATATTTCACTGCCAAGAGTATTCAGGCTCTTGATTTCTGCATTTCCTCGGAGTTTAACACAAACTGTGCATCAGTTAAAATGTTGGCAGTATGTGGAACCAAATATTGGCTCTTGAAAGACTTTTCAGATCAACCAGGAGGTCTCATGTGGTTCCTTGTGATCATTTCGGAAAGGATATCTCTGGAGAGCTTTTTCTTCCCCCCTCCCAGTAAAAGTGATGGGAAAATCAGTGTGACACATTGCTGCAAAACCCCCAAATATTCTCAGAGATGTAATGAGCTCTTTACATGAGAACTTATTAAATAAGAAGTGTAAGAACACCCAAAATACCTAATATAGATGGTATTAGTAGTACTTAACAGGTATTATTATTAGTTCTGTCTATTTGCAAATACAGAGTTGTTCAGATTTGGTTTTAATTACTGTTTCTGACAGAATAATCCTTATCAAAGAATGACCTTTAAGTAGAGAAGATGATTTCTCTCAGGGACAGTGTCTCTAAACCAAGTGCCAGTAAACTTTTATTGCAGTTTCAACGTAGACCTTTTGTTTTTATTGAGTCATCCCAGGAGAATCAGACATGAACATCCTTGTGTTATGGATATCCCTATATTTAGAACAACAATATGAAAATGTTTCCCTGAAATATTTTTGTGCCTCTAAGCACAGAGGGTATTTCTTCTCTTCACAGTGGTGATCAGAAGCGTAGTAACAATAAGATTCAATAGAGAACCTTAATGTTGTCATCTTTCAGTATGAGATGTTATAAAGCTGAGAGTTCTGAAATATATTTTTCAGCAGTCAAAACCCAACTGTTTAAGCTTGTCAGGGAACAAGGATGGTTGGTAACATGCAGATGACACAAGTGACTCACCAAGCCAATGTTCTTTGTCTTGCAGTGTTGTCTGCACATTTTCGGGTCTGTGAGCCCTACACGGACTACAAAGGTCGCTACCACTTTGGTTTTCACTGCCCCCGTCTTTCTGACAACAAATCTTACATCTTCTGCTGTCACCATAACAACACAGTGTTTAAATACTGCTGCAATGAGACAGAATTCCAAACTGTTATGCAGATGAACCTCACGGGGAGCGCAGATGGATATATGCATAAGTAAGTAAATGAGTTTCAAAGTTCTCCTCACCAAACTGTTCCTGGGCTGATAATGTAGTCTGAGGTGCATATAATGCTGGAATTTAATGATAGAATGATTGCATATACAGAAAAGCACTACTAAAAGGTTTTTGCTTTCTTAAAAGAAAGGATATTTCCGCTTTGCTTTCCTTGCTTTGACGTGGGCTGTAAACATTGCAAGGAGAGCATATATGTAAACGTTCCATATAAATGTAACAAATATAAAGTTACATATAAAAGTTCCAAAAGTCTCTTCCCTGACCCTAATTTGATCCGAACTATGTTTAAATGTATATCAGTAAAAATAAACCCCAAAGCTGTTCCTAGGGGAGAGAGGGAGTGAGCTGACATTTTCCATCTCAGCCCAAGTGCACTATTTTGAATCTGTGATGCTTTGAATGTAAATCTCTTGTAACAAATCACTGACCTTGGGGAACAGAATGTGTTTGCTTCTATTGTGTGGCCTCCTTGCCTGTCAGCTGGGATGCTCCCATGTGCTGCTGGGGGATGTCCTCCCAGGTAAATGTCAGCACCTTCTCCTCCTAAAGAACTGGTAAGTAGATGTTTGTTCCTTATTACCTGTTCACAGGGACAAAACCTTCACTTGTGGCTTGTTTGGTATTTGACATTCTGGCCAGGCTAGTCCGCTGTGAGTTCTTTTGGTGCAGAGGGCAACTTTGATGTGATGGAAACCCCCAAGTCAAATTCTGATTTATCTGCTTTCCCCTGCAGTTTTATTCTGAGGTTCAGCAAATCCAGGGCAAGGAGGGAGCAGATTAAAGACAACTGGAGTCCCAGGCTGTGGATTTTCATTTACAACAGGGATTTTAGTGTTTTCCTCTGCGGTGCAAAAGCCAGGCTGTGTGTTGTCAGTCACTCCTGTGGAGGCAGGTGCAGGGCTCCTGAGGGACTGTGGTGTTGGAATGCTCCCTGTGTGCAGCTGAGCCCACTTTGGAGGCAGCAAACCATCCTCCTCCCTAACAACCACACTCACAGACAGAGCCAGAGTCTGCTGCACACTTGCAGTGATGGAAAGAGCTCAGGAACGGGCTGGTGTTGCTGTGCCCCCCACGCTTTCTCAGGTCTTTGTCTTGCACACAGCAAATTTGCTTTATTTCTTCCCTTGCTGTTCTGTAAACCCTGCACCAAGGCTGCTGAGCAACCCGTCCTGCCTGACAGGCATCGCAGAGCTCGGGGTGTCCCTGCCCAGATGCAGCTCAAACAAGTGCAAAGCCAGAACCTTCCCCAATATCCCATCTGCACACACAGAAATAAATACAGGGCTCTTGTATCACAGGGCTCTTGTGCGTGTGAGCAGTTTCTCAGGGGGGAAAATGGAGTTTGGTGTTGTAGGAACTACAGCGTTTATTTCAGGGAAATATTTAGGGCATAGTTTACATTTATAATTTAGAAAAAAAAAATGTGATGGAGAAAGGTACCTGTGTAGTTTTTGGTAAGATTCATGCTGGAGAGACACCTGCACACTCCAAATGCCTTCAGTGCAGAGTTTCCTGGGGACATTAGCTATGTGTGATCTTTCACAAAGGTAGGTGAAATCATGGACAATTAAAACTTCTGGAGATGTAGCTTAGAGAAGTGCAAGAGTGGAACCCTTTTGGAATTCCCTGACACATCACCTCTGATAAATGTCAGAATTGACCAGGAAGATGGAGAGGTGCTTCTTCCTACCTAAAACTCCACCAGTGTGGTGAGACAGAGGGAAGAGAGTTCTCACTCCCTGACATTGCTAGAAAAGTTCCTGGCCACTTTAGGAGGAGCAGAAAGACGTGTATCCTACATACCTACATCAAAACATTGCAAAAAGCTTCTTACTTCATACACCCTGACTTTATTTAACAGATATGATAATTGAACTCTGTTTGGATTCTCAGACATCCAGGGTTCAGTTTACAGTGATGAAGTCAGCTCTTGCTTAGATCTAATTTCACACACCACTGAAAAAAATCCTGGTGAAACCTATTGTACTGTAGCAGGGGAGAATAATTTGGGATATGGGACTAGCAATGAACTGGAAAAAGAGGATTATTGTTTCCAGGGTAGAGTGATTCAATATTATTGCTTGGTTTATTTCAATATTATTATTTGGTTTATTTTTCCCCTTAGCCCGTCTTGTGATCATCAAAACTAATTTCTTGTTTTATAAGACAGTTGAGGGAAGAAATTAGCAAAGTGACTTGTGACTTCTTTGTCGTGGCACAACTGAAAGGATGTGTTTGTCTTCTACAGTCACACAACGCAACTAAAACCACATTTATTTACATTTTGCCATTACTGTAACAAAGGATTTCTGTGTTTTCTAAGTATTTGCAATCATGCAGATTAATCACTTTATAATATTTTTAATGCGAACAATTCATTTAGTATTAAATATAGAAACACAAATTATGTCTAACCAACAAGGAAAGTTCTGTCAGCCCTTAAAACTGTCTAAGAAGTTGTTTAACTCTTCTTAAAAATAGAACTCAAATCTAGTTTTCATAGTCTCTCAGATTTTCTGTTGTGCATGTTTTGGTGGAAAATTCCCCCTGCAATTCCAGGGGTCCTTAATCAGATACTGGAACAGTGTTATGGAATCTAAACTCTGCAGCTTTGGAATTCAGCTCGTAATTGTTTTGATGTGTTGGTTTGTTTTCCAAACCTGAATTCCCAAATGGATTATTTTCTGTTCATGTGCTGCACATAAAACCCGACAAAATCTGCTGGAAAGGTCCAGCCTGGTCATAACCAGCTTGTCATCTGGTGAATTAATTAGATGGAAGCAATCATATAGCTAATAATAATAAAAGGAGCTGTATTTTTATTTGTGTGTAGGGAAGTTAGGGAAATCTAAGCGGGATTCTGCAGATGGACTGGGAGGAGAGGGGTGGCAGAAGTCTTTCTTGTCCAAGCCCAAGGCTCCCTGAAGTCAGAGCAAATCTTTGATTTCCACGAGTGGGCTCTGTGCCGAGGTTATTCCATATATCCATCCTATTTCTAGGAGTGATGACTTCTCTTCAAATAATGAGCCACCAAGCTTTTCTGATAGGCCCATGAATAGTTTTTTCTCTTCAGTGTTTCTGCCCTTACTGTCATTCTGTGTAAATAAGGCTGTTCATTTTCTAACTAAGACATCTTCATTTGCAGGACAGTTTGAATTTTTACTTTCATCAGTGACTATCAGCAAAATTAATAATTTTCTACATCTTAATAGTTTCAGAGACACAAAACATCAAAGTAAGGAATTTCCTTCTGTGTACTAAACCTACTACTTACTATTTTTGCTTGTGATTTTTCACAGGGTCCTTTTGATAGTGCTGTTGTCCCGCTGTCTGCTGTTTAAAAATAAAGCAGTCTTTCACTTTTGTACTTGGGAGAAACAGATGTTGTTTAGGAGGAGGAGCAGATGAATAACGTACATGATTAATGAACATTCAAAATAGCTCTAATTTTCACTAATCAAAGTTTTGATGGGTGAAATGAAATACCTAAAGTGCAAAGAAATTCTTTTGAGTTAATAGTAAGAAATGTTCCTGCCTCTTAAATTGTTGCAAAAAAAATACCCCCAAAACCCCAAACCCCTCTGTTTTCTAGTGTTTCCATTCTCACTATGGATCAAGTCCAGCAGAGGCAGACTCTGGAGTTAAGGGTTTTCTGCAGCTTTATGTTTTGTCTACTTCCAATGCCCCTGGAAATGTATTGATTCTCTTTAAATCCTAGGCTTGCACAGTCCTAAAGTTACACAGGGAGGGACCCATTAACAGCCCAGACCTCCTTCTTGTAACTCACATTTATGTGCTGTGGCACCTCCTTTCATCTGGAGAAGTTCTATCTGTGCAGCGGAAGAATCATTCTCCTTAAGTGCCCACAGACAGCAACAGAGACATTCAAATTCTGATTTCTTCCCTCATTTCTCATTTCAAATCCTGATTTAATTGTTTTTAAAGCCTGCAACGAAAGAGTCGTACAAACCTTTAAATGGCAGCGTTCCTTTGCTCTGACTTTTCTCTAAGACTGTCTCCCTGAGGACATTCCTCACTCACACGCCTTCAGCTCCCCTTGGGTTTACAGTTTCTGGTACATTTACTTCCACCTTAGCTCATGGGCCTGAAGTCGACTTTCTTTTTTTTACTTTATACTTTGTATTTTTTAATCGAGATTCGTATGATATAACAATGTCGAATACAGAATATATATTATATAAAATTGCGTATACTGCATTATATATAAAATTAATTTTATATATTATCTAATTAATGAAAAAACAACCTTGATAAAGTAACACCATGCCCATTACTGCCCAATACCTTCATTTGTTGTCCCTTGTTTCTTTCTCAGCAACTACAGCTATAATATATAGCAAGATATAATATTCTAGAAATATATATTATAAGTAATGTGCATGTATATATAAGGTACATATAATATACATGTAATTTTTTAGATATATTTCCTGTATAAACATATTAAAATCTGTAAATATAGTATTATGAATTATATATTATATATAACATATGGACTATATTACATAGTAGTATTATAGAGTATATATTTTATAGCAACTTGAGCAATAATTATATATATTATATAATATTTATGTAATATTTATAATACAGAATATATACTTTATATAAAATATATATATTTATTATATAGAATATAAATATTTAATGTAATATATTATATACAGTATTATAACATAATATAAAATTTTATAAATTATAAAATATATGATAAATTTCAATGAAATATGAATAATAATATTGCTAATAATTATAAATTATATAAGATATTATATGGAATATAAAATATATCAATTATATAATAGATATTATATGGAATATAAAATATATCAATTATATATAGCATATTACTACATACTATTTAATGTAGTAATATTAATATTTATATATTATATTGCAATGTGCAATCTTATAGAATATATTTTATATATCCATATATTAGGTTATAATTGATTAATATTCTT
>JAWWMP010000041.1:55776487-55853574 GCA_035047865.1 Dendrocincla tyrannina
TGTTTTACCACTATTAAAAAAAATAATAATAATAAAAAAAAAGACTAGAAAATGAAAAATTCTGCTGCTTTTACAATTCAAGCCCACAAATATTTGTGCAAATCCTGTTCATCCTTGGTCTAGGCTTGTCAGAAGAAACCTGGCTCTTCTGTGAGGATGTTTTGCAAGCAAATCCCTGAGGGTACATTTCCATAAGATGACTTGTCTAAGTTAGCAGACTTCTCCACCAAGAGATGCATGACCTCTTTCCTTCTCTCCTACCTGCCCACCTTACTTTACCTTCTTTGCAGTACTTACCTAATCACATAATATTTTGACTCAGCTTCCCAAAAGAGCAGAAAACTAACTTGACAAGCAAGTAAGAGAATGTAACATTGTCTTTTGGGTTGGTTGTTTTAGTTCACTGTGTGATACAAGAGTAATACAGGCAGTAACCTCCCATGACCCCCCAAACTCACTGGATACTCAGCCAGATTTCTTCTGGTGAAGACTAGGTGCTTTCTCATATTTGTCATTGCATATATATCATCATTTCTTGCCCTCCACTTATATCAGCACTGAATTAGTCTTTCCTTCTTTGCCAGCTGATATTGTGGCACACATTTCTTCTCTCTCACACTCTTTATTTATTTAACATACCGCTGTCTTAGCAAATCCTTGTCAGTGTTTTCTTGTGTTTGATTTCCAAATGTTTTATACCTTGATATTATTTAAAGCATTAAGGTTTAGTCTGAAATGATGACAAAATGTGTCTGAGCATGTATTATGAATAAATCCATTGAAGGTTTACACAATTTCTGGCTACAACACAGGTTTAGATTAATATTAAATAAATCAAGGGCTGATTCATTTTTAAAGAAGATAACTGCTGAACTGAGAGAAGAGATTGCTTTAGAAGTTTTGCAAATCTTTTGGGGAAAAAAAGAGAAAGAGTAACATATGATACACTTTCCTGTTATGGTAACAAACAGACTTTCAAAAAAAAAAAAAAAAACCAAACCAAAAAAAAAAAAAAAAAACACCAAACAAACCAAAACCACAGTGATGGATTTCCAAAGACTTTAGCTTTGGTTTTGTTTTCAAACTAACCAATTTCATCCAATACTGTCTAGAAAATAACATTTAATTTATTCTAAAGCCCTGAACATAGATACTTTTGGTACAAGAGTAATTTCTTCTTGAAAGACAAGCACCTGTTGTTTGTGCCAGGCAGAGGTGAACAGGAATTGCCGACTGCATGGTGAGCAGAGATGCGGACAGTGCAGGCCAGTGAGCATCAGTGAGGTAACGCCAGCTGGGATCCAGCACATTTGCAGTTTTCTGTGTGCCAGGATTCAGGTCATACAGGGTACCACGACCTGCCACCATTCCCATCCCCACGGGACGCTGCTGGCCCTGGAGGTGATGGCACAGAGTCAGGATCCATCATGATGGGGACAACAAAGCTCCCCTCAATTCAGAGCAAGAGGATACATTTTTCACGCCCTGTAACACACAACAAGTTTTCAAAAACTCTCTGTAGACTCTCTCCATGTTGCCTGGATTGAAGGTACAGACAGATTTGCCTTTCTTCATGTCTCGTTTTCCAATGGCAGGGGATCACAAAACACTGCCACAGTGTTTAGGAAAGCTGTCTTCAAGGGGATGATACCAGCAGATCTCCTAACTGCTAGGTTTTTTGTTCTATAATCTTTCTCAGAAGACTGCCTCTCTTCATTTTTTTGTGGAGAGAGGAGAAGCACAATCCAGCACTGTAGGTGATTAAAAAAGCCCATGTAGATAAAAACCAGGAAACCACACATCCATGTAAAATTTTATGCCCTTATTAATCTGTATGTGATACTGCAAAGCAACCAAAGCTGTGAAATCTAGCAGGGTTCATTTGTGTAAAACCCTGCATGCAAAATAAAATATCCCATATTATTTTTAGGAACTACATTTCTATTTATTTTAAGAAACACTTTATATCTTGAAATTCATATTATCAATAAATGCAGCAATGAACAATTTGGTTTTGCAGCCTGGAAAAACAATACTTGGATCCCAAGCTGAAGTCGGTCTTGCAGAAATACCTCCAATTTTGACACCTGGCTTTGCCTTATTTACTGCTTAAATATGGAAGACTCTTTAACAGAGTTGCACTGATATGTTGTGCTTGTGGATGAAAAACAGAGATGTAAGAAGTCTTTTCTTAAGGTTAAAAATACTGAAGGAAACTGCATTCAGTTTTTCTACAAGCAAATATAACTTCTCATCACACATAAGGAATGTGAGAAACTGCATTGTGACAAACTAAAAGCAATTCTTTGAGCTGAATCATTGACTGAATGGGTTTCTTGGAGCTTTGTGAATAACTATGCTTGCAGCTAATTAGCAAAACCAAGCCAAACAATAATTCTAAAATACATTTGTAATGGCATATATTTTTATAATAATTTTATGTATTTAATTTTATATAGGAAGGAATGCATATATTATGTAAAATAAATTTTATTAATAATATATAGGAAATTATAACTACTATTATTAGTAGCTTAAATTATATAATATGTGATAATATAGAGGTGTATGCTTTATATTATTAATATATATAGTATATTGATATATAATATATATGATATATTGATATATATCAATATCTTGATATATATAAGATATTGAGATATATATATATGATATATTAGTAGATGCTATTTAGTCCAGCAATCCTGATACTCCCATCGGATCCCGCAGTGGGTGATCCCACCGCACCCCCATCATTACCCTGTCATTAATGCCCTGTGTGCCCTGGGCAGTGCCCCCAGCCATGCCAGAGCACTCCCTTTGCTGTGCTTCCCCCGCAGCAACTACAGCGCGCTGCTGGGCGTGTGGATCTACGGCTTCCTCGTGCTGCTCCTGCTGCTGCTCGACCTTCTCTACTACTCCTCCATCAACTATGACGGGTGCAAGTTCTACCTGGCGCGCTGGGGCATCCAGGGCAAGTGGATGACACAGGGCCAGAGCCGCTGCATTCGCCCTGCTCAGGAGCCCAGCCCTGCTCAGCCCCAGCCCCAGCCAGCGCAGACAGTACACACCCTCAAAGGAGATGCTTTAAGCCCACCCCTGATGTCCTTCCAGAGTACATCTGCCTGGTGAGTAACTTCAGACGTGTTCATTCAGACTCTGCTGGTTTGTGATGTGAATTATCACTCTGCTGGTTTGTGATGTGAATTATCACCTGTGTTTGGGAGAGGCTGCAACTTCAGCTGAACAGCACCATTGCTGGCACATAATTCCTTATAGCATGAGCTGTCGTACAAAATCACTGCTCAGGAGTGATGTCTCGCTCTGGAATATATTAAGGCATCTTTTAATACTGTTCTCAGAGAAATAGGTGCTGCCATCTCTCAGTTTTACTTCTGTGTCTTACAAATAAACTACAGATCTTGGTTCTGCATCAACTGCTATAAAATTAGTTTTAGTCTGGTCTCAAAGACTAATTTTGTGTGTATCTGGTGGTCTGGTTTTCAAAGACTGTATAAATAGCACCACTGAAAGAGCTTTCAATGTGAGATGTCACAAATCCTCTCTATCTGTGGCATGAGACACGGAAACAACATAAAAACCAGGTTAGGTTTTTTTATAAGCAGAGCCAAAAACGCATAGCTCAGTCTCATTTGACAGGGTGACACAAGTAGGCTACTGTAAAGTTAAATTCTACAAAACCAAAACAAAACTTCCAAAAAAAACCCCACCCCAGAACCAAATGGAGACAGATACTATGGGAGCAAACAGAAACCTGCATTATTCATAGAAGAAACTGAATGCAGAAAGCCATGGCACAAAATGACATTGAATTATTTTGGACTGGGTTTTTTAACCAAAGAAACCAAAAGCAAAGAGGAAGAAAATAACAGAATAAAGCATTTCTCTGAAAGGCAGGGATTTTTTTTCTCTTGGCAGGAAAGCATAAAGATCTGGAAGGATGCAGAGAGAGTACAGAGCCACCAGTGTATTTTAGAAGTGTTCCAGAAGGCTGAGTGCTGAGTTTTGGCAAAATAAAATGATCTAAGAATGAGCAGGGTGAAAAAGATGACTCCTGAAGCGATAGAACATGTAAAGCCACAGCACTGAGCTCGGTCGGAATCCTTTGGGATCACCATGACAGCAATGTCCTTTTATTTCATAATTAATTTGCCCCTTAATTTTAAGGGTAAGTCTAGAGCAAACAGAGCTGAAGATTTGTTGCAATGGAGAAAGCAGTGATAGTTTGGCAAGGACCAGTTGCTTGGCATCACAACCAGTGCTGGATGGATCCAGGTCAGGCTTCAGGAGCATCCCAGCAGGCCCTGTCCAAACAGAAGAGTCCGATGCTGCTGCTGGAGACAGAGAATTGCTTGTGCCTACTTATAAAGCCCTGTTCTTTTCACTTCTTCTGCCTCTTACTTCCTTTCTGCTGCTTCTAATTCTTTCAGCTTTTTTGATTTCCCAGTTCTCAGTTAAAATTGCCAGGTAGGTTAAGAACAATATTTGTAGTACAGTAGTTGTATTTTACCTTAATATGTGTGCATATATATACACACACAAAACTTACCACATATATATAGCTAAAACTATTATTCTGGTTGTAGCACTTAGCAATTCTGCCCTACTGCTATAAATTGAAGCTGTCCAACAGTTCTTGCAGGATTCTTGGTCCTATTTCATTACTGATTTCTCTTGTTCTGTTTCTCTGCTTTTTTTGAAGCGTTAAGAGGGCAATGTATGTTAGGATCAGGTGAGCATATCCCACATGCTCCTTTTCCTGTGTTTGCAATCCTGTGTGATTGATAAGTCACCCCAATAACCCTCAGCTCTTCCCCAGTGAACTGATTGCCTCTGCTCCCCTCAGTCCCCCTAAAATTGCTCCTTTTTTCTCTAATCTTCTCATTGCTCAATGGAAGAAATAAGCAGATACTCCCCTAGCAAAACCCTAGTAATCCCCTTTATTTCAGCACGTGAAACACTTCAAGAGACTCCATATTTTCCAATTTATAACCTGCAAATTTTGAAACTCAGAGCCCATTAAATAAGTGCAGAGATTATTCAGGCTGAGTTGGATACATAAAAAATAGCAATAGGCACTGGTGATCACAGGCAAGATGTTTAGCATGCAAAAGAGGGTTTTGAGTAAACAGCTCCCTCGGAAAATGACAGATTAGTGTACTACAGCGATTGCTAAAACAGTGGGGAGTGGGTTGCCTGGCTATTTATTTCTCTGTTAGATAATCTGCAGGTTATATACATGAAAATATGGTAATTTTGCCCTACAGAAATTAAGCTTAGTTTCAGAGTCTGCTTTCCTTTCTCTATTTGGTGAGTGACCTCAGTACCCTTCTCAAAATGTAATTGTACCAGCAGTGAAGAAGTGCAGTGGACTTACTGGATTTATTTTCCATCACTGGTTTAAAATTACTGAGTCTATTATATTTTTTCCTTTTTAATTTTACACCTGAATTTCTGCAATTCTAGATCATGACACCTGCTTTGGTAACAGCAGCTTTCCAAGCTAAAAAAAATCCGCTTTTCAGTTTGTGTTGCCATTTTTAATGTGTCCCAAACCAGAGAAAATAAGCAGCTTTCTTTAGCACTTCACAAACATGCTGTGTGTATATATAGGTGATATCATACCATAAGAACAGTTCCTGTTTACACATGAGCATTTTGAAAATATAGAATTAATCCTGGGGGATATGAATATATCCCAGGGCATGAAATCTTGAGTACTGTTAACAACATTTCCCAAACCAGTTTGCAAGTTTTCCCGGTGACAGATGTTGTGGAAGTTGTTAACTTCCTGTACTGCATTTAATCCGAGTACAGTTAAAAATATTCCCATTCTAGAAGACTCTGCATGATAACAGGAAAGGAAACCAGTTCTTGTACATAAGAATCTCAACCACACTAAAGACTGTGAGTACCCTCAGAGAACTGACAGTGTAAGAAACTGCCCCAAGAAAGATGTCAGGATTAACCTACAGCTTGTAAAAAGCAGTTTGGGATCTTCCTGGATTAGGAAAAAAAAAATATATATAAGTGGGTTTTATTTTATCATTTCTTTTCTTGTCCTGGCTTAAATGCTGTGAATTGGCAGTGAAACCAATGACTGAAATGGGTATGTCAGAGAGGAAAAATCAAGCAAATAATAGTATATAGTGGGCAGAACCATCCCCCAGATGTTTAAATGTTTTGTCATAGCAGATCACTCCATTATTTACTTGAGACAAAGAGGACCATATATAGGCATAGTATTATTAGAACTAAAGAAGTCTGGAATCTATTATATATGCTGCTGGCTGCTCTGCAGTGTTGCAGGAAGGAAAACCATTTATCTCATGAGCATCCAACCCCATTTGGAATAATGTTACTTCATCCTGTAGTATGTGGATTTTGCAGCCCAACTAATGTTATTTCTTCTTTAGTATGAAAACCATCTGAGGGCTCCCCCAAGGCCTGTGTGGCCTGAAGGTCCTGTGGATGTCTCTTCACAACCCAGACACCATCACAGACTGCACCTGAAGGAGCTCACACAGTGGTGCCTTCCCTCGGGGGGGCTCCTCCAGGGCTTCAGGGGCACGAGCTGGGGAAGCAAATGGTTTCCAGTGCTCAATTCAGAATTCTGACTACTGAAACAACTTGTTCTTACAACCCTGGGGATATTGTTAATTAATAATGACTATGAAAAGGCGAGACCAGCAAGGAAGATCAGTGTGGGCAGAGTTTCTCCAGGTTCTCCATGGCTGTGCTGTGTTCCAGATGTGAGACAGGAATAGATGAACATGCTCACTCTGCCTTGCTCTGGTGATGTTAAACTCCTCCCCACCTCCTCCAAGGATGCAAATCACAAGGAATACTGTCTTGAAGTCTAACATTTGCCTCTCTGCACGACAGAGGCAATGCCTGTGGTCATACAAGTTATGCTACCTGACTCAAAGTTTTGGAAACCTGCTGGTTGTCCAGAATCAGGAAAAGTATCAGCCCAGCAGGGTTGGCCAGTGCTTATTTCCTTTGCACAGTTGGAATGGATTGGACAAAGGCAAGTCTGTTTTACTTTCCTCTTTTAGATGTTGCGATCCACCTTTACTGTGATTTCCTCCGGGTGACATTGTCTTTTGGACAGCAAACAGAATAGCTCTTAGCCTGCTGCTGTTGACCTGCTGCTTGACAGCTCTTCCAAAGCACTTCTATACAGAGGGAGGAAAGCCTATAAAAATATTGGCAGAGTTTAGGAGCCATGTCCACAGCAACTGTACAAGAAGCACATACTTTGCTGATAGCTAAAAAGTCCATGTGAAAGAATTTGGTTTGATACCGAATTTTGAAGCAGGATATCATAATTTCAATACCTTAAAATAACTGTGCAGTGTGGATGTGGCCATAGTCCTCCAAAAACATAAGTACTGGGCTCACAGGAGGGGTTTGTGCAGAGGCTGCTCTTGGGACAAATTATTTACAGTAACAAAGGTAAAAAACCTTCCTCCTTCCATTTTAAGTAAAGACAATAAGAAAGCTCTCAAATTCACATTTGCAAAGCTGCTACATTTTTTTAAACAGGACTAAGATGGCACTGTTTAAAAGATGCAAAATTTTGCATCATAAGACAAAGCATAGTTTTAATAACAGTCCTTATGTAGATTTTTGTATTAGACTAAATATGGCAAACCAGAGCACTAGTAGTTTTTGAGAGGTTTTTTTTAAGTTGGAAATAAGTCAAATTGAATACTTATATAGGGATTTTAGGAAAAAAGAGTTATGTAAGTACATGTAATAAAGATACATATAACATAAGTCTGGGAGAATCTGTCTGGTAACAGATTAGGTGTGTCAGGAAATAACTACCATTACTTGTGTGCCTCCATTCCCTTCAGAATATATTGGGTTAGAATAACAGGTATTGCTGAATATATTTTCTTCTAAATACTCTCATTTTTTGGTAGGAACTGCATAAGTGTAGAACCAGGAATTATTATCACTGTGTTCAGCACAAACCCAAAACACAGCCCCACCCCAGCCGCTGGGGAGAAAATCAACTCCACATCAACTAAAACCAACAGCACGGATAGATTGGAACCAACCACCTCCAAGTCTGCACTGCCCTGAGACTGTAACATTCAAATAAACTGGGCTATTTGGGGTTTATTTCTATCATTTTCGTTTAAATAGTTCAAGATACATAAGTTACTTGCTCTCCTGCTCCCATGTATTTAGAAATTCACTCTTAGCATGTGAAGTTCAGGCAATCTGCAAGATTCCTACTCATCTCAGTCTGAACGTAGACAATCTTCTGCTGATACACATGTAATACATATTGGTTATTTCATGCCTTATTCTCCTTTTCCTTTGGCTCACAGGCACCATATTGGTAAAAACTGTTTCTCTGTGTTCCTAACTTCAGATTCATTGGATGTGCGCTTATGGAGATTGCCTGTTCTAGCTGTTCCTCAGCCTCTCCATTGAATTGGGACTGTCACATTCAGCAGCTTCAGGGAAGTCTTTAAAGGGATTGTACAGCTGAAGGGATTTAACTTAACTATAGTAATGAATTGTGAGAAAGCAGTAATTAGGACAAAAGTGAGTAGTAAAAAGGTTATCTGAAGGCTACAGCTAAAGGAACTCTGCACACAGAGGGATGAGAGCTAGTAAAATGCCTGGAAACCAGTTCTGAACATCTTCCATATTTAAATTTCCTCATACATTTTGAGTAGAATTTTTTTGCAGTGAGCTCATTCCCTCATCTACATTATACAAATCTGGAATAAAACCACTGAAGTCACCGAAAGCAGCGTAAAATTTGTGTGAAATCAGAAGGCTCCAATTAAACCCACCATTTCACTGCACAATGTCACAACAGCATCACACGCAGCAGTGAGTGTGACATCCCGAGTTCTATCAACCAATTCCCTCCTCTCTGTCACAACAGACACCACTACATTTTAAAGGACTCTACAGATATTTTGGTAGTCACAGAAGTCTTACCCCTCCCATCCTCTCCGGTGCCAGATGCTCAGCAGTAATTGTAACAGCACATGCACCTTTTACACCTTTTAAATACGCCCTGAAAAATAAAATAAGCTCCTCACTTGGATTGGGAAGCATCACAGAGACACTTCCAAACAGCCCCAGCCACGGTGCAAGCCCGGGTGGGTTCACTGCCAGGATTGCTTTCAAAAAGCTAAATCAGGTGCTCACAATCACTCCTGGTTCAGATCTGTGAATAGAAATATACCCAGAAATCAGCCCAGTTACCTCTGAGATGCTTTTAAGAGCTGGGTCTAGAGTAGCAGAGGTAGGAAGCAGTGAGTAGCTCCTATACATCACATTAAATTACACAGGCTCAGCTGTATCCAGCTTTAACTGGCAGGGACCAAGCCAAGCATCTTATTGCATTGATAAAATTCAGCTAATTGCTTCTAGTTTTCTAGAGCCTAGATAAGTCAGGTGGGCAAGCACATAGCAGGGA
This sequence comes from Dendrocincla tyrannina, assembly GCA_035047865.1. Lineage (NCBI taxonomy): Eukaryota > Metazoa > Chordata > Aves > Passeriformes > Dendrocolaptidae > Dendrocincla > Dendrocincla tyrannina. The sequence continues at coordinate 55,785,966 of JAWWMP010000041.1, forward strand.
TAATAAACAGCATCAGCCAAAGATATGGCCTGTGGCAGGAAAAATAAAAGGAGAGGTATTAAGAAGCAGGAATTAATGATCCAAAGAGGTATAACTGCATTTATGCAAAGTGTCAACCGGGTTTCTGAGTAACTCAACTGAAAGGAAGCACATTTTCAAAAAAGAAAAAAAAAAGAAAATGATAGACAGAATACTGGCCATCTTCAGTAGTTGATGCCCCCGAGGACTCCTCAAAATACCTACAAAACAATTATCTGTGTACACTTGGTGCTTTTAACAGAAGTTAGGATGAAGAAGAGGAAAAAAAAACAAGAGAAGAGTCTCTGAAGTAAAATCCCATCACTCAGCTTGGAAAATCAACTGTCAAGGTATATTTTGGATGTCAAGAAACAAATAACTCCCTAATTGGAAGAGGAACAGGCAGGTAATAGAGCTGATCATGTACAGACACATTCATTATTCTCAGAGTTATCACTAAACAAAAAGCCCTGTGTAATAAATAATCCTTTTATGGGCTTGAAGAATATCTTTTAGAGCATGCTAAAATTTCTAGGTGAAATAATGGCATACTGTGGAATAGCCATGAAATTCAGGGCTGAAATCATCAAAAGCTTATGTGATAATGCTGGATGCTTGACTGTAAATGGTAAGGATGTCAGGCAATTATTTTCAGTGAGAGCTGAGGTCAGGAATCTCCCACATCAATACTTGTATTGTCACTGTCCCCTGATTAGATCATGACAAAAACAACCACAGCAAGCAATTAGTCACTTCATCAGAAAGGTGCTAAACCATGTTTGTACAACCTGGGGTTTATAATGATGTTTCGCTGAACAGTTCAAGAAAAGACCAAAAATTAGACACAGTCAGTTTCTCATCATTAGCAAGATATCATATATGTGGCTGCTTTAGGTCTCAAAAGCAAAATAGATCAAGAAGCATTGAAATTTGAGTCATTTTACTCCTCACTAAATGACAAGAGAACACTGATGCCAATCAGCAAACAATTTTCAGGAACTTAAAAGGTTTTGGAGAAGTTACATGATCAACACTGTCATAAATGCATATTCACAGATATCTACAATTCCCTTCAGGAAAAAAACCATGCCTCTGAAAAGACTTTGAAATCCACTATAAAATTTTTCTTGGAAATTGGAGATGCTAAAGAGAGAAAACCAGGTTAAGGCAGCATTAAATGGCAGGAATATGACATTTCATTCAAACACAATTAGAAATGCTGCTAATTTTAGTCCCAGGCAGGTGACAACATGATCCCAAAGTGAGACACATTCCTTTAAACAACAGAGAAGTGAGTTTAATCAGCATAACACTATGGAGTCCCCAAAGAGCAGCAGCAAAGGAATAATTGGTAGAAACTTGGCACCTGTCATAATACACAGGAGGGTAAAAAAGAGCTGTAAAAAGTGGTTATGTGTGAAATAAATAAGCTACCTCATTTCCCAGTAGGTTTTTCTGTTTCCTGGTGTTTGTATGTATTGGTAATCTTTACTTAGGCTCTAAAGAATCTCAAAGGTGGAATGATTGTGGAGACAACCATTCACAATAAGAGTTAAAAGCAGGAATAGAAAGGTGGTCACCTGGCAGAAAAATGAGTGCTGGGATCAAATCTGAAAGGGAAGAAGGTCCAGCAACAAAAGGACTGGTGCTCTAGTACATAAATGAGTTTCTGCACAAAGGAGCTGTTATAATTAGAGGAATTGTGTGTATTAATGGGCTAATCACATCTCTGAGCTGAATTCTGCTCCTCCATGAACATCCTGACACACTACACAGGCCACCTTCTGTCTGCTGGAAATCATCACTGTGATGCAGCAGCACGTGGAAAAGTAATTGCAGTGAACTCCCTCAAAAATTAGAGTAAATTTATTAAACAGTCATTAACTTTACTCTGCCTTGATTATGGTATGGATTTTAAGCAGTCACACAGAGGAGGGAGGCAAAGCAATTTTTTATTGCATTCTAAACTCCTCATCTCTGAAATCTGTGAGTCACAGCAAAATGCTGAACCCAGCACCTTTTATCATTCTTACACCATCAGCTCATCTCCAGCAGTTCCACCAAAAAAGTTCTACAGCGAGATTGTGCTTGGAAAGCAGCCAGAGACCAGCCCTTCACTCCCCAAAAACCTCTCTCATGCTGCTGAAGGGAACCACTGACACCAACTAGAACACCTGCTTAATTTGCATTTTAGGACGTTTCACAGAAAATTACATGACAGGCTGCAAGTTGGACTCCGTGGTGTTTTTAAATATTCACTGAAGCCTCTCAGAGCATAACAAAACCAGGCATCCCAATTCAAAAGAGCCCCAGTGCTCACATGAACAACTAGAAGAGGACAAAAACATGGCTGCATTTCTGTGGATGTGTTAAAAATGCTGCCTAATTGTGATGCTACTGAAGAAAAAAGATAAAGTTGGTTTGCCGTTTGCCAACTCTTGCTCAGGTTGACTCGTCCTGGGAATATACATAAACCAAAGTAATACCTGAAGTGGTTCAACAACCAGACTTAGCTGTAAGGGGCAGGTTTTGAAAAAGTTAGAGGCCAGTGAGATAGTAGGAAAAAAATCCACGTTGTTAAGCATTAGGATAGTGACCAGAGTAATCCACATCTTCCCTAATCTTCAGTGTTTGTTATGCTAAGAGATTTCCCCTGTGAGGGCGATTGCTGCCTCACTTTTATTTTTTTCTTCTCTTCATTCCTACTTAGATAAGTGCAAAGGTGGTCTACCATCTTTTAAAAAACAAAATCAGTACAGATTCTCTCGGGGATTGTCTGGCATCTCCTTATCCTTCTCAGAGGCAGTTCTCAAGACTGGAGTTAGCACTGCTCCTGTGTCCTATAACAGCAGTCCATGAATCCTTGGCAGGCTGTGGTGGGTTTATCCCCACAGTACCAAACTAGTCAAGGTTTGCTGCTTCCATTTGACAGATGAGACAGAAAAGCTTAGCTGGTTAGAGGGCCACATTGAAAGTATTTAACAATACTTTCACTACTGTAATTTGTGTAAAAAATTGTAAATTTTGTAATGTTTTTGTAATAAGAACAAGATTCTTCTAGTTGGACCTTACCTGACATTGGCTCACTCAGAGCATGTAATCTGCTGCTCTGTTGTAGGTGTTGCTCTGAGAGAGTACCCTGAAACCATTTGGGATAGCCAGTAATACAAAAGGTATTCACCCTCAGTTTCCTGCATGGAATGATAAGCAAGCTAATGGAATTGTGGAGTATACAGAGAGGAGATGCCAATTAGAGTAGGGAGCTGTTATCTCACTAGGAGTGAGGTTGCTGGAGAGAGACACCACCTTCACTGGGGCCTGTAGCAGGAAAAACTGTAATGCCAGATGGAAAGCGTTCAGAAAGAGCTGCCGAGCTTATCTGACTTCTGTCAGACTGTGAGATCCTTAAGAAGCTCAAGGCTAAAAGAACATTAAAAGGCAATTTGAACCGAGCCTGTAAATTCTTCAGGGCGAGGAGTTGTCAGATAATAGAGGATTGTAGCAAACAAAGACCAAAAAATATCCAATACCTGGAAGATCTACTTACATAAATCTTCACTGTTGATAAAGAGCAGGATTAACCTCAGTCAAATTGGCCATCTAAATAGTCCTACATCTTGTTCAAGCATTCAGCAGACTCAAAGAGGCATTTTCAGGGGGCTATTCATTCCACCTTCTCTTAGGATGGATGGAATTGCTTGGAAGCTTGTCTTGATTAATTTTTTAACATTATGCTGGACGATGAGTTTATAAAAGTCACTAACATTTAACCAGATGCAGTTTGGCAGGGGGATTCATCTCACCTACGTGTGTATTTCTTTCAAAGTTGGCAATTCATCAAGGAAACGTTTTGAGATACAACAGAACACCCATTACTTGTGATTCTTAAAACCAGCAAGGGAGCTGGTGGAATATAAGCAACAGTGGGAAGAACGGGAAGCTGGATCTGCACTGAAGGCCAAACTGAGGACCCTACAGAGAATGGCTCTTTAAAACCTGATTTATCTGGGGAATGTATGAGGCTGCAGTCCCAGAAGACCCAAACCAAGCTCAGTTTTCATAGAACCTTTAGGATGGAAAAGACCCTTGAGGTCACTGACCCAGTCATTCCCCAGCACCGCCAAGGCCATCACTAACCCACGTCCCCAAGTGCCACATCCACTTCAGGGCTTTGAAATCCCTCCAGGGGTGGGGACCTGAGGCTGTTTCCTCTTGTGGCTATTGCTTGTTACCTGGCACAAGAGACCAAACCCCACCTGTCTTCAGCCTCCCTTCACATAGCTGTAAAGAGCATTAAGTTTCCCCCTGAGCCTCCTTTTCTCCAGGCTGAGCCCCTCCAGCCCCTCAGTGTCCCTCTTGTCACGAGGGGCCCAAAGGTGCCCCCAGGGTTTGAGGTGATGCCTGAGCAGAGGCAGCACAGGGGACAGCCACTGCCCTGCTCCTGCTGCCACACTATTGCTGATCCAGCCCAGGTGCCCACTCGTGTCACCAGCACCCCCAGGGCCTTTCCCAGCTTTCCAGCCCCTCTGCCCCAGCCTGGAGCTGCCAGGGGGTTCTTGTGACCCAAGCAGCACATTTTCCTGCCCTTGCAATCTCATCCTACTTGACTGAGCAGTCAGAGAACGTGAACCAGCAGCTGCACATCCGAAGCCACACGATGCTTTCCTCCAGTTGTCCCCTCCTCTCCCATTAGGGAACACGGGACAAACATGTGGCCTTCCTTTCCTCCCACCTCCTCCAATAAATGCCTGACTATGCAGCTGCTGCATAATAGCTGCTGATGCCAGCGGGACTGTGTGGTGATTGCACAATCACACCAAAGAATGGGAACGTCTGGGCAAAGCCTCATCTCGGCACCACCTGCCAAATCCTCCTCTCTCCCATTCTGTGAGCACACACAGCCAGTGGTGGCAGTAGCACTGAAGAGCTGAAGATTATTTTTGTGCGTAACTGGCTCCCAGTTTTCCATGTGGAAGTGCTGTAAGATTATAGTGGGCGCAAGAACATCGAGCCCAGCAGGATCCTCTGTTAGAGTGTGTGTATAGAATAGCTGTTGTTGAATTCATCATTGAGAATTATTACAGCCTTTCTGCCTCTCTTCTAACACTCGGGTGCACACCTGATGTGTGCAGTCACCACTGGGCAAATGGGAGAAGCTTAACTTTCTGTCAGAAGAAAATGAGCGTACAACAGATCCACAACATGAAACATGCACAGAGATGCAAAACAAAAAAAGGGCAAATTATGAAGAATAACATCGAACAAACTGAGAATAACCCACCAGCTGGCAGTCGGTAATTGTTCACAACAAAAAATGTCTGTGTTTCAGAAATCATCACTCAAACCCAGCCACACCTCAGTCCAGTGACGCCAACCAAGCGCTGGGTTTGCTCCTCTGTGGCTCAAGAAATGCTGCTCCGCAGGGGTCATTGAGCCACACAAGGATCCTGTTGCAGCCAAAGGACATTGTACACCCCAGCAGACCCATATCCAGACACAGCTGTGAGACAATTTAAAAATAATAAACCAGTCACAGTTCCACCACTGGTGTCAAAACACGTTTCTCTGTAAAACTGCCAACACAGCTCAGATAACCACGAAAGAGAAATTGTTTTCTTGCCTCTTGCACTCTGCTAAAATTGTCCAGGCTCCTTGGCCTCTTCTCCTTCCACATCATCACACACACCTCAACTTCTCCTATTGCTTTTGACATGGGAAGGGCTGAGAGGAAAGTAAAATTAGCTTTCTAACATGTCTTCCAATGTGTTTTGCTGTTTCCAGCGATGGTGGTGTGGGTGTCACCCTTTTGCTCGTAACTGCAAATAAACAAAGGTAAAAATTATGTACTGCTTGGATGATTATGTGCAAGGAAACATGCACTGGCTCTGCAACAGGAACCACCTTAAATTGCAAAGGTTTTACTCCTATTTAAATGTTGATAAAGTAGTTCTATGCCTGGGTTTTTTTGAAATATCTTTAGAAAGTTTTTTAAAAGAAATACATTTAATTTTCATACTGCCAGAAAAGCCACACAAATTCAGTTGTGGGGAAAAAAATAATCATGCACAGAAAGAACAATTGCAGGAAACACAATGACTGTTTCATCCTACAATGAAATTTAGCTCTCAACACAGTAGTTAGTACATATTTTCTCTTGATCTCTGACTCAGAAGAATAGCTCTCTTAATACTGAGAAGTGAAAGCAGGAAATAAAGCTCTTTGGTAAAACAAGTAACTCTTTCAAAATTTGGTTGGTTTTTTTCCCATGTGCCATTAACACACATTTTATTTCCCCAAATATTTCACCTTCCTCTTCAGGGCCACTGTTTGTCCCCTCTGTCCCTGCAGCACCCACCTTCCTGCCCAGGGGATGGAGAGCCTGGAGTATTTCACTGTGATCCAGCTGGGGTCATGTTCAAGTTATTCATTCTTTTCATTATTTGAACTTATATAAATTTGATCTACTTTGCCACCTTCTTTCAAATAAAATCTAGAAAAAAAAAGCAACCCCTCTTGTCCTGTTTCTCATCTAAAGCCCCTGAAATCTCCACGGCTTTCAGTGTTATTGACTTCGTGGCCCTTGAAAGTCAGCACCTTGAAGCTCTGCAAATGGTACCTGAACACTCCATTCTAATGTTTGGCTAATCCCTTTCCCCCCCTCAGCAAGTGTCCTTTTCCATGGAAGTGTTTGTTTTTATCCTCTGTCGGACACATGCTAGACAACTTTAAGAGATTGAACTTTGCTGATACCAAGGGGGCAAAGAGCTCTAGGGCAAAAAGAGATGGTAAAAAGAGTAGGATGTTCCCCTGATGTAAGTTGGCCTGAGCTTTTGCTTAGCTCAGTAGTTTAATCTTGAATTTTACGAAGAAATTAAGCTGTACTTATATATAAAATGACAGACATTATATACAGATACTGTTGGTCAGATAAATAAAGATACATATACAAATAAACACGTGCATGTGCACTCCTAGCATAATACATCCATCCATATATTCTTTATGTATGGCCACATTTCACATTTCTCTTCCCTCACTAACTTTTCTGTACAGCTCCGTTGGAGTCCAGGTACAAACCACATCAGCCTGCATTTAACCTCAGCTCTGAGTTTCAGAGACCTGTTACAACACTTAGAATTGACCATCCCTGTAAGTAAAGATACTCTACACTGAGTAGAGCTTGCAGAAACACCTTTTAAGTTATATCTTTCACTTATAAATACATTGATCACATAATGGCAAAGGAATTACAGAAAAAAGTTATTAGACTTTAAAAAATATGCTCTATAACTTCTTTCTGAATCAGACATTACTGTTATCCCAAAGTTTTGCTGTTTGTGGGTTTTTTTACTAAATATCCCTGTCAACATGTCTGGTGCATTAGGAGATTGTGTAAGCAGGGAATGGCAGTGTCCCAACAAGCTACGTCATAAATCACATGGCAAGTTCTCCTGCTTGCTTTTTAAACCTGGCTTTCAATTTCTAACAGATCTGTTAAATTCAGATTGTCAGTCAGCATGAAAGGAGGCCTTTTTCTTGTACAATGCACCTGAATTTTAACACAGAAGGGCATGCTCCCATAAAACCTCTTGTACTTCCCATTGTGCTCTCTTGGATCTGAGGTGCTTGGGATAAGAGCTCAGCAAATGTGCAGAATACCTGAGTAGCTGAGATGTGTCAGAATACCTGAATACCTGAGATGTGTCAGACCCACTGTGTGGGAACAGATTTTGAAGGCTGATAACATCAGCTTTTGGGAAATTGGGATGAGCTGGAATCAGAGACATTCAGATAATTCAGTCCTTATCATGATGCAGAGCTAATTCAAAGGCTCCTGGATTTTTTTACAAGGTTTTACAGCAGTACCCAGAGATTTCACTGTGCAAAAAAAGGCAAAAAAAAAAAAATGGAATATCAAGCCTTGCTCCAAGGAGTGCCCATCTATTCCCCCACTCCCAGGAGATGCAGCATCCCTTGGGGTGCTACAGCCATGGGCCTCAGGGATGCACCTTTCCTGCCACTGAGTCCATGGAAGTTTGTGAGAGAGGGGGGAAAAAAATAAAATCTAGGACTGCACATGCAGATATAGGGTGAGAAGCTGCTTCTCTTTCCAGAGCAGATACCGACAGGCCTTGGGGTTTTCATCAAAACCTTTTAGTATGTTATAGGTCTGTTATATGTGTTAATCAAATGTGCTCGTGAATAAATATGAGGGAAGAAGGTTTCTTTCCAGAACGTGGAGATTATGGCTCCAATTGCACACAGTTGTACTGCTTTGTAAATAGCACAGAGCTGAATATATTTACATGGAAGATTGTGTATTTGTATCATGTGGCAGTACGAGTCTGAAGATGATGTTAAAAGAAATCCATCCCAGTGTTACACATTTTTATAAGTCAGTTTTTGGGGACAGTGGGACTACTCATTCCCAGAGTTAGGCAGGGGACTTTTAGGCTTCTGCACCTGATCTGACCTATCAGAGTTTTTTGGAGCCAGCATCACTCACCCAAATTGACCCTTATCCCAGGAGGAGCAGAGCAGCTCTGCAGAGCTGCCTCTTGCCTTCTGTTGACAACAAAGGACACTAGGGTCTAGAAATTAAGACATTTAACCATTTTGATGCCTAAAGTTAGGTGACATTAAACCCACTGCATGCTGCTAAATTACACTACGCAGAGCAATAATCTCCTTTCCAAAGCAACAAGCGTGGCCCAGAAGCAGACAAAAAATACTCTTTTGCCTTCAGCAATAGTTCCTCTTGGCCTCTGTTTCTAAATATCTCAAGTCATCTTCCTCTGTGGCAGGAATGCAATTAAAGCTATTTGGTCACTCCAGTTGTCTGGAAATACATAAAAGCAAGCACAGCCTCGGGTGGAATAATAAGTCTAGAGTTCCTTTGCTGACATCCATATTCCGTGTGGCATCATGATGCCCTGGGGAACTGTACATAACAAATCCAGGGGTGGGGTTTTTGTGAACAATGCAAATGAGCTTTGCTTCAGGTAAGCCACTTTTTTAGGGGCTGCTGCCACATTTTAACCTACAGGATAATTTGGCAACAACCTGCCAGATGAATTTCAGCCTCGAGTGACGCATCTGATTCGAGCACCCTGGTAGGGACGTGAGGGTTTTATAAATGTCTGGAGAATTAGTAAGTTCAGCTCGCTTTCAGTTTTACTTGAAATTGGCCAGTCACTCTTTTAATTCCCTGTTTTGGAAGGCGCAGGGTGTTTTGAGTATCTTTTTAAAAATAACCTTAAGAGGAGGAAGAAAATATTTCAGATCATTAGAAGTCAGACTGCAATGCTTTGGTGAGAGAAGACACAGCTTTTCATTGATCATCTTTCAATTTATGTCCTCAAACCTTCATCTGTTCCTCTACTCAAAACTTTTAAATCAAAACTTTGAATGCTTCAGATTTCCATTAAAAAAACCCCAAACCAAAACACAACCTCAGAAATTCTCCTGGATGTTTTCACCTTCCAGAACAGTGATCAGGAATATCAACCGTTCCAGGAGCTATCAAATGAAAAACATTGCTACTAATTGAAAAAGACTTGACTTTCATAAGCACAGGATTACTTCAGAAACCATTATTTACAGTAAGAAAGATTTATTTCTGTTAGCGACCCTACTGGTTTCACATCACTGCTCTTTGCAAGTGGGTATTGTAAAAGGAGAAAATTGTATCCTGTGTGGTTTCATTCCCCTCACCCCTCTCCCCAACCCAGCTGATGGGACCAAAGACGTACTGAATTTGTACAATTACAGTTATTCCAGAAGCTCTGCAGGAAACCAGCTTTCTCCCTTAGCTTCGCTCCCTTAGCCAGGCACCAGATTAATATCAGAAGTGAAGCCAGCTGCTGTTCTGACACCCGCAGTGCTGCTGGGGAGGTGGGGAAGGCGAGTCCTTGCCCACAGCAGCTCTCCAGGCTCACTCCATGTGCCAAGTCTCCTCCTGCATCCGTCTGTGAGACAGGATCTGAGCAGATCCCAGGCTTCCCTTACCAAAAAAAGCAGCCAGATCATTGGTAATGAGACCATATGCCCTAAATCACACGCCAAAACCAGTGCTGGTGCAGAGCCCTCGTGTTCATTGCAGGGGAGAGCAGGGAGGCCATTCCTAACTGGTTCCAGTTTGTTCCCCACCAGCTCAGAGCACTGCCCTAGACACAAGTCCAAACCAGTGGACCTACCCAAGTGAAGTCCAAACACGTGTTATAGACATAATGTTCCCCTTAAAACCATCTTTGAAGTCAGTATCAGCAACAAAAATCATGGAATCAAATTTAAACATGATTTAAAGAGGCAAACAAATACTCTCTACTGGTGTGAGCAACCCAGTCCCATGGGGGCTGCACACCAGTGAGGGGCACAGCTATTTTAATTAAAAGGTCTTAGTATTGGGGTTAGATTTAGGTAGAAAATAAACAGCAGTGGAGCTTAAATCCTTCAAGTTGCCCCTGGTATGGAGAGCAGCTCTGTAGCTGCCCTGACCCCCCAGTAACAGCCTGGCCACCCACCAGCAGCTCCCTCTCCCCTTCAAGAGCCCAAACCAGCCCTCCCAATGAGAACACAAGATCTTCCACAAGTTCCTAAGGCTCCTTTAAAGCCAGGGAGCAGCTCTCAGCAGTGCTGTGACCTGCAGTTTGTCTTAAGGGACTTACACAACCTTAAACCAGTCTAGAAGAGGTGAGATTCTTAAGAAATGGAGTGAGCAATTCGAAAAGCAGATTAACCAACATTCGTAACAAACTACTGAAATGGCAATTTCTTTAAAATTGCACCGCTTCATAGTTTGGGCACTCGATTTTTTGTAGTCACCCTTTTTCAAACTCCTGAACACATTCTCCAAGGCTCCAGTGTCTAAGACAGCTGACAGCACTCACTTTTGTAGCACAGGATGCCCTTAGGTGATAATCAGCTGCCATAACACAAGCAGGCAGTTCTGCTCTGCCAGAGCAACGAAAGGAGGCACATGCCCTTTCCTCCTACCTGTATTTCCCAGGTGGAAGGGAGGAGAAGAGTCTGGCAGGTTTGTAGGAGCTCACCCACCTCCACTCCTGAGTGGGTCCCATTCACACCTTGTGTCTGTCTCACTCCTCATTCCGTGCTGATGTTACCACATTGCGGCATGAGCAGATCCATCGCTGTAAGTGCAATCCAGAGGGAACTCACACGATCCAAAAGGTTCCTTCCCACCTGCAAAGCAACAATAGGAGCAGTCAGCAGCTGGCTTTCCCAGCATGAGTTATGGAAAGGTGGCTTTCTGGGGCCTCACTAGGAGCGCTATGAACACACTATAGTCTTTAACCACCCCAGCAAAAGCTGTCCTGACAGCCTGGTGTATATTGAAGCAAACAGGACATCCCAGCAGTGCTCGGGGCACATTGCAGGAGACTTGTAAATACACCTTGTGTCTTTGCAGAAGACACCAGATAAACGCATGTTCTTATGCTCATTGTTGCCACTGATCTATCACCATTGCCTGATGGTGTTAAATAAAGACAGCAGTTCCCAAGCTACGAAAGCAAAAGGGTAGTCTCTGTTCCCCAAAGGGGCAGCAGGCAGAGCAATCCTGCTGAGAAGGTCTTCTCTGGAACTGACAGGGAATTGCTTCAGCTCCTGAGCACTCTGGGGCTACACTCCGTGACTCAGGGGCTGTAGTTCACAGCTCTCCATCTGTGCTTCATCCAGAGCACACAGTAACCTTTCTGGTTGCCACCCACACCTGCACTAGGTAAGGAATGTGCTGCCAGCTCAATGCAGTTGGTTCATACACTCAAACAGGAACCCTCCAAAATGCCTCCATGGAACAGGATCAAGATTTACCATCTGCCCCTCTGGAGCTTGTGGACCTGTTATGAAGCCCCGTCGTGTTTCCTACCAGCTGATGGGGAAAAGCATCCCAGACAGAAAATTTCTGACTGCTCAGCAAAGGGATTCTCTCAGTTGATCCCATTTATGTGTTCCCCCAACCACCGAGAGCACAACTGCCAGGGAGAAAGCTTCTTGTAACACATCCCAGGTATTTCCATCCCCTTTTCTTAGGTCTGCAGGTAAGGGATTGCTTAACTCTGATGATTCAGGCATGTGTGGCACATTTATTCTGTTTAAGCCTCAACACCCTCCCGAGGTATTCGCTTTCAAACATATTTTGACATTTCTCTCCAGTTTTGCAGGATTGTCAGCTACGGTAGAAATAACACTTGAGTTGAAATTTCACTCTGTTTTTCAAGTTGAAAATTTCCAGTGCCTGGGTTTTGTTTAAACTCTTAAGCACCAGATGTCTGTCTTGCTTGAGCCAGCTATTATTTCAGGACCAGCAGCGATGGCTCCCAGTGGTGGTGGGCCTTTTATGCAGCAGCTGTGACAGAATTGATTTGCCACCATTTGAGGCCACCCTCCCATCTGACCTCCTGCAGGTGCTGTGGCCCATTTCACAGCTAGACCAGAGGACAATTTGTGCTTCGTCAAAGATGAAGTAACTGGGGGTGAAAACAGAGGCAAATCCAATGCTCCTTTATGGCAAAATTAAGAGCTGGACGCGATGACCCTTGTGGGTCCCTTCCAACTCAGAATATTCTTTGATCCTGTGAAAATGGGAACACCCAATGCCACTGCTTAATGTTGAAGTGCTCCTTGTCAATTCAGAGAACTTAAACATTCAATCTCTTCAGGACTGAGCCAACCTGAGGCCAATTGTTGTCGAATTTTCCCCTACACTGGAAAAGCCTGAATCATTCAGCTATTTTGATGTTCTCCCAAAGAAAAAGAGATGATGAGCTCCACCTAAAAAGTTTGAGACTTTCCATTTTCTTTCACCCAAACAAGACAGCCAAGATTGCACCAGCAGTGTTTATTTGGGCCTTTCACAACTTTTAAGAATTAGACCTGTGTAACCCAAGCAACCTATTAACATACATTTTGGATATAACATTAGGTGCTATGTATAATACAGCCATAGGAGTGCACAGATGCCAAGCTATGAAAATTAGTTCCCTGCTCTTTGGCAGACTTCACAGGCAGAGGGATTAGATTATTTTCTATTTCTTTCTGCTTTAAAATATATTTAGACAACTGAATGGCTTTTCGTTTAGTGCTTCTTCTGCAATTAATTTCTCATATCCTTCCTTTCAATCTTGGAAGGCTTTTACAAAGTCTACTGCATTGTGCTTTGTCCTCCCTTGTCCTTCCATTTCTGGGGAAGGAGGGAATTCCTATTGCCTAGAACAATCGATGTATCCACCAAGGGCTTCTTATTGCTGAGAGCTGTTTCTCAGCCTGGCATCCCAGCTCTTCCAAGGAACAAAGGCAGTGGAAGCTCTTCTCCTGCTCCCAGTGTGCCCAGATTTGAGGGCACTGCAGCAGAAGCTCAGCAGGCACAGAGCAGAGCAGGTCTGCCCAGGTCAGTGCAGTGCCATTTTGTGCCAGAGTTAGAGCTGGACATTTGCAGAGCTTGGTTGCTTTGCTGTGAACTGTGAGCCACAACTCACCTAAGTGATGGATCCAGGGTGTATCAGAGCTCTGAAGGGGCTGTGGTGATGGATGATGCTTTGATGTGAACACCAGCTTAGCAAGAGGCCTTGTAAGAGTGAATGTGGCAACTGTTTACCTCATTTGTCAGAAAACAGCAGAAATCTCTGAAAAAATCTTCCCTCCCGAGGCTCTGAATCATTCCTTCATTACTAATGGATGTAAGGGTTTTTTTCCAGTGGAACTTAGCCACTGTGCAAAGTTATTGCTGTGAAAGAGGAGGCAATATTTTAGTTGGCTACTTCCTTGTCAGGCAGTGGAAAACAGAATTGTTTGGAAGGGACCTTAAAGACCACCTAGTTCCATCCCCGTGCCATGGGCAGGGACACCTTCCACCAGCCCAGGCTGCTCCAAGCCCCATCCAACCTGGCCTTGGGCATTTCCAGGGAGCCACAACTCCTCTGGGGAACCTGTGCCAGGGCCTCACCACCCTCAGGGTAAAGATTTTCATCCTAATATCTAATCCAAAGTTACCCTCCACCAGTGTGGTTTGACTGAGAGAGCAGCAGTGGCACTCTGGGGTCCTGCAGAGTGACAACAACCTGTGCTGGTGAGTAGGAGCAACCTGAGCCTCCTCCAGAGCACAGGCTTCAAGCTCTAAATACACTAAAACCCTGTTAAAGTGACCTGAAGTGACAAAAACAGGGTTTCTGTTGCCAAGCACACTGTGATGGGAGAAAGGAATATAAAACTCTAGGTACACATGGAAATCAGCATTTGTCTTTCTTGGGAAAACGTGTTTTTGTCAGATCCCAGTATTGCAGAGCAATCTGAACCAGTACCTCTCAACTCTGCTGGTCCAGCCATCAGTCACACACCCCAGGGGAAGGGGACCTTTTAGTCCAGCCTCTGTCCTGGCAGGGTTTGGTTTTAATTCAGCACCAGGCTCGGCTGGGAGCTTGGAAAACACGGGGTGAGCACTTCATACATGTAAGAGGCTTTGAGAGCTGAGTGGGGTCTCTGTTGCTGGCTCTGCTGCTCACATCCTCCCACAGCTTTATACACACAGCAGAGGAGCTGGCAGGGAAGGGAAGCGACTCACAGGAGGGGTATTTTAACTTCTGTGCTGCATAGAAATATCCATAAACTTTTGTATGGTCTTGGATCAGGGAACTCCAGTAACATTCACTTTACACCAGCTTGGTGACACTCCTGATTTTACATTAACCTAGGAGGAAGGATTGGGCCAAGGAGCAACTTTGAGACTCTCAGGTAGAGGAAAAGAGTAACTGGCTGATGGGTCTGACACATTTAAAACTGCATTCTGTCCTGGGGCACCCAGATGCCTGCTCTACCTGCTTCATCCCTAAACATCCCTTTAAAAATAAATAAATAAATAAATAAATAAATACAAGAAATTGCATCCTGCCAATCTAGTGAATTAAATCATGCAGATTGTAGATTAGTAAAGCATTTCATCAGAGCTAAAGCACACAGAGACACTGAAGGGGCAGTGAAGGACACAGGTGCCTCCAGGCCATGATGTGTTCTCATACTCTTCAGTTTCTCACCCCAGGTGTTTTTTTTTTTTAAATCAGTTATAACTAAGTCTCCTGAGACTCTCTTCTGGATACAAACAACTTATTTTAAACTTTAAACTGCCTGCAGACTCACAAGAGGCAGGTTTGCACATTGTGTTAGTGTGCATTTCTACCAATGTCAAAAAAGGACAGTGACAGAACAAAGCAATGGGGTTTTGTTTTTTTTTGTATTTCTAACATGACTAAGGTTGTCTAGACTTTTTGATTATTAGGAGGCAATCAGCTGTCAGAGCCTGAAATAGGTTTTATGTGTCTGACTTTGGGGTGAAGGCTTAAATCCTCAGAGTTGTCAGAAAATTGTGTATTTCTGCCCAGGGGTCCTCCCTGGCCAAGAGCACTGTGAGAAATGCCTAAATCTGAGCGAAGATAATCCAGTTCTAAATCTGAATTAAGATAATACAGTTGTGCTGCAGCTCAGGTGGCTGCACACCTGAGCACACCCACTGCTGCAATTTCAAGGGACTCACCCTGAGGTGGAAGTTGAGACTCAAGTCTCTGATGGGTAAAACATCAGATAAGCTCAAACACGTTGATTCCCACAGATATTCTGCTGTCTGAGCCACATGTTTCTTTATATGTTATACATCAATTGAATGCAATATGTATAATGAAGCACACAAATTTAGGACTACCCAATAAGCAAAGAATTCTGGTGGGAGAAGTTAATTAAGTATTGTTGCTATTGGATACCCAGTTGTGCCTCCAACAGCTTGTATTTGTACCATTACCAGTTGCCTGCTGGAGCAAACAGATGCATTTCCTTAATTTATTACTGTGATTAGTGAGCTCAAAGGTTTCCCTAGTTGGGCTTTCAGCCAGTTCAACCTCACTGTAGCTCGTATGTGGATGGATCCCAGAGCCAGTTGCACACTCTGCACAAGGTGAAGCTGGCCATGTTTAAAGCATTTGTTATGTCCAGGAGGCACTGCAAGCAGAAAACTTGGGAATACTCACAACCCTTCTCTGAGGAAAGCACATAAATATCTTATTTATCCATTCACATAGGTGGCCATAGAAGCATGTTTTCTCATCACAGGACAGGACTGGGGTCAGAGTGAGCAGCCTGTGCTTGCTCTGGTGCATATCTTGGTGAGGAGTGTGGGATGAAGACACCGTGCCACGTGTTTAAGACACTTACACATGGTCACAGCCACGTTGCACCCCTGTGACATTGTCCACAGAAATAAAACCTACTTCAAAGTAAATTTATGACTGCAGAAGGAAGCCCTCTACACTTTGTGCTTTCAGAGTAGACCGTGAACACTAGAAATGAGGAGTTTACACTTCTCTGCATTTCCTCTTTCACCTTTTCAGGCAAGGATTTGATCTTTTCATCTCTCAGGCAGCAGACAACACAGCAGTGTGGAATGGGTACCCTGACACAGACAGAAGGAGGGACTGGGGGAAATCTGATTCTTATCAGGTAGCCTTGCTGTCTGCAGCAGCCAAGCATTTACCTCACTGCCCCGTTCCCATGGTTTCCCTCTTCATGCACAGCAGCAGCACCCCAGAAATGCACCCAGACCCAGGCACGTTACAGGGAACAATTACCTATTTGCACACCTACTCTCTGAATAATGTTTTGTAGAAGCAGGGTCAGTTTAATAAAAACAGGGAGAAACAAGCTTAGGCTCCCACTCTGACTGTACAGAATAAAAAGAAGAGAACGCACCCATCCACAGCACACAATTCACACTGGACCAAACAGAACTGATGAGGGAAGGTGCAGGATTCCTGACACCTCCTCTTTTTATCTCATGCTTTTCCATCCTCTTTCTTGCCTCCCCAAATTAAATCCACGACTGAGAGTCTTACAAGTTATTCTTTACAGGAAATACTTTGATGTTGTGTGCTCATGAAACAATTGTGGTTTATGTTTTGCAGAAAATTATATTGATGTGCCTCAAGATGGGAGAGGTAAGACCAGACTTCAAGGAGCAGCTTTCAAGAAAATCAACTAAATTACAAGACATGAAAAAATTATGGATAATTAGGAGAGAGAGAAAGACTACAAGAGGGAGACTGAGCAAGTCACCTGAAGACAAATATCATTCAGACAATTTCTGTAAGGAAAGGTTACAGAGAGAGTCTCCAGGAGAAAGTAGCCTGTAAGCAATATTTTAATTCTAGACCAACAGTATTATCTCTGAAAGAAAGCACCATATTTGAGAAAACGCTCAACAGGAAGGAAATCAAGTTGCTCCAGCAAATCCACACCAAGGTGAAATAAAGATCACAAGACAAACCTGTGGTAGATAACTTTTCTTTGCCTCCCCATCCATCTATTACCATTTGAGCCTAATTAAGTGTCAGAATACTGAATGTGAGTTTTTCCAAAGTTCTCTGGTGAACATTTTGTCACAATAGGGTAGATGCTGGCAGTCCACAGCACTGTTATCCATATTCATCATATGCATTGCAAGGTAAGCAAAGCCCTTTCACTGAGTCCAGCTGCAGGGTAGCAATTGTTTCAACTTTAATGCCAATTTTAAGATCATTGGCAATGATTCTGCTATGACATCAAGCATCTGAGGACACCTTAACTTCAGGTTCACACACAGCCTCCCACCAGGGGAGATTTATTAGGAAGCAACACAGACACCCCATTCCACCCCTTGAAGATGAAAAACAAACAAAAAAACCCAAAAGACAAACTGTGTTTCAAAGCAATAATGTCATTTTCCCTCTGCCTTACAAGGCAATAATCCAACTCCCTCAGTCACTGAGCGGCCTCAGAGTCACAGATCTAAGAATTCATTTGTTAGCCTGAAGGACAGTGATGCTACCACAGAAGTACATGGAGCACTTGGTCACCAGGTTGACTTAACTTTCCACGGGACAAGGTTCTTTTAAAATCACCCACTACCAATTACATGAGCAACCTCTGTGAAATTCAATTATTTAATATAGATACATGGAGAACCTGGCAATGACAACCAGAGGAGTTCATCTGGAAACCGTAACACAAAGCCATAATAATACCAATTTAATCCTTCTAATATTTTGTGCTGCAAAGCTGAACACCTTTCAAATAACGATACATTCTACTGCACAACCCAGACAAGGAACATCTTGTCAATGCATATTCAAGCCTTCCTTTTGGCCCTCTTTGGCTGAGTGAATTTAATTCTCCTGATGGACTCAAAAGGGACACTCTTCTGAGTGATTTGAGCTAATTCATGGCTACTGGAGTGCGTGATGGTACATGACTAAAACCACACAGGAATAAATGTTGGAGGTCCCAGTGGTCAAGATCTGAGTAGGTTATCAATATACACAAGCCCCTTTTCTTTCCAAACATATCTGCTGTCACTGGGTAAGGACAGGCAAAGCTAAAAGAAGGAATTCAAATGCCACAGGTGGGAGTGCCACCCTGCAGGCATTAGACTGCAGCCTGTCCTAGCTAAGCTTGATGCCTGGCCCATCCTCACTCATCACAGAAGCTCCTGGGCACACAGCTCAGCTTGTAGAGCCCCAAGGGAGCTGCCACAGTGCAGCAGGGCTGCTCTACACTGTAAGTGACATAGCACTTCAAATAAAACAGGGCCAGTATATTTTAGACCTTGATTCACACTAAACCTAAGAGATTCTTCTAGTTTTCCAAAAAGAACATGCCATCAGAGCACTGCAGAACCTTCCAAAAAGAATGTGTCACCAGAGCACTGCAGAGCCATCCAAAGCACTTCAGCTGGGAGCAAAAAGGACCCTGGCAGAGAATCCTTGAGGAGGAGAGGTTCTGCAGGGAAAGGGTCTGTGCTCCTGGGGGGGGAGAGCTGATCCTGGGAGATGGAAGGTGGTGCTCCTAGTGCCAGCTCACAAGCAAAGCAAAGGAATCCACGTAGCTGGAGGCAATGCCATCCACGCCTCTGCCAACATCACACCCTCTCCACACTCCCTCATTGTCTCCAAGATCCATAACTCCTGCAGACACCCCAAAAGTGCTTACCTACACCCAAAAAAGTGCATAGCTACAGTAATCAGCCTTACCTTGGCGCTTTGCAGTGACTCTTTGTTCCTTTTACCCTCTGCCAGCATCTACTGTCATTGTGAGGCAATGAGTGCCACAGGGAGCTTTGTAAAAAGCTTATGTTCATGGAGGAATTTGTATTAGATACTGGTTTGTGTGACTTACTGTATTTTGTAAGGGTTTTTTTCCCTCTGGGAATTGTGTGTTATAAATGAGCAGTTTTATGCTTTCCTTCTAGTACATGTATACCTTGTAATGGATGTGCTTTTTGTTTGGTTGGTTTCTTTTATTCTCTATACAGAGCCAGTTGATATGAGGTAGATACTCTCTGGCTGAAATTCTGATTTTGCCTACCAATTAATTTATGGATAAATCCATGTTGTAGCTGGTGAACTATTGTTCATCAATTGTGTTGTTATAATCATCTGATAGTCTCTCTATTTTAGCAGAATAGAAGATCCTGAATAAGACTAATCCTAGTTGGGCCTTAAACTCCAGGGAAACAGTGCACTTGATGTGTTTCCCTGCCTCCATGCTACCAGCCCTTCTCCTTAGTGCTTGGGACACTGGAGAAGAGCACTGGCTACACAAACAGTCACCTCAACATCTCAGCCATCTCCATAGCCATGCTCTGATATCCCCCTGCTTTCACTTGGTCACTGTGAACCAGATAAACTGCAATCAATTTTTCTGTCATTTCTGCAGAAAGAAACTGGTTCAAACAGCCCCCTTCTCTATAAGAAGTGATCTGGATTAAAATAGATTTTTCTCTCTGTGCATCCTGATTTGGTTGGAAAAATAAGGGGTCTAAAATTAACATTTACAATCTATGTTACAATGGCAGCTGTCTGTCCCAGTGACTATTAATGACCTTCATGCTCCAGAAACCTCCTTCCTTGTCCAACTCATTTTCTCTCTTCAGTTCTACTGAGAACTCAGCGTCCAACTTCTTAATAATTGCTGTGTATACTGTAGGACAATAAAAGATAAGTTATAAAGCTTGTGCAGGACTTGGTGTTGTAATTAACCATCTTTTGTGCCTGGTTATCAATTTTACAAAAACAGAGTGAAAATAATCTGGCCTCTTAATGTCTACTTCAGCATATTGTAGCAGCTATTTTAGATAACTGTTTTTTATAGTTTTACTGTAATTTCTGGATGAGGACTGTCCACTTGAAGAAGCAACACGTCAAAGTGATTTTTTAAAGTCAGTTCTATTTCACCACCATCAGTGATGGTGTATGAAAAGTAGAGCAACAAAAACAAAACCTCAACCACTCACCAGGAAGAAACATCTTTTCTCAGCCTCAAAAATTCTCTTGTGTAAGACAGGCATTTCTTCTAGTCCTCCTTTTACAAAAGTAGTACATTACTAAGAAGATAATATATACAGTATAATGGTCTATTTTAATAGTCAGCAGACAAATTTTAGGCTAATTAAGCTAACTAGAAATTCTAGGGTTGCAGTGATTTCTCTTTGTTAGTACATTGACAATAATACTGTTTACATAACACTTGATGTTTGAAATCAATACGTGCCAGTGTCCAGTGATTTGCTACTCTAGTTTTTGATCTAATCCTGTCCTATTTTTTGCAGCATTCTCTGACTTCATATTATGAATCATGTTGTCTTTCTAAAGTGATTGCCAAGTAAACCAAAAACGTGTTTTACACTGCTATTGCACTGCTCTTGTCTTTATATACAGTAGTTTTTATAAAGATGTCCTTAGGTTTTAATAAATGAGTGTAATGTAAACTAATCTCTGTAATAAAACTTGCTTTAGTGTTTCAAAGACTGTCTGGAATAGCTGTAGAGATTTGAGCTTCTGTGTATTTTCATAGCTCCCAAATCTGTGGTTTCCTTCCCGTCAGCAAGGAAACGCCCAGATACCAGCATGCCATAGTTTATTCAGGGATAAAGTTAAGAGAGCGTATTTAACACAAAGAGCAATGCTTGGATTTGAGAGAGGAGGAAGGGGCCCCAGAAAAACAAAGCACACCACAAAAATACAGCTGAGGCCACTGCATAGCTAAATACAACGTGCCTTTAGTCTGCATCATGTCTCCAGCACCAGATATTTAAGAGGGAGGTGTGGGATCCTGAGCAGCCTCTGCTCAGGAATAAACATCATCTTCCCATTACGCAAGGCAAGGTGAGAAGAAACTGCAGCTGAGCAGAAAGGAAGCAACATTTTGGCACGCACACACAAAGAGCTCTGTCCCACAGGGCTGCTTTGGTGCGTCCACCTGCCCTGGGGAAGGAGCAAACAACAAGGCAGGACCAACAATTCACAACAAGAGATCTTTTCCCTTTTTTTCGCCAGGCTGGAGGATTTGGACTGTGTTAGATTTTCTAAAGACGCCGTGCTCTCTGGAGGCCCTTTGTCACCTGTTGTTTAGGAGGAATCATTCCCCATGTTCCCGAAACACTGAGGATGCCGAGCTGAAATCTCAACCCTCGCACCCGTAAAAAGCAGCAGTTCTGACAATTGGATTAAACACACACAAAAAAAAACCCAGAAAAACCCACCAACAACTGCTGTTTTCTCTTGGCTTATATTCTTTCTTATATTCTCTTTGCTTACACTTCCAGCTGAGCCTCCATCCACCCACTCCACGAGGAAATGTCAGTAACGCTCTCGGGGTGTCCAGCTCCTAACACAGAGCACGGGCAGGAGGGAGATTCCAGAGGGGATTCTCGCCCCTTGCTACTGGTTGTTTTCCTCAACAGAAACAGCTCTTGCCCTTCTCTGTGCTGCTGCTGCCCAGCGTGTTTTCCTCAGCTACTGTCCTGCCAGCTCTTGTCCTCCTTGGCTCATCCCAAAACCTTGATGTCCAACTGAAATCATGGCATTTTACAAACCTTATCACGTGAGAAATTATTCTTTGGGTATCAGATCACTGACCTCAGGCTGGAGGCTGAAATGCAGAAACTTTAAAGGCAAGCTTTAAAGGAAAGATGAGAAATCCTGTGCAATGTCACTTATTTCATGGACCGTAGTTCGTTCCTGCAGCTTCTATAACAAGGGTCAAAAATGGAGCAACACTTCAGGAATTCTTAGGGGTTTTGTGACTGTAAGAGACCATAATTGCATCCCACTGTGCTAGAGCTTATGCAGAAAGAAAGAGGATAAAAAGCAACTTTAAAAACACAAATATGTATTAGTACAAATAATAGCAACCCACTCCCCTTCTCAAACTGCACTCGCAATTGTGAAAACAGCTAAATGTACAAAGACAAATGAGAAGGGAAGTGGTAAATTAGTGTATTGGGTGTGTTACAGCTCCCTTACCAAGTTTCAACAATTTTTACAGTGTGCTTCCAGTAATTGAGTAAGAATTATATTCAACACATTATGCTCAGCAGGAATAGCTTTCATACACCAAGGAGCAAATTAAATATCTCTGGAATTTCCACAGAAAATGTTAAAATGCTGATAGTGACTTACAGACTGCCATTACCAAGCCATTATCACCAAACCAAAAACAAACAGGAGCATCACAGCCAGTTCCTTTGAATCGTTTTTTTCTACTAGAAAGCAGAGACTGCCCTGATCTCATGTACAGAAGGACAAGGAAAGAAAAGATATCTATGTTTTGGTATTTATTTCCAAGAAAAACCCTGTCACTCTCACCTAAGTTCTTCTCAACCTTTAAATTTGTACAGAGCCTCCAGCTCCTCTCAAATTTGAATTCACCATTTCATCCTTAAGTGCAATTCCATCAGTGGTGTTTATTTGGAAGGATAATGAGAAACCAGTAGGATTTTACAAAGGAGTGAGAAGTCATCTGAAGAGAGGGAAACTCACTATGCTGTCCCACTGGAACGAGCTTTTTGTCTCACCGTTGAGTCTTTCACAACAAAAAAAGCCTCAGCACTAAAGGCAGAGCAGGCTTGCAATGAAGAGGCTGAGGGGAAGTTTTGGTAGGAGATGTTGGGAGTCTCAGGCCACGAGTAAGGACAGCACCTGAGCACAAACAGCTGCTGCTTTGTTGTGGTGACAGCTACCAGTGACAATTGGATTTAAATCCTTAGTTTGACAACACACAAGCAAATAAAGCTTGACCTAGGTAACATTTGAGAACACTCTCCTCTAGGTCAGCTATGCTCCACACTTAATTGAAGCCATTTTCATTAATTAGAATTTTTTATTTCATTTTTGCTGTAAAATGCCCTTTTTTCATGTAGGGCTATTGAAAACAATCCAAGCCTTAGAAGCATCTAAAAACCTGTGTTCCACTGGACCTTGGGGTTTTTGCTCCCCAGCTCTGTTCTCCAGTATTTGCTGTCCCAGGAATCAAGTACTGGGATCCTATTAATGTGCAATACCAGACTCTTCACTGCAGAGCCACCTTTCTGGAGCAGAATTTATGCTGCCAAATGCTGCTGGGGTAGGTGGGAGCACAGCAGGAAGTGCCACCTCTGGTGACAAAGTGATAGCTGGGCTTTGCTGTATAAACTCCATTATCATTTCAACCACACCTGCTCATTCCCTGAATGGATGTGCTCTAAGCAGCCAGCAGAAAAAGCGGCTTGGGAATTTATCTCGGGAGGAGACACAGCATCCCTGTGCTGTACCTGCTATTATTATGCAGATGGAGGAGCTCAGAGGCATTTCACAGCCTCTCCCTTTTCTCTCCGCTAGCTGCATGGGTGTTTATTACAGAAATCATTTCTAGCTAATAAAAAAAGTCAATAGCCTCAAACTCCAGGGAAAGAAATCCCACAATACTGTGAGTCTCATAGATTTTATGTTTAGTTATCCCACCCACAGAAAGGCCACATAAATAAAAAGCACTGCTGAGCCAGAGTCCCGTTCTGATGGAGCTCCTGGGCTGCAGGTGAGTGGCACGGGAGGGGTCTGTGCTGGGCACTCATCATCCCTCCTTTCCATCTCTCTTCCCTGCACTGCCCATGTACACCGAGCTGCCTCTCTACCCACAGCAGGCAGTGCTTTTACACTCCTCAAGTCTCTCCCACTTGCCCAAGCCCCAGCTGAGCCTCCTGGTGCTCAGCAAGCAAAGACCAACTGCTTCACCTTCTAAAGCACTGCCCCTCTTTCCCCACCCATCCATGGATGCTCTTCTGTGCAGCCAAGACATCCTGACTGATGGCTTTGGCAGGGGACCTGCTCCTTTTTCTTGGGTTCTTCAGCCTCACAACCACAGACACTCAGAAAAAGTGCACAAAAGTGATTCAGGATGGAAATAAAATAGGAATACTTGGATTACTTGAACATCTTCCTCTCCTCCTCCCACTTCCCAGTGCTCAGACAAAGGAAAGTAGGCCATGCTATTACACGGGAGAGCCACCAGCATTAAGAAATCTCCTTTCTCCCAAACTATGACAAATAAACATGCACTAAGCCTTCCCACAGCCTTTTGCAGAGACACACGTTCCTTGTTGGCAGGAATGGACAAACTGGGCAAATCCAGCTTTCCTTTTCTTTTCTCCCCAACAGTTAAAGACTATCTTAGCTGAACTGTGGTCTTTGATCACCATCTCTCTCCAGCTGGTGCAAATGCCCATTCTCTGCTGCAGCCCCCCCTGTGTGTTCACCAGAGGCACAGACCTCCCAAATGCAATGCCAGCACAGGGCCCACACTGGAGGTCCAGCGTGCTCTGGACCAAGCCTTGTTCCCAAAAGAGACTCTCTCAGAGCTGTGTGAAACACTTGCAGACTGATGCTTTGGGCAGATTTCTACACCGCCACTTCCCAGGGCTTCACCCTCATGCTGCCCCTTTCCTCCAGGGCCCAATTCCTCAAACTTTGCCTTTGCCAGGGCTCTCCAGGAGTGGTTTCCCAGCCCCACCACAGCTCTTGTGCCTCACTCCGTCACCAGGCATTCCATCCCTCTGTTTTCCCTGGAGCCAGAAACATCTGCGTGCCCTAAGGGGAAGAAGTGGTTGTTAAAACACTTCAGTAAGTTCTTGCGTCTGTGGTTTAAATCCACTCTCTGCTACCCAGTGTGTACCACAGGGCTGGGCTTGGGCTTTGCTGCTGCCCAGGAATTGGGAAGGCAAACCTCGGTGAGCTGGCAACTGGCAAATAAACTTTGCAGCAGAGCAGGGTAAAAATAGCAGAGTCTGAGGGAAGGCCAGAGTGAGTCTCTGCTCACTGTGAGCTGGGACCCCGCTAAGCCAGAGGGAAGCCGAGCCCCTGTTGCCAGCCCAGCTGTTTGCAATACCCGAGCAGCAGCTGCATAGCTCAGCCAGGCTCCTTTCCCGCTGCAAAGTCAAACATCCAGAGCCTGCCTCACATCAAAAGTAGCCCCCACTCGCCCAGTGTGTGTGAGCACATACCAGGGATGTGTCTGGAAGCATGAAGAATAACCTGGCCCAAGCCCAGAAAGTCTCAGCCTGCTTGGCTGAGGGACTTTGGCACATCTTTGCTGTGCCACCTCCCAGCTCGAGCCATCAGCTTGGCTGTCCCAGTCAAGCCTGTGTAACTTATGTCATTCATTCCTCCAGAACTGCTGCAGGAAAGTGAGTGCTACTCACTGAAAGACACGCAGAACTCATGGGAAAATATAAATGGTTTTGGTGGGCCCTCTGCAAAAACATGACGCTTTCACCAAAGCAACTTCAGGATTATTTTTGCCTTTGCCATTTCAGGCAAGTAGTTGTGTTTCTCATCCAAAAAGCTTGCCCTGCTGTACCTGAAGCCTTTGGGTTTAGCTGAACTACACATGGGTTTCCATGTGCTGTTCAGCTCCAAGGTACAGATCACAGAGAGTGGGGGAGATTTCATTTGGCAGCAACCAGATTTAGCAGGTCAGCATCACCCCTGGAGTTTGCAGGGCATTCTCAGCAGAGAGGATAAAGCCAAAGGTGGGTTATTTCCTGCCATAGGCTGTATCAGAGGGAGGACACCAAGAAAATTGCCCACACTGCACAGTATTCTCTCCAGGCCCTCCTAGTAGAGAATTCTTGGATGTGAATGTGAGGGGTTTCTTCTATTGCCTTCATCTAATCTCTAGGTCAAGGCACGTGCAGAACAAACCAGCAAATTCAATGCCTCAGTCAGGGCTTTCTGAAAACTGCTGTGGGCTGATGTATTCCCAGTGTCTGCTGCTTTAATCCTCCCTTGTTGGAAAGGAAAGGAACTCAGTAACAGGCTGGTAATTAATTCTACAACAATACTCAATAAGGGAAAGTTTGGTTTTAATAAACGGAACAGAACTCCTGATTTAATGCAAACGTATTCAGTTAGAGGGACATCTCGAAAATATTTATATTAGAAGCAAGAACAAAGCAATAATAACCACACTCTACAGGAAGTATTGCTTGCTTTCTGGTGATTAATAAACCCCAGGAAAGAATAAAATAGATGGTCTAAGTTTTTTTCTTCCCTGTTTCCCATAAACTGAAACGCACAAAGGAAAATAAATGCTTATGGTGAGACTGAAGCCAAAATTTGGTTGTGAACTTACCCCATCACAGGAACCTCTTGAGATCCCCCTCCCCAAGGAGCTCAAAGTATTTCTTGTAATGGTGATAAATGAACAGTGGGGAAGATTTCTGTCTGCAGCGGGAAATCAGGAGGGAGTTTGGACCCCCTGTACTTAAAGGAACAGGCAGCAAGTGAAAGGTCTGAGTGTGCTCTGGGCAGTGCAGCAGGAGGGGGGTCAGGGCCCTGCCCCTCTGGAGCAGCACCTGGAAAGCACCTGGATGCCCCTGGTGGTGTGCCCAGGTGCCAGGGAGTGAGTGTGCAGTGGCCCATGTGCTCTGCTCCTGGGGAACAGCAGAGCAAAGGGCTGCAGCTTCCTCAGGGGTGACCAGCAGGAGCTGCAGTTCAGGCAGCTGTCATAACACTCTCTCTTACCCTTTCCATCTCTAAAATAGCAAAGACTTATCCAATTTCTATAAACTGTCAAGCAGGGGAACATTTCCTCCTTTGCCTGCTCCAGGAGAAAGCAGTGGGAGCTCAGGCACACATATCCTTAGCCAGAAGCAGCAGTTAATCCCTACCAAAACAGTGCTAAAGAACCAGCTAAAACCCAATTGCAATTTTTTCTCATCAAAACACTTAGCTCAACAGGAAATATGATGTCATACAGACAGTAAAAATTTTATTTTTTTTTTTCATTATCCTTTGTTTTTCAAAAAGATGATGGAAAACAAACGACAGATCACCCCTGGATGTCCATCTCAGAATGCTTCTTTTATCACTTTTATCTAAAGCATCCTCTCTCCAAGTCTGGCATTACATTCTGAGAAATCAATCTGTCATCGAGGATGTGGCAGGCCCATTTTATGGCCCCAAAGCCAGACCACAGCTAGAGGTGGGCTGGGTTTTTGGCTGTCAGAAGCTCTCTGAGCCCTTGGGCTGCACAGTTCAGCTCTCACCAGCCAAGGTCCTGCTGTGGTTAAACCCAGGCAGCAGCCAAGCCCCTCACAGCCCCTCACTCACTGCCCCCCCAGTGGGACCAGGGAGAGAACCAGAAGGGTAAAAACTAGAAAAATCGTGGCTCGGGATAAAGACAGTTTAAAATGGGAAAGCAAAAGCTGAGCACAGAGGCAAAATAAAACAAGGAATTAATTCCCTGATTGCCATGGTTGGGCAGGTGTTCAGCACCTCCAGGAGAGCAGCGCCCCATCATGCACAACAGTGACTTGGGAAGACAAATTCCATCACTTCAAACATCCCCTTCCCTCCTTCTTCCCCTCACTTTGTACACTGAGCACGATGTCACAAGGTCTGGCATATCCCTTGGGTCACTTGGGGTCACCTGTCCCGACTGTGTCTCCTCCCAATTCCCCAAGCACTCCCAAATTCCTCGCCAGTGTGGCAGCACAAAAAGCAGAAAAGGCCTTGGCTCTGTGCAAGCCCTGCTCAGCAATAACAACATCATCCCTGTATTATCAACCCTCTGTTCAGCACAAAGCCAAACCTCAGCCCCACACCAGCCACGGTGAGGACAATTAACCCTGTCCCAGCCAGAACCAGCACAGGCCCCTAAAAAAAGGCACGTGGCTGAGTCCAGGACTGCAAGGAAACAAACTGGAAAGCTTCATGAAGCTTTCAGATGCTGTGCTGAAGATGACAGAGGAAGACAGAGCCTGTATGGATTTTTCAGTCAGATGCTGGTTTAAAGAGAAAAAATTGCAGTAATTTAATTTAAAGTATGTTTGACCAGACCTCTCTTCCAAACTCTAGGGACACAAGTCTACCTCCTGCATCACATCAGGAAGTTTCTAAAGGAGTCATTGCATCGTCTCCATCACTGACGTGCCCTTTTCCAGCGTCAGCTTCCTTTCCACAGGCAAAGTCCCCCAAGCCCAGCTGTGACATTCAGGTTTTGGTGCTGCATCCATCAGTCAGTGCAGCCCTGCCCTGCAGGTCACACTCTGTCACAGCAGCCCTGGGAGCAGCTGGAACCTGGAACCCTCAGGTGACACCTGAAAACTGCCTTCTCTACACAACTGGAATGGCTGTAGGAGCCTCCTCTGCAGTGAACTTTTCTGGAAGCCAACTGGAGTGTCACGAACGTGGAAAGAGGAGGTAGAAACATTCAGGATCAAAGCCATGTGGGGATGGGGGAGTGTTGTTTGCTTTCTAGGTTAGAGCTGGAGGTTTCCTTGGGTTTTTGCTGTGGGTTTTCAGCAGCACAGTGACAGTGGGGTATGTCTGGTGTGGTTGACCAAAAGCACAAGAGTGAGCAAAGCACTGCAAGGTCCTGAGTGCCCAGAGAGGGGGAGGCTGGAGCACGTGGCACATTCTCTCAAGCAAGTATTCACTTTTCCCACCCAGAGCTCACTTTATTGGCACTGGGCATGCTGCAAGTTTCAGTACCAGAGAGTCATAGTGTGAGATGCCCAAAGGATGCATCCCCTGCCCACAAGCGCTTTGGCTCAAGCTGCACACCCGGCACTTCAGTGGGAGAAGCCAATAACCAGGCACAGGTTTGCACGTGCCTTTCTCCCTCTTTCCTTCAAACATCTGTTTGCCCAAACAAACCAAGCAGGGAGCTTGAGGCTGACTCAATGTGGGTTTGGTCCCTGGTCAAATTTGATAGAACAAAGCCAGTGGGAACACAAGGTGGTTGGTTGTCCCCTGCCTTGTGGAGGCACCACGGCAGAGGAACTAAACCCCTCTCCTCTCCACTGCCTGTGTGCACGGGCACACCTGGGCAGGACACAACACCCCGAGACCAAAAGGCTTTTCTCTGAGTCTAAGATGAAAGCGTTATTTCATTTCCTCACTTGACCCCTTCTATTTTCAATTTCTGCCTTCAAAAAGGAACTCTGACTCTTTATTTCTGACTCTTTGTGCTTTTGTTCTGAATGCTCAGTAATTACCCCTCATGTCCCCGTGAGGGCTTTGGGCTCCCTCCAGGGCCAAACAGAAAGGTGGGAACTACAGGACACAACAGGCACATTGGTACAGTAGTGTGGCACAAGCACCAAACTACACATATGCCCCACAAGCCTTGATTTTAGTCTTAGTGTTAATGAACTCCAGCAAATTTATCATAAACAGATAAAAATCCCTAAGAAATCAGAGCTACCACTGACAGTCCAGGAGCGGGATGGGAAGAATTTGGGCAATATATTTCATCAGCTCAACAGCAATACATGTATACAGAAAGTTAACCTTGGGACACTTATAAAAGGAGGTCTGAAAAAGAGGCAGAAAGAGATAATTTTGTAATACTCAGTGTGAATCCCCCAAATAAAGAGCTTTTTGGATATTTCTATGAAACAGAAAACAATCGTTTATTCCGGCTGTGTTCACATCCTTTTTGCCTTCCAGGGTTAATCTGATGAAAAGCTTTTAGCTAAGATTAATGTATATCCAGCTGCCTCTGGACTTTTCTCTTTTATCCAAAAATTAACACACAACAAACAAACAAACTACTTTTGACAATAACATATTAGCAAAAAAAAAAATAAAGCTTCAATTTGGACAAAATTACTACAGTATTCCTTCAGAATGATAGGCAATGGAGTGAGTTTGTTTTCCAAAGGAAAAAGAATAAACCAAAAAAAGGGAGGGTGAAAATAGGTACTCTGCTAATTTTTAGCATTATTCAGAATACAAGGAGATTAAAGGGATTAAGAGCTGGGTAGAGATAAGACCAGTGTGGGAACTGATAGAGAATGACAGAAATGGTTTCACCTCAAACTGAAAAGTTAAACATGAAGATTCTTAATCAGAGCAGAGAGAAAAAACCAGCCAAGTAAATTTTGATCTGGTCTTGACATGCCAGTTCTTAAGGCATCCTTCTGGGCCTTACTGGATTCCTTGATACACTGTCAAATATAACCTGCCTATATTTAACTTACTATTTTCCCTTGTAACCTTTCATTTACGTAGTCACCATATGGAGGCTTTTCAGGGCAAAGTCGCTGTCATTTCCCAGCACACAGCTGACACCCCTCCTTACAAAAAATAAAAAAAAGCAATGCTATACTTTTTAAAGCAGAGTTATTATCCCTCCACATTTAATGAACCAACAACTTTTTGATTTACAATGGTCACAATCACAGACTTTCCAATATAAGGTATTTTTCTTTATGAGATTATGAGGAACCAATATCCAACTCTATGGAAAACCTGTAAAGAGAGGCAAGGCTGATTCTCCTTGAGCAGCACAAAAGTCTGATGTGGTGGGAGGTTAAAGGAAGGCTCTGCAGAAACACTGGCCTGCTCGGGTAGTAGGGATCAGCTTAAACCCATGAACAAAAGAGAAATCGATTTTTTTATCTGGGAATTTTCTCAGTGGAAAATGCTGCTACAATTCTACCAAAATTGGGAGAAAATAGAGTGGAACAGTCTCATGGAAATGAAGTTGGACCTTATTCTATCACAAATGTTTCAGAAAGATGTATTCCAAAATGAATTAAATAAATAAATAAACAAAGTCTTTCACGCCGTATGTACTGTACTACATTTTCTTCTTCCAAAGTTTAAAATGGAGATAAAATGAATTCTTGCACAGAGTCCCTGCAAATTCTTGGAGGGAGGAGGGGGAGCTCCCCCAGATCTCAGCTTTTTGCAGAGCAGACCAGCCTGTTCTCTGATGAGCAGGTATGTAACTCCAGGTCCAGCCCAGATCCCTGTCTGTGCTGATCCACCAAAAATGGGTGTCTGCCACAGCAAAAGGGAAGTCAAAGTGGAGCTGAAGAAGGGAATGTTTCCCTGTTGGGCATTCTCCTGCCAGCAACTAGGGCAAAGAAACAGGAGGAATGGACATTTTCCGTCATCTTCCTTTCATGGGGCCATAAAAAAATCAGCCTTAAATATTAGAATATACAACACTTTTGTTTGTTAATATTTGTGGGGGTTTTTTATTAAAGAAAGAGAGGTTTTGGTTTTTGCCACATGAGCTTACTAGGAAAATTCTTCAGGATGATCAGTAACTCCTGAAGGGGTGTACGTGCTGACAAGGAACAGGAAATTCAAACATCACAGAAGTTGTGGAATTAATTGTGTAAAAACAATGATCAGAGGACTCTTAAAACATGAATCTGTCTGCTTGGGGTTTGGGTCTGATGGTGTTTCCCTGTGAGATGAGAGCACAAGTCTCACCACATCCAAACCAGCCACCCCTAAGGAACTATTGAAAAATGCTACACAAAGGGGGAAACACATTCCCAAATGTCCAGGGCACTGCAATATCCAAGCTCCTCTCGATGGCCTGCTGATTCTGCTAGGGCTAAGTTTTAACAGACATGGTACAGACCATACCAAAAAATCCAATTAAAAAAAATACAGAGTGAGATGTGAATGCCTTGGACAAAATAACACGTCAACAAAGCTAAAGCTAGTAACGACATGATGTGAAGGCTCAGTCATCAGTGTTATTCCTGGATCACTCCTATAAAACCATTTCTACCTCCTCCTTTCCTGCTCATCACTAGTTGCTGGTGCTTTTGCTTGAGAGTGCAGCAATTCAGTGACATATTAGAGACACGTATCCATCCAGCTGGATGGTTTAGTATGGATAAAATCATAAATAACACCAAAGTCTGGAATGCGGCAGCAGACCACTGAGAAAAAGAGGATTCATAATATTCCAGCCTCTCTCAAGACACGGCTCCCAAATCTGAATTTCACCCTCTGAAAATGCTGTGAAATGTATCCTCAGGAAGTACCACAGACTGATGCTGCCTTCATCTGTCCTTACTTCAGAGAGCAGAGCCTACCCTGAAGCTGCAGGGTTTCCACTACAGCAACTGGCCTTCTCCTCACAACATCTTCTATCAATTTTATCTTGGCAGGTTTTCTGCAAAAAAGGCAGACTGCAAGAAACATCTTGTTCTTTTAAAAAATATATATATAAAAAAATATAATGGAAAAAAAATAGTTGGAGTCCTCTGAGTTCAAACCATGTACTCCTCAACTCTTTCTCTTTGCATGTAAAACTCAATAGCTGGCTCCCCTGGAAAGCCAGAGAGCACAGCGAGGTATTCCTGAAAAACTCCAGCTCTGCAGCTTCTCCGTGCTGGATGCAGAGCCCTTCCAAGCACTTGCAGCCTCACAGCAACACCCACACCCGGCTGAGGCTGCAGCGGCTTCACAGGTCAAAATAAACACAATAAACCGCAGAAAATTCAATATATGCTGCATGAAATACTTTCCTTTTCTTCAAGGGAAGCTCTACTTAACAGACTTTCGGCTTTATTTTTTATGACAGCATCTGGTTTATTTTACCAGGCGTTTTTTTTCCCAGCAACATCCAGAGCCTTCTGCGGCTCGCTTTGGAATCTGATGCGGTGCTCATTCACACAGCAAACACAACAAATCAGGAAAATAAGATGCTGGCAAACAAACAAAGGGTTGAGATGGTCCATGAATGCAAAGCTGGCCCTGCTGCTTTCCTCTTGGTGCAGCTGCTTTCCCCCTGTGGGAGCATCCCTTGGGCTGCAGTGCTGGACAGGGAATCAATGGATGGCTGGGATTTTCCGAACCTGTGAGGGATGCAGGGATGCCAAGAGGTGCCCTCACCCTGCTGCTGTCCAGCATCCTCCATGTGGTCCCAGGTTTTCCATTTGCTGTGGAGTCACAACCATCCCCTGTGACTTTTCATACCAGGCTGTTGACAGTATGAAGAAATGGTACTCTATTTCCTATCCACTTTATTTTCCTTCATTTCTTTTTTTCTTACAGTCTTTTCCTTCCTTCCCCCTGTATTTTTCCCCTTGTATTGCCTACTTTTCTCAATTGCATAACTGCATCGATATTCAAAGGTTTTTAACATACAGAGAACAGTAAGGCAGCAGGCTAAAGACACATCAATTGCTATTGCCTTGGAATAACAATAAGTGACACAATACAGATCAGCTGCAGCTTCTAAAACACACACACAGAATGGACTTGCCCTCTGCCAGCATTAAAGGAGAATTATGTGCCCTCATTGTGGCCTATTTGCTTTCTTCTCTTTCCACTGTAACACAGACTCCAACACAGTGCCCAAGTTGCCACAGACAAAGAAACCCTTCTTCTGTCCCTCTGTCCATCCACTTGCATGCCCAGATTACCTGGAGCATTAATGAGCTCTCAGATCAGGGCTTGCTGTAATATTATATCTTCATGAGAGTTATTGGATGATTAAATAAATACAGCCTAAAGTTAAATAGAATTCTGCCTGTATTTACAATATTTTGATGCAGGTACAGTGCTTGTGGAAAGCAGCACGTCACCTTTAAATAGCATTGCACTTCTAAAGGGGAATAAATACAAGAGCAGAAAAACAAACACCAAAATCCCCTTCTTACAGCCCGTATTCCACCAGCTTACAGAAAGCAAAAAGGAGTGAATAAGGCCAGAGCCCTGGACTGAAATACATCTCAAGCAGCAGATGGGCAGAGTTGGAGTCTAAATACAGCCAGTGCCAGACCCACTGAAAACAGTAACCTTGAGGGGTCACACCATCCATGCCCAGGGCGAAGACAGGACCAAGCCCACCCCAAAAGCTTCCAGACTGGCCTGAGCCACAGAGACAAAGCCCCATCCCCTGAGAGCAGCTGCTCCTGTGCTCCCCCAGCCCAGGGGCTTTCTTTGGAGCATATTCTTCAGAAAGTCATTCACCACTCCCCAGATCTCTGCCTGGGATTACAAAGGGCAGTTATCTTATTCCTTTTTTATACAACATCACTGAGTGGAAAAACTTCCCTGCCATCCCGAGGATAACACAGTCCCACTTCCAAAACACGTATGAGAACGGGCAGGTTATACATCATTTTTCCCAAAGGTACAAAAAATAGGAAGTTGGGAATAAATCACCTGGAAGCAAAGCTAACATGAAGCTTGAAGACAAGAAAAAAAAACATCACCAAGGGCCAAATGCCAGTGAGAAAATTTGTTGTGGCTTCCCACAAGGGCCCTTGGGCAGCGAACACCTGGTCACACACTGCTGCTTCCTCGGGGTCACCTGCAGACTGGCACTATTTCCCTAAAATTGAGTTACAGTTAACACTACATGAGATTTCCACCCAGCCATGGGCTGTCACAGACTCAGAGAGGAGAGGGGACATGGGCAGGACACAGAAGCTC
This sequence comes from Dendrocincla tyrannina, assembly GCA_035047865.1. Lineage (NCBI taxonomy): Eukaryota > Metazoa > Chordata > Aves > Passeriformes > Dendrocolaptidae > Dendrocincla > Dendrocincla tyrannina. The sequence goes on from JAWWMP010000041.1 coordinate 55,820,531, forward strand.
CCACCAGGCACAGGGTAATTGGGAAAGAAAGACAGAAATCTTGCCCAGCCAGGATTTTCTGTGGGTTTGGGGTTAAAAAGTGAAAAAAGAGGTCTATCTAAAACTGTAAAAGTCAACATATTTAGTATACTTAAATATTCTGTTGGGAGGGATCTTGTAGCTCTGTGTCCTGAAATTAGTCTTTATGGGAAAAATTTAAGAAGGAGCTCTTTACAGCTGAAAGAGGGGATCAGAATCAGCAGTGCAGCCAGTCACAGACATAAAAAACAGGGACAAAACGCAGCATCTGTGTGTTTCCAATTCTCATCACATTGGTGTGAAAGCTGGGAAGACTCTTCAAGCATTGCAAATGTACCCTACACACCCCACATGTCCCTGGACCCTCCTGGCTACGCTGGGGAAATCTGTCACATGAAGGACAATAAAAAAAGCAATAACTACAACATAGGAGGAATGTGGTGCGGAGCACAACTTATTACATTGCATAAACAAGAAGAAAGTGAATTAAAAAGTTGGTTAACATAGGACTGATCAGGCTGGAAATCACACCAGTAAAAACTGCTTTTACCAGGAAAAGTTTTATAGTGAAGAACAGCACTGACAGCCTGTGACACTCTGAAACAAAAAAAGCTAATTCCATCTGGACAGGAGGCTCAGCTTAAAAATAATTATTTCTAACCTGACAATGCTTTTTAATTCTTTATCTTATATTTGAAGACTTCTTTTTTAATAAATGAAAGTCGTATTTCTCAAGCAGTGACTTGCCTCTAGAGGATGGGGCTTCAAAAGCAGGGGTGGGGAGAAAAACCTACTGTTGAACCAACTGAGTAAATTTCATGATCCAAATTTCAGGAGCTCGTGATAGATTTGTGCCTTTGTGTCTTTCAGGAGATTTGCAAAAATATATCAGTACTTCCTACAATATGTTACAAAGAGAAGTTTGGAAATTCTCCTGAATGAGTACACCTGATGCCTCTAAGTTTCACAAGGGGCACCTTTAAGCTTCTTGCCCTATCCTCTAAGTTAAAAGAAAATACACACTGAAGCCTCCAGAGCTCCTGGCAGGAAGAAAAGGTCACCGAGTCCTCCGGTCTTGCCTGGGATTTGCTCCTGAGGGCTCAGGGAGTGCAGATTTGTGTGCCTGCCTTGCACCAGAGCAGCCCAGGCACACGGAGCCAAAGGGAACACTCTGCAGATGGTGCCAGGTGGAGGCCACACAAACTCTGCCTTTCACTGGCCAGCACAACCCCTAAGCTTTTGCATCCTGGTCAAACTTCCAAGGCATCTGACAGAAGCGATTTTCTGGCTCCAGAGATGTATTTTTCCAGTGCCAACTCAGATCTTAAGTTTGCTTATTCTTCTCACGTAGCACAACTGGCAGAAGTAACAGAGCAAGATCAAAAGGAAAAGAAAATGTATGAGAAAAGATGAAGTATGAAATAACACGGGTAACAGACAAGCTGCAATTCATGATCAAAGGGATGAATCTGGCCCCAGCTATATAAATAAAGAAGTACCTTCCCCCATTTCTGAAAGGAAGAATTTGCTGTTTGCCCTCATGGCACGCAATCCTTTCAAGTGTAGTTATACTGAGGTAGCTGAAATAAAATAAATTAAAAAAGGAAAAAAAAAAACGGAACAGAGCTCCTCAAATTTTATTTATTTGCTTTAATCATCACAAAAGAGAGCTCTCCTGGGATCTCACTGCTTTCCCATTCACGTGGTGCATAACCCACTAAACAAATAAACCCCCAGAGCATCTTCCACTCCAGCTAAGCAAGGAGAGCGTGAAAACAAGGTCTCATGACCACTGCCAGCTCCAAGCCAAGGGTCCTCAGCTCTGCATGGCCCACACAGCCCCACCCCACCCCAGAGTGGGTCTGTGAGACAGCAATTCCCACTCCATCTCCCCAGGCAGCAAGGGCAGCAGCTCCATGGCCACCCACCCATCCCTTGGGGCTCCTTGGCAGAAATGGTCTGCCACCCAAAGAGTCCTCAAAGCCTGAGCAAGGGGAAACACCTCAAGCCTTTCACCCTCTGACAGTCGAGCAACCCTGGCTTGTCTCCAGCTCTACTCTGATGCTCAAGTGAGCAAAGGAGATCTCCCCACAGGAGTCACAGCCAGTCCAGCACCCACCATGAAGATTCAGCCTGGGGAAGGGATTTTTGGGCCCCAGGGAAAAGCAGAAGGTCTTCACTGCTTCAAAACCAACAACAACTAAAACCAACCCCACAAACAAAGCTGATACTTTACTTTGCAGACAAAGGCAAATAAAAATGAGCTAGAAATGCCAATCTAGAAATCCTCCCTTTGGCTTTAAAAGTGGGACACCATTCACCTCCCATCTTATCTATTGAGGGTGATACAGTGCAGCCCTCTGGCCACAGGACACTGGGCAAGCTGATGGCACGGGGTGGAATCTGGACTGTGAGCTCAGCTGAAGACCAGCAGAGCTTCTGTGACACGTTCCAGGCCTGAATGAGTTGTTTTTCCCCCTGCCAGAGATGGGTCCAGCCCCATGTCCCCACTTCAGGAGGGGTTAATGCCAGAAGGAGCACTGGCACTGCCTCCGTAGGGTGCAGATCTCCTGTGCTCTGATCTTTTGTGTGAGAAGCAGAAAAAGATGACAGCATTTCCAGCAGGAATGGATGGTGTCCCAGCACACCTGCACACGGGGATGTTGCTCGGAGAAGTGCAGCAGCCTGACATCAGCAATGACTAATGGGCACTCTGCAAAGCTGAGCATTCAAAGGCTTTGTGTTCCCAGGGGAAACAAAGTCCCACAAGACCTGCCCTCATACTTTTGTTTTACCAATGCAGAAAACTTGGTTCACCCAAAAGAAAAGGCTGCAGATTTTGGATTCCGTTTTGTTTTCCAGTGTCAGCTTTGAAATACACAGAATGTCCTTGTAGAGCAGAAATTTCCAAGTAATTTGATGTTTGCCTGCCAAGATTTTTCAGCATGATTGTCCCTGAACAGAAGGTGGACATTGGTAAACACATTAAAAGGAAACATGCCAGTATCATTGGAATTAGTTCTCTGTTCCTGTTGACAGTGGCTGAGACATCCCCATGGAAATCTGAACTTCCCAACACTGCAACTCCTGAGAGAAAACAGCTCCTTCCACAGTCTCTGCTGTGCTGGCAGGTCAAAGAGCCCATCTCAGCTCTTCTCCTTCCCTCCCATTTTAGTTCTTACCTATTTAAATCAACCACTCTGAGGCATCTACTGTTTTTTGGGGTTGTCCTTGACTTCACGGGAGCTCCCCCTCTGTACAAATCCCTTGCCAACTCTTGTAATACCAACCATTCCAGCATAAATTCGGACTGGATATGTTTACATAAATGCTGCCTTTATGTCCATTAGTCACCTAATAAATAATTGGCAAACAATGAGTGGCCCCTGGCTCTGTAAACAGGGGGGATGCTGCAAGCACTAATTAAAGCTTCATCCATTAACACCCAGAAGAACAATAGCTGTGTCTTCTCAGTGTTAGAGAGCAAGGCATTGCTTTATTTACAGTGCTGGGCGTGTACAAAACCAGTGCTCGACAAAAATCCTGCCTCCACAGACACCAATACATCACCTTTTCACCTATTTATACATCTTTAATGAAGAAAGTAATGTTCATTGGCTCTAAATTTAGTACTTTTCCCAAGCCATGTTCTCATAAAAGTTGCTTATGACAACTTTTTGCCACGTGCTGGCTGAAAGTTATTTAAGGCATAAGCAACTAAGTAAAAGGTTAATTTGGGCCATTAAAAAATTAGAAAAGTTCTATCATTTCCAACACCATCCCTTGACAATCCAGCCTTCATTGGGGCTGCTCAGACAGCACCTGCCACCACTGGGCATGCAGGTCCAGCTTGGCCAGACCCTTTTCCAGCAAGGCTCTTCCCCTTATGGCACAGCATCCCAGCAAGGTGCAGGGGGGGCCTCACCCCATCCTGAGGCAAAACCACATCAGCAAAGCACAGACCCAAAAAGCACAGACCCAAACCTCTTCCTGCTCACTGGAGAGTTGTGTCTGATGACCTGGCTCAGGGTTACAACCTGGGATATTTATGGGCAGAAATCCTCTTTTTTTTTTCCTCTTTAATAATAATAATACTTCACAGCATGTTCTTCTAGTAATTTTTAAACTAAACATCCTGATTTATTGAATCGGGTTTTGTTCCTATCTGGGCTTTTTGTTGTCAATCAGTTTTCCTTAAAACCAGAGAACTACCACAAAAACGGGTCTCTAGGGGAAGAAGTCCCTCAGTGCTTGATTACTGCAGGCCTTCAGTTAGAACAGCATTTGCACACTTCAATAATTCCCTCCCAACTAATTGTGCAATACTACACATTATTTTTAAAAGTATCCTAGAAACAGCTTCCTTTTTTTCATACAACACACACTTAATGTGCCTTCTCTAAGAGGCAGAATCATTCATATTCATGCACCCACTCCTATTAAAAGTCTGTGCATGTCAATATTGAGGATCCTGTGGTTTAAAAATCAAAACAGAAAAGAAAAAGCTTCGACAGAAAGCCCTTAGAGCCAACCCTGACAAAAGCTGAGCCACTTTCTGCTTCTGACAGCAACCCCGGCAGAGCTGCAGCCCCCACCCAGCAGCACCTTGAACCTGCACCAGGCTCTGAGGGATCTGTGTGTCCTCCTGAAATGCCACTTTCCCCCCTTAGCCTGGGATTTATCAGCATTGTAATTCCTCAGTTTTATCAGTTTATAGTTCATCAGTTTTATTCCTCATCTATTTGCCTGCACTGAGAGCTCAGAGAGACAAGATTATAATCCTTGCTGCAAAACTGAACTCATCAGAATTCCTGCACCAAAAGAGTCCAATCTCAATAAATCATCTGCCCGAGGAAGGAGCAATATGTGAATATGGGGACTGATTTTTATGGCCTGGAATGTTTAAAGAAGAGTTCATAAAATGAAATGCAAAGCATAGCCTGGCAGTCTATTTGTAAAAACTAAGTTATCAAGTTTGAACACTAAAGCCAAAGCTAGAGCAGTGCAGGACTAAGCACAAACACAGTAGTGTCACCATTTTTGAATTTATTAAATATTTGCTCTTTCCAATAAAACTGTACTTCTGTAATCTCTCCATTTAGAGAAGAGTTTGGGGAAATATTCATGCAGGGAGCGTGACAGCTGAATCACCTCCTTTTGCTGTGCATCCCATTTGCTTTTTCTGTACTATTCACTGCCACAGAGACACAGCGATTTAACATTAATTCAATTTACATATATTAAATGTGCTCAGCGTATTTGCACAGCTTGACTAGAACTATGGGACCAGCTTTCCAAATTCAGCTAAATTCATGGCAAAGCCCACAGGATACAGCTATTTTGCTAAGCTGGCTCTGGAACAGTCACCTCTCAGCTCCTCAAATTTAACTATTCATGAAGAGTTGATTACTTCTGTTCTGCTCGTCAGCAACAGCTTGACAAGCCCTGTGCATTAGCATCTTTATCCTTTGTCAGACCCGTGCTCTGCATCTGTGTCTGCCTCAAAGCCTTTCAGAAAGCTTCTGTGCTGATCAATACAGTTTTCCTTTTGGAAACCGTAAAAGTTGCTGAGGATAAAAAAAGATTGTTTTGAGAGCAGAGGGAACATGGACCTTCCCAACTACCTTTTTGCTCCTTGATCTGCAATGCTAAATATTCCAGGTCACGGGTGAAAGCATCCTCTTTTGGCCATTATTTGGAAGGTTTCTTTTATTAGAAACACTTTCACAGCTAAATGGGTTCCAACCAGTAGCAAAAATAATAAAAAAAACCCAGCAGTCACTGTGCTAACTGATGGAAACCCAGTAATACAGTTTGTTGCTTTTAAATCTGTGAGATGAATTAAGGAGAGCCCAACCTTAACCCACAGATCTTGATCTGAATTTCCAAAAGGTCAGGGGACCGAGGGGTTTGCAAACTCATGACAGAGAAGGGGCACGTGCTCCTCTGCAGCCAGAGCTGCCCTGGCACCCTGGCTTTGGGGCTCAGTCCTTTTGCAGCAGAGTTTGGTGCACCTGAGCCCAGCTGGGAGCCCAGCAGTGGGACTGCAGTGGCCAGAAAAGACCAGAACTTGGAAACTCCAAAAACAGGTGAATGGAACTCCGCTACATTTTGAAGATTCATCATTTGCCTTCCCCGAGTGAAGAGCGAACGACCTGGAGAGCAACGTGAAGCAAAACCTGAGTCAAGAGCTCAGTCCAGCAACACTAAAAGTGTTCCTCTGCTACCCTGAAAACCCTCAGATCCAAAGGCTCTGTTCTCCTGCACACACAGCCTGATGCAGCTGACTCACAGAGCTTTGGGGAAGGGGAATACGGTGGGAAGTGTCTCTGGAAAGAGCAGGGAAGAGCGTTGCAAGCTCAGCTATGGAAGTGCAGAGAACAGAGGAGAACAGGCCATGAGTCTGGGAAGAACCCTTTGGAGCAACAGCTACTCCAAAGCCCCAAAGGAACCACCAGTGCCTGGAAATCAATGTTTTGTAAAAGCTTAAAAGCACCAATCTATAAGGAACGGATGTGAAGGAGATGAGGGGATCTCTCAGTGTCCTAAATGTCTGTAATAATAGGAATGTGTAAGGTTTAATGCCCAGAACAACCTGGACTGACCACACTCCATTTTCTTGCAGAAAGTCAAATTCCAGCAAGGAATTCTTGCAGTCCTTGCCAGTCTCACCTGAGGAAACTACCTTTTTGGTCTCCAAATGTGGTCTGAGTCACTAAGACATACAAGCACCACTATCTCCTGGGTTTAGTTATAGCCCAAGGAAAAAGAAAGTCCTTTTTATTCTCAGCAAGCAACCAGCTGTATCTTAAAGCATGGGATTAGTACACTATCAATATGAGGCAAACAGCAAACCAGTCACCTCCTACAGCCCCTCAGAAATACCTACACATGAACCATGAGCTGTGTTTTCTACTTATGTGAATGTCTCTGTTGAGTTATAAAAGCCCTTCCATAAATTTATGAAGGTGTAGCATAGCTTTCAGGTCCTTTTTCTCAGAGATTTGCAGGGTTGTGTGTTGTGTGCCCCAGCTCCCTTGAACCTCATCTTTGGGGTGGCTGCAAACCTTCTTCTACTCTGCAAATCAGTGGTCTATGAATTTAAGCAGTTTATTCTGTGCCAGGTGTACTCCTTCAACTGTTTCACCCTACTTTTTTAATTCAAGGCTCCTCCACATGCAGCATGTAGTAATCTTAAAATTACAGGTGGGTGCTGGTCAGCCTCTGTCATCTCTTGCCATAGAGAGTAAAGAAAACTGAAACAAGCAGCAGAATCCCAAATACAGCCCTAAACCAAAGTGCATCTAAACCTCTCAGTCAGGGGGATCAAAACAAAGCGGTAAAAACACAATAAGAGGCAAACACTGCTATCGATTTGTGTGTGACTCATTGACTGACTGCAGCAAACAGCAGAAATTTAACCAATCACCCACTAGTAGTCGGAAGCCTTAATGGTCAGCTGCAAATGTTAAAAAAATGAAGTTACAGCAGAAACTAAAAAATCCCTGTGTTAACCTGTTTCCAGCAAAAATCCTAGACAATGCCCCGCAATTTCTACTCTGACGAAAATGAACTCTATCCCAGACCAAATCAGCACAGTCCTGAAGAAAACAAGTATTTCCCTGTACCCTTTTCGGTAGAACCAGCTCCATCAACCTCTGATTGACCAGCACATTCAGATCCACCATCCTAACAACCACCTTTTTAAATAAAACAAGATTCATAAAGCAAATGAGGAACCAACCTCTTTTGTGCTGTACAAGGATCACAGAGGTACAATACATTCCAAGCATCCTCTTATGGCTCAGGGGGCAAATTCTGGGAGGTTGTGACCTTTCCTAGAGGAAATGCTGGTTGTGCACTGCTCCTAACACAGCAGAGCTTTGCAAGGCGAGACAAGGAGATAAGCTCAGCTCTTCTGGCTCATTTTAGGAAGGGGATATGCACAGGGAAGATGAAGAATGGCACATATTAAAAGTTAAATTATGAGAGTGAGTAGGAAACAAGAAGGGTTGGCAGAGGAACCAGCATCAGGATTTGCTAATTATCCATCAGCTGCCGTGAAGGTGAGCGGTGAGGAAGCGCCGTCATCCCCGAGCTGTCACCATCACCTCACTCCTCCCAAACCTCTGCCTATCCTCTCCATCAGGAGAGTCCTCAGGGACAAGCTGGTTGGGAACAGCAACCCCCAAGGCTGGCAGTGAAGCACTGACAGCTCAGAGATTCTGCATTCCAGCGTGGAGATGGCCTGGAGTGTTCACTCCATGGGTGCTGCCCTTCAGCAGAGACAGCCTGAACCCTGGCACAGCTTCACCTTCACTTCCTCACACAGCCCTTGTCTGAGCTCCAGCTGGATGTGCAGAACAAACCACAGATGAGAAATCTGTTTCTAAAACCATGTATGAAATGACTGTGTCACGTAGGTCTCATCTGTATTTGTGGTATTAAAAGCAAATGGGGCAAGAATGAAATCCACGTTGTTCCATAATGCCAGTTTGTGCTCAATAATGCTTCATGGTAAAGGTGTAACTTGAAAAGTGATTGGAAAATCCAGTGCTAAGGCAGTTGACAGAGATTTATTTAAGTCCCAGTTCAAAATTAGGACATGAATGTATGATTTAAAAATATTTATAAAATTCTTTCATCTGTATTTTCCACTAAGCCCATACCAGGGATGAAGGGCAATCTTGTAAATGGAAATTAAATTATCTAAAAGCAATGCTGTCAGAGAATTTTCTCTAAGCATTTTTTTAGGTCTGAATTATCACTCTTTTTTTTTTAAAGCAAAATGGATCCCATTTCCCATTTACAGAGCCCAATCTCTGCTTGATTTGCAGTCCAGCTTTTGCAGTATTGTGCTAATTCATGAGGAGAGTTAAAACAGCTAGAAACAAAATAAAACCCAGTTCTGTTTCACTGTGTAAGGAGCAGGAAATACAGGGACTTGGTGAACAGGAGGCATAGGAAAGGCAGGGCAGAGAGAGAGAATGAAGATTTCCCTGAGCTCTTCCATGGTTCTGGACAGCCCCTCCTGTGCATCCAAAAGCACTGCAAAGAGCGCCCTGAGTCCCCCAAACATCAGCTGTGGGAGGATGTAAAGATGGGAGGTGAACACACATGGAGTGACTGTCCATGTGTTTGCATGGATTCAGGCAGCCTCCATGCCCACTGCACTCCCCAGGCTGCAGGGCTGCATCCCACACCCCCGGACAGAGCTCTGGGCTTCCTGGCAGCCTCTCCTTATCCTCCTCTCTCCCCCGTGCTTGGGCAGGGGGATTTACAGCAGAGCCCTCTGGATTGCCACGTAATCCCTTTCAGAAAGGGAGTCTTTAAAAATAATGGATAACCACCATCACTTTTATTTTTGGAAGCAGGAGAGAATTGCAGTTTTACTCAAACAAATTAAAGGCTGTTTCCCATGGAATGATATCAGTCTTCTGCCTCCCCTGACTGTGAGCACAAAACAAGAAGCCCCCTGATTTCACCCTTTACAACCTTCATCTTGTGACTCTGATGCCAGACTTTGTGATGAGACTTCCTCCTTCCTCTAGGATTTCAAACTTCCTCCTACTCTGATGATGCCAGAAAATTTCCTTCCTCTGTGATGCCAGACTCCCTCTTACTTCTGTGATGAGACTTCATCCCTCAGTGATGTCAGGCTCTCAGGCTCCCTCCTTCCTATTTTATGTCACTCTCTACTTTGTTTGCAGCCTCTCTCTCCTTCCCTCATGATGTCTGACTCTCACTTATCTCTAGGAGGAGACTCCCTCCTTCCCCCATTACTTCATATTTCCCACTTTTTCTATGATGCCACACTCCCTTCTTCCCCTATGACGACAGATTCCTTCCTTCTCTATAATGCCACACTCCCTCACATTCTTTTATGATGCCAGACTCCCTCTTACCTTTCACAAATTCAACCCAAATCATTAATCTTTCGGAAGTGGTTCATGTCAGCCCTGGCCCTTCCTTGTCCCTTCTTCCTTGCAGCTGCCCAACCTCCAGGAAACCACAACTGCTTGCTGTGCCAAAGAAATCAGGGATGTTCCCTATGCAAGAAGAAAATAAAGAACGCACAGATCACCAGCTTAGGGTATCATCTGACCTCTGCTCAGCTGTACCTTTCCAAGATGTTACTCGTGCACACCTATCCCCAAATAGGCAAACGAGCGGAGATCTTCTCTTTTATAAAACACACTGGCTTCAGAGCTGATAAAATTCCTGCTTGGCTAGAAACTCTGTCTTTAGAAAGGCAGCCTTAGGTATTTCCTTGCACAATCTGCCCAGCTCTACGTGCCAAATCTCTGGCATTTGCTGAAAAAAATCCCCAAAGATTATTGTTGATTCCAACTATTGTTCCTATCAAAATAGCAGCGAGCATCATCACGGGTTCCTGGTGCCGCTCTCATGCACCTTGTTGTTTCATTTTCTCCCAGAGGACCTCAAAATATTGTGCCAGGGCTTGTAAAGCAGGGACTTAGAGGAGCAGGGTTCCAAGGATATAATGGAAAACATTTTTACTGAGATAAAAGAAGTGTACCCTTTAATATTAGGTGTTCAGAGGGAGATTACTGCAGCCAGAGAAGCAGAGAAAAGGAAGGGGAAGGGTAGGATCATATCCTTTAAAGAAGATACACCTTTTAGTGCAAAAAAAGTTATGGGGGAAAACTGACATCTTGTTGGTAAGACACAAATTGTCTGAGTTATTAAATAATCCTTTCCTTGTTGCTCAAGAACCCTTGTACTTTAACAAGGTCCCAGGCACTGCCAGGACAGAGTTTCAGGCTGCAAATTTTTGTGAGGCTCTGACAAGGAGCACCCAGGGGATTTAACTCCATGAGGGCAATAGAGTTTAAAAGCTATCCCTGTGCTCAGCACTCCCTCCCCAGATAAATATAGTTGAGCTGGTGAATTTTGAGACACCTCACATGTCCTCCTGCACTTCCAAGTGCCTGCCCAGAGGTTTGGATGCCCCATGGAGTCTGTGTCTGAGAGCTACACCAAGCTCCCAGTTCTTTGATTGTTCCTAATTCTCCCTTTTTGCCTGTAAAGGGTGGGATTCAGCTCCTGAAACATCCTGCATCTTTTCAGGCACAATGGGATGTCCCATCTAGTCTCCCGCTGCCATTCTTGCAGAAGGAGATGTCTCTTTCAAATCCCATCAGCTTTGGCATATTTGCCATCAGGGTCCAAATGTCTCAGATTAATTAAGGTGTCACAAGTCCACAAAAGGCCACCAAGTTGATCAGAGGGATGAAGCACCTGTCCTATGAGGAAAGGCTTTGAGGACTGGGATTGTGCAGCCTGGGGAATGGAAGGCTCCAGGGTGACCTTACTGCCCCTTCCCCTGCCTGAAGAAAGTCCAGAAGAGAGTTGAGGAGGGACCTTTCACAAGGGCCTGGAGTGACAGGACCAGGGGGAATGGCTTCACACTGACAGAGAGCAGGTTTCTATCAGATAAGAGGAAGAAATTCTTCCCTGTGAAGGTGGTGGGCACAGCGAGAGGGTGCCCAGAGGAGCTGTGGCTGCCCCACCCCTGGAAGTGTCCAAGGCCAGGTTGGATGGGGCCATCAGCAACTGGGGCTAGTGAACTAGATGATCTCCAAGGTCCCTTTCAACCCAAATCATTCTATGATTCTATGAATGGCACCAGGACCCCAGGCCTGGACAGTCAAACCACACCTCAAGCATGCTACCCAAATGATCCCTTGGGTAGTTTGTGGCAGAACTAATACCTTGAGCACAACATTTTCCCCCCACTTTTAGTCACTTCTTACCATTCAGGATCCACCAGGAATGTGGATGCACTTCAGGATGTTGATTCTGGAACAGGCAGCAAGAACCACTTCCAAGCTCAGGAAGGGTAAATTGCCCAACTCCAGGCATTTTATATTAATTTTCTGTGACTAAATTCTGAAATCTAGAGGGCATTCTCTCATAAATACAGAGTAATCGCTGTGAATGCAAATAGATGAAACAACACAAGTGGTTTTAACTGGAGATGGTTGGGAAAACTCACAATAAGCCTTTCAGGCCAAAGCTTTCCAAGCTGACGACACAAATTGGAGCTCAGTTATTGTTATTTAGCATGCTTTGCTTGTCTTCTGGTCTCACAGTGATCACAACCAGATTGAATTTCCCCAGGCGCATTTCTGACACCAATATATTCAGTAATGTCTGGATGTCTCCTTCTTGCTGCGTTTTGAGCATCATCTTCCACAGACTGAAAGAAATCTGGTTTGGTTTGGGTTTTTTTTGACCTTATGGACTGATCCCATGAAGTTTCTTTTAAGTCTTCCCAGCCTCAGATGAAATGGCAAAGTGACTCTGGCTGCTCAGAACTGCTCATACAGATCACAGAAACAAGGTGGCACAAAGAGTGCACCAGCACTGCAAGGCTCCCCTGGGAATGCAGTAGTTTAGGCTTTTCCATGGCAGGAGGAAAAGAAATACAAGATCCTTTCCAGAAGTCTCACAAGTTAGAGAGGGCGCTCTCTGGCCCATTTTAGGATCCATTCCCTAAAAAAAGCTGCTGCAGAGTTTGTCTAATTTCAAACACCCGTGCAGTGAGAGAACTTAAATACAAGAGATTATATATGATACAAAGACCTTTACCAGCCATCCCAACCCCCAGCCCTGCACTTTTCTCCCCAAACCAAAAAAACTCCTGCGTGGTTTCACCTAATTTAGTTAACTTTCCAAAACTACCAGAAAGCTAAATGTTGTTTATCTCATAGTCAGAAGGATTAGATAAAGGACTGAAGATGAATTTTAGCCAAGTAATATCCAGTGGCTAAGTGCTCATAGATGAGCAGAGAATCAGGGAAGAGGGATGTAGGAGCACTGTGTTGCCATGGAAGGGACAAAATTACTTCAATAGTTTCTCTTCATTTGTAATTCCTGTAATTATATTAACTCATAAGGAAAATAACCTCCGGGATGTCTGAGTCAATGACAGTTGTGTTCAGCCACGGCTTTCTCGGATCAGCTTTGCCGCATAACATTTTCCAGACATATTCTGTCCCATTTCTCCTCCTCCTAAGCTTGTGTCCCATTCTACCCCATCTGCCTGATGACAGAAGAGATCACCAACGTGCAAGTCCAGTGACAGCAGTAAGATCAGGGACTTTATTCAGAAACAAGCAGGATGTTGGTCAGTGCAAAACTCCTCTGCTGGAGATTTGAGCCCTGGCTCTCTGTGCCAAAAGCGAGGCAGCACTAGGCTGTTGCCCAGTGCTAAACCAACAAATACAATTATGTCTCCTGAGGGCCACAGCCAAGGTTAACCTAAATTGTCACCCCCCTAACCCTTCCTATGAGTTTGAAATAGCCTTTTATCCTTCTTTTTAGGTTTCCCAAAATAAAATTGCTTTTCTTTCATCATAGGGCTCTCTATTCTCAGCAAACTCAGCCTTTGTGTGAGTTACTGGAGGGAGCAGCTACTTAATTCCCTTTCCTTTCTTCTGTCCTGGCTCTCCAGGTGGTGAAAATTCCTGCACCTTGTTATGCCCACTAGACAAATAGACAAATTTTTCATGCAGAAATTTTTCTTTAGTAAAAGCAAGCCCTCCTTTACCCAAGTGTGCTGGATGCACTTCATTTCTTTTTAAAGGCACACACGTTAGTGTAGCCTTTGTAGGAGAAAGGGAAATAGATCAATAAAAAAATAAATAAACCATAAAGGTGTCTTTTCCAGAGTCAAAGGGGTGAAGGGGAAAGGGTACTGAGGAGGCCATGAGGTCAGTTGTGCACTTCTAAAACATTCCAGAAACATGCACTGAAATTAGGGAACAGTGCTGTAGAATGCAGGGGTCAGGCATGCTGCTCAAAGACTCAGCTCCCAGAAATATAGGAGTACATTGAAATTTTAATATCCTAGAATAAAGAAAACTCACACAAACCCCCAGCCTTTGCCATACTTTCCAGTTACTGGGAAAACAACACACCTTAAAATGTACCCTGAGAAGACACAAAACACAGCTGTAGGGCTCAGGAGGTAAAATCCCAGGAGTTTTGCTTCTCAAATGATGCTTTTTAGCTTTCTGGAAATTATCAGCATCATACAACTAATTTTTCTTGTGAGAATGGCAGTGTAATGCGATTAGTGTTAATTTGGAGAGGAGTAAGGAAATGGCTCAGCATGAGCATGCAGAAGGGATGGATCACTCCTGCAGACAGTCCCTGGCCATGAGTGGCCCAGTCACAAGTGTGAGAAGCAAATTGAACATGGATTTGGAGCTAGCTGCCTTAAAGCCATCTGAGGTGGCAAAGGCATTTAGGATTGGGCAAGCAAGTCAACTGAACACAACAGAAGATCACTTGGGTGCAATTCTAAGCAGGGGCTGAAATTGGAAAGCTGGGGTAAAGCCATGCAGGCAGAGGGGCTGGCAGGCACTGGGACTCAGCCAGTCACAGGCAGAAAACAGCAGCTCTCGGGATGAAGAGGCACTGGAGGTGACCAGGAAGACAAATGGGTGCACCATTTACCTGAGCAAGAGCACCAGTGTTAGGGAAATATGACTCTGGTGTTTAGTTGTTTCTTTATTCCTGCTTTTCCAAAATGCCTTTGAATCTGAGGGACAGGTCTGAAGAGCAGGGACCAGACCTTTCCAACACCCGCCAGAGGAAGAGAAGTGTACTTTGAAGTTGTGTGATAGGCCCTTTCCCCTCATAACAAAGCAAAGTTTTACTGCAAAGGCACCAGCAAAACCCAGTTCCTTCTACGACAGGGGAACCCCCTGGGCTGGGCAAGCCAGGAGATGGAATCTTTTTGGACTTCAGCAAAGCTTTTGATACCGTCTCTCCCAGGATCCTGCAGGACACATGTCCACCCCACAGCTGGATAACTGTGTTATGTGATGGATCAGCAGCTGGCTTATGGGCTGGGCACAGGGGGTGGTATCACTGGTGACCTGTCACTAGTGGGGTTCCACAGGGCTCCATCTCAGGCTCTTCACCATCTTCATCAATGACTTGGATGCAGGATTCGAAGGAATACAAAGTTTGGTGATGACACTGAATTGGGAGGAGCTGTTGAGTCTCTTGAAGGCAGGGAGACCTGGACAGGTCAGAGGGCTGGGAATCA
Source organism: Dendrocincla tyrannina (assembly GCA_035047865.1). NCBI lineage: Eukaryota > Metazoa > Chordata > Aves > Passeriformes > Dendrocolaptidae > Dendrocincla > Dendrocincla tyrannina. Next base: position 55,835,634 of record JAWWMP010000041.1, read on the forward strand.
CCAACCGTGGGAAGCTCAACAAGGGGAAGTGATGGATTCTGCACCTCAACATCCAGCCTGGCCTCAAACAGGAACATTTCCCCATAAACCAAAGTTAGCAGGAAAATGGGACTGTAATCTTCATTGGTCCAGATTCTGGGACTCACTGAATTTGGTTCAGCTCAAGGTGAAAATTAACATATCTAGCTTAAAAAGAAAGCTACTTCAAACTCACTTTAAATTCTTGATATCTGATAAAATCTCAGGTCTATTAAAAAGTAAAGTTAAATGTAATCACCACAGCAAAACAAAATGGGCAAAACAAAACATGTTCTGGTATCCTAAAAAAGTATTGAGCCTTAACATTTCATTGTAATTATAATTAGGCCTTTCTAAACACTCTGCTATGAAACTTTTGGGATATAGGATTCCCCAAGTCCGGTAAATCAAGGCTTTGCTCCTTTCAAAGATGCAAGAAAAGCTGACCCTCAGACAAAACCCATGCAGGATTAATCTCTAACTCCAGCAGCCCATGAGAAACCAGATGCTGAAATGATGTGGATGCAAGCATAAAAGATGGGAAAACACTTATATTCACCGGACCCATATGAACCTTTCAGAAACAGTCAAGGTTTCTAAATCCTGGCCTTAGACCAGTGATCATTAAACAAAAGTAAAAATCCTTCTGGTGAAATGGAGTTTGAAACAGAAAAATCAAGATCCTGTGCTTGTGTGGCAGCTCAGATCCCCTGGCAACCTTCTTGGGCTTATCCAGCCTTCTGCTTTGTCAAGAGTTTGCCTGTTTTCTCCCTCCACTGCCCATTGGGAATCGCTTCATATGAGTTCAGTGTGAAGAGGTGTCTTTGCCTCCTGTCTTTAATTTCCTGTAATGCTGTAGCATACTGGGATATATCACATCTATTCAATTCAAAGTATTCCAGTGCCACTCATAGTGGTGTGAGGAGCTGGGGGTCGTGTGGAGAAGTTGCACTCAAAAAGCATCATTACACGGGCAAGTTAACACCAGATCCAAGCTCATTTTGGCACCAACTCAAAGGGGTTCATTGGTTGCATTGCTTTGATACTGAAGAACACATTTTTCAAAGGGCACCTGTATTTATGCCTTCTAATTAAAGGCATCATTATTCAGTATAAACAAGCCAGTTCAATAGCTGGCTAAATGGTCTGCACACAGAGCTGCTTAAAGATGCAGAGTTCACATAGGGAAAATGTGTTCACAATGCTCACAATACTCTTGGAAAATGTCAAGGTGCTGCCCCAAAGCCCTGGAGGCAAAGCTCGGCCAGTGCAGTGTGTCAGCTCCAAAAATGAGCCCGGGAGGACTTTCTTTGTTCTCACAACTCAGAATCCACATCAATTTCTTCCAACTTAAAGCCACAAGTCACACAATAAAGACAAGGTGCTACAAAGCAATGCTTTCAGTTCAAAACATCCTGATAACACACAAGTAAGGAGGTCCCTCTTCCCAGACATGCCTTTTTTTTTGTAAAATTCAGTATAAAATCCTTGAAAAACTGCAGTATTGTTACTATACAGAGCATAGGTTTTATTCTATTTATTCTTCATTCTACTCCTGAATTGTTAGGGATAGTTTTTGCATGAGAATTTATAGTAATTCATTGTCTTCCCCAAAGTTCTGGCAACTTCTACCAGCAAAAAAGACCTAGCCATTCATACAGGCAGAACTAGTAAAAGAATTACCAAAAATCCCTTTAAATTCAAATCCTAGGGAATCATACTTGTATAACAAAACACCAAAGAGGGCAATTCTCTTCCCTTGCCATCTCCTAAATTTCCCAGTCATCCTGTAAAGCTGCACAGGTTCCTTCAGACCAAACACCAAGCTTAAAACAAGCGAGCTTGTGTGTTTGTTCAGCCTCTGACTAACAATTTCTTACTGTTATATAAGAGAAGCTCTTCTATATTTCTTTCTTTTTGAAGAATAAGGCAGAAAATGAGAATACTGAAAACCATTTCAAATAACATGGAACTCTACGTGCCCCCTCTAATGATCCATTGCCCCTCCATGGGAAGCAATTCATGCTGACCCACCTTTCCCACACTGCTGCCTGTCCAAAGGCACACTAAAGGGCATTTATGGTCTCTAAGGGTGCAATTTAAAACTTAACTGAGCCCTGAAAATAATCTTTTCTCTTTAATGATGTGTTATAATCTCTCTGCAAAATCCTAATAATTTGTAAGCCTTGTAGGGGTAATTGTGTTTACCCAAAGCCCTGAGTCTGAAGGGTTGAAGTGCCGGGTTTAGGTATCAGTGCCAGGTCCTTGTGCAAGAAGACACATTTTCATTTCACTTACGGATTTTTTTTCTCTCCATACACCTTCCCATGTCAGCAAGGAAAAACGGGAAAACATGAGCTATTTTGGCTAGCCTTCCTCTTTCTTCTAGCTTTATTTCTGCCTCCTGACAGAGAAGATCTCCTTCCCACCTGGTAAGAAACAAAGTGCAGCAGAGCTGTAGGGAAAGGGGCTGGATCCTGGGGGTCTGTCATGTGACAGAACAAACCTGCACCCTCATGGAGCTCTCCCAGCACATCTGATGCCGTTTCTAAATGTCATGTCTTCGACTTGCATTCTTCCAAGTCAATCTTGACATTCCTTACAAAAAGAAAAACAAAAGCATCTAATATTTCCCCAGAAGAAAAATTAGAATAATGAAATGTGCTAAATCTCAAAGGAAGAAGCAGTCCTTAATATTTATCCTTAATATTTGCATTTTAAACTCCAGTGTTCAAAACATCCAGCATTTCCTAGGTGCTCAAGGCTGCAAACTGCATTTATTTCACCCCTCTCTGCTTCATGTTCGGGCAAGTTTATCTGAAAACACACTGAACAGACCAGCTGGGCTTTCTTTTATGTACAGCAAAAGATTACAGAACATCCCACAGAGCAAGGAAATGGTGTATTGGGGTCACATCACCGAGAACCAAAATAACATGGCATTGATAAGGGGAAATGAGTTGCAGGGACTTTTGCGACTGTTTCTACAGTGTTGTGCCATCATAGATGAGATTAAAAAACGTGGTGGTGGTGAGAATGGGGAGTGGAAATGGCTTGAAGCTAATCTCTGCTGTAAAATGTCATCCAGGTTAAAAAAAGGAATTAAGGGATCTCCTTTTCCATTTCCAGCAGAATAAAGGCTGCCAGAAGACCCCTCACTGGGAGTAGGGAGGAAAGATGGGATGCTTTGACATCCACTTGTGTACATCATCCCCTTCCCAGAAAATAAAGACTATGCAACCCAAAGGCTTTCTGATATTTTGGGCTTTTTTCCTCCAAGCATCCCAGAACAGTTGTTATTATACATATATTATACAGTTATAAATATATACAGCTGAATCACCATCAGGATTTCCTTTGTCCACACTTCTTTTAACAAGCTCTTGTAAGCTGCACTGAATAAAAGTGCATATCTTTAGATTTTGAGGACATAATTGCCAATCCTGACCTTAATTGTCACAGATCACTTCCCTTCTGGCATATTTGCTCTTTTCTGCAAAATTTATCTGAAAATTTTCAACAGGATATATAATTTCAAAACTGGGGAGAAAAAAAACACCAAAGAAAAGCCAAACACCACCACTCAAACTGCATCTCGAGATAAGGCAGATGTTCCATGCAGGGTTTTCCACCTCTTTTTTATGTTAATACATAAAATCTAATCACACTGCGTAATTGCTGCAATATGCACAACATTCATCACTGAAGTTTTCATTAGTTAAAATTCCTTCTCATCAGGAAAAACACAGATGGCTCCCAAAAGCAGCTTCTTTGCAGGCACTGAGCAGAATACTCCCAAAATCTGGGCTCCTTTGAGGGCCAATGCTGAGCATTTTAAAGTATGTGCTGCCATTTCATTAAAGGGCAGGACTGCAATGAGTTTGATTCCAGGGGTGGTGGCAGTGGGGTTTTTTGAGGTCTTTGATATTAGAACAGCACCTCCAAAAGCTGTTAACAATCCCTGTAAATGAATTCACCAGCATTTACTCTGCCATTGGGCAAGATTCACTTGCTCACTTAGGCTTCCAAACAGGAAATACCACACTTCAAGGATTACATTTCATGAAATGTCTTTAAAAATTGTAGTTACGATGCAACAAGTTTGCAAAAATCTGTCACTTTTCCTGCAAACTGCCTTGGAGAAGATGCTGCTGGAGGGTTTCCCTGCCTGCTGGATGCTCAGGCTGCCTCTGGGGCTGCTGCAAAAAGTGTCACTAAGGGCACAAATGTCCCTTTTCTTGGCCTTTTCTGCAGGTTTGCAGCAGTGAGATAAGCCCTCCCAATACCAGCAGCGGGGTGACTGGTAGCACAGTGACACAGGCACCAATGAACCACCTGAAATGGCCATTATTCCTACACAACTAACGGGAATCAGAGTGGAAAACTGAGACTGAGTCATATTTCTAGAAATGAGATCTACCTATCCCTGTCTGCTTCCACCAGCTGCTTTTGCTGCAGGTGGATTGGGGAAAAAACCTGGAAGAATATTGTCTTAGAGTGAGAAATCATGTGCAGAATAATTAATCTTTCCTTCACCTCCTTGTTTACAAAGCAGGACCACAAAGCCAAGCTCTGTCTCTCCTTTCCTCTCACATTCCTACACGCTCCCATTCTTCTTCCCCATCTAAAATATTAATCTGCTCAAGAGCTTGTAGCTATAAAACATTAGACTAACATCCATCAAGAGTTATCAAAAGAACTACTGATCAGCCAAAATTAGCCCTGCTAGCATTCAAAGTCTCATCAGACTGATAAATGGGGGTTAGTCTGAAACTGCTGGGCCTGCAAAGCAAGAATGGCTAAAAGGTCTTACCAGGACGTGACCCAAATTGCCACTGTGGCATCCTCAGCAGGATGCCACCCTCACCCTGGGAACTGAAGTTTAATAGAATTAAAAGAGCAAAGGACTGCATTTCCTTTCCCATCAAAATCCAAATATTATTTGTCTTTATATGAAAGAACATTATAATGGAAAAAAAAAAAAGCTGTGCACATTCTAATATTTAATTAGAGGTGAAAGTATTTCAGCAAAATTTCCTCATCACAAAGACAGGGATAGAGGAGAATTTAATTGCAACACTTATTGGAAATGAGTTAGCTTTACAACACTCCCTCCTTCTGTCATATTTCTCCATTAGGCATAACAAAAAAAGCTCACAAACCAGGTACACTAATTAGAATGGCAGCTTATGAATATAATATAAGCTGCTGAACATCCTGCAAGCAGAAAACCTTTAAAAAAAATCTCTTTGTCTCCATGACAAATTATTTCTCCCCATAATTGCCCTGATACATTAAGTGCTAGGCTGCTAAGCACAACATGTGGCACGTAAAGCTTTGAGACTTATCTCTGTCTGGTTTAAGAGGATGTAACATCATTGGTTCCAAAGGAAGTTTTTCAAGGTTGCCTTTCATCTTATATCCTTAAACAGTAAACGGAGTCTAAAAAAGAGGTGTCTTCCAACCCAAATCTCTGTTCAGTGAGACAAAGGCACAATTATCAACCTCTGAGGATATCAGAAGCACCAGGAAATCCCACAGAAGTACTCAAGTCATTGATTATTATTTGTCCTCCCAGCCAGCTTTGAAAATGGCTGATTAGCATTTAAAGAAGAATTTTGGGAACCACTCCGTTGCCTGGTTACTTGTTGGCAAGTATTTTATTTATTTCCACAAACACAAGTCCTTTCTACCAACTCTAGTAACAAAATGAATGAAAGAGATGAGAAAACAGTTTCCAGTCTAGTGGATCAGCATGTCATTTTAATTTTATTTCAAGTAATAATAATCATCTATTAATAACAGCAGTAAATGTAAGAACCATAAAAATTAATGTGGTAGCTGTGAGATTATTTGAACCACAATTGGAGAGAATGCATTGCAATAAAAATTATTGTTCTAAGAAGAATTTGTTTAATATATTGTTTTACACCTCTAGTGAAGAAAAAAAAACCCACAAAACCTAAATAAGCATTTCCATTCTTCTTTGCTTTTCTTTCCCACTGTGAGTTAAAAAATGATCTCCTCAGCTTGAACATTAATTTCATGCGAAGGGATGCTGTATTTTAACCAAAGATGATAAAAAGCATTAAGCCACATTGGGCTTTATGAAGTCAGAGACAAAACCTCATTAAAGATTAAATTCTGCTGGCAATCCATCACGTTGCCTTGAAGGTAATTTTGAATTGGGGTATTAGACTGGGAATATGCCTTTGTACCCACTTCACATGTTGTCATTTCCCAGTTCCCAGTAGCAAAGGTTGCCCAACTATTCTGGTTTTACTGGGAGGGACCTCACCACCTCAGGGAGCAGGGTACCCCAGACCAGTGCATGGGACATTCAGCATGTTCCCCTGATGACAAGAGGAACTGGGTGCCTTGACACTTTATGACACACCTCTCATTCATATTTGGAATAAAACTGCTTTAAAAGCCACGTTTGAGGGGCATCAGTGCTCCAGCTCCTCTGCTGCAAAGCAGGACTGACTGCACACTGGTAGATAAATAGATAAAGAAGAAAGTTGAGGAAAGATAATATCAGAAACTCAATCAAAAATGCTGGGGGGGGAAGAAAAAAAAAAAGGCAGAACGTGCAATTTGCCCAAGTTCAGAAGGAATGAAAAGCAGAGCTGGGAATTGAAAGCAGAAAGCAGATCTTCTGGCCTTAATTTTGAAAAGATCTGTATCCAGCCCTTCCTTTCCCAAACGAGAATTGATGGAAAAGCAGCTGTTTGGTTTCATCTTCCTTCTAAGGAAAATCTCAGTGCAAGCAAGGCAGGATCTACTCAGGGCTGAGACAAGGTCTGGCAGGGCCATCAGTCTTGGTGCTCCAGGAGCTCTTCAAGGACCCAGTGGAAGGCATTTGCTCCCCAGTCCAGGAGGGTCTCAAAGGTGAGCTTTGCCCAGCACTCGTGGGAACTGGATGAAATAAATCCCTGAGGGAGCTCAAGGGGTGTTTGAGCACAGGTGGCAGGCAGAAATTTAGATTCAGATGCACCTTGGCTTCGAAATCTGTGCTAATCCTCACTGGAAAAGAAAAAAATTAAATTGATGAAAAAACCCAAATTTATGTTAAGAAAAACCACCCAAAAATATGGAGAGGATGTCCACGATCAGTTTATGGCAATCTGATATTTTATGAGATTAGAGCCATCCTACATCTTATAACAGCAAAGAGCTTCATGGCAACAAAGTCCTTAACTCCATTTATGTTCCAGCAGAACTGCAAAATCAGGAACACTGTGATCTTACCACCACAAAGCTACACCTGCCAATTGGGATAACCCAAGGTGCTGAATCTGCCTCCATGGGCACTGAAATCACTGACTCAGAGCCCTTCCCCCATGTAACCACCTAGTACAGCTCTAGTGACACATTTTTGAGGGAAAAAATGTCCTTTCCAATGTCCTTCCACTGGAGCCTGGTTTTCCTGGAAGGACCTTACAGTGAGAACCTATTTTCATGACATTCTGCTCTTTATTACATGGAACATATTGGGGTTTTTTTTTCTTTCCTCATGTATTTAGAACAACTTCCAAGTGTGACTGTAGTAGTTTCCCTCTCCCACATCACTATCTTTTATGATATTTTCCAGATTTAATGCCCCTCCTTTGCAGGAAGGGCTACTGGTCCTCTGCAGATTTAGATTCTAAAGATCTGAATTCTCCTACCATGCTTCACATTCACCACAGTAGGACAGAAGGACTATGGAAAGGCAGACAACAAAGAGTGCAGAGATTCCCTTGACAACAAGGTATTGTGTGATGGCAGATTAGCAGACTCAGGTATTTACAGAAGTGAGTTCTCAGCTTCAAGAAAGTTTTTTCCTTTGTAAAAATGTCCTATTTACTACAGAATGCAGCCAGCTGACAACAGCACCGAACTGCTGCCTTTCCAGAAGCACAGCCAGCACTGTGAGACACGGAAATGAGGACCGTGAGTCATGGCAGGCACAGCCTAATTAGGTTCAGAATGAGCAGCCCTTCCACCAACTGAGGCTTTTGGTCAGGAAGGATGGGCAGTCTGGGCAAGGCAGATTTTTCAACAATAAGGCAAATAACACCACACTCAAAACCAACAAAACCCAAACAAAAACCCAAAGACATCCAAGAGATACAGTGCTACGTTTGCCATTTACTTTTCCACTGGGGATGAATGGAGAGAGATCAGTGACAGTGGATGGGGCTAGACCATGGCCAGCTTGGAGGAATAAGGAAAGCAAAGAACAATCAACAGTAAAGGAAAGAAAAAAAAATTAAAAAATAAAATTTAAAGGGCCTTTGAGATGAATAAAACACCAAAACCCCCCAGAGGAGGTAGATGGGAGCATTCCCAGAAGAGCAGGGGGGAAAGCAAGAGGGTTAAAACTGAGGCAAAGAACAGAATGAATATTGCACTGCAACCACTGTTTCCCCTTCTGATCCCGTGGGGAAACAACAAACTGCTGTCAAGGAAACTGAATTTTAATTTTTGGGAAGAGATTAGGAGGAATTAGGCCAAATCAGGCCAGTAATAAAAGTAAAACCACTGGGCCCCCCCAAACTTCACCAGATTCTGGCAGAGAGACCCGCGAGGAAGAGAGAACCTCTGTGGGACCTGACTTGGCACCCTGGGCAAAAACAGGTCCTAATTCCAGTTTGAATCTGACCCTTGAGGGATCACACATGTCCAACCTCTGCTTTTTGTTTTGTTTCATTCATCTGCCAGCAAACTCTTTGGGGGCCAGTGGTTTCCTCGCTCCACAGGCAGCACACCTCCACTGCAGATCCAGAACACAACTCAGTGTTGCCACATACGAGTGATGAATTCCAGAGGCAGTAGGGCATAAAATAAAGCAGCAGATGACTAAATGACTAGAGGAAAATCCTAGATACACTCAGCATCTTGCACATTTCGTTGTCCCTTTTTTTTTCTTTCCAAAACCAATCTCCTTTGCACACCAACCACGTGAGAATTCCCCCTCATCACTCCCATCATTTCCTGAAATTGGTACACCATTAGAGTGTCATGGCACATGGAAATCACAGCTTCAACTGGAGCCTCATTGGAGCAATCACAGCCTATTCACAAAGTTAAAAATATTCCTTGTTACACTCTAAATATAGGAAAGCAAGAAAGAGATAAATAAATCATCTAATTTTGCAGCCAAGGAACCAAAGCTCCAGGGCAGCCAAAAACAGCCCCCTGGAGCTCGTTAACATTTTCAAGTCTTTAAAAAGACTCAGTGTTATGTGGCAAAACATCCAAAACCCGCAGTTTGACTTTCAGACATTCCTGTCCCATGGAAACCAAAGGCACTCCGAGTCCCTGAGCTGAGCAGCACATTATGCACCTTTGCTCTCCCTCAGCCCTATCCAGCCCATCGGCTCCAAATTTTCCCAATATTTCCCCAATATTCAGCACAGCTGTTGTCGTTGTGATCAAAGAGGAACAGCCCCCACATCCTACAGTGGCCTCCAGTGAGCCATAAGGAGTTAGGAGGAGAAATAAGGAAATAAAACTAATCTTACCTTAAAGCATTTTCCTTCTGCTTTTCCCATCTCATTTTCAACAAGTCAACTTGCCCACGTTTGTCTTTCAGTCCTTGGATCTTCAAACCAGCCAAACATCCAGGTTTTTCTCTGTTTTTATCCCTATTCAGCCAAGCAGAGAAATATACATTTGATATTAATGTTTTGCTTAAATCCTGTATTGGGTCTCAATACCTTTGCTAGACAAGCAATAGGGACTTACATTTTTCCTTATTAATGGCAGGGATTTGATAAAAGATTAGTAAATAAATACATGACAAAAAATCCTCCTCCTTTTATCAACAGTGCAAGTGATGATGCCTGAGTCTCCTTATGGAAAGGCTTTCCATGATGCACAAATTCATGGAATACAGAGGACTGGAGGGTAAACAGCTTTTTGAATTTGACAATAATAATAGTGCACATGGGGTGGGTGAAGAGGGGGACATCACTTTGCTATTTAAAGCTTTGGAAAACTGTTTTACTGAGAATCCAGGGAGCTTGCATGACATCACATGTTCTTTGACTTTGATATTATGAATTTTGAGAGGTTATTTCAGTGTTTGGCCATCCCTTTACCACTCTGGCAAACCATTACACTGACTTGGCTAATAACACATCTCTGGGTACAATAACTTCGAGATGTTTTACAGAGGAAGAGTTCAGCAGCTACATTTACTCCTGGCTTAGTCTGCCGCAGGCTGGCAAAGGAAAATCCAGCTTTGCTACCTGCATTTCTTCTCCAGAATGCAGCAGAGCTGAAACAGCATGGCTGGGAATGCAGGAACAGGAGGGTGCTGGAAGGCTCTCCAGAATAATCCAGGCTCTTCTACCAGGCAATGGTAGAAATAACTTTGTAGCCCTTCAACTTCTATCTCAAGAACAGTTTTTCCTCCACTACTACTTCAAAATCTCGTATTTCTGGCAGTTGCAGCCAGGTACAAACACCTATCCCTTCCTGCCTTATTCCCTTATTAGTGCAAACACCTCTTTCCCTTCCTGCTCCCCCTCCATCCCCAAACAGATAAATGTTCCCAACTTTGTGCCAGAAGCAGGTTCCCTTAGTACCCTCCCAGTTCTTCTGCCTATGCCACTAAGTAAAGCGTTAAATAAAAATAATTACAAAAATAAATGAAGTCCAACTAGCAAGAGCTCCTTACCTCCTGTTCCCTCCAGGGTACCACCTCAGGAACCCCTGATGACCTTGCCCCTTGCACCTGGCTCCAGTTTAAGGTCCTTTGCACCCTGAGGGTTCCTCCCCAGCACTGAAGTTACACAACTTTGCTCAGTGTTCCACGAGTATTTTGAGCAACCATTGACCCCACTGCACAGTTTTGCTGAGAAACTGGGATGGCCTTGGGAAGGAATGGAAACCTTTTCCTAAATCCAAGCCATTCCTTGGAGATAAACAGCTCGGTGTGCCCACATGTGCTCCTTCCATAGAGCAGCAATCAGAGCCTCCCCAGGCTGTGGGGCTCAGCCCCAGTGGTAATTAAGCACCACACTGGGAAGGAGAATCAGCCAAAAAAAAAAAGAGAGGGGATCTTGTGGGTTGGGTAAGAACAGTTTAATTGAAACAGAATTAAATATAATACCACTGCTAACAGTAGTAATAATTGTAACGAAAAGGAGAGAGGAATAAACCCCAAGGAAGAACAGTGATGCCCAACACAATTGCTGGGCACCTCCTGACCAGTTCCCAGCCAACTCCTCCCAGTTTATATACTGGGCATGATGCCCTGTGGTATGAAATATTCCCTTTGGAAGTTCAGGACATCTGTCCTGGCCATGCTGCCTCCTGGCTTCTTGTGCACCTCCTTGTCAGTGGAACTTGGTAAATTGAAACATCCCTGGCTGAGAGTAAGCCCTGCTCAACATCAACCAAAACACCATGTGCCATCATTCTCCTCATCCAGAATCCAAACCGCAGCACTGCACCAGCTACTAGGAACAAAATTAACTCCACCCCAGCCAAAACCAGGACACTCAGTCACAGGTTGATCGTATTATACCTTTAGTTTCAGGAATGCCATCAACTAGCTACCCAGCAACCGTGAAGACAACAGGGGCAGGCAATTTGTGCTGATCAGACACACCAGCAGTTGATTAGCTCCAATTAATCTGGAGTTTGATTTCTTAATTTCTCAGCCAGCTGTTCTCAGGGAGATTTCACCACTTCTCATGTTCCTCAAAAGAAATAGCTCAGCTAATATCACTGAATTTTGTGCAAGTATCTTCCTTGCAGGAATTAAAACCTGTGCTGCTTTTTATATGTACAGGAGGAAGACAAAAATAAGAAAATCCATGTGCAAGAGTCCTTGGACACAGGAAACCCTCTTGGAGGAACTGCAACGCAGTGAATGCTGCAGCAGCACAGGACGTTGTGCACACTGAGCAGAAATCCTTTAACAATATGCTTTTTTAATCAACAATTATTCATCCAGTTAGAAAAAGCAAAGCACTTTATTTATGAATTTGCCTAAATGCCTTTTTGCCAGGCTTTGTGTTCAGGAACTATCACTGGTTTAGTTTTCTTTGGACTTTTCCTGTCTTTCCAGTGGAAACAATACACGATTTCTGCAGGCACACTTTCAGAGCTTCAGCAGAGAAGTAAAAGCATGCAAAAAGGCAGAGAAGCTGTAGAAGGTTGACATTCTTTGTCCCCTTCTTCAAACACTTAAAAGGAAGTGCCATTAATTCAGCCTCTCCACTTTGTCCCCCAGAAGGGCAGCACTGGACCCTTCAGCTTGTCTCTTACTCCCTGGGAAGTCAAAAGGTGGCTTGAAGACCTGGTAAGAAGAAACACGAAAAGAGGAGTGGGGAAAAAGTAGATATACTGCTGCCAACATCAGCCCTATTCTTAGAGGAGGGAGCACTCAAAGCTCTAATAAAAAAAAAAGGGGGGGTTTAAAGTTTTATGGGGAAAGGGGTGGACATTTATTTCATTCTCAGTGGCAAAAGAAGGGGTACACAATGCTGTGGAAAAGGCAGGGGTATTAATGCAATCTGTAGGTACAAATACCATACTCACAAAGCAGATAAATGTTTAGAGACCTTGATAAAAATCCTTAATTTATATGATTTTGCCTGAGGTCGTGGTAAATTCAGAGGCTGGGATCTGGAAGTCACCATCTCTCACAGGTGTGAGATGACACCAGTGTCCTGCCTGGATCCACCTTGCTTCACATCCCTCACTACAGTCCCCCTAACAATCTTCATTTCTTCTTTACCTGGAACACTTAGGAGTGTTCTGATGCTCACAGCACACCTCCATGGAGCATCCTATTCCCAGTGCACAAACATACAGATGAGGATAAAAATAATTCAGGAGGGCAGAGTGATGAAGCATTTCCTTAAAGAGATTCCAAGAATTCTTTTTTCTTTATTTTATTAAAATGATCCCATGTACAAGTTTACCACACAGCATAAGCACCTTAGTCGTAAATCCAAACATACACCAAAAAACACCTACACGTGAAGGCAACCTAATTAATGCACAAGCTCTGTAATTATTTTAAATAATTATGTCAGTGCATTATCCAAAAAATATTATCTCCAAGTCGTGACTTCTCTCCCCAGTAAGTAATGAACAGATCCAGACCCCCCCCATTTCTGACACCTCTAGGACCTTGAAGCTGCTGTGGCATTTGCCCAGAAAAGAAACAAAAGCATATATGGTTTTAAAAGGGTCTGTGATTTGACCCAGAAGGAAATTAGAGACCCTCTTGGGACCTTTCTCACCTTCAGCTCCCCAAGTGCTGGAGCAAAGCCTTGAAAGAAGCAGTTCCTAAGGTTCCAACAGCATAACATTGAATAATACTGCTCATGAAGTGCTTTGAGGTGTCTGAGGGCATCCTCTAGCCAATGCTGGATTAGCTCTGGGATGGAGGTACCACCACCAGCCCACACAACCTCTCGTCTATTTGCCCTTCCAGTAGAAGGGAAGTTAGGAAATGGATGTAGAAACACAATTATTTTCTGGCTTCCTGCCAGTTAAATGCATGAGGGTGTTTCAAATGAAGTTTTACAAAAAGGTTTCCAGAAATACTGTGGGAGGACTTGAAGGAAGATGATTGCTACCCTTGATTTCACTTCAGGAAAAACCATATGCTGAATTGGAGGAATTAATTTTCCCAGCTAATATTTTGACATTTCTACAATATGGTCAAATTAAAATGCTAATAACTGTGTTTGGCTTGTTTATCCTGCACGATGTCTCAATGTATCATGGTGGGGGCAGTGTGCATGTGCTCATTAGTGTTAATTTGCAGGAGGTGAAAGCACTGGTTGTGTGGGAGCCCTGAGATGCTCCTTAGAATCTTCTAACAGGCCTGATTTTTAATTCATCTGGATCAATTAATAGTTGTGTGTGTCACTGAGGCTCTGCTCCAAACCTGAGGCCACTTCACCCACTCGTGCAGAACATCATTTCACCAAAGGAAGTATTTTCTTCTCAATTCTAGACCTGCATGTGCAGATATGGGTATGAAAATCAAACAGTATGCCTTCTGTGGGGCAAATTAGAGGGTTTTTTTAATATGTGTGTACAGACACCAGCCTAAATCTCCAGCTCTGACCCAGGCAGGATGGGGCAATGGCTCCAGGCCAGGGTTCAGGCTGGTGCCTCTACTCTTCTTTCAGAGGGGATGGTTTCCAATTATTGCTCTGGCTATTCTTCCCTTCTTGATTTCCTTCCCCTTTCCTTGATTTATTGGTTCACCTCTGCTAAGAGTATACATGTCACTCTTATTTATACATATAACATGGGATTCCAGTGGCTGAATTAAAAATAAACCCAGAGATTAGAAGTGAAAAATCATAAGAAAGCAGCTGCCAAAAATACTTGCACAGACACTGGCATATATTCAAAGCTAATTCAAACATTGCAGAAAAACAGTATGTCAGTCATGTCCCCTAATTTGATAGAAGCTGCTTGGCTTCTATCTATCGAGGGGGCTGAAGTGACTGTCTATCTTGGCTTCTATCTATCTATCTTGGCCCCCTATCTATCGAGGGGGCTGAAGCGACATGCTTTGGACGTTGCATCTTCCAAACCTGAGTGCCATCTATTGTTTCCCACTCAGAAATCTGTGCAACATCCTGAGGAGATTATCACTTTTCCTTAGGCGGCCCTCAGGTTCGCTCAGAATTTTTCTTTATTGGGCACATATTAAAAGTTGTTTTAAAAACTAAAATGTGCAGGAGCCAAGCCCATCCCAACGCCTTCCAGCATTGCAACACGAGCCCTGATCCCCACAGCCTGTGCTCTCCAGTCTTCCCAGCAGCCAAGGTTTTGTGCATCAGCACCACTGGATAAAGGTTGTGATCTGATACCCACTTTTGAAGAACGTACTACTTATAAAACTAATTCTACCCTACATCCACTCATAATTAGGTTGCAACTAAACCCCATAAATGTATCATGTAACTCACTTTCTTCAGTTTCCTCCCAAAGGGCTTAAAGAAACCAGCAGCAGTAACAAAAATGAGTTGCTGTCACTGACACTGGAAGACACAACCCTGACAACCCAACATTCAGCCATGAGGGGAATGTCATGTTTTACCACACAGTCCGTAGACCTTTTAAATACTTCACAAATGCCAGATTAAAGTGGAAGAAACAGCAGAAATTAAACAGCAGAAATTAAATCCTGCAAGTATTGGATTGTGTCTCCTGCCTGCCAGCTGCTGCTTGGTTCAGCTTCATAGGCAGCATGGCAATGCTCAGGCACCCAACCTGGGGTGAAAACCAAAGGAAAGGAGCTTTGTCCAGCAGGTGACTGAAGGAAATGTGCCTGCTGTGAGCTTTAATTGGAAGATATTACACTCCTTGCTCTTGAATTCAGAAGTTGTACACATTTTCAGCCATCACCCCACACCCTTTCCTTCCTTTTCTGGGAACAAACCCCTCTTTACGTAAAACATACACTGAAAAACACAGGACAGTTCAGATCATCACAGCACACTGTAAATGAGATTTTAAACTGGCAGCTGGCAACTAACAACTCATATAATACCTTTTAATACAATCTTGGCCAAAATGGTCTGTTCCACAATGAGTTCTAATTGCAATGTTTTATTTCATGATTTTAAATGTGATTTTTTTCCAATTTAGGCTAAAATCCTTTGTAAAAATAACCAAAATACCTCATGAGGGCGTGAACATTGGTGGATGCACATTTCTAAAACTTCTGGCGACAGGGTATCTTATAAATGGAAAATATTTCCTTCTTTACCAACATCCTAGCATAGAAGTAACTATACCCAGTACAGTAAAATGTATTTTTTTGCATTCCATAAGGTTCAAGGCAAGTATTAAATCCAGGTCATAGTTTTAAAAAGTATTAAGTTCACTATCACCTCTGATTCAGTGTGTCAGGTAGATTCCCCTGGATTGTTCACAGCCTAAATTAATTCTCATTTTCAAATTGCCTTAAATACTTTCCATATTTCCTTCAGCTAACACTCTCCTACCTTAATGACAGTCTTATGTCTAATGCACAAAAGAAATAACAGGGGATATGCTCCTTCTCCTTCATTGTCCTTATAAGTGCGACTTTTGAGTAACTCTCAAGCTGTTTGAAAAGCTGGGGAGAAGGAGAACTTAGACTTGGTCAGAGCCTTTTAAAACCTCAAATCATCGAAGAGCTGGCAGAGGCACGTTTTAGGTCAGCATCTTCATGCTGTGAGTCCTGCCCTAGTTCATTAAGAGACATAAAAGTGGTTTAACAGCGAAATTAATGAGAAAATGGGTTTCTTTGCCGCAGACAACATAATCAGAGAGGGAAGGAGGCAACTCAGAGGCTTCTTAGCTGCATTACACGGTGAAAAATACCTGGCAGCAGAACACTGCACTGTGACAGTCAAGGCAGTAATTCCCTATAACAATCCCCCAGGAAAAAATCCATTTGCCCTAAGGAATGCAGCAAACAGAAAATGATGATGTGATAATGATATGGTGAGAATTACCAGGCAGGCAGACCAACCTGAAGACAGAGCTAATACTTTGTCTCTAATTGAAAAGCCAAAGAATACCAGAGAGGCACAAAGCCCTGCAATTTAAAGCAAGCTGCACGTCGTGAATGTTTCCTGATAGCAATTGTTGACAAAGGGGCAGCAGAGGTTCACAGAAGCAAAAACTTTCTCTGTATTCGCTGCATTTCAGCATGGAAAATTAGATGAGTCAATATATAATTTGGTATTTAATACACCATTTGAACATGGTAAATGCAAGCGGATGTTGGCATTTGGGGATGATAGTGGCGAATGAAAGCAAAAATTACTTGTAGCAGAATGCTGCTAATTTGCACATCATTAATCTTCCTGGCCCGTAATTCAAATGCATAATAACAGGAGTCTCTCCCCACCTCTGAGCAACAGCTGAATAATGGTGCTGTACTGTAATCTCACATTATGCATTCCATTCTCTTGGAGGCAGGGCTGATAATACCAACTATTATTGAAATTGCTCGGTGTTGCCTGCACAGAGCCTCACTTGTGGCTGCTCCTGGAGCCGTGCCTCGCTTCAGCCCCCTGGATGGATGCTGGATGTCTTCCTCAAAGGAGGGGATTTTTTTTTCAGATTAAAAGCTTCAGACAAGATAATTTACTTTCCTCAGAAAACGTGGGCTTGGGAATGGGAAATGTGTTTTTCTCTGCTGATCTTTTGGAAAAACTGCTAGTTTCTGTGTGAGGGTGGGAGTGTGAACAGGGCAGTGGGTGCTTCTTCATGAGCCCATCTCGTTCTTGCCATCAGTGGAACAGCTCCGATGTGAGAACTCAAAAATCACCCCAGTCTCTGCCTCGTCGTGTCTCACGGGGTTCCTGTGAGTGCACCCACCCTCTGCTCGGTGCCACCACATGTGTTCCCACCCCGGGGAGGCTTCACTTCACACCTCTGGGGGGGGAATAGCCAGGCTGTGTGAATCCCAAAATTGGAGGCTGCGATCTGCAGGCTGGGGTGGGCTTGGTAGGAACGAGACAGTGGGAAGGGGATTGTCCCGCTCTGCTCTGCTCTGCACTGGGGTGGCCTCACCTTGAGTAGTGGGGGCAGTTTGGGGCACCACAATATAAAAAAGATATTGAGCTCTTGGAAAGTGTCCAAAGGAGGGCAGAGAAGGTGATGAAGGGCCTTGAGGGGAGGTGTGTGAGGAGCAGCTGACGGCACTTGGTGTGTTCAGCTGGAGAAGAGGAGGCTGAGGGGAGACCTCATTTTGATCTTCAGCATCCTCATGAGGGGCAGAGGAGGGGCAGGCACTGATCTCTGCCCTGTGGGGACCAGGGACAGCACCCAGGGAAGGGCTGGAGCTGTGCCAGGGCAGGGTCAGGTGGGATCTAAGGGAAAGGTTCTTCCCCCAGAGGGTGGTGGGCACTGCCCAGGCTCCCCAGGGCAGTGGGCACAGCCCCAAGGCTGC
>JAWWMP010000041.1:55854116-55867114 GCA_035047865.1 Dendrocincla tyrannina
GCACTGCCCAGGCTCCCCAGGGCAGTGGGCACAGCCCCAAGGCTGCCAGAGCTGCAGGAGGGTTTGGGTGATGCTCTACTGTCACCACCAGTACTATTATTATACCTTAGTGGCCAAACCTGGGTTTTCTATACATAGATCAATATTATTTGGTTTATCCAAAACAGCCATATAAAGTTTTTCAAAAGGAACAAATGAATTTCCAGTCAAACTGCACTATTTCTGTCAAGTAGAAACAACTTCTTTCCTAACAGGATAATTATTTTACAGACCTTTTAAATGCCATTTAGACGATGTCGATTTCTGAATGAAAATATCATTTAATAAGAAGTCAGTAAGTTTAATTTCAAACATCATGAAAACCAAGTTCTTGCCAAGGGAAAGGGCAGAATCCACACCCAGGGCAAAACAACTCTGTCCTGATTAGGCACCCATCTGTTCAGTCATTACCCAGCAAGGGCACCAGGGACAGGTCCACACTAAGTTCTTTTGCTGAAGCTCTGCAGAAGGTGGAAAGATGCTCATGTGGTGGTGACAGCCTTTCTGTAGATGCTGTGCAAAAGCCAGTGCTAATTGTCCAAGCTTGCTAAATGATGGCACTCCCTGACTTGGAAGCTTTAGAGTTTTTGGTTGTAAACCCAGTTTGGTGCATACACTGTTCTTTCCAAGAAGCTGCAGCTTTCTGCTGAGCTCTGCTGTTTCTAAGAAAGAGTCATGATTAGTTTGATTCTGAAGCAATTGTAGATTTTTATGGAGGAAATTTAAATGAGAAATTCTCAGGATGCAAGAAATAAATAAATTGACAGTTTCCAACAAAAGCACAAACCAAGAAGGCAGCATGTCTTGATGTCTCCATCAAAGGATGTTCCTCATCCTGCAGCACAGGTTTCTGACACTCAGAGTTTCTTCTGTGCCTCAGGCAACCACAGATTTGGTGTGAAGGCAGCAGGGAAAGCAACAGCCTGATACAACTGTGAAAACTGAACTTAAAAAGCTCTTACTTTCTTACCAAAATTATCAGTGCCTCTTTTTGAACCTCTGCAACTTAACACAGCCCACCCATTCCAAAATGTCACAATTATTTTTCAGGGAAAAAACCCAAACAAGCAAACAAAAAACCTCCCTTGATTTTAGATAGAAAATACCATTTATAGGTATTTATACACAAATTGAAATAGGAATTGTAAAGTGCAAGCCTGCATGCATAAAGAAATAAATAAAAATCCATGCTTGGTCACACACAGGGTGTGTCAAGGGCATGCCATGGATTCAGTGCCACGTTCATCCCAACTGCTGGATGAGGAATGTGGTCATCTGAATGACTGTCAGGATTCATGGAACAGTTCACGGAATGACTGTCAGGATCACCATGAGTTCCTCAGATTTCTGCCAGTCATTTCAGTGGTGAGGAGATGCTGAGAATTTAGGAGGAGAAAAGAGCCCAGGGCCATCATTTTCTCGTGCCTGGGGCTCCCAGTTTAGAGCTTCTGAGACTGTAATGACATTTGTCAGCCTGCAAAAATGTCATTCCTCCTTCCCAGCCCTTTCCACCCAAACCTGGGTCAGAAAAAAAGAGCCAAACCAAGATGTTATTTCCGCGGCACATTTCTGAGCCCTAAATTCCATCAGGCGGCAGATTCGGAGAGCACTCCAAAGGATTGTCCTCGTTAAGACACAAGACATCATCGTGGAAATATGCCTTTGGCTGTCGAAGTGATTTCCCTGGATTACAACTGAGTGTACGCCAACGAGCTGGCCGGGTTCCCACGGCAGGGGAGGGAAGTGTTGGAGGCATGAAAAGCTCTGCTGTAGCACATGTTCCTGCTTAAACACTCCCCAGAGGGAGTCCTTCCTTCTGCCCAGGGGGAGGGTGCTGCTGCTGGCCCTGCAGTGAGAGGGGACAGGCTTTTGTCACACGCCAGCAATGCCCCTCACTCTTAGTCCCCTTAGATGGGAACTAGAAACACCCAAACCAGCAAAAAGTGAATCCAGTGTGAAGAGTTTTGGATGTTATCTGAAAATCCCCCCAAAATTTCAGAAGTAGCAACTCAAACTCCAAACACCTTTCTGAAGGTCCCTCTGCTTCACAAGATCAGCAAACTGAGGTACTTGGGGTTTTCCCACTATTTTACTGAAAATTATGAAAAGAACTGGACAGAACTCGGTGCCTCGGCCCTTGAGAGTGACCAGGCTTTGAGAAAGGCCTTTTATTACAGTTTTTGTCATTGCAGAGGATGAACACCAGAGAAAACAAGATCAGACAGGCAGAATCAGCTTTGCATCCTTTTTCCTTTTGCCTTTTGCAATAAGCACAGAAGTCTGTTTTAAGCAGATACTGCAGAAAATATCTACTTGCATGAGATATTTGATAAGGTTCCATGATTAGCTCAGCTATAATAGGGGATTGTGATTCCAGGCACATTTCAGCCTCACTGCAGGGGGATTTCTCTCTAATAGAAGAGATTTATTTTTCTGTTGCACCAACAAGAAAAAAACAGAAAACCAGAACAAAAAACTCAAAACAAACAAAATCCAAAACAAACCCACTAAACAACCCCCCTCAAATAAAAATAAATTTAAAATAACTAAAAAAAACCCTCCCACAAAACAAAACAACAACAAAATTCCAAAACAAAACCCAAAACAAATAATAAAAACCAAAACAACCCCCCAAACAAAAGGACAAACAAAGAAAACCAGAATAGAAATGAGTAAAGGCTTAAGCCCCTGTAAGATGTTGCCTTATAGCAATTCCCTACAAAATCCCATTTCCAGCTAAATCAGCAGTAATTTCTTCGTTAAATAGTCAATTTACAGAATTTCATTAAAAAGAAACATGCTTCTTAAATATTTTGTTCCTTTCTTTGTAAGACCCCCAGTCATCCCTTCTCCACTGGCTGGCAGGTGACAGTAGCACATTAAGGATTTCGTACTTTGACACATCTGTGTCTCCTGTGAAGTGTCAGTGAAATCCCACACGAAGGTTTGGAGAAAGGGCCAGGTTTATTAAGAAAAATTAGGCTAACTAATTGTGTTGGGGTTGTAAAGTATTAAAGAGTGGAGAACTGCAAAATAGGAGCACCACTGGAGGAAGAGTAATGGAACCACACAAAAGAAAATTTTGGGAAAATATCTGATTAAAACAGAGTAATGGTGCAATTTATCCCATGGAATGGCTGTGTCAGAGAACAATTCTGTCGTAGTGGGGTATAATGTATATATATATATGTATGTACACAGGGGTGTGTGTGTTGTATAACATTATTCTCTGGTGAAATCCAGGCCATGCTCAGAGGTGAAGAGCTCTGCAATAAGCTCAGTGAGTAGAAAGCAGGTGATATCACCTGGGTAGTGTACAAATTCAGTGTAACTTGAGAGGGAGAATTAGGTACAATAACCCTCTGGTTTCAACAGGTTGCTAATAAATAACATGGACAGAACATTCATGACCTACTGTGAAGAAACTAAGCCCACCTCAGTCCCAAACCAGCACAGCTACCTCATGGAAAATCCATGCAGGTGGGTTAATTGGCATTTCTGAAGCACTTTAGGAGCCTCAGGGGAAAAAAGAAAAGAAAAAAAAGAAAAAGGGATTTGTTATGTAAAGTGCTTGTGTTTGGGAGTTACCAAACAAATATAAATATAAATGACAACAGGGAGCTTGGCAGGGGTTTTCCACTCCAGGGAGTCCTCCATCCTTGCCATTTGGATACTGAGTGGAAGCAAATGAGCACACTTGTAATAGAAGAGGAGAAAGCACATGGTGAGGAGCCAGGGAAGGCTCAGAACAGCCAAGGGGAGCGGTGATGCGAGGCTTGGTCACTGCTGGGAGATCAGCCTCATGCTGTGCCAGCAGGAACCACCTCTGCAGAGCTGCTGTGGGCCCTGGAGAAGGGAGAATTACTGAGGAATTAAGAGGCAGCTCTCCTTCCACAGGCTCGATTTGGACTGGGGGGGGAAGCTCTTTGAGTGCCCACCAGTCCTGACCGCAAAGCATCCCAAAAGGGTTGATTCTGCTGGAGATAACCGTTCCCTGGGGGTTTTCCCTGTATTTAGTCCCTGATGTTGCCTGTGTGTTTCCCCTCTGTGCCACACAGGTGTGTCAGCTGTGGGCTTGTCCATGGTCCTGGAGAGTGGCCCTGCTTCGCTCTCATGCCTCAGTCTTGCACAGTAAGGAGGAACACCAAATAGAGTCCCTTTCCCAACCTGGAGCCTTTGGGGAATATTAATCCACCTCGAAAACTCTTCCCATGCCAGGCTGTGGGGGAGGTTCAGGACAAATACCCCAGCACTGCCTGGGCGTCAACACCAACAGGTCAGTCTGGGGACCGTGGGGACAGACCAGGATAAAACAGGGCTGTGAGGATGTCCTGGCCCTCCTGTCACAGCAGGCAGTGTGAAGGGAGTGCCATCTCCACCACACAGCTCTTTGGCACCAGAACCTTCAGGTTTTTCCCTGAGGAACAGTCACAACCAGCTCATCCCTCTCCTAACACCCCTCCCTTCTGGAGTACCAGGTTTTACACTGCCAAGTTGCAAAAGCCTGAAAACCCAGTAGAAACAAGAAGCACACCCCGCTAAGCCTGTGTTCCCATCGCCGGTGTGAAGCCTCCTTCTGCAATGCCAGGCTCCACCAGGTTCAGGCCAGGTATGTGCATCTAGACAAGGTCCTTGTTCTCCTCTCCTCAGGCCTGCAACCCTCTTGCCCTCTCCATCAGCAAAGAACAACTGTGTGTTTGCTGCCTGTCTGCATCATTCCCTCCAGGAGCAGCAGCTTCCCAGCCCCTTCCTCGGGCATCACTGATGTTTCTGCTCCCCCTCAATACTTGTCATCTGCCAAGTCTGTGCAGAGATGACGAGAAATCGAGTGTGGTCCTTCCACGTTGCCCTTCCCTTCTGAAACTAGCCCAGAAATCTCTGATTTCCCTACAAAAATTCCCTTTAGAAAGATTTTTGACCAAGCATTTAACAGCCTCTTAAAAATAAATATTTTGGTTTCCCCAGTCCTTCTTTCATGGAGGAGAAGGGGTTGCAAATTAAAAACTTCAGTTCCCTTTACTGGACACCTGGGTCACAAAGGGAACAGACAGGGAGGGAGGGTTTTGTCTGCAGGGAAAGAAAGTGGAGAAGCAGAGGAAAAAGAAGGGGAGCAAAATGTAAAAACAAAGCTATTTTGCATGATTTTACATTAATTTTCCTTTAATAGGCAAACACAGCTTTTGAAAGTCAGTTTTCCTTCAGAAGTCTTTCATTAAGAACAGTCCCATTTCTGTGACATTATCTGTAAATAGCGTTTTTCTTTCCCAATGGTTTTTCCCTAGTTTATTTCTTTGAGATATAGCAGTTTAGTTTGCTATGCTCAATTAAACTGGTGTAGGGCTTCATTCTTTAGGGTTTTACAGCTCTAGCATCAGCTGATCTAAAAAGCAAATTGCAGTGAGAGAGCTAAAGGAGCAAGTTACACCCTAAAAGAAGCCAAATTAATTAATACTCACTAATAAATACAAGAATATCCTTCCTTTCCACACCCCTGCTATAAAATGACAATATTCCCTACCAACTATTGATTATAGAGGTTGCACTTTTATGCAGTTCCAGTTTAAGTTTCAGCCTTCCTGCTTTTCTGAAGGATTTAGCAGCATCCTTTAGCTTCCCTACATCCACTTGTGTACCAGACCTCTGGCAGCACTCTCCTTTTTCTGCTTCAGACACAGCTTCCCAGTGTAATTACAAGATGTTCTGCATTAGAAAGATATATGTGTGTGACCAGTTCCAGATATATTGGCCTTTCTTTCCATGCCTAAGCAAGCCTGGCTACACAAATCCCAGTGATGAATATCCTTGTGGGCAGCCACCCTCCAGAGCTTCTGCACAAAGCATCACTCACCACTGCTGTCCAAGAGACAGGCAGATGTTTTAGGCTCCGACCAGCTTGAAAAGAAGGTACGAGGGCTGCTGGCTCAGTGGGTGCTGGGCTGTTTCTGTTGTTAAAGTTTGTGTATCTCCCTCTTTTTGTTTACAAAGAGAGTGGCATTTTCCTACTAGGAATCATTAATTCCATGCTGATCTCACTCTTGCAGGGCTTTTATTCCTCAGGGCAAAGCTGCCTCCCAGAAAAGCATCAGCAGCAAAAAGCAATGTCTCTGGGGTGATGTGTGAGTGTTGGACACTGCTCTCTTCCCTGTGCATGGTCAAAGGGGCGAAGGAAGGAACCTTAATCTACATTTCTGTCTCAAAAAACCTGCTTCATCCTAAGACATCTTTGCCTATTTGAACTGGCTACAGTTTTGCAGAAGAAAGGGATATCAATCCTGACATCTCACAGCAAAGAGGGCAGGAAACACAGTCAGACATCCCCTGTATTTATTTAGTGCAGTGCAAATATTCCTGTAGGATGTGAGCTGCAACACTGTGCTTTGGCAACACCTGGCTAACGTGCTTAAATACACAGGTAAATAATAGTTTAACTACATAGTTGGTTACTGGAAAAAAGTGCTGAAAACAGGGCCCACCTCAAGGCAGGGAGTACATTTAGGAGCCTTTAAATAGGCAGTAACTCCATTAAATTACAAGTTTCCTTCCTGGGTAATAAAGTGCAAAACTCTTCCAGCTGAATCTTCTCTCTCCTTCAGATTTAGGGAAGAAAAGTGGCAGGGCATCTTCCAGGAATCTGAAGAAGAAAGTTATTTGTGGGAAAATAATAACAACACACACTCCTGCCCTAAGACGAGGGGTAAGTCTAAGAAAAGGCCAATTCTTGACAAACCACCTGTTGCTGACCCAAAGCACAAATTGATAGCAAAATCTTATGGCAGGCAGTAGAGTCACCTTGAACTCACCTTGAGGATGGACACCAGAGAGGGACAACTTTGCTGTCTGTGGTCCCACACAGCACTCAAGCACCTGAGATGGGTCCCTGTGCCCAATGAAGAGAACAACACAACTAAGTCCTCCCATCAAATGATTTTATGTAACCTCATATGAGGAATGTCATTTAAAAACAAAGGCAGAAATTCTCAGGTAGTCTTTTCATGTTTTCTCATCATGCTCTAGTACCTTGATCCGTTTCCACTACTGAGATATTTGTGTTACCATGCTGAGAACACAGAGCTATCCGAGAATGCATCAAGCTGGGCTGGTGCACTGCAAGAAACTAAAGCCTCACTAGTGTTCTTCTTGATTTGTGGAATATTCCTCTGTTGCTTCACTCCCCAGGCTAGAACATGGTGTTTTGTTTCAGGCTTTTAACTCTCAGCTGCCATTGTCCTCCTTAACCATTCCCTTGCATGATTTTTTGATTGCCTTCAAATTATTTAGGAAGCTGTTTCATTTCCAAGTCCATTTTCCCAAGCAGAGAAGCTGTAAGAGGAGCCAGGATGAAAGCAGAGGAAGAGAAACCCTTGTTCCAGTGGCACCTGGGGTTGAAACACCTCTGAGGGAGGGATGATTCTCTCCCTAAAATACTGACAGAGGCGTGAAGGGGGCACGGTGATTCTCTTCAGCCCCACAAAAGCTCTGGAAGAAGTTCACAACAGCAGCAGTAATGTCAGAGACCCCTCTTTTCACATCCCTGCTTCTCTTTCTTCCCCTGTCCCAGCCTCCCCATAGCAGAGGGAAGGACAAGGCAAAGCCAGGCAAAATGTAAAGATCTGTGGCCACATTCTGCATTTAGTGTATTTATTGACAGTCAGAGCCTAAAGAGGGCGTAGAAACCCAACGTCCAGAGGAAAGAGGAAAAACAGTACACAAATAACTTGATAATGGCATTAGAGTCTGAGTTGGAAGGAAAGGTTGGCAGCTTTTGTTCCTTCTTTTTTCTTCTTGAAAAAATAGCAAGGCAGTGGAATATCCTTTGGAAGCAGATAAGCCTGGATATTTCTATTAGGAATTATTGAGAGCATGCCCTTAATACTATTATTTTTCTAGATCCATTAGCTGAGATTTTCTCTCACCTTCTTGAGGCAATCATTGGAGAATTAAAAAAAAATATAATTCAGTCACCACTTCAAAGGCTTTTTTCCCCCGCCAAGGGAATATAAAGGTACCACTATCACAATGGCTCTGCCCATGGAAACCTTCCAAGTGCCTCACACAGGGGGACTGCAGAGCAGCTGTCAGAGGTACTGTTTTACATTAGTGCTTTTTTCTGTTCCTTTGCCAGAAAAAAGGTATCTCTGCCTTGATTTGTAATCATGGCGAAATGTGGGCTTGCAATTAGCTGCAATCTTTGTGGTAAACTTGGTATCTCTCCCTTCACAAGAAGTTCCCTAATTTAGCATGTGTTTGTTCAGATTCTCACTTCTCATATCAGCAAATGATTTCTGAAATGTCTCATTTACTGGATTATTCACAAGTTTGTCACTGTGTTCATTTAGGCACTTTGAAATGCAATTTTCTATAGAATTTAGCCTGCAGAAAGGCAGATGAGAGCACTACCCACCTGTGGCCATACCTGCTTGCAGCACGTGGCACCACTGCCCCTCAGGGCACGAGGAACACCTCACCCAGAAACACTTGAAATAATTCTCTTTTTTTCCTTTTTTTTCTTTTTTTTTCTTTTTAAATAAAAATCTTCTTTAGAAGGCAACAAGCACTAAAACACATCCTCCCAGAAAGAAAAATACGAAATTAAAGTCGGAACAATCGGCTTACGAGAGCTGTCAAATCACAGAAATAATAATTTTAAGAGGGGAGCACAGCTCCAGCTATTAGCTAATTTTCCAGGACACTAATTCAGGCTCCTTGCTGATGGATTTTGCCATGTTTGATTAGCAATCAGTTAAACCCCAAAGCCCTTGCTTGGGAAGCACCGCTTGTCCACAGCCATTTCCCCAAAGATAATGTGAGCAGCATTTCCACGAACTGCTTGCTTCAGCTCCCCGACAGACAATTAATTCTTGAACACTAATGCTGGATTTGCCTCCGTGCTTGGACGAGAGGAAACCTGAGATAGCAGAAAGTAATGAGGAGATACCCTTGGTCATGCTCCAATAGTCTTTGTTTCGTGCAAGGGTGGCTGAGTGTGAGAGGAGGCTGGTGCTGAGTCCATCAGACACAGCTCCTGAGCAAAGCTGGAGGGAACATTTCATGCTGCTACTCGGACTGCACTGGCCCCACGCCAGCAGCAAATGGATTCTCTAGAGCCACCAGGTTTATTATGGTAGATTTTGTTCCAGAGAAAGGTTGTGAGGAGGAGGTGGGATCGCCCCCAAGCCCCCCTGGAAAAGGTCAGCAGCCAGGTGCCCACGCCCATCCCACCCTGCCTTCCATTTGTGTCCCACGGGTGGGGTCTGTCGCTCTCCCAGGCACCGAGCAGCAATCCTGCGTGCTCGGGGAGCTGCTCTGGAAGGCGTCCATGCAACATCCCCACGGATGGCAGACTCCAGATTCTGAACAGGATTTTCCGAAATGCTCCAATTTGGTTCGACTCCCACTGAATTCGCAGTTGAGTCAGTGGTGGGTGTCTGGAAAAAAAGAAAAACCCAACACCCACAGGACACAGAAAGCACCAGTTTTGGCCAGTGCCAGTGCCTCCTCTGGGTAGAGGAGGTAGGAGGGGAGGCAGTGCCCTGCACACACTCCGCCTCTCCTCACACAGTCACCCCTGAGAGACCTGCTCGTCTCCTGCCCTCAGTACCGTGTGGTCACTCACTGCTGGCAGTAAAGCTGCCTGTGTGTCACCAGTGTGTGCTGGCAGCTTTTCATATGCAGTCTCTGCAGGAACAACCTCTCGAGGAGCAAGGCACTGACAAGTCAGAGAGCAGAGAATGTTCCAGCACGCTCAGTGAGATGGTTTGCTGGTGGATTTTGATATGCTTGATTAATCAAACCTTTTATATATTCTTTTGGAAGTACTACCTGCTCACTAGCATTTCCCCAAATGATACTGCCCTGAATGCAGAATGGAAGGGACATCTTATACACAGTCGGGCCCCAGCAAAGACTCAGGTCTGAGGCCACCTGTGTCAGGCAGCAGAAGTACCAGGTGGCACCTCAGGGCTGGCAACAGCTGATATCACAGCCCGCTGTGCTCAGCCTGCTGGTCACTGAGCCCTTTGCTCTAAGGGACACAGACTGGAAGGTTCCCAACCACCCAGGGTTGAGCTTCGGGCAGATTTATTGCCTGTATTGCTGTGTCCTCCTGCCCTCACCATCCTCTTCAAAGGTAAGATGAGAAGATCTGTGACACTGCTGGGAAAACTCAAACCTTCCCTGTGCACTTTCCAGTACCAGCCAAGTCTCTTCCTCGTCCAGGCTACCTGTGTCCTCTTGTTCTCCTCCTCCAGGTAACACCTTCCCCTTGGAGCTCTCAGCTCCACTTTCCTCCTTGCCCTGCCATGGGGTCCTTGCTGCTCCTCCTCACAGGGGGATTTCTCACAGAACTTACACCACCTCCCCTCACCCACAGAGCTGTAGAGTCCAGGCAGGGCTTGCCTTCCCCAAGAGATGGCAAAGGAGGTACAGAAATGAGAGTCCTTCACCCCACTGGGGGCACTGGCAGCTCTGCTGGTGAGAGCCAGGGATGGCAGACAGGCTGAGCGAGAGAAAACTGACAAATGCTGATTAATAATAAAGTCATAATCAAAGCATGCCAGCTGGCAACAGCACTGTCTGGCAGCGGGCTGGGTCTGTGTGGAGGGAGCCTGCTGATGTCTGGGGCTCGGAAAACTCAGGCATTGTGCATTGTGAGGACTCCACCTCCCCCCCAGCACCCCGGTCCTTGCCAACAAAAGTCTCACCCTGCACCTACAGACAAGCCACAGCACCCAACACACCCCTTTGGCCAGGGCAGCGACTGCATTAGTGCTCTGCAGAATTAAAGCTGTGAGTTTGAGGGCTTGGTAACATTGCTGACTCCATCTCTGAGTCTGGCACACGTGGCTTCACAGAACACACACCTTGGCAAAGGGATTTCACAGGCAAGATGTGCAACAGGGGAGTGAAATGTGAAATGTGCATGGTGATTCACAGCTACAGATATTTGTTAGAGAAAAAAAGTCCATTTCAAAGTCATTGCCATCCCTTGGAATCACATACAACCACAGTCTCCTTGGACTTCAAGCTCCTCAGATATCGCCTGTAAACATGGTCCTGGTACCAAACCTGTTAGGCTATTCTCTGAAGATGCTAAAAGTTTGTAGAATCCCTCTGGTTTTTGCAATAAAATCTGAGATTTTTATGTTTCACCCATTCCAAAATAAAGGGAGGAATTATTTCAAGAGGTATATTAAAAAGAGAATGCATTTTTTTCCCAACTGGAAGGGGATTGTGGCTTTGGAATATGAATCAAGTTTGTGGATTTCAGACTGCTTTTTCTACTCACACACTCGAGATGCCTTTCTCCACCTCCTCTCGAGAGAACAAGTAGGGACACAACTTCTAGCACTTTTTTTATTATTATTTAAGAAACTTTTGGTATAGCAGATGACATAAAATGTGTTAGCTGCCTACTTTTGCCGAGATGCACAGTGAACTTCAGTAACACTCTCTGAGCTGAATTAAATCGTCTGCCAAAAGCAAGCAAACTTTTCTCGACAATCTGTTATTTGACACACTGCAACCAGTAAAGCCTGTTGTACCATCTGCTCTGTATAAAGTGCAGGGGACGTGTTTTACACGGTTTCTAAACTTAGCAGTGAGCCAGAGTCAACATTTCTACCGTGGGGATCCCCGGGAAGAAATTCTGTCAACAGCTCTTGCCCTTTTGGCTTCATGTCCAAGATCCAAGAAAATCCCTGCCCTTCCAGACAGACTCAGGGGAATTAAAAGTCTTTCCTAAGCATGTTTTGCTGGTGATCTCATGAGTAACTTTTAGGACTAAGAAGGCACTGAGGTCAAACCTGTGGCTCTTCAAGTTCCCTAACACTACTAGAATGCAAACTTCATGGGTATTTGAGTACTGAAGTGACGTGTTTAAATTGCTCTTACCTAAGATAAACTACTTTGGAAGAGTCTTGCCCATGCTGTAATTGTCCCAAAAACAACCCCCAAGCTTGGCCTTAGGAGATGCCCAGGCTTCTGGCACTGTTTGCTATTGGCAAAGGCACCACCATGGCAATAGTTCTTACACCAAACCTGCAGAGTGCACAGGGAGCAAACCTGAGGTGTGTCCTACCCAAATCTAATTCTACTTGCACGCTGCAAACCTGACACATCCAGAAGTTACACTGCAGAGGGTACATTCCTACCAGTGCCAGCTGGGAGACCAGGATCCAGAAATCCCACACACAGACACAAAAAATCCCACATAAACCCACTGCATCACAGGAGTCTGATCTTCTGGAGTTCTCAGTCACTCAGAAATTTCCAAAACCTCCTTATTCAACATCTTCCTGCTAAAAAGGGGACACATCGAGGCAAACTATACAGAGACACACATATCCCAGCTGCCTTCCATTAGAAGGTAAAATGAGGAGGAAAATTAGCTCATTCCTATGATCTGGTTGTACTTGTGCATCCCTAACATCCCTGGAAATGCTACCTTCTACCTTTGATATTTTTTTAATGGTGGAGGAAGGATAAAGGAATTCTTGCATACCGCTGAGGAACCCTTTAAATTCTTATACACAGCAGCCAGCTGGTGTTTCCAGAGTCTTTTTTTTTTCACAGTTTTTCTGCATTTCAGCTATGACTTCTCTGGCAGGTACCTTGCAGTGACACCCTGGCAGCTCTGAGCATGGAGAGGGGAAGGAGCAGATGGCACAGGAAAGAGCTGTTTGGCCACCTGTGCCAGCAGCACAAGGGGGGCACAAGAGGGAGGAAAATCAGGGTGGGCAAGGAGTCAGAAAGCCAAAGTATTGAAATACGCAGGGGGAGGAACACAGAGAAAAATCAGATGCTAGAAGGAGCCTGTAAGTTGAGGTTATTTTTTCCATTTTAGTTGGTGTGCCTGCAAAATAACCTGACAAAATACAATGATCTGATTCCACTAAGACTTATCTTACTATGACAGGATCATAACTTAATGCGGCCCAAACTATCTAAATTCTTTCCTATTT
>JAWWMP010000041.1:55867984-55928976 GCA_035047865.1 Dendrocincla tyrannina
TAAATTCTTTCCTATTTTGTAACAGAATTGCATCCTTTAGATGTGGTTAGGGTCGGATCACATGCTTGCAATAGTATTTCTAGTAAAAACATCCAGTCACTGTTCTACAGATAAACTTTACCAGTTACTTAAAAGATAAAAAGGCTGAATTTTCTTCCTTGGAAAGGGATTCTGACAGTGACTCAGTGACTCCGATGGAAAACTGAACAGTCCTGGTGGTTAAACCTGCAAGCCCAGCTACAAAGCACACTAAAAAAACCCCAACACCCTGATAGTCCACCACGCTTTCCCATCACAAAAGGCTTCCTATCTAGAATTCAAATATGAAAATTGCAAATTTAGTTACATAACTATAGGAAGAGTTTTGCTTTTCATTAGCTTACACTTGTAAGAGACATAGGAAACATATTATCTTGATGTAACATCTGAGAACAGTAATATATCTGAATATTTATACATCTCTACCTTTTTTCTCCAGTTTCATAGGACTAGAGGATGGTTTGGATTGGGAGGGATCTTCAAGATCCTCTCGTTCCAACTCCCCTGCTGTGGGCAGGGACATCTTCCACTAGACCAGGTGTTGGAATATTCTTTATAGCTCTGTGACTTTAATATTAAAGCTATGCCAAGACTGTGACTACGTCTCAAATGTAAATAGTGCACTTGTGTACTCTACTCCAACTTATGGAGTGGGTGTCTGGGTGATGGATTAGCAAAATTCCATAGCATGTTTTAGGAATCAAACACAGACTCTATCAAAGTGCTCAGACACATCAAGTGTGTTATAAATTAGCTCTCAGCATAAAAAGCAGATTAAAACATTAATTCTTGGTCTCACTGTGCTTTTGATTCAAGCACATTAACTGTTGTTTTTCCCCTGTGTGTTTCCAAAAGAATGATTTGTTTATGACAGGTTTAGGCAAGCTGGTGTTGGGAAGGGAAAATGACCCTTTTCTTTACTGAATATCAAGATCTACCGTTCCCTGGCCAGAAATCTGCACTGGATTTATTTAAGCCAGAGGAGTGGACCAGAAAACTGGGAATACACAGAGAAAAACCCAAGAGTTTCCTTGGGCAGTAATAACCACCTAACCAGGGCAGCCCCAGCCAATCCTCCCACCCCTGCCTTTTTCACAGCCTGCGTGCCTAAAGTCAAAGTCTGACCTTCACCCTAAGCCTGGGAATGAATTCTGACCAGCAGCACAGGGGAAGAGGCTCAGGTTGGCTTCCCACGTGCTGCCAAATCCCTGCCCAGCTCCCTCTGCCTCCTCACCCCTGCTCTCCACAAACCACATCTCAAAAGCAATTTATTCTACAATCCACTGGCCATGTCACAGCAACATAAAGCTCTGTGAACCAAGAACAAACCTCTCCCACCGATTGTTAGAAGCCCATTAAGGAACGAAGCAAGGCACTGACAGAGAAATGAAAAAATTCTTTATTGAAAAATGAAAAATTCTTTATTGAAATCATTCAGAGCAGCACTCAAAACTACCCCAGGCTGGGCAAGCAAGTGATCTTGCAGGTCCTTGTATTTTTCTCTGTAAGGAGGTAATTCTGGGTGCAGAAAGGATGGGGCTGAGGGCAGTTTGCAGAGCTCTACAGCACTGCCATTGCCAAAGGCAGGACTCCAGACTCACAGCAATGCCGCCCAAGGATCTTTCTTGGGCTGTGTATCGAGGGGCAGACACAACAAATTCTCATCTGTAAATGTCAGCACTCGAGCTCTGCTTTCCCCTTAACACACAGATGGAGGATCAGACCAGAGATCAAATGTCAGAGTCACTGACGACAGGAAATCCAGTCAGTGTAGATGGAAGCCAAAATAATACCAAACCCTTTTCTGTTTTCATTAGATCTTTAGTTTTCTGCAACATGACATCATTTCAAGGTCGAGGGAGTGGATGGAGGTTTTGAAGGAGCTGTGATTTAAATCCCCCAAGAAAGACCAAGGGTGACAGCTAACATAAACTGCAGCTGGCCTGGACACAGCCAGAGGGACGTGCTGGGATGGCTGGGGATGGTGGCTGGGCAAGTTCAGCTGGGAGGGTCCCAGAGGAGTCTGAGAGCCCCTGCAGCACAGCTTGGCTGTCAGAAGGGGTGGAAGCTCCTTCACTGCTCCCACCCACGGGGGTCTCTCCTGCTGCAGAGGAAGCCAGCAACTACCCAGCTCTCACTGCTGTGAGACACGGGAGTCTCTCTTGCAACATGCTTGGCACAGCAGTTGGAATTCCTGCTAGGCAGAGGTAATGCTAGGGCTGCCAGCTGTGGTTTGGCATTGGCTTAGCAAGGAAACCAGGGCACCTTCTGTCACTGCACAGTCCCACGTTGTTCAGAGTTCTTCTTCCCTATTCAAGCAGTGGAACCTTTACCAAACACTTGATTGATAAGTTCAGATTTCCTTTGTGCTGCCTGTTCACCTGGTGTCCAATCCATATCCTCTTCTCTGACAACCACTGGCAGCCTCTCCAAAGAAGGGTTTGAACTCGAGCTTCAAGTGTGTCTCAATCCTCACCTCTCCAGTTTCCAGTGACCCAGAAGCAGGAGAGTGGGGAGGCTGCAACAGCAACTTCCAAATTCACCTTCAGGAGCAAAGAAAGCAGAGTCCAGAACAAACACACATTGCATTTCTTCACAGCATTAGGGAAAACAAAAGGCAGGGTCTGGAACAAGAGCTACAGCCACAGAACTATGCTGGCCATGGACACACAAGATTTAAAGTTACTCAGGCTGTGTGTGTGAAACATTGTGTGAATAACATACTTGCATATACAATGTCAGCACTGCAAGTGTCAAACACAGGTTCGTGCACAGAAAACGGGCAAACAGAGCTGGGAATCCAAAACATCGGACCGTGACAGGCTAGAGGAGAAAAATAAAAATAAAAGCTCGAGCTCTTGGCCTTGTTCTTCACACTTCTTTGGGCTTGTATTTGGAATACAAGCAGTACAGAATCCTCATTGTACTCTTCATATCTCCGTTCACAATATCTGTGGATACACAAAGCAGGAACAACAGAAGCAGATGGGCAGCATTAGCAATCCCTGGAACGGAGAGAGACTGCCACTGCCAGAGTGTCTCCCACCTTTCCCCAATTATAATGTGAACTCAGACGATGTATCTGCAACAAGAAGCAAAACAGGAACTACAGAGCTAGGAAACTAATTATTTACTAAATGAACTTGAGGGAAAAGGCACCTGCCCTGCCCTATCTTGCTGTCAGACAGGGTAAATAATGCACAGTAAGAAGTAATACTTCACTAGCAGAGAACAGAGTGGGTAATTTAATAGGGCTCTATGGCTTTAGTTGTTTATGAGTCTTCTATGTCAGGAATCATGCTGGGAATTACCTGACACTTTTTTGTTGCTGTTGTTGCAATATTTCCATCATGTTTCATTGCCATTGGCTTCTTTCTTTTCTGTTTGTTTGTTTTCATTTAGTTTTCCAGGTTCTGTGTTCTTGGCTAAACAAACTGCTCTCGTATTTAATAATTGCAATGGAAGAGGACAATGGACTTAGAGGGTTTACTGTTCTTTTTACTGTGTTGTAAATCACTGGGAGAAAGACTAACAATGAAGCACTAGCAAATGACATCCTTGAACAGCCTAAGTGGTGTAGCTGTAATAAGTACCCCTTAATGACATTGAATTTACTCACTAGCTGAGGATCTTCCCAGGGAAGCTAAAAAGGACTCGGGGATGTTGGCACCAGTATTTCTAATCCTGATCAGCTCTGTGTTTGAGGCAGTGCAGAACAGCCAGAGGGAAGGAAGGAAAGCACAGATTTATCTCCTTTCCCAGAAGGTGGATGTCTGCATGGAGACCTGAGCTCACACAGATGACTCTTAACAATAACATAAATAAAGGCTATTTAGCTTTTCAGGCTCTCAGCTCTGTGTGGCACAGCAAAAAGCCCACAATTCATGAATGCAAACTGTTGACATCACCAAAGCATTTGTGGAAAAAAGAGAACAAAAGAAAAAAGAAAAGAAAGGAAGTCCTAAATTCTCTCCCTCTCCATGGTTCCAAGTGTCAGCTACCAAACACAAGCACCCACTTGCTTACGAGTAACTACCATGGGAAGAGATAATCCTTTCTATTTTTAATAAAGATTTTACTTCTTCATTCAACAACAAGCTTTTGAGCATCACCCATTACTGTAACCACATCCCTCATCCCACCAGCAACTGCTAAAACATTTTTTGTGGAACTACTGTATTGTGTTTTTTAATTGGAAAATTGGACTCGTCCAAATGAAGCTTTTTTTGGGTTTGGTTTTGGGG
This sequence comes from Dendrocincla tyrannina, assembly GCA_035047865.1. Classification (NCBI taxonomy): domain Eukaryota; kingdom Metazoa; phylum Chordata; class Aves; order Passeriformes; family Dendrocolaptidae; genus Dendrocincla; species Dendrocincla tyrannina. The sequence goes on from JAWWMP010000041.1 coordinate 55,872,268, forward strand.
GTTTTTTTGGTGGTGGAACATGCATGCTCATTGATTCAGTGATGAAAGCATTCACCTGGACGTGGGAGGTCAATATTCCAGGCATAAGAACAACTGACAACCTGTGACTTTCATACTCAGGAGAATGACCCACCAGGTTGTCCTGGGTTTGAACAGAGTGAGCAGTGTTTCTGATTTTCAGGACATATTCTGCAGGGTTTCTCCCCACATGAAGCAAACTTGCTTTTAAGGCACTGAAACTTTTTATGAGACAGGAAAATAATTTTCCCTCCAGCTCAGCTGCTGTAATTTCCCCAGGAGCTGTCACTGGTTTAAATCTTTAACAAATACTGAATTACCAAACAGTTTTAGTGCAAAGTTACTAAACTTATAACAATCCAACTTTTTTAGCAGGGAAATAATGATTGTTCAAAACAAGCCTTGTTACCAGTCCTATTCAGTCCTGAATGAGGAGCTGTGGGGCAGCCATATAATGAAATGTGTCAGTGTCTCATGGCAGAATCTGCTTTCTACAATTACTCTGATTTTTGCTCAGCCAGGATATCAGCAATTCTATTCCAGACAAGTCTTCATGCCATGACTCACCTTCAGAGTTCACAGAAAAATTCAGAAGACCTCCATCTGCCAGCAAGTCCAAGGCAAGATTAACATTGTGGAGCTGTTAGAGAGAGATTAATATAACAGAAAATATTAAAATATTTTCTCCCCAACAGTGCAGTGGCCAGGAGGTTTTAAAAAATATTTCTCTAGTAGCTAAAGATAATGATTCATAAATATGTACTCATATTCCTCTCCTTAGTTTTGATGGAGTGCTCCTCAGAATTTCTACCAATTATCATATGAAATTAGATGTAAAATCCATCTCCAGCAAAACATATCCCATGAGGTGGGTAGAGGAATCCATCTATTTAAAAATAGACCTTGCATGTGAAAGACTTGTGCTAATGGCTGTTTCCATGAGGAAAACAGGCCAGATTCATAACTAGATCTAGTAGATGCATGGAGTTTATTTCTGAGGGGTTTTTAACAATGCCCACACGCTCAGCATGCTTGGAACAAACAAAAAACACCCCGGGGAAAGGTTCTATATATCTCATTCAGAATTGCAAAGGCTGGAAATCTCTGGGGCAGCTGTACTGGGGAGCCAGAAGTTCCTGCTGTAAAAATATAAAAGGTGTCCACACACAATAACAGCATGAATGATGTTCTTAATAATATTCATGAGGAATTAAACACGTTTATGAATGAAGATCGGGGGGTTTTCCTAAACTTTCCTCTGTTTTTTCTCTCCTTTCCCCACATAAACCAGCACCACACACATAAACAGTAGTTATTTTTTTCAATTGTTGCCTAAATGAATCAGCACAGGTAAAAGGGGCCCATTTCCCTCTCTGGAGTGCATGAGATTTGCAAGGAATGAAAACATGCAGATTTCAAAGTGACTCTTCAGACAGAAACACTTGTAATTACCAAAGGAAAGCTTGAAAAATAAGCTGGTTTATCCAACTGTGCTTCCAGAATCAAAAGCTGGACAATTCTCTAGGAATTGTCAGGACAGGAGTCAGGACTTTCGGGGTGTTTCAGCTCTGGCCTGGTTTGGCAAGGTGACCGAGTTCCCACAGTTTTGATAAGCACAGGGACCCTCCTTCATCACCATCCTCATCTCCTGACTGCACAAGTTTCACCCCTCCTCTCAGCCTGGGCTGTTTTGTGATCACACTTTTTGTCACAGGGTTCACACCTTTCTATGCACATGAGCACCCAGAGCTGGACCTCTTCACTTGTAAACCTCATTTTCTTTGGCAATAAACACCCCAAAACCCTGCAACAACCCCCCCACCCCTTCCCAACACACACACACACAGTGTTGTCTTCTTGCACCCATAGGTTGATCGTGTCCTGCTTTCCATCATGGAGTGGTTTGGGTTCGAGGGGACCTTAAGGCTCATCTGCTCCTCTTTCCTTCCCCATCCCGTCCCTCCCTATTTCTTGTGTCCTTTTCCTCCTCATTCTCACTCCTTCCAGCCTCATTTCCCTTGCCTGCGATTCAAGAAGTGAAGCTCTGAACATCCAGCTGTCCCTTCAGCTTGAGTGGAACTCGATCATAACAGTGCATGAGCTTGTCATCACTTTACCAACACAAATGAGATCTTTTCAATCTCAGCAAAGGTTACATCTTCCCACTTTGCTGTACCAATTAATGTCTAAAATGACAGGGAGGCAGAAAGCACAGGGGAATTGAAGGACATATTTTATGTACCAATGACAGCTGAACTATGGTCGATCAATATTTTTGGTTATGGTGTCATCCCACTTCTCATCTCGTAATGAACATCAGAGGAGAAACAAGTGGTAAATACCACTGTGGCAAACTATTCAGCAGCAAGTCCAGGGCCTGCAAGGAACTTTGCTGAAATGAAATTACCACAGTGGAAAGAAACAATACCCGACCCCATTATATTCTTCTCTGATGCCAGTGAAGAGCAGGGTAAGAACTAGAAAGTCTGAGCTCTGATTTGTAGCTGAACTGTAGGACTACCTCATTTCTAGAGAGAAATCTGTGAGGCTTGAATAGGGCTGAGCCAAAAGGAAAATGGTTATCTATGAAATTTTAAGTAAGAAAATATTCATTGACTTCCTCTGAATAAAGTTAATGAAAACATTAAAAATTTCTTTCCAAGTCAGTGGAGCAGGCCAAGCAATTTTGAAAACTGAGTGGAGGAGAAAGGGAAGAAAAGCTACCCCAAGGAAATGCTTTGATTATATTTGATTCAAACCTTCAAAATATATTTCCCCTGTTCTTAGATTTAAAAAAAAAAATCTACTTTTTCCAAAGCCCTGAAACAGTTACCAACCAACAGCAATGGAATTTTGACACCATTTGATCCTCGGCCCCAAAAAATTGTGCTTTTAAACATTTTGATGAAAAGCTCCATGGGAATATTTATTCATTGATGTAGGACCTCTGAGAATTTTTATTACAAATAAGTATTTCCCCAGAGCATTAACTGTGCTAGAGTTGGGGATCAGATGAAAGCTTCATCTGTGTGGGGAAGCTGTAATGCAAACCACACCAGAGGAGAGATTTCCTTCTCAGGCAGCTCTCAAGTGAAAAGGATCTGACACATTTCACCTGCAGAAATCTGAGTCTAACCTAGCAAAAACAGCTCCAGTTTCAAGATTTTCAGAGCCATTCCGTGACCCAGATGCAAAACCTCTACCCACAGCAGAGACAATCTGAAAATATCTCAAATATCTCAAAATCCATCTGCATTCCAGCCCTGTGGAGGAGGCAGCCCAGCACACGCTACTTTCTGGCTGACAGCAGCTTCTGCTTCCAAAGCACAGATGAAATCTGCCTGGAAGAGGTTGAAAAAGCTGCCAAGCAGGTTTGGCTGGGGGGGTTACAGCTCCCAGCCTTGGGGGAGGAAAGGATGGAAACTCTCAAGAGCTTTGCAAGCAGAGGGGACCTTCCAAATGTTCTAGCCATGTCTTGATTAAGGTATATTTTTAGGACAGCATAAAGAAACCCATGGGGATGCAGTTCTGCTGTGCAAGAGGTGTCATCCCCTTACAGGCGTTTGCAGGACAGGCTGGTAGGTGATGGCACACTGACCCTCTGGGCTTCACCAGGAGGCTTCAGAAGTCAAAAAAATCCAGGCGACACTTGTTTGCTCCCCATGACACGCTGATTTTGAAGGCACTGACCCGTTCCAAGGTGTTTTAGCCGCACCCAGCAGGTGCATTTGTACCATCCCAAAGCCCCACCTGCAAACCCTGCAGGTGTGACTCCACACACAGCCCAGCCCAGCCCTGCAGGGACACACAGGAGCACTGGGCACACGAGATGTTTGGTGTCTCAGGCTCTAAGGGGTCATATACCATCCTACCATCTCTGTGGTGCTGGCTGGCGTCAGGAAGAAATTCCTCAGGTTCAGAAAGTAGCCCTCCAGTTGTCCAATTAAGATAAGTAAGATAACTCCATCTGAAAACTAGATGAAGAATGATGTGAAAATTATTTGGCTTTAGCAAATTATTCCAATACGTGCCATGCTAGCAATAATGGAATTTAAATGTTACTCTGGCAAGCAGTGTAATGATTCAGCTCCCTCACCTCGTCCTCTGTGAGCTTCAAATGTACACAGGTAAGGCTCCTAAACTCACACTGGTGAGGATATGACCTTGTAAGAGGACAGCTATTACAGCAAACTATTCTAGAGCGACACAAGCGACAAATGTGGAGCTAAAAATCAAAGGCTGTGTTTTTATAATACTTATTAACTTCAGAGGATGAAGCCTGATCTCTTAAACCTAAACTTGGAAATCACTGTTATGTTGCCAAATTTCAAATTGCTACAACAAAGGAGGATTCCTAATGGTGAGAGGAAACACTCAAGTGGCTGACAAAACATGGCTTACCTGAGATTCAATGTCTTTCACATTTAATCCTAATTTTCCAACATGCTGGTTGACAAATTGCAAAAATACCTAAAGAAAACAGAAGGGGAGGAAGGGGGGAAGGAAAAAAAATAACTTTTTCAGTGGAGATTTATTTGTTATGTTTTGCCTAACAGATTTTGATGTCTACTAAAAAAAGTAAATTACCTTTTTGACAGCATCCAGTTTATCTGGAGCACGGCTAAATAATTCATCAAAGGCATCATCTTCTGTATCAAAACAACATTAATTGGTTTTATTTCGAATAACTGGCAGATCAGAGGTTTAATGTGGCTCCAGAAGGAGAAAGGTATTTGCAAATTGCAAGCGAGGGAGGAAAAGAGTTGTAAGGAGGCGGGGAGAGATCCTGCTTTTATATTTATTTATGTATTTACTTATTTTATTTTATTTGTAATTACCAGAGGACATGGTGACAGGCTTCCCTTCAGCCTGACTGCATCAGACAAGACAATTTACTTCATTGAGCTCTGTAATTTCTACCTCTAGAGGCTCTCAAGATTTGTGCTGCCACCAGTCTGAGCAATGGCCAAGTTTCTCTCTTTTCAGTTATGGCCTTTTTAACCCTGAACCTCTGGGATGAAATACTGGGAGCACAGAAGAGCAGCCACACATTTTACTGCTCTCCCTCAACAGAAACATCAAATATGCAGAAAAAAATTAGCCCCCTTCGTCTGAAAATTCAGGGACCTCAGAACCAAGCAGTTTGAAGCAGGCACTGAGCAGTGCCAGCAGTAGTTGGAGAACTATCATGACCCTACAGATTTCCAAGGAAATGAGATTCGTGGGAGTGCCTGTGAATGCCCACCCTGACCTGCACATTCAGCCCGGGCTTGGTGAGAGCAGGACCCTTCTCCTCACCCCACGACAGCACTGGTCCAAGCATGAGCAGAGCCTCTGAAACACCCCTAGAGAGCAAGGCCACCCTGGCATTAAATTAATTCATTAAATTAAATGGAATTAAATGGAGAACCAATTTCTACAGGAAAGCCAGAGTGGTGTTTTTTTTAATGGAGAATCAGTTTTTGCAGGAAAGCAAAGGAGGGTTTGCTTAAGGCAGAGTCTTCCCAAAAGACAAGGACAGGGAAGGCTCCTTTGGGAAGGGGTTTCCTCTCCCTGTTTGGGGGTTGCTGCAGGAGCAGTGCCAGGGAATAGGTGAAGCCATCACACAAATCACTGAGCAACAGCCTGAGCCCTGCAGCCATCATGCAAACGAGAGAGCCCTCTCCTGGAGCCACGCTTGGGGATTTCTCCCTTTGTGCCAAAAATAGACAGAGTGAGCATTTTGAGGAGCGAATTGCAAATTTCCCTTTGCAGCAGAATCAAGCCCCTATTTATGGGTTGGGTTTGGGGTTCCTCCCTCCCCCCCCAATTTCAGTCCACGCTAGAGAACACTCAGTGGAATAAGTGATAAATACGTATGAAATGCTATAGTCTGCACCTGTGCAAAGGATGAGAACACTCAAACAAAGGGCATGTTGCCTTCGTTCTCTGGGGATGCAACATGCTCCTCTGCAGCAAGGAAGAGCAGCTCCCACTGAAGCCTGAGCAGTGCCCAGGCCTCCTGCAGGCTCTGCACGTGGGGATATTTTTCACCTCACAGCCCTCGAGAGCCCTTGGGGGTAAAATCTCAGGGGACATTGGTTTTACTGAGCTGCCAGGAGTAGATTTCAAAATCTCATTCGCAAACCGTGGAAAGTACATTGGAACTGGTAGCAAGAAGAAGCACAGTTCTGAAGCCTTTGTGGTCACAAGTAGTTCCATAAATCCATGACACATTTTGCCCCCAGACAAATGTTGTTGGGTCATCAACCCACCCTTCATTCCCTGTCTCACCTCCCATCTGTCGCCTGTAACCCAAGGGCAAAGTGACCACCCCAATTCCAAACTGTGTTGTGTTGATATGAGCAGACAGTTACAGAAGACATTTGGAGAAAAACACTAGGAAAAATCCCTGAATCCCCATTAACTTTACTGGGAACACACTGATTTTATCATGAGGTAAAAATGGATCAGGACATGGTGTATAGCAGCACATAATAATGAAACACTGAACTTGGCAGTGCCAGCACTTACTTGACTGCGCTTCTGTATTCTCTCTAAAAGTGCAATAAAAAGCAAGAATTAGAAAAATCATTCAGCAGAGCTAATCTTATTCATAAGCAAAGCTTATCTGCTATCTTGTAAAGCAGAGATAGAGCCCAAGGTGCCATTAACTTCATGTCAGAGTGACTTTCCAGCCATTTCTAAGTACCCTGTTATCTGCATAAGCTCTTGGAAGCACGTGAGATGTTAACTGGCCCACAGAGCAGAGAACATTTATTTTATAAGCACAGTCCTTAATATCCTCTCCCAAGAAGCTGCTCATGATATCAGAGTTTGAAGATGCTCTAGCATATGCAAATGATAGCAGGAAAATCTGTGTCTAGTTCTTGAAATGATGTCTATGTTTTCTTGGTATATAAATGGTATCCCACTTCTTAACTAACTCCCTTAATGATGACAGTACCTCACAAACTCGGCAAGCTCAAACCTGTCACAGCAAAATAAGAGCAGAACTGCCTCCTTTCTCTTTATTTAGTGACACAGCAGCAAAAAAATAAAAGATTTAAATCTTTGTGGCTTTAGAATATTTCTAGTTTAGTCTGGCACAGGTAAATTTACAGTACTGGAATTTTATTCCTGTATTTGCCATGAAATTCCATGGCAATGACAAGCACTAAGTCTCAGAAATAATCATGTATGTTATTTTAGAGAAGTTTACATAAAGAATAAAGAAAGGTATCGTATCACAATGTTGACTCTGAAGGGGGGGGGAAAGGAAAGGAATCAGAGAAACAGTTCACATGCATATGCATGCCTGGGTTTGCACCTTTTGTCATCATCATGATCCCAGCTATTTTTTCCAAGGGGAAACACACCCACCATATTTCTGTTCTGATTGACAGTGTAAAAACCAGATATAGTCCCTCTTACTTGTTTTCTGTGATATTCTCCACTGCAGTTGCTGTCTTTAATCCTCTGGAGGTGTTCTGTTGAAAAGACAATACAATATTCAGGGGTTTTCACACACACACAAAAAAAAATCACAAGCAATAATGAGGCTTTCATGACTTGTTTGCTGCCTTCAGTGATCACCAGAGGGCATTTATTCAGTCAGTCCAGTACAATTAGTACAGCTGCTTGGAGAGCTCCAGCCCCTCAAAATCTCTCTTGCAGCGACTCTGCTGGAGAGTCTTTTGGTGCCCAAAGCTGCTTTGGGCAGGCAGCAATTCCTTGTGCACCTCCCTGCATTAAGGGCTTCTCTTTTACAGCACTGAAGGTTGTCACCTCTGCCTTAGAACACCCTTGTGCCATGGCCTGCCACCCAGAGATGAGTGGCCCCTGCAGAGAGCTAAAGTTTCCTGGGATGCTGAGCTGTAGGATGGCAATTCTTCCTGTTTCTGGAGCCACTTGGGATCTTTTCTTACATCTTTGTACCTTTTCCCCCCCTGTCTAGTTCTCAGTACTCCACATAGCATCAAAACCCCCAGTGGTTCACCCAGCTGACAGCCTGAAGAGATGGGGAGGAAAAACTCCCTTCCCCTAAAGAAATAAATCCTCAGAATTTAACCCGTGTTATGATTGATGAGTACAGGCTTCTATTTTAAAATATTTAGAGATAGTAGCAGCAGAATTCCTTCTTTCTCTTCTTTACAGGCATCAACAGCTGTTTTCAGTCTGGATAATTCCTTTTTTTTGGTCAAGGAATTAAAACAGCATAGTGTTTTGCCCTTTTAAACATAGAACTGACCTGAAAACCAAACCTAATTCAACCAACTCAGAAATTAAAAGAAATCACAAGTTTCTTCAAGACTTTCACAGATGCACTTACATCTCTCATGTAAGTGCATCATCATCCCAGTTCTAAGCAAGTTTAGCCTTGTGAAAGGACTCTGGGACCTACTGTAACAAACACTGGAAGGAGAAATACCTCAATGGTGATTGTTTCCACTTGGACATTTGGAGGCAGGGCCAGGCTGGGATGGAAGTGCTTTGCTATTGCAACCAGCAGGTGCAGCGTGCTCAGCAAGTCCTTTGCCAAGATAGCTGCTCCAGGTAAAGAAGGAAAACAATGGTCAGTGTGCCAAACAAGGAAACTTCACCCCAGCATCGTGAATTCTCCCTGTGCAGAGGATCTCAAAGTCAGGGAGTGCCATAACATGGGTGAGACACGAGACTGGGGGCTATAATATCACAATTTAGCCACAGCACAGCTTAGAAGTTCTTTTTGTGGGATATCTACGTGGACAGCGAGGGCTATTGAGTGATCCCCGAGCCACACAGAGGAGACAGACCCAGTCCTGTCTCACTTTTGATTCAACCACTAATGGAAAACAGGTGGTTTAAGTCCTGTCCTGGCAGCCCTTCGCCTCAGAGCAGCCTTAGAGCAGAGGAAGCCCCGTGATGGATATGGATGATTTCCTCCAGTTTCAGTCCTGCACTTACATTCCACACTCCACCTCAGCTGACTTCCCTCCAGTTGCAAACACTTGGCCACAGCTTCCATAATCACAGAGAGCTTCTGCCGCTGTTTCTTTTCTGTCAACGCGATCTTGTCAACATCCAGCCTGAGGGAGCCCAGCTTTTCTTTTGGAGAGCCCATGGGAAGTGGAAGGATGTATTTTAACACCACCATAGGGGAAAAAAGTTAGAAATACATGAGAAACATAAAACGACGGCAAAAGCCTTGTTTAAAATGTTTGATACCATTTAGTGGCTGCCACAGCCCCACATTCATATGCCTTGTTAAACTCCTGTGCTCTCTGAAAGCCTCAGGAAATTAAGTGAAGCTCTGCAAAAGGGAGGACTCAAATCATTCCAGAAGCATCCCCCAACCCCAACACTCTCCATTCCTTCTTTTCCTAGTGGGTGCTACAGAAATCCAAGGAGTGCATCTTTCCTGCAGATGGGATACAAAGTCAACATCAACTCACAGACAGAAGAAATCCCAGCTCATTGCTCAGGCAGCTATGAAAATAACCCAATCCTGTTCATGCTGCTGCTCTCAGCCTTGGTGGAAAGGAAATATCACTTTAAAGACAACCCCAACAAGAGTGAAAAGGGAAAGAAAAATGTAGTAGAGAGAGGAGAGATGGAGAAATAGATCCACAGGCTGCTCTAGGAGGTCCCATCTTTATACAAGCACCATATAGTGCCAAAAGCCTCTTCGATTTTTATCAGTTCCACTTCCAGACCAGTTCTTTAGACCTAGAACTTTTAAATTTTATTTTTTTTTCAAGCAGGAAAACACATATATTATAGGACTGATTCCATCCAATGTTTCTTGCAGCACCACAAGTCACCTCTGTGTTCCTGACTCACAAAACCCTCCTTTCCCTCAGACACGCTGAATTTCACACTCCAAAGTGCAAACCCATATTTTTTATGTCAACTAGCTGGTCAAAAGATTTCCTCAGAAGCAAAATAATTACGTAGAACAACTGTGGGTCATCGGGCTTTTGCTCAGAACTGCGATTATCACAGCAGGTTCCCAGAGCAATGCTTCCTCTGTCAGGGAAGTGAGACCCTGGCAAGTCACTGCTATTGGGAGTTGTCAGGTTTAGTCTCTGACCTGGCAATCCCCCATGCTGTGTCTGTGAACTGCACCCAAAGGAACAGCTTACCCAAGAGATGATGAAGGACCAGCCCATCATACAGGTCTTCTTCCAAGCTTTTAACTACTATGTGTTCCTCCTGCAGAGTTCTGTTAATCCAGTCAATCAGTAACTGCAGAGGGAAACAAAGCAGCTCCTGCTGTTTAGATGGCACAGCACTATGTTGGGTTTCACCTTTCTCTTTAGCCCCTTGGCACATCTTGGTTTGCTTTCAACCCCCACTTCCTTCGTGCTTTTTGGTTGGTTTTTAAAGGGAAGTGTCAGATAGTTCTTCTTAATTTTCAAGCGAGATAGACAACTAAGTTATACTCGCATGAATTTTGTAGAATGGTTATAGTGCTGGGGAGACAGGCCCCATTGCCCCTTCCACCAGGGAAAAGGCTGCACAGTACACTTCCCACCCCTGCCTCCATCATACATCACCAAATTCACACAGATTCAACCACCAGGCAGAAGTTTGCAAGAAAAGAGGCTTCACTCATTCTGTGGGTTAGTCCTTGTACTCAGCCACGTTCCTATCACTCCTCCCTTGCCTCTCCTATTTTTGTTTTCTTTTTCTTTCTGCCATGTTCTACTGCTCAGTCCCCAAGTACCTTCATTGGGGCTTTCTTACATGGCAATCCTCCCACCAGCCTTTCCAATATCCTTCCTGCCTTTGCAAGGGGAAGCTGCTCAGGAAGCCAAGGGCTGGCTCCAACTGGAAAGGAATCACATGTGCTCCTACACAAAATACTTCTCCAAGCATGTCTTTTATCCTCATGTTGATGGAAAGGGAGGATGACCTGGTGAAGCAGAGCAGAAAAGCAGCAGCCCCAGCTGGCTGCTAACACAGACACCCCTCTTGAAAGAGGGAAGGATATTGCTTGTATCACTATCCGAGTGAGTGGCTGGAGTTTGTCTTGTGGATAATATCCTTCTCACTTGCTGTAAACACGAGGAGAAAATCCACAGCAGATCCCTGAGAGTTAGCCAACATTAACAAAAATATAAAAAGGGCCTGAAAAAGAAATTAAAAATATCTCTGAGATGCTTGGAACTGCACAAGAAACGACAACGCCTGAGCTGAGAAGCTGTCAGAGTGTAATAGAAATTCTATGCTAAGAAGTAACAGGAATATTCCAGAGCAGAAGGCTGTGCTCCTCAGCTAATGCTTGCAGGTCAAGGCCTGGTGATGCTTTAGAAGGGTGAGGGGTAGAGCAGTACCCCAGCCAAGGAGGGAAGCCAGACAAGCAATGAGTCCAGAGCTATGACATCCCTCACTTGCCACCTCAGCTCCAGCCAGCCCCATCCCCAGCCTGCAGCTCACACAGCTCTGCTTTCTGACCACTCAGCTGCAGAGCACAGCCTTGTGTCTAAACAGGAGAAAGGACAGAAGGACTACTTGGAGGAGTTTGCTGCTGGCTTCCCCACGTAACCTTCTTCTCTTTCACAGGCAGCTCGATATTTACAGCAACTACAGCGAGCCACTTCTCACGCCTTAGTTCTCCAAAGCCACCTCCAGAGGAAAACGCAGTGAACATGTCTGTCTGTCTGTCTGTCTGTCTCCCAAGGGAGTTTCCTCGCTTCCCTTATTCTTCCCTTGAAGACACCGCCCTGTCCCTGCCTCCATCCCAACTCCTTCTCCAGAGAAGCATCAATCCTTTAGATTAAGAAGACAATCAAGTGGCACTGACGGGCACCCAGAGGGCTGTGCCTTCCTCAGGACTCAATTTCCACCTCCACATCACCCAAAGCAAATAAATGAGGCAATGAAGAACATTCTTTCAGGAACCTCTGTCAGAAAATGGATTAAGCACTGGAGCTCACAGGAATCTTAAACTGAGGGAAACTCTTCATTTTTGGCAATCTGGAAAGAACAGATCCAGTGTTTCTGTAGACAACATAATTGCATTTTGCAGCACCACCTTTCAGATTTTCTCCCTTGTATAAAAACATTGTGAAAGCCTGACACAAAAATCAAATCTTTTTGATCAAATGTGCACGAAAACATAATACAGAAGCACACCTATGCACAGGTTTATAAATGGCAGATAATGCAAACATCAGCACACAGCTTAAGCTGCTTTTCATAATATTTATAACAGTTTTAGCATCTCCATAATGCAAGAAGTGCTGGTCTCATCAGAGACATGCCACTTTTCTTCCAGGATATTTCAGTGCATGAGCCTTCCCCTGGGCTGTGCCATGAGAGGAAGACTGTGATTGAACACAGCGGGGTGGGGGTTTCCAAAACTGTTTGGCAATATTTTCCTGTGAAATAGGACTCATCCTTCACAGTTACCTCAAGCAGGCAATGTACCATACAACACCTTGAAAGCTTTGCTCCTGGATTCATGGTGAGCTGCATACCCCTCATCCCTTCTCCCTCTGTTTTCACCAGGCTCCAGAGTGGAGACAGAAGGCAGGACAGAACCAGTTGCCAATCAGTACAGCAATCCTAAAGCTTGTTGTCATGGGATCAGAGCAGCTGCATTCTCATTGCTGTTTCACTGTCACTGCAATGAGGTAGCAACTGGGTGTTCCTGGTGTGTCTCTCCCACGCGTCCCAGGTGTTGAACTGCACTCAACTTCACACCCAGCAGTGGCCACTGCATGTGAAGCTTGGTCCTGCATGGCCCCAGCCATCCTGATATTGTTCTTCAGCAAAAGCTCTGGTTTACTGTGTGAAGCCCAAATGCCAAAAGCAGAGCTCATTCCTGTCTAGAGAGAATGGCCTCAAGGAGTTGGGCAATTTACAGGGTTCAACAACACCACAGGCTCTCTGGTTCCTTTAACTCAACAGGTTAAAACACACTGGAGGGGAGGGTTAAGCAATATAGTAAAAGAAGTGGTACCAGTTTTAATTCTTCCAGTTTGGGATTGTTGTTTGAGGTTGGTTTTATGAATTTCTTCTTCTCGCCTGTTGAAGGAAGCAAACAAGAGCCATCACAATTGTGAGATAAGACTGACGCAAGTTTGTGCCAAAATCTGTTGTAAGTTTGATATTCTCAATATCACCAACTGCCATATGTGGAAACACTGTCGTTTTTTAATTTATCTGATCCCTTATGAGCAAGGAAATGATAGATCAGACTATTAAGACTGCTCTTGGAAATTATGCTTCAGTGTAATTCAAGCCAGTGAGATCTGGGTGGACAATTCTGGAAAAAGGGAAACAAATCTGGTCAGATCCTTATATGTGAAATTTGAATTTCAGTTAAAGAACCAGCCAGAATTTGTGTTGCTATTCATGATCTGCCTCCAAAATGTCAGCAGCCAAGCTGCACACACAGAGCTTACTCACTGCTGATAAAACCATGGGATCACTGCTGAAAAACATACAATTCATCTGTACTACACATTTTCTGTTCGGTTCTTCAGACCTTTTTCTCTCCAGGTTCCTGAAGTACAAACCTTTGGCAATGACAGTCTCATTCAGGAATTGATCCAGTGCAGAAGGCTGTGTGAACACATTTAAAAAGTCTGGATCCATTGTCTTTTCTCACTCCTGGGAAACTGATAGAAAAATATGGGGGGGAAAAGGAACATGAGTAAAGGCACATAAAGATCAAAATTAGTGCTAAGAAAAAAACAAACAAACTAAAGGTTTATTTTTATCAGTTACTATTCCACAACCAGTGGATTGCTTTTTTAAAAAATCTGAAAATATATTTAAATGTGTATAAAGAAAAAGAAGCTAAAACCAATTTTCATTTTTTCTGTTAATCATCAATATGCAGGAGAAAAAGTCCTGAAGTACTAAAACTTACTTTAATTCCATCCCATTCTGTTTTGCCTGTACTAGATGAGTAAAACTCTCGTTCAGGTGACATGAAAAAGCCTTCAGGCCCAAGGTATTAATGGGTATCTGCTAGAAGATTTAAAAATGTTAAGTTTTAAGTGCTTGCTTAAAGTCTGCAAGATTAAAGAAGTCCACAACACTAAAAGAACCAAGATGCTTTGGCCTGGCAAAGACTGAAACTCAATAAAAAGTTACAGTTACTGGAATCTGAACAGTCTCTTTTACAAGCTTAAACTAAATGCATATTGATTTAAGGGCAAGAAATCAAAGATACAAATAAATGGTGGCCTGCAGAGGTGAAGGAAAGAGCTTTGAGCCCTGGACAATCAAGGCAGTGTGTGGTTTGTGCTGTGGAATCATCTGCCCTACCGTGAGTAAGAGAGCTCCTCTTTCCCAACAGCCCAGAAAACCCATGAAAGTCAGAGTCAATATGATGAGCAGGAAGACATTTACAGTCTGAATCATCAAACCCAGCTGCTGCTGGACTCAGGGTGCCTGGGCTGCTGCTCATCTGGGGGTGGGAAATGCTCTCCCTCCTCTCTGAAGGTCAGCAATGCTGGGCCCCTGTGGGAGAGGGGATGCTGGCTGGTTTGGTGCTTTTTTAACTGGATAGGAGATGCTGCATGTTAGAAGTTCACACAGGGCAGGACCCCCACAAGCTGCCTGTATTAGGAGCCCTGTCTCTTAAAATCTCCCTGAGTGGGAATGGCACCTCTGAGGACAAATCCAGAGCATTTCAGTGAGCGCCCAGCCCTGGTTTGGATTCTCCAGTTACCTCCTTTCTGTTCCCAGGGGCAGCCTCAGCTGCCTGAAGTGAGATGCTCCCACAGCCCAGCCCTATGAGCACAGCAGAGCAAGGCACCTGCTGAAAATGCTGTTGCAGGTGGCCACAGGACACCTCCAAAGTGACAATTCTCTCCTTGCTACCTTCATCCACCACCCAGCAGGGCGCTGCTCTGAAGGCTCCCCCTCACATATTTGTTAAAGTCTCCCAGTCAGAGGGCATCACAAGCACGTATTTTAACCAAGCCCAGACTATTGGTACAAAAGAGCAATTGGATGCTTCTGCACATCCATCTGGTAAATCAGGTTGGCACAAAATTGCCAGCAAGGCACTAGGAGAAAGGGTCACAAAGGAATTAATTTCATTATGATGGCTGCAAAACCAAATGCTATCTCTAAAAAGGTGCTTGATAAAATAAGATAGGAGAAATTGAGTCATTTAGTGCCTGAGGAGCAAGTGAATCATCTGAGATAAGGGTGCCCTGAGAGAGAAAAGTTAATTAATACAGAGCAACCTAAGGACTACTTGCTTTTAAATTAGGTTTCTGACAGCTGTTATGCCTTGGGAAGTCCTGCTCAAAGCGGTAATTGTCCGTGTAAACCACAACTTGCACTCACTCAGCCCTGCTGCAATACTCAGCTTGTGTGGCTCTCATTTCCCTTGATTTTCTGCACCTCGGATTGATTCTAAAATTTGGGAACCTCTAAGGAACGGCCTGAAATTCAGAATTTGCAAGGATGTAATAAAATAAGGCCTCGGTCCTGTGTGTCCTACTCAGTCAGAGTGCTAAAATTGCTACCCTGGCTAAGAATAACATGCCTATTATCCAGTCCTTACAGCACCCAGGACCAGAAACTTGGGGAAGGGGGGGAAAGAAGCCCAAAAGACACAAGCAGAGCAAGGATATACAGATACATCCCTAAAAACCACTTCAACAGGCTGCAGCTCAGCCTTCCTCAGTCAAAGCTGGGGTTCTGGTCATTAGAAGCTGCCAATGTATCTAGTCCCCATGAGCTTCCCATTGAAGAGGTGTCCCTCACACCACCCAGCAGCTGAAGAACTGAGAAAGCACAGCCTACACTTTAGTTACCCTTCACTGGGAAACCATGTGGCAGTGCCTTTGATCATCCTGGTTACCCTTTTCTGAGCTTCCTCCAGCACTATCACAGCCTTTTTGAGGTGCCAGGAGCCCAATCTGCCCAGATTTAGAGGTGTCCCGCAGCATTTACGGTGCTCTCTGCCCCTCTCCTCCAAATTCCTGACACTGTTTGCTTTTTTGACCAAGCTGACAACGTAAATGGAACTATTATAAGATCTTATTTCCAAGTAGAAACACCCTCCCATCCCCGAGCCCATCACTTATCTGCAGAGCCAGTATTGTGTTTCACCTCACATCTATCAATATTGATTCCCCACAGGCATTTCAGAGCCTGAGAACTGCAGCTCCTCACCATTTAGTAGGCTTGATCATTACTAATAATTAGCATTCACAAGCAGCCCCTCATGTGGCATGAGGCTTGGCCCCAGGCGGCAGCAGCAGCCTTTCCAAGAGGAACATCCCACAGCAGTGATGTCAAATGGAACATGATGGGGTTTGGATGCCTTCTTGGGCTGGCTGTTGAATGAGATGGAAGGATGTTGAGGGATGGAAGAGCCTGTTGTCCCATGCAGGTTTCCGTGTTTGCTGCACCCAGCCCCTGCTGCCCAGAGCTGGGACTGACAATGCTGGGTTTTCCAGCCCCCTGCACAAGTTATTTATCAGCACTTGGTGAAGAGATCATCGTAAGAGACAACTGCTCAAATAACTCATTGCAGAGGCATTTCATGATGACATTTTTAAATAAAATTGAGGTTTCATTACTGACTATGAATATGAACTGCAAGAGAAATGTTCTCAGGTCAAGAAGGAGGCTATTGCACAACCCACAAACCACAACTACAGACAAACAATTAATTCTCTAGTTGGGTCAGAGCAGCTCACTTTTCCTCCGTGAGTCTTCACAGAGTCTGGCTCTCAGACACCCCTGAGATAAAGCATTAATGAGTGGTGGTCTCTGGCTCACAAGCTGCCTCTAGGATGTACACAGAGCACTCACCAATGGTTCCAAAGTGCTTCAGCTGCTTTATCTCCTGTTTGAAGAGAAAAGCCCTACCCTGCATTAGCTCCATTTCCTAGGAACGGCTGTCTAGATCACACAAAGAAGGGGACAAAAACCAAGTGGGAATGTGACCAGAAAACCATAATTAAAAAAATAAATAAGAAAAAAAAATAAAAATAAGAGAATATGCATTTTGCACCGAGTTTAAAACTCACTTTTACTTCCCTATTGAGTGCCAGACCTTTCAGGAGCCATTTTTTGCCCTTCAGCATCAGATATTATCTTAGCAAGAGCAGCCCACGTGGACACAAAGTCTTACACAGCCAAGACCGGAGTCCCTTTTCCCAAACTTACCCTTCCCTCCTTCAGTATCTCCCCAGCAGCTCTTCCCAGACCTTCCCAGCGCAGGCAGGGTGGGATTTGTGGGGCGAGGACCCTGAGCCCAGGCTGGGAGCAGGGCTGTGCGAGGGGAAGCGGCTCCCAGAAGCGAAACCGCGCCGCATCCGGAACCTCCCTGCCCTGTGTGCCTGGGCCCTGCCGCACACCAAAATAAACAGCAGCACAAATGCAGGAAACATGCAGCTCCTGGGACACCAGGCAGCAGCACACAGATGCTTTTTCTTTGTGGGTAACCATAAACCAGACAAAATCATGCTGCATTGCACCTTGCACTCGTGGTCCTTGCAGCGTGTTGTAAAGCAGAGCAGCATCGCTCCACCTGCGTGGTGGAAGGAGAAATCCAGGCAGAAGATGAACTCATTTGTCCCTAGAGAGCTGATTAGCCACGCCAGGGCTCACAGTGCTCATCTGAGACAAGACTTATCTCCACTAGGCAGTGCTGCTGCTCTTCCTGCCCTTCTCCATCACCGATTGAAAAGTTTCCTACAGCAACCGTTCTCCCTGGACATTTCCTGCAGGTTCCACTTATGTTTGTTAAGTCTCCCAGCAGCTCTGCAGCCCTCCACGACCCCCCAAAATGAGACAGCAGCCAGCCACACCAATTAGGCTGGTCTAGTTTAACACTGTTAAGGGACTGACCCCCATCTTTAGCTCCAGGCCAAAGGCAAGAAGGGACAAAATGGGATAAACAGATTTCCAGCTGCCTTGAATTCTTCGTGAGAACTTCACTCAAAATCCTGAATCAAAGGGTAAAACCTCTTTTCTAGGCGGACAACAAGCACAATACAGCAAATTAGCAAAGGCCCAGAGTACCTTCTTCCCTATTCAGTAGTGCATTCTGCAGTTTAAACATGCAGTAAGTGAAAAACAAAAAGAAGGGATCGCTGGAGGTGCTATTGGGAACTTTGGACATAACCAGTTTTATACAGCAGGCAGAGAGAGCAGGAAGAATTAACTGCTGGGAAATCCATCTGTAATTCCCAGGTCTCTCCCTACTTCAACTGGCAACACAAAGGACTTCTTTCCTGAAAGCCTCATTCACAGTCCAGAGTGTCAGTGCTAAAAGACCAAGTATGAAAGACACGTGATGGACAAGCACCTATTTTCCTCCAGAAAGTGATGCTGCCTCGAGCACATGGGGCACCCAGTCTCCTGTAGAACAGAGCTGGTAACTTCTGGATCAGAACTGCACCTGCTTTCATGCCCAGCTGCCCCCACCCGAGCCCTTCTGTACATCCCCAAAGCACATCCCACACACACCCACCCCACACACCTGGCCCTCACATAAAAATAGCCTCTGAAGAACAATGCAAGGAATCAGCAGCAGTCCCACCACCACCAACTTCTGATAATGCATTTTCCTGCCTCTCCACACAGCCCTGCTGGATCAGGGAGCCGCTCCATGCTCTCTCCATACAGAGCAAAGGGAAGGACACAGACATTTTCAGCGTCACTCCAGACTTCCCTGAGCTTCCCAAGAGCTCTGTAGGCACAAATGGTCCTGCCTTTGGCATGCCAGGATTCCCTCTGTGCTGATGTGCAAGAACTGGGTCTCGAGTCTTCCAATGGTATCAGAAAGTGCAAGTCAGTTACTTTTCTCTTGTGGAAGGACAAAGGTAAACAAGTTGATCAGGTCCAGTAGCTGAGCAGTATTAAAAAGGGGATAAAAAAAGGCTGAAGAAAACTACAGAAGAGGTTATTTGTGCCTGCCCATGCCATCCCATCACCTGCACCAGGGCCACACACAGAGATCACTGCTTTTCTAGGTGTGCACAGACCAGCCTAAGATACTTTTTGATGGAGACAGTTGAAACTCACCATTAAAAAGATCTTCCCACAGACTTGTCCAACTGGCAAAAATAAAACATACAGAAAACCTAGTGACCATTATTTGTTTATTTGAATAAATAGTACAACTGTCACAAACCATGCATAACACTCCTGCTGTGAATTTTAGCAAACATAGCATTGCATTGTAACTTGCTTACAGTACACAACTCTTACCACTAAGCTGGATGTCTCCAGCATGTGACAAGTCCAGAATTTTATCTGCAAGGCTGGCTTTTAGTAGTTAGAAATCCAGAGTAAACACTGTTAAAAACAGTAGAAAAGATTCTTAAAAAATACATTAATACTGAAAGCACTGGGGCGTGGGGAAGAGGGGTAAGAGATAAGGTTTAAGCTGATTTAAGAAAAAAAAAGTCTGCCACTTTTGGTTTTTCATCTTGAAAACCAGAATGCAGCTGAGGAGCATCTGAGCTCCTCCTGTGGTAACAGAGCTCAGTGGAACTGAGGATGTCCAGTAGATGCACCTAAAACTTGCATAGACTGGAAAAGACAGAAATTCATTAAGTACTTCCAAATGTGGAAGCTTTAATGCTGCAGAGCATCCAGCACTGATCTCAACAGGACTGAGATCTACCCCACTGGTACCCAGGGAACAAAAGTAAAACCCCAGTAACACAGAGAGATGGTGAATAAGATTCTTAACACTGACTTGAGAGGAAAAGAAGCATCACATGTGAGACAGAAAGGCATAACAAAAGCAGGTGTTCAGAGAAGTTTACCTACTCTGCTCTTCCTGGAAACTGCACTGATTGGGATGATTTAAGCTCCAGTGCTTACATCTACCCTGCTCACAATCCTGTTAACAATAAATACAGTGTCCACAGGAACAGGGAGCTGGCCAGACAGCAAGGAGCCAAGGAATGAGTATTTTCCCTGTGCAACATTTACAAACAGACTTAAAAACCTAACAGAGCGTGGTATGACACCTGCTCCAAACTTGCTCAGGGCATCTGGGATAGTAACATCAGGATGCAGTGCTGGCCGACAGGGATATTCATATAAGGAATGCCTCAGGTTGCAGCACAGGGACTCAGGTTTCTGCAGCACATAATTGAACAAAACAGCCTCTTAAAACCTGCCAGCATGTTCACATCTGCTCACGTGCCATGAAGAAGCCAGCTGTATGATGCCATCTCAGAAATAACCATCCCCCAAAGCCAAATCACTCTTCTCATGCTCTTCTTGTTATTTTCTGTTTGGTTTTGACGTTAATATTACTTGCAATTTCAAAACCTGGGCTCTCTGGAGATGCTTCCCAGCAGCTCAGAGAATATGAACAGCGTTGGCCCTTCCAGCTCACCTGAAGGGAGGTGGGTGGAATGACAACTCTTTAACAGACTTGTTTCCCACAGATAACACTGGATTAAAGGAGAAGTTTGAGAGCCTCATGATCCCCTTATTTAGACCAATTTCTTTAACTTGCCAGGACAGCTGACCCACCAAGCTTTTAGCAGCTCTGTAAGTCTCTGTAATAACTGCTGGGTTGGTAGAGTTTAGTGGCCCCAGCTGAACTCCACGTCCAACTTTTCTAGGCTCTGTATAAACAGTGAGAGGCCAAGTCCTTCCCAAAGCACGGGCTAGCAGTGATTCCCCAGAGAACCTCACAGAGCAGATGAGACCTGAATTTTTCATGCAAAGAAAGGGCAACTTCCCTCCATCTTTGTTTTAGAGGTGTGAAGGGAGGTGACCCAAATAATTCAAATACTAAAGCAATATGACAAAGTAGTATAAGCCCATTTCTCTCCCTTTGAGGTGAAAAAAATGCTTCAAGAAGGAAGGAGAAAGCTCCAATTGTAAAATTATACCGTGTTTCCTTTTGAACCTGAGTTCAAGGGTAAACAATGTTTGGTGTAAGAAATCCATTTTCAGGGGAAGAATACACTTAGAACAGGACTGACGTGAGCTCACGGAGCAGAGCAAACCTGCCTGTTTATAAAAGCCTGGCCCCCAGAACCTACAGCTGCCAACAACTCCAACAGGAGCAATCTGACCCTTTAACTCAGCTACATGAAGTGAAGAATCAGCTTTTAAACCGCCAAGCTCATTATTTCAGAAAGGACTTGTGGGCAAAATGCACTAATCCAGCCTGTGCCTGTTTGACCAGCTCCTGACTGGCCTGACTGAAACTTCATGGGTAACAGTGGCTCCAGCAACCAAATTTCTCCTAGAGATGAAATAAAAACAGACATCAAAAGATTAGTTGGTCATCCCATTGCAAGACTTATCCTGCGTAAACACTGAATGGAAATAACACTGAGTAGAATGAGGTGAACACAAAAACTGAGGCTTTTGCATCAGCTTCAGGTGGTGCCTGGAACTCCCCTCAGCCCAACCCACCCACCAGAACACACAAAACCTTATTTAACAGAAAAGGCTCAGCTTCTAAATAAACCCCAATGCTGATTTTCTATTGCTAACACTTCAGCCTGGAAAATCATCAAATGCCAACTGTAACCAAGGAGTGGACAAAAAGTCTAGTGTAGAATCAAAGAGTCTCCAGCCATGAGGAAGGTCTGGTGTTCTCCCTGCTGATTAAAGTAGTTAGTGGTATATTTCCTTTCTCAAAAGAACACTTGTAGGTTATAACTAATAACAGATCCAACAGTATCTTCTGGTAAAAGTGTGAAAAGCTACACATCTTCAAGTGACCTAGAGAATACACATGCACTATTTTTAGTGGAATTGTCATACAAACACTACGGACAGGCCACACCAACTGCAGAAAGAATGCATGAAGTCTAGCATAAGGCACAAGGGGAGCGTGCAGAGGGCGTGTTTATTGTCATTTCCGAAGGAGGTTGAAGGATGGAGAGGCCTCAGCAGCTTCCAGGATCATTCAACATTCTTGTACTTGGTGAACAGGTTGTACAGAACCCTCAGGGTAGACTTCAGGTCCAAGTTGACAACATCTGTGGAAGAAAAGGAAAAATCCTTAATCCACATTTTGTTTTCCCTCGTTTTCCTAAAAGGAACAAAAGTCCCCATGTCTCTGAGCTGGTGGAATCAGCAATAAAAACCCCTCAGGGTTCTGATCTTCCCAAGTCAAGCCTTACAGTGTTCCTTAGTGAGCAGTGTCTAACAGGCATTCCCCAAAATAAGCATATTCTCAGCCCCCTGTTTCTTATTTTAAGATAAAACATGCACAGCCATAACATTACCAACAACAACTAATCAAATGTTAACTGAAAATGGCCACAAATCATAAAACCAGCTTAAAATATTCCATTAATTTAAAACTTTCACACTCCTTAACAACCTCATTAGAGGTTAAATAAATGAATCCACCAGAACACACTTCTGCTGCAATCATTCAGCACCAGGTCCTGCTGCTGGCCCAAACTACTGAATTTTGCTGGAAGAACAGAGACTGGGGAGATGATGTCTGTATTCTTGTTTTTATTTACACCTGCACCAAGACACACCAAAATATTTAACCAGACCTCTTTCTTGCCAGCACTGCAGAAAGCACAGGCTACAGAAATAAAAATTATGTTTTGCTCTAGACAACATTTAACAATAAATACTAGAACTGATTAAACAGGCTGGTTGGCCAGGTGGGCAAGAAGACCAAGGGCAACCTGGGCTGGATCAGCAATAGTGGCAGCAGGAGCAGGGCAGGGATTGTCCCCTGGCCAGGGGAGACCTTCTGGCTCTGCAACTCCAGGAGTGGATCAGTCTCTTCTCCCAAGGAACAGGCAACAGGACCAGAGGAAACAGCCTCAAGTTGCAACAGGAAAGGTTTAGATTGGATAAGAGGGAGAAATTCTTGAGCAAAACAGTTGGGCAAGCTCTGGCACAGCTGCCAGGGAAGTGGGGGAGTCCCCAACCCTGAGGTGTGTAAAGACATGCACAGATGGCACTTGGGGACATCAATTCACCACACGTTAGTGGTGAACAGGGCAGTGCTGCGTTAATGGTTGGACTCCAGGAACTTAGAGCTCTTTTCCAGCCTTAACAATCCTGTGATCCCAATTCAAGAGGCATCTACCACCAAATTCATGCTAAAGGACATGGATTCACCTGAAGGTTTTCCAGGCTATTGAGGTACAAGCAATGGATCAGCATGCCATTAACAAAGCAAATATACACATTTTTTGCAGAGCCTCCGAGTCTCTGCCAAAGTGAATTACTGTTTTATGGAACACAAATTCCGTGGCAGTACTGACTGTCAAGACCTTACAGAGGATTCAGTGAAACTGTGGTGACAAGCCATATCCAAGGTTACTGTCCTCTCCACAGGAGCAGCATTCCATGAGC
The DNA here is from genome assembly GCA_035047865.1 of Dendrocincla tyrannina. Classification (NCBI taxonomy): domain Eukaryota; kingdom Metazoa; phylum Chordata; class Aves; order Passeriformes; family Dendrocolaptidae; genus Dendrocincla; species Dendrocincla tyrannina. Next base: position 55,895,548 of record JAWWMP010000041.1, read on the forward strand.
AACACTCACTTTGACAGGAATTTTCCAGCCACACAGACACCCCAGGAGCACTCTCACTCCAGCAGCTGGGCACCACTGCTGCCAGGAATGGGGACACACACACAAGGGGAAGGCAAACACACGAGACTCGACATCCTGCAGCAGCAGAAAGGAATGTTCTATGAGCTAATCTGGTGCTCTAGCTTCTATTGATAATTAAATTTTCAATCACCGAATCACTTAAACATATTCTGCTGCTTACTGAATCTACACACCTTTTCCTGAGCAAACAAAAGACACATACATATGCCATAGTGTTCTATCGGTCATTACAGTGTAAGGATTTAAGCTTTATGGGAAGGTAAACTCCTCTGTTAGATCAAATGGTGAAAACAAAACAAAACAAAAAAAGGACAAGCTTTCAACTAGGTCATTCTTCTCCTCCGTTTTTAACATTTCCTCTGTCTCAAAACAGGCTTGTCTAGCTTACCTGTCTCCTACTACAATCTCTTTAACCCTTCCACTCACCGAACTGCCATTCCTGATGGTGCATCCCTATTTCTCCAGCCTCCCTGTCCTCCTCACACACCCACTGACTCAGCTCCAATACTCAAAACACTCCTTTACTTACCTAAGTCAGTGTCTTGTTTCACAATATTCTTCAGGGCCACTTTTCATCCCCAAATTTAAAGCAGTACTGACAGGACATACAGGCATTTCATATTGTCTTTTGCTTCCCCCCCCCACTATAATCAGCCCTATTATTTGTTAATGTATTTACTACCATCACTTTGCCTCATTTTAAGTCAGAGTAAACATTTCTGGGGGGCTTCTCCCTTTCCTTTGTTCTGAGGAACCTTCTAACACAGACACAGTCTGTAACACCAGGAATAAAAATCGCTCATTTAGCAGTCATAAAGTTTTAATTCCTGTTTTTATCCCTAGTGCAAGCAACAATGCAGACCTCATCATTAATTAATTTCAAGGTCAAAGACTTTTAAGGGAAAACTCAGTTTTTACACATTTCAGTTCTGACTCCCAATTCCACATAAATCAAGAAGATTGTTTGCTCCTGGTTCTCCAAAAAAAAAAAACCCTCAAAAGCCTTTCAGTTATCTGTCACTGAAATCTGATCACAGGAGTCCAAACTAGCACTAGCTGTAAGAATTATGAGAATTAGACCATGAAAAGCTTTCTGCTTGGACTGTTCTGGAGAACACCATCTGAATTTATAATACAGAACTGAGCAGCTCTTGAATGATTCACTAAAGCCAGGCTTGGACACCCCAGTGCATTTACTGCAGACAAGAAACACAGGCAAGGATACAGCCCAGACACAGGCAAGGAATCCTTTGGGAACCTGTCCAGGGGCCCATTTACAGCCCCACTCTGTGGTATTACTGCTCCTGTCTTCCGGTGGAGCTGCCTTTGAAATGCACCTGCTCTTATGCCTTTATACACAGTTTAAAGCATGTCCTCACCTTCAGGGCGAGCCTTTGGTTTCTTCAGTCCTCCATCCTGCATCAGCTCAAAAGCAAAGGAAACGTTATGGACCTGAAAGAGGGAGAGTGTTTAGAACCTCAGTGTTATACAGGCATTAAAAGCTTTTAATCAGAATTTTTAAAATGCCTTATTCTCTATGCTTGGCATAGAAAATAAAAAGAACACAACCTGGAGTTTGTACCCACCTTCTGATCAAAACTTTCAGGTGTTAAGTAGAAGTTGTGAAGTGGTACAAAATAGTCTTCAAGGAGACCCATGAGCAAAACCAGGTAAACACCATCTGCAAACTAAAGGGAAATACTGATGACATTCCTAGGAGAAAGAATCTGTAAATAAGCATTCAGGAACAAGGAGAACAAAGGATGCTTTGCCCAAACTGTGTATTTTGATTTCTACGCTGTGCTTTGCTAGCACAGAGGTGTGAGATGGTTCAGGAGTCACCAAGTGATCCTTTCAGTCCTAGCAAGGAATGGACAGAAAGCGTAACAAGCACTTAGGGCTTTGGCCCAGGCCTGGATTCACCTGTCCAGGCTGCAAGCTGAGCACGAGAAATCAGTTTTAATTTCTCAAGAGCCTGTTGAGAGAGCTGCTCTCTTGTCTGCTCTCTAAAGAAAAGGCAAAAGCCACAGGAGGCTTTCTCCCTCCATCTGGTAGCACTATTTCCCCTACGCTCATTTCCTGAGCAAAACAAGGAAGCCCATCAGCAATTGTTACAGCATTAACCCCTGCAAGACCATGTGCCAGTGACTATTTTAATTACTTACATACAGAAAAATAGCTCAGAGCGGAAGAAATTGAAAGTAATTCGCCTGGGAGTGACCTGTAATATGTACTCCTTAGTTGTGCAGAGTATTTGGTCTGAATAGTCAGGGACTGAAAAAAGAGCTTCTCTATCTTCAGCCAGTTATCTATTTGCTCAGCTACTGAATGCTTTGGGGTGGGGTTACAGTATGTACGTCTGTTCTTGCTTTCCTTCATTCATTTTATTTGCTGGAGGAATCTTGCCAACTTCTCTGCAGTATTTAAGAAAGCTTCTTTTTTTAAGGGGAAAAAAAACCCCAAAAACAACTTCCTGGGAAAGATGTTTGCACATTAAACACTCCCAGTCCTACTACTACAGTACCTGGTCATTTCAACCACAACCCCTCTTAAATCGCGTGTGTTGGACATTCAAAGCTTTGCCCTTAATCAGAACTTGAAATTAAGTCTCCCCTGTCACAGGTAGGAAGTTAACTTCATAAAATAATTTTTCCCCTAGTCAGAACAGACAGTTTCAGCAAAGACTAAACAAAATCCTGCCTACTTTGGCAGTGCCACTCAGTGTTCCTACCAGACAGGATGATTGCTCAGTGGCTAAGGGGGTCAATGGTATTTCTAAGAGACTTCTCACTTGTGGGCCTGACATCCTCCAATCTTTTCAAAAATAAATTACTGGGTACCACTTTTTTCAGTACAGCTCTAAAATAGCAGTGAATGGCTGGTATTGCACTAAGCCAGGCTCAAACCAGTTACCCACACTGCTGGTATAATTCTCTAGATGCTGTGCTTTTTAGCTGAGACAACAGGATAACCTTCTCTCCACAGTTCAGTGAACTCTGCAGAGGTCTGCTTTGCTCAGCCAAGCCCATGCCTGGAAATTGCCTAATTTTATCTTTAAAGTGAGAACTATCCCTCTGACACTGAAATTCACTCTCACTCGAGCTTTCCAAACATGTCATTGCTACTCCAGAGACAGAACCCTGATCCCATTCACTAACATGCCCAAAGAGAAACAGATCCTTAACAAGGTTTCATGGAATGAGTGCCTAAATTTGCAATTCACAGAGATGACACACAAAAACACAAAGTCTCCTACCTGAGTTTCCAACTCTGTCACTTCCAAATTCAGTTTATTCAAGTGTTTGTTCACAAAGGTGATCAGAGACTGTCAAAGAAAACGCCAGGAGCAGTGATGTTAGACACCGCCTTTGTGAAAGAGTTAACACCTAATCTTTTAATATAATTTTAAAGGCTGATAAATACAGGGCTGTGCTGTTTCCTTTTGCACCAATAAGTACATAAAACTGAAAACAAGCCTGTCAGAGTCATTTTTGTTGCACCGTGTGCCAGAACTCACCAGATGGTGCTCTTACTATTGGCTTTCTTAGCACACAAAGCAAACCTCATGTCAGAAAAAAGCTGAGATGACATCAGCGCTTGGAAATGAAGCAAGGAGGTGCATTTACTGCCCTCCCTAATATTTTCATGTTCCTGGAGAAGATCCACGACCTGGGGGCAAGGCATGAGCAGCACTGAGAGCCCAGGGAAGATGCCAAGTGCAGATCAATGAGCAAATTACAGTGGGGATGTAACCCAGTTCTGGGATTTCTATTCCACGTGCAACATCCTGCTGCTACAAGCCAGTTAAGTGTGATGTCTTGAAGCACAGAGATCTTCCAAAGGGACACAAAGCTGGGGGGTAACACTTTAAAGAGTTAACTTGGCTCTCTATCAACTTAAAACCACTTTTCTAGAAGGCATTTTGGACTGGAAAGATAAAATCTTCCAGAGGCTTCAAAGCATTGTTGTAAATGCACACATCCTCTGTGTCATACAAAGGGAAGAGACAATTTACTGATCTCTGCATAGTGCTGGTCTAATAAATAGCTGAAACAGCCATGCTGGAATTATCTGATGGAACAAATGGAGTTGTTCCTCCTTATGTCTTCCCAAAAACAAGAGCTGGCAGGGAGAGATAAACTGCTGCATTACCCCTCTGCCCTGTCTAACTCCAAGGGCCATGTCAAAACCAAGTCTGGATGGGTGTGCTGAGAGATGCTGCCCAGCCTTGGAGGACAAACCAGGGGACCACATGAATTAGTGCCAAGTGGAACAGCAACTCTTCTATCAAAGCTTTCCATTTAGAAAACTTCTTTATGGGTGAATCCCATTTCAGGGAGCTGTGGGAAAAATCACCTGGCTTTGAAACAGTGACCTTTGGGGATAACTTTTCACTACTCCAGATTCTGTTATTTGCTGGATGTTTCTGAATATCTTTCAAAAAAAAAAAAGAAAGCAATGTGGAAAACCAAGCTGGACTTTCATTTTTTACCTTTTTGACTACGCTGAGTTTGTCTGGTGCGTGATCAAAAAGCGTGTCGAAGGCATCACGCTCTGGTTTTAGGGGGAAAAGGATTAAAATCAACACAACTCCAACAGCCAAGTATGGGAAGCAGGTTATGTGTCCAAAACTTTAAGGTTTTTCTCAGAAAGCCAAGTAACAGAGACCCAAGCTAAAAGTTACCACCTTATTTTGGTGTTTAGCTAAATGCCAGAACAAACCACTCTGGGAATTTTAGAGGTAACTGAAAATAAACCAATCATTTACTCATTTTCCTTTCTTTTGCCATCATAATTGGTACAGAAAACACGAAAGTGAAAGAAAAATTAAAATTAATCACAAATTTGGACAGTGCCCCAATCCTAACTTAAACAATAGCTGTGGTTGCATCAGTGTCAAAGTCAGATATTAATTTGGTTAATTTAAAATTCCTGGTGGGACCCTTGAATTTAGTAAAGCCTGAAACTGAGCTCAGCTGAACAGTGTATGAAGAGCAAAGCCCAGCACGAAGATTTAAACTGTGCTTATACCTTCCAAACCTGGTAAAACAACACCTAACCCAATCTACAGCTTTGACAGCTTTGAACAGCTTTTCCAAGATCCATTTCTTTTTATTTATAGAACACATTTTAATAGTTTTCTACTGTTAAATAAATGACCATATTTATTATGCAAATTTCTTTGGTATCTGAAGAGATGTTATTTAGCCCCTGAAATTATTTATTTTAGCCCCCGATATTATTTATTTTCCAAGTGCCTTATTAATAATTAATGTAGATACTCTGATAGAGTTCACATATTATAACAGGTGAATGAAGAAAATTAATTACTTATTTTTCATCCCACAGAGTCCTTTACATGAGCCCACATCTCTTAGATGAGAAGTGACTTAATGCCACTACAAAAACTATACCAAAAAGTGAAATCTCTTGGCAGTGACATCAAAAAATCCCAGTTTTTGTTTAGAAAACCAGACCTACAGTTGGTAAGGCCTAAACTCTAAATTCTCGTGAGTGCAGAGGAGGTAGGATGGTACTCCAGACCTCTGTGTCTTTCCTGTAAGCTACTATGCATTAATCATACATTAAACCAAACTCCTGCACGGAGCACAAACAATATCCTGCAGGATCTGGTTCCACCCATTCTCCACAGCAGTGTGGAGTGACAGAACCTGCCCCCACAACACATTCCAACCCATGGGGTTGCTCAACCCACTGTCTTGAGCTGCTGAAAGAAACCAGACAGGATTTCTGTGCCTGACACAAATGAAATAATAATAATAATAATAACAATAACAATAACAATCATAATAATAATAATAATAATCAAACAAAAAACCCCTCAGAGTCAACTTTGTTACTTACCAAATCTTCCCATCATCATCCTGCAAGTCAGAGCATTCAAAAACAATAGGTTAGTTCATGAGTAATCACTTTGAGAAGACAAGCCCATGGGCTTAACTGGGCTTTTCCTGCAGGATTTTTTCTGCTTTTCCAGAGGGCCAACCACTCCTACAAAGTCAGGAGGCTGAGCATGTCCCAGACCAGACCCAGCTGCTGCAGGAATGTCCCCAGCAGAACACCACTGATGCCAGGGAGAGACATTTCAAATTATGGAAATGCATAATTATACTTTACACCTCATTTTATTTTACACATCATTACAATTTCTTATCCATAATAGCTTTTATGCTGGAGGGTGAATTAATAAATGTACTTCTCCATATATTTTTCACAAATATAGGCATCAGTCACTAAACCACAAAGCTTAGAAGCAGCAAAATTCTCTCTCCCACTTTAACCTGTTTTCTCTGAAGAAAGAAAACACAGATCCTGTGTGGATATTTATGTAGATAAAACTGCCAAGTCTGAGACATTACCCATAGCCAGTGACATCAGCAGACAAATGCAGATGTTTATCAGCTGCGAGTCAGGCCCTGATTGGCACAGAGGAATCTGAAAGTATTCAGTGAATGCTGCATTTTGCTGAGCCCTGCATTTTCCACAGCTATTCTTGTATCTGGCTATGCAACACATTAAACCTCTTGATACCGTGTAATATTAAATAGCCTCATAAAATATATGTATAAACACACATGCAAATCTGTAAACATCTTGCTAAAGGCTGGTCCAAGCCCCAGCCTGCAGATCACATCTCACAAACCACATCTGAAGGGGAGGATGAGCCAACTGCATTGTTCAAGAGCAGGGGAGTGAGGGGAGGAATTCTGGCCCACAAACCTGAGGCAGAGCTCTGCTCCTACAAAAAAAACCCACTGTGAGACCTTTAATGTCCACACAGAGATGTTCTGATCTCATTTTTGAGCGTTTCCATCCGAAAGTTGTTCCCCACTGAGCTCAGCCACATGGTTCTTCATTCCTCTTCAAAGGCAGGGGAAGCTGAGCCAACCCCACAGGGAGCCAATACCCTGACAAACTGAGGGGGCTCCTGCAAGCCCCTCTTAGATGAGTTGCCTTCAGGCCACATGAGGGAAAATCTCAGCTTTTATTTGCAGCCAAAACGCATGCCTAGCCTTCTCCTTACAAAAGGGACTGTAAAAACATAAATAATCTGTTGCTATAACTGGAGAGGGAAGGGGTTTATTGATTCAGTTTGGTTTTGCTGAGCTCTAGTCCTGAGGTACCACTGAACAGAGAGATCTCTGGCATACCCCTCAAAACTGAAGTGACCCCCTCTTAAAACACCCTTACCGTTTTCATGACGTATCACTCCAGTTTTGAGAGATATGTCAAAGAACTGCCTTTTGTCCAATTAATTCTTCCCCAGAATAACTACATTAGCCCTTCACTTGGGAGAGAAAACAGCACTGGGCAGAAATCAGATATATATAGATATATATATGTCTCCAGAAGGCAGAGAGGAAAAAAGGCTCTCAAAGGCCACTTTCCATTAAAAGCTTCTTGCAGAGGACACTTCTGCTTTGTAATGTGTTCCCAGAGTCATTTCCATACAGTTAAAAAAGCCCCACATTAAGGGGTTTTGTTCATTTAGCAAGGAGAGGGAGGGAAGATTAAATGCCTCTTTAATCTTTATAAATGGTCTCCCATCAGGCACCAGAGGCACACTGAGGTGCTTTGTGCTTACTCTGTCGTGGTGGTCAGCTCCTCCGAAACATGCGTGGTCTGCAGGAGGCCTTCACGCTTCTGGAAAGGAATATGGAGTCAGAAACTTGGGAACTGGTCGAGGAGAAGCTCCCGAGGGGCTCTGCAGAGGTCAAAGAGCTGAGCGAGGAGGACTCGCTCCCAGGACAGCAGCGTTTCTCAGGCTGACAGCCAAAGGCATGTTTGGGAAATGCATATTATCCACCTGTATTTGCAGCCAAGCAACTCACTGACAATCGCCCTCCTGAGACCAGAGTCAACACCGTGCCTGGAACACAACTCCAGGAGAGTCTGGGAGCCCCGTCTCCAATCCCCCAGGGGCAGTCGTTCGTGTCACCGAGTCACCCAACAACTGGACACAGCTGGCAGCCTGATGGCCAGGGAGATGTGGGGCTGAAAGGACAGGGCTGGCTGCCCCCAGCGCAGGGCTGTGCTGGCAGGGCTCTGCAGGCACCAGGGTGGCACTCCTAGGGCAGGCACACACCTGGCAGGAACAAATGCAGGGAGCACAGAAAGCCCAACTAGCGATTTTACAGCAAATAGCATTTCCTGATACTGGGGTTTCTCTCCTTGGGATAATTTTCTGCATGGATAAGGAGTCTCCTACCCAAGTGAGAGTAAGCACATGGTGAGAATCAGTTTCAGAACAGCTCAGAGGCTGAAGGTGCCTTTACCCCAGTGGCAAACTGGTTTAACATCTCTCTGGGTTCCTTTGCAAACTACAGGATACAGCCTTATGCCTGAATGGAGGGATTTCTTTCTTCCCTTCCCTACCCTCAAAAAGCTGACACAAAGAGCTCCAATCTCAGCAGCCATCTAGGAACCAGGTCTGGCAGGATGACTTATGGCAGGGTTAATAAAGCTTGATAGCTCAGGTAAGCAGGGAAACCATCCCCCCAGGCACAAGCTCTGTACACATTTTCCATCTCAATCGTTTTCACCAGCTGAACCCCGAGCAGGAACTTATTAAGGAGAACAGCTTTGGAGAGAAACACATCCTTCCCTAGAAGCAATCTAAGGAATCAAAATTGAAATCCAAAAAGCAGCAAAGGAGAACTCCTGCCCTCAGCACGTGAAGGCAAGGTTGTCTTCCCTGGGAGCATGGCAAGCATGGGGGGAGCAGGGGTGTCCCCTTGCTGTGCTGTCCCAGCTCCATGCCCTGAGCTGGCCACGTCCCCACAGCCCCTCACTTTCCTATCATCCATATATCTCACCCCGGGAATGGCACCAGGATGACAGCACAGGTGGAAAAATGAGGAAACTCCTCACAGGGCAGCGTTCCCTCGCACACTAAACAGTGTTGTCTTCATTCCACCCCACCACGTCTCTGCTCCATTAACACGGGGTTCTGGACCTTCCAGGCACCACGTGCCCAGGGAGAAGATGCTGCAGCCTGTGAACAAAAGCTCAGCAAGCAGTGAGGAGGGAGTGACACCTCCAGATGGGAGGAATAGATGCCAACACTGAGTCCCCAGCTGGTGGAGAAGGCAACCCTTCTGTGGAGCCCCTCTGAGGCAGCACCCCTGGCCTTGCAGTCTGAAAGCAAAGGTCATTCCTAGATAAAAGTTTGATTCCTTGCACCACTGGCACCACACGCATTTCTTCTTCATCCTGCCTTGCCTCTGACCTTTCAGTCTGCAGCTGAGACCAGCAGGGAATTACTGTAAAGATACTTTGGCTCTCCCAGCAGCACCAAGGTGGGCCATGCTGCAACCTGACAGATGAGGATGAGGGATGCCAAGTGCAGAAGATGGCAATTCCTGAGCCTTGCAAAAATAACCAACACAGTGAGCCCCAAGGACCATTTTTACACTTATTTCTGTGAACTGTTTTGGTTTTCTGAATGAGAGTAGTTTTTTCACCATGCCAGTTCATTTCAAATATCAGGCAGCAGAATCAGCTGGAAGAAAAAACCTCAGGATTTTCAGTTCTCACTGGAAGCACACACTGAAACCACAAAGTTTCTTTCCTCACTAGGGAAGGCTGGAATGACAGGCATATGCTGAGGGACACCACTGTTAAATCATCTTAGACTCTTAACTCAGCACTTAGAGTAGCTATCCACAGGATTTCAACAGGATTTTAACTAGAAGGGCCATTTAAACCCTTATTTTGCTGGGACACTTCTTGTGTAACTTGGGCACGCATTGCCATGGTTACAGAGTTTTTCACACAAAAACCAGCAGGAAAACGAATTTTGGAGTTGGATTTCAAAAAGGCTTGGAAGTAACTGGGCTGCAGGAACTCTGCTCTTGGGGAGGGCCACATCATGGTGCCCATTATAAATAACAGGAACAAAAGTGCTTTTCTGCTGGCTTGGTCTTGTAGTTGCTCTCCGTGAAACTGAAAGACAGATACATAGGGAAAGGTTTTTCCTGGCAAGGAAGGTAAAACAAAGTCCTCTCCAAAATGCTTGTGGGTTCTCAGATTCTAAATCAACTATTTTTAATTAAAAGAAAAGAAATACAGCGCCTTAGGAAAGTCTCAGTCTGTCACCTCAAGATGCTAAAAGATTCTAAAAGGAGGGCAGAATCACCACCACGCAGTGGAGATGTGGATAAACACTTTCCAGTAATAGATAAATTGATAATAATTGCAATGATCTTAATAATCATTTTCTTATTTGGACTAGGAACAGTACTGACCTCATTCCCGTTCTAAACAGTGTGACAAAGGCTAAATAAAATCCATTTAAAGAGATCCATGCTGCAGACCCAGTAATGGCACCACTGCCCTGGCTCCTGCAGGCACTCCCCTGGGGACACACGTGTTGTTCCCTCCCTCTTCCCCACTCTCTGCCAGCCTTTACCTCTCTACCAAAGAGGGGTTTTTCTGACTTAGCAGCTACAGAAGCCACTTCACTGCACTGGAGGTATTCTAGCACCAGGGTGTGAGAAACCAGCTTCTATTTACATGTTCCCTCTTATCCTTCCAAGACAGTCAAAAGAAATTTAAAAAGGAATTAGTCTCCTATTTACATTCCTGTTACTTTATAATTAACTCACGGTTTTTAACATGAAAATACTAAAGCAGTTCAAAATCACCTCTTCAAGATAATACACACATTTACTGTGAGCCAGGGAGTATCCGTCAGTTCCTCATTTACATGCCATCCTGCACCTCTAGAGCATTCAGGCAGCCAGCCTGGAAAATGTCATTATTTAAAAGTAAACCAAAATGATGCTCTTGCCTAATCAACCATCCTTGGGATGGCTCATGTGGCAACCACACAGAGCCTGAGATCACTTTATCTTCTTTATTCTTGAAAGGAATGGCACTTGCAGAGCCTGCAGCCAGTGGCTGAGCCTGCCCTGGGACACGAGCACCGAGTGCCACGGCAGAGAGGGGAACAACCAGAGCAGGATCTGGGGCAGGAAGGGAGAAGTCAGGGTTGCTCAGGTCAGACCTCTCCTCCATATCTAAGGCAAGCTAAGAAAAACACAAGGCTGTGAAAGCAATGATGCAAGGCTGTGAGGCATGCCAAGGAAAACAGCATGTCTAAGTCTGCACATGAAGTCACTGGGGGGAAACAACACCAGTAAGAGGCTTCCCAGACTGGGGAGCCTCTACATGCTGAAACTCCTTTCCGTGCTGCTTGTGTCCCAATGGCTTCTCTATGAAATTATGCAGGGCAAAAAATCTTTATTAAAGGGGCAGAAATTACAGGTACAGTACTCTCTTACACAAAACTCCATTGCCCCTTTCAATCTCGCTGCTGCAAGAGCAACTGGTGGTCCCAAATACATCAAAGATGGGATGTTCTCAGGAGCACATTTAAGCACGTGCAACCCAAAACTGAACTCCCAGGACAAACAACTGGGGCACAAATTTTCTAAGTGGCGAGAGATGGGGGAAATGGATGGGAGCAGCCCAGTGGTGCAAAATCCAAGTGCTAAGTGATGACTGTTCCAATGAGCTTCTCCATACTCACCCTCACAACCACCACCTGCACGGACACGTGCTCGGGCAGTCGAATGGGAGCCCGGAAATGCATCGCCAAAGCCACCAGCAGGTGAAGAATGGCAATCAGATTCTTGCCATGGATCGCTGCAGGAAAATGAAGCAAATAAAAGAATCCTGAGGCCTTATTTTAAACAAACAGCTCTAGGAAAAAAGGCAGTGAAAATGTCTTTGGTGAACACAGACTTTTCTCTTTTTACTCTTCTTTCCCTTTTTCCTAAGTGAGTAAGGCATATTTAATTTCGCAGGTAGCAAAGCCTAGATTCAACCCTTCCTTCAAGCTATGTGCCTAATTTACAAGTCCAGACCCTTCAGCTCCCTCTCTGGTCAAGTCACTGTTCGGGAGGATACTGGAGAAAACCACTTTCCAAGGTGTTAACATGAGCTTTGCTGTCTGTGAGAGATGAAACCCATCCACCACCGAGGCAAAGGGACTTGTCCAATTCCACTCTCACTTTTGGACTGTAACAGGCCATGCTGGAACAGAGGGCTTGGACAAGCTATTTCAATTATCCTACAGACATGAACATCTGTCCTTAACAAAGGCCACAGAGGGAGGTAACACCTACAATCCATACGTGGATGTGGTAACTACCAAAAATAAATAATTTTTAATACACAGTGCATCCCAGAGAGTGTGATCAGCCTGCTGATTGTCATCCCCTCCTTGCCTGGGAAGCTGAGAGAGGAAACACAAGGGAGTCCTTACAGTCAACATTCCACTTGATTGTCCAGCCGTGGGGCCGGAGCAGATCATGGACAGCTTCCAAGACCGTCTGCAGCTTCTGCTTCTGCCCAATTTCAGACTGGGTCACTTCTGCCACGTTCAGTTTACGGTCAGCCAGTTTTTCTGTATTTGGAAAAAACCCAACAAAATACAAAGAGAACAGGCAAAACCAGATTAAACAAGGTCCTGGGTGGAAATAACAAGCACAGACCCCTGGGCAGGGCTGGACTCTGCCACAGGTTTTCAAAGAGAATTATTTTCCCCAGAAAGAAAAACAGCTGAAAGTAAAACTTTCATCAAAGTGTGTCCATTCCAGTAAAAACGTGACAAAGTGGAGTCTGGCCTGAACATGCTCATCAATCAGGTGTCAAAATATGTAACAACTTTCAGCTAGGCATCAAGTTAGTAATAATATTAATTGTACATCCAATTTCTTTCACTGCTGAAAAGCATTTGGCACAACACAGCCTTCACTACACAAGGAATCTGCAAGGTTTAATGGACTTTCTTAACAACAAGTTAATTTAGGACAAAAAAAGAGGGAAATATTGTGTGAACATTTACTGGAGCTTGCTATGCTGTATTTCAGGTTAGCTGAAGGTATGAATTGAAGCTAAAGCACACTTTGCATCCTCAAACCCTCAAGAGTCATAAACCCCTCTGACCCACAGATTTGTCCTGATTTAGAGGAACTAACTGAAAGAAGAAAATTGGTACTTCTTGACATGTTATTGTCATGTCATGGTCGATTACTTCCATAAAATTAATTAATACAGGAAAAGATGTAAAATTCCATTACTGCCATTTCAATTGTTTGTGTAATATAATTATTTGTGGCCAAAGTCATGAACAAGTCATTCTTCTCTTCCTCTGCACCTGCCAAAGACACAGGAGTTGAATTTTTCTCAAAAAAGCAAAAGAAGGGAGCTGAGGAAGGAGGGGAAGAGCCCTCCAGCCATCAGAGCAATGGCAACAGCTGATCTCTGCTCTCCCTGAGGAGAAACCATCTCCCTAGGAGGTCAGCACTGGTTGGACATATTTCCAATTAAATATTATTCCACTCTTTAAAACAAAAAACCGTACTTTACCAAAACTGTTTTCACAAAATGGGATGGGCTTCAACTCTAGAGATGCTTTCAGAAATGTCTCCCTTGTCAAAACCTACTATTCCCATAATGGAAATACTCCTGCTCTCAAGTATGTTTCTTCTGGACATTCCACCCAGCTGAAGATGAATATTTATCTTTTATTCTTATGTTGATATTCTTCTTAAAGCAGCAGCAGTACAAAAGCACTCGATCCAAACAGAAAAAATCTGCAGATTTATCAACTCACAAATACTTTGAGCATTTTGACTGGTTTTATCAACCTGAAGTAGGAGCTTTTTATCAATATCTGAGTAATATGAATGGGAGAAACATTCTTTAGCCAAGATGCCTTTGAATATTTTCTAAACCAACTACCAAAACGTGTAAATATTATTTAAAATTTAAGATTTTAGATTTAAATCAATTTTTTTAGACTGCTGGTGCACAGCCCTGCTGCTGTCTGCAGCTTTGGGAGATTAACCTTGGCCCCCTTCCAGTTTCTGGGCTCTCCTTGCCTTGTGTGAACTCACCCAGCAGCTTCTGCAGCACCTGCCCATCATAAAGGTCCTCTTCGAGCTGTTTGACAATGATTCTCTCCTCCACCAGCACATCATTAATCCAGTCAATTAGAACCTGGAAGGACAGAAAAAGGAGGCAAATGTCTAAAAATGGCTCAAATGTGTTCCTTTCATATCACCAGGAATATAAAACAGAGGAAGAGGAACCATATTTTTGTATTTCCAAATAAGACCCCAGTTAAAAACAACAGAGTAACAGCATCTCTTTGTCCCTTACTGGTTTTAATTCAGGTCTTGACAGCATGGCAATTTTAGTACCCTCTATTTTTCCTCATTAAAACATCTCCTTATGGCACCAATTCCAGAGCAAATAGCAACCAGCAGCTCTGCAGCAACAACCTTTGGGAGTGTCTGTTCCAAAAACCTGTTTCTATGTGAATGCCAGACCTGCCAACCAGTCCCATGCTCCTACTGTTATTTGTCTCCCTGAATATATTTATCTCCCTGAAAAACGTGAATGATGAGCCAGAAAGAAGAGCTTCAGCAGGGACAGAGAGAACACTTCTCCAAACAGGAGCCCAACAGACCCACGAGCTGGACCTTTGTCATTAGCAACAGGACAGGGCATTATACAGAAGTGCAGAATTAAAATCTTGGCCAAACAGGTCCAATAACCATTCTACAACCTGTAACAGTCTCCATATTCTGAATATCATAACTATGAAAACCATTCAACCATCTGCGAAACAGGAAGGAACGTAAAGGATCTTTAAAAAGAAAAGGAACTGAGTTGAGTTTTCCAAGTGCCAAAGATAATAATTTCCAAACAGTTACAGGAAAAACAGCCTTGACTGTTCGAAGCTGGCAGTAGTGCTTTCCTTCAACTTATTATTTGGTTAATTAAATTGCTTTTGCAAAAATAATATAGTTCTGTGGGAAGAGACACAATGTTAATTCCTGCTAATTCCTTGGTTCTGTAAGAGAAGGGTATTCCCAATCACAGACAGGGAAAATCCATTAACCAGAGTCACCCAAAACAATGAGCTTCATTTAAACATCCTGCAGCCCTTAATTTCCTTCATATATAATTGTGGAGTCTTTAAATTCATTTTCTGTAGACCCCATTCTTTTGCCTCTTCTTGGCAGTCATGATTGCTAAGAAAATTAATATAAAAGAGAGTCCAAAACAAATAAGCATAATAGAGACAGACGTGGAAAACACTCAGCTTGGGAATCCTAGAAGTATTTGAATATATTGGTCACCAGGACATTTAAATAATTCAGCCTGGCTACTGATGTTCATTCAGTCTACAAACCTCAAGGAAGTTTTGCTGGGCTTTGTGTCCACAAAGAAGTGGGATATATAATAATAATACTACTTCATATACCTCTAATCCATCCAGTGGCCAGTTTTAGAGGGAGATATGGCAATTAATCAATTCATGGATCAGCACCCATGCTCATGTGTGGAAACCACTCTGGCCCTCTGAAAACCCCAGCAATAAAAATGACTTTCCCAAAGTGCTTTCTTTGAAAAGAAAGGTTTTCTCACAAGTTATTCACCATTCAGTCCCAGCAAAGGAAATGCAAGAAGATGCAGTCTGAATAAAACAGCTCTCAGAGCTCTGCACGACCACAGCGGGAGAGAAAACTCCAAACACCTATTCCTGATCAATGTTTTTCAGGGGATAGAAGGATATTTGTGGTAAGGGGCTGGAGAGAGACATTAGACAAGAGAGGATCACCAACCAAAATCATAAAAGATTTAGGTCTTGCACGATTTACAACTTTCAGCTGAAATTATCATGTGATAATCAGATCCCATTGCGGTCCCTGTAAAAGAGCTTGGACTTCAAAAAGCCCTCAAAAGCTTTGTTAAAGGAAGACTCAGGATGCTAAACCATCAATAAACAATTGATTTTGTCTGTCCTGTGCTGAATGGTATTGAATTCAGAATGGAGAAAATGCCAAGGAATTAAAAATGGAAGTCTGGAAGTACCTTCTAATGTAGGACCCAACATGTCATTTCCAGGAGTGCAGAAGAGCCCAGGAATCACAAAGTGGCTTTGGGTAGAGAGTGTTATAAAAGGAAAATACCTACATTATGTGCTAATTAAATGACTTGGAAAAAAATTAGCAGTGAAAAATTTTAGACAAAAAAAAGGACACAGAAGAGATATAAATTAAACAAAGTCTAGCCACAGTTATTTTATTATTTTAATGGTTTAGCACTTGAATGAAAGAAAAATATCCCAAAGAACATTCTAGCTTCCTTCCTGTTCACACTACAACTCCAGCTTCAGCAGAAAAAAGGAACTTTCAATTTATATTTAAGGAAAAAAAATACAAAACCCAAAATTTTCTGCCCCACCTCATGATTTCTTGATTGTGTCTTAATTAAGAGCTTGGAAAAATCTTTCTGCACAGATTTTTTTTTATTTTTTTAAAACTTTTACAAAGGAAATAAAGCACCACACTGCTTTTCTATAGTATTTGGGATGAGTAGTGTGGGTTTAAAACTTTAATCCAACACCCTGATGGCCTTAAAGCCATGACTGACATTTCATGCACATCCAAACTCATACAAATAATTTTTTAACTGTGTCAAACGCTTAGAACCATGAGTTGGCAGCTGTAAAATTTCCAAGAGTGCCTTAAATCCTGACACATCTATTTATTGTATCATTTTTCAGACAAATTCAAGTGTCTGCTTAAATGAGCCACGTTGCATTACTGAACACTGGGCTTGAAGACTGGAGCTGGCCAAGAAGCAGCCAGCTGAAACAAAAGAGGGCTGGAAATACAGGAGGAAAAATGAGTCTGCTGGGACAACTTGGCTTTTTTAGCTGATGCAAGATGGGGTTTTGCAAAAGAGGTTTTTGCAGCAAACCCCACCAGCTGGGGAAAGGGGTTTTGTTCTGCAGACTGGCTGCTCCCGTGGCACAGTCAGAGTTAACCTGCAGAGTTCAAGGACTCTGGGCCCCAGAGCAGTGAACAAAATGAAAACCAGCACAAAAGAGATGAATGGGAAAACAGGAAGCCCAGCCACCAAAACCAGCAGAGGAAGAAAGCCCTGATTTCAGTGACCCTCTGCCCCTCACCTTCTGGGGGAATAGGGAAGCAGACAATGAAAGCTTAACTGGCTTTCAGCGTTGAGCATGGAAATTAATATGGCAAATTCCTGGGTTTATGCCTCTTGACTAAGCACAAAGCAGGGGCAGCCTGGAAGCCAAGAGAAGGCTGCTTGTTTCCAAAAGAGCATTTAGGGGGCACAGTTTCACCTGGTCACGCGGGAAACCCTCCCAAAAGGACAGTGGCTTCATTTTGGTTGTCTCTTCACCTCAGCAAGAAAGAGCCATAAAATTAGACATGGGAAAAGGTGGCATCTCCTAGAAAAGTATTTTACTACACATGAGAACGTTCACCTATTTCAGGCAGCATCCAGAGCAGCAGTGGCAGGATCTGTATGAGGAATAGATGAGGCTTTCAGGGCCAAAAGTTGCTGCAGTACCACCCAGTCTTACAGAAGGGTTTGCAGGGAAGGAAAGCATCTTGCAGCTGTGACTTGCTGGCTTTGGTCAAGGCTCTTTCGGACAGGACTCAATTCTTGCAAGCTGCTGTGCTATAATTTTGTATTCAATTAGTAGAAGCTCTTTTTTGTAGTTTTCCTACTGACATACTGAAAGCGAGAAACCCCCAGGAAATCTGCCACTTTTGTGAAACGTTTCAAGCATCTTTTCAAAGTCTGTGACTTGATGCCTACAGCTTGTTAACCCTAATTATGTTTAGGATGACAACCAGCAATGAAGCTTTTTGAAACTTTCACTCCTCAGCCATGTCTGAACCAGGAGGAGGAAAAAAGATTCCTTCCACCTTTATCCACAAAGAAATACATATACAGAAACACACAATAAGGGAAGCACAAAGAAATTCTTTTTTTAAAGTATTAAAAAGAGAGCTAGAAGAACCCCCAAGCACTCCTTACAATTAGTGACATGGACCAGCTAGAGGAACTTGGTATATTAATGGAAGATGAATTTTAGTCAGATTCACAATAACATGTCATTGAAATCTGACTCCAAAGTATAAAAGAAGAAACAATATATCACAGGACATCTCTGTATTTGATCACAAAACGGCCCAAACTTTTAATTCAAATACTTAATTGAAGTTAATTGTGCATTCGGCAAATATTGGGCAATGAGAAGACGCTCACACATTTCAGCCACTAGAAATAAAGTATTCTGTGACTAAAATACTTACACACACACACATATATGTAAATAAACCAAATAACTCCTATCTTTCCCTGCTCTGAATTTTCAGCTTTAGGTCTGTTCAGCCATGGACCAAACTTTGACTACCCACAGAGCAAATGGAGTGAGGGCAGAAAGGCTGCTGGCCACAGAGGGAACTTAGCTGAACACCTCAGACTGACAAATTCAGGCTATTTTTAGAGTATTGTCCTTAATGATAACAAACAACACTTCCAGGCATAATTTCCGGCATAATGTTTTTTGTATGTGCAAGAAGACTTAAAGCAGCTATTTCTGCATCCCCACCAAGGGGATTCACTGTGCATTTGCTCAAAAAAGAGTGAGAAATTAGGCTTTTTGTTGTGTTACCACACTGCCACACAATCCTTGTCCCTGGAGCTACAAAGGCTCTGTCAAAACCACTTCCAAACGCCCCATCCACAGTGCATGTAACTCCTATAGCATGGGGATGGCAGAATTAAAACAACAGTTAGTGGAGACAAAGGGATGTTCAAGCAGTGTCAGCAGCAGGTATCTCTGTTCCTTCCTTGCCCGAGATGCCCTTGCCCAGCTGCCAGGACAGACACCCAGAATCAGTGATGGCAAACCATGGCCATGCCTGGCTGGTGTTGAAAGGCACCTGGGCTGGCCCCAGTGAAACCAAGCCACGCTGCCAGATTTCAAGAGGCAGGAGGGCTCTGTTGCTGCTACTGACACATTCCTCTCAGAGGGGAAAGGAGGGAGAACTGCTTTGAACTGTTAAAACATCCACCCATTCAAGGTCTCACCCCTCTCTCGTCCGTGGAGATCTTTCATTTCAAGCTCTGCAGGGCAGGCAGCCTTCTCTGCTGCCTGGTTCTGCACACCAGATTACTTACTTAGGGCTCTTGGAAAACATCCCTAACCAGGGAAGAACAGAAAACAAAGAATAAATTGCTCTTTTTTCTGTGTTATACAAACTCTGCAGCACAAAGTTTGGCCAACACAATCCAAACCTCTCCCTGCCTTACAGAATCACACCAGCATAGTGTGAATTCACACCAGCACAGCTGGATCTCTGCAAAAGCTCTCACTGCTGAGAGAGACAAAGATGATCAGCAATTACCTAAATTACACAGGCACTCTGCAGGACACATTTCCCCAAGGAAACAATCCCCAGGTCCATGGCCTGCACCAGGTGATCCAATTCCACTGCCTCTCCCTCTGTGCAAGTGTGAACTGGCCTGGGCACCCAGATGCTGTAAGCACTCAGACACATCCTCAAGTGCTGCTCTAGCCGTTTTTTACTCCTCTGGAAGGTTTTCAGGTCTTTAGTCTGAAAAATGTAACCCTGCTGGACTGTGACAACCAGAGAAGACTCACCAACTCATATTAAGAACAGGAACATCCCCAATTTAAAAGCAATTGTGATCTTGGTATCAAGTCCCCTCCATCTCAGAGTGCCTCTGGTTCCTTCACTGCAACGAGTCTTGTTCAGCTGAGTCACTCAAGATAATATCACTAACCCACTAGCAAAGAAACCACATTACATTTGGAAGGAGTGATGCTGCTTTTGAGAGAATTAAAGGATTTAGGTACTAACAAAGAAAGAATGTGCAAATTCACTTAATTCACAACCACAGGGTATTCCAGGTGAATTAGAATAACCACAAAATCTGAGCACGGCTCCTTGCTAAACTCGGTTTGATGTGGTTTTGTAATCCTAGAGATGTTATTGCAACGGTATTAAGAGATCACTGGGCTTGCTTTAAAGAGGTACCAGGTGAGCAGTTTGCTGAGGCATTCTGTGAGCCACATGTGCAGCCAGGGTACAGCTTTCCAGAGGGGAATATGCCACAGCTCAGGCCCCATCTGAAAACACTTATCCAAAATTTTCAGACCCACCCACATATAGCTGTTTTGTTGTTTCTAACAAAAATAATTTTTGTAATTATTTGAAAATAGTAAAGAGAAAGCGTATTGGGAAGTAAACTGAGGACAGAATACAGAGCAAGAAGAATCTCAGTTCCAACTCTGCTTTGACACAAGAGGCCTCCTCACTGATCCCTAAGTGCTGATTGCAGTCCTGCTCTTCTCCTGGAATCTCACTAATGCTTTCCAAAGCTCCTTCCCTGCTGTCACGGACAGAAGGTTTATGTGCAGAGAATGCAGGTGGATCCAAGCCAAGCCCTGAACCTCACTGTGATGATCACAAGGGCACAAGTGGACAGTGGAGCTTTACTCCATAACAACCCTGGGCACTGACATCTTTGTCTCTCTTGCTGCTGTTTTCAGCCTTACCTGGTTGGTGACCTTCATCTCGGTTTTCACAGACACACTTCAGTAACAATCCACTGTGTTTTGAGTTTCAAATGTTTTTAATTGCAAGTGATGCCAGCTCACTAAAAATTTCAAGGACAAAAACATTGATTTCCTACCTTGATTAGCTCTTTGAACTTGGGGTCTTCCTTTGAGTTGGGATCAATCATAGTGCGTTCCTCATTCTCCTCTGTCCAAGGGAAATGGGAAACCTCAGTGAGATCAACTTCAAATATACAGTGCTGAAACACTGCAACAATTCCTAACCAGGAAGGGGCCTGTCAGCTGATGGACAAGTGACAGTGCCCAGTCATCATCTTAGCAAGGGAGTGTCTGATGATCAGTGTCAGGCAATGTTAGAGACACACAGAAAGATAACATGGCCCCACTTCCCCAAAATAAGATTGTTTTCACTGATCTTCCCCAGCTGAGACCCTGCTCTATGCAGAATGCTTCAGGAAAGTCCCTGTCCTCACAGGGGGCATGTTAATATTAACACACCAAAAAGCACAGTCAGCTACTTTTCTCCTTCTCCTGGATTTGCATTTAACTGCTATTTGAAAACACCTGCCCCAAATGACACCACCTGGAAGGACAGTGAGTTTATGGCACTACAAGCAGTGCAGTTGGGCTGAGAGTTTGTGCCTCCACTCTCTGGTTCCCTGAATGAAGGAATGCCTTAACCTTTGGTTAAGCCTGAGAAATAAAATTACCCCACTTTTTATCAGTATTTGTGCATGGGGAAGAACATAAAACAGATTTTGCAGTTGTCAAATCTTCTATTTCTCCTGCTGCTGAGATGGAGATACATGACAAGTGCTCTCTAATGGCCAGAAGGACAAGTCTAAGAGGCATGAACATGAAGAGTAATTTTTAGAAGGCATGAAATGCTGGTAGACAAATCAACTTGAGCTCAGTAAGGTTAAAACCCAAAGAATTACCTTCACAACAGCACATATGGGCACGTGCATCACGTGCATGATTTCATGCTGCTGTAGATGTGCCTACCACCATTCAGGACACAGCTGGAGCAAGTCTCTTATTTTCAGTTCTGGTGCCTCCTTTTAAGTTGTGGGTGTCTCCCTGAACCCCTCACTTTAGCTCCTTGAGTAGCCGGGTGGGAGTAGCTGTGCTCCAGGTTAGAGCTGTTCCTTGCAGTGGAGCCACACAGCAGGACCACAGGGGTGGGTGGCAGTGGCACGGCTGCATGGGGAGAGCTAAACTTATGATTTATGAACCCCATGGATTTATCTTTAGCTGAGTGTAGACAGCCCCTATGACATTCTATTTTCCTACTGATTGCTCAATTCCTTCTACCATGGCAACAAAGGAGGGGCTCTGGTATCACCACTGGTCAGGCCATTGCCACACTTTAAAGCCTGACCATGACCAACCTAAAGTCACTTCCTACTGCAGTGCCAGACTCCACTGCTGTCCCATGGGAAACATGACATCCTGGACACAAGACTGACTGTACCATCTCACTTACACTTCATCCACACGTTTGGGTTCAGGATTTTCCAGGACCCCTAATCTTTATTAAAAAAACAAGACCCTACTAGCTGAACATACTTGAAGAATTTCCATAAACCTACGAAAAAACCACAAATTATTTTGCTGCTTTTTCCCTTTAGTTCCTCCTTACTGCCTAGGATGAGTCAGGCATTCTCTGATAAGGAAGTGACACCCACCACACACCCAAAATGCTGTTAACGCTGAACAATATCTGACCCACAATGGTACATGGTTCACCACAGAACTCAGGTTAATGCTCACTGGTGATCATGTCTTTGCATGACAGGCCTTCAGGAGTGATCCTGCACCTTCCAAAGCTTTAGTAGTATCCAGAAGAAATAACTGGGGACACTCCTGGACACATCCACAGAGCAATCAACACTTTGCCCACATCTCAGAAGAAAAAGACTTTGCATTTCCTACTACTCTTTTAATCAGAAAATCCAAATGACTAACATATTTCTCCTTTTAATTTAGTTTTATGATTTGTTTCCATGACAGCTTCCTTCAACTGATTCTGTAGATTAAGAGACAAATGGCCAGGAGAGACAAAAGTGTTTTATTCCAACAAGTTTGAAACAGTTTTTGCAATTAAATTATGCTGTTGCTCTGGGGATGGATATGGGAAAGAGACCATAAACTATCTTAGCCAAGATCTGTAGCATGAAAACTTTACCTAATAGTGTATCCTCTGGATGGATGTCCACTGTGCTTGGGTTCATTGGTGCATTGATAGCATTTTTACCTTCTTCTTGGAGGTCACTCACTGAGGAGAGAGGAAAAAACAGAAAGAAAGAGTGTAATAAATGCAAAATTGGAGGATATGTAGAGGTTGGAATACTCATAATAAGAGAAAACATCTGGTAGATCCATTTCGAAACAGGACCACAGTTTATGGCACAAAGAACTGCAGCCACAGTGGAAAATAAAACCAAAGGAACATCCTTTTATAGCTCTCTGTTAAACAGAGCTACCACACAACTGGCTGGAAACTTTTTGCAAGAAGCTCAATTCTGTGGTGAGAAGAACCCCAGGGTGCCCGTCTCTCCCAAAGGAAGGGGAGGGAGCTCTGCAGGATGGCCCAGGATCTGGAGCAGACCCCCAACTGCACAAACAAACTCCTCTTCTGATAGTACCTACCAAATAAAGGTCAAAATGGATTTAATTCCAGCATTGCCATGGGATACAAACAGATGTACCACAAGCTGGTGAGCACAGATCTGAAATGTTTTATTGCAAGCTCTTGTCCTAAACCTACAACTCTCATTTGGGAAAGTCAGTGAAGTACTCTTCACTAAATAAAATGGATATGAAAATACTTCCCTACATCCTGCCACATGGGAGGAAATAAACTTGAGGACAAGAACTGAACAGTTCTTTAGTATCTTCTCAGAGTTTGAGAGTAAGAAAAGCACCAGCAATGCTGTAACACTTCTACACTCTCCAAGGCACATCTCCCCCAAATTCAGGTAACATTTATTACAAGCCAAGACATTGAAATAGTTGCATGTGAAATACAGACATAAAGACACCACAGCAGCCCCATCTCTTCAGTGACAGTTCTGTGTCAGGATGGGCTAAAATAATTTGTGGCAGCATTTGTGGTATTGCAGTCTCCTTTGGGAGGGGCCAAGTGCCATAGTCTCTTCAGAGAAAAGCAAGGAGTTCCAAACAAATAAAGTTTTGCTAGACAAATTTTCCTTGAGAATAAAAAGGGAGGAACAGTTAACTAATAGCCACAGTATCCCAGCAAGCTCTTCCTTCCAGAGCAGTCATTATGCCCCCTTCCCAGTGGAAAATCAACCCACATTTGCAAAGGTACAAAATCCTCCATCAGAACTCGCTTTTCTCCTGCCTGAGAGAAGTGGCAAACACAGAGATCCTACTGCCACAGAGGAGGGCAGGGACCAAGAACACCCTGCAATCCCCACTCCTTCCCTCAAAGATGAATGAAACAGGTGCTTAAAACAAGTTACCACATTTCTTAATGCAGTCCCAAGATGTTATTTAATTCTGGCTCACGACACGACACTGAACATCAGTAAAGTTCTCAATTATGGAATTTTGCCCTTTTGTTCTGCAAGCAACAAACACCGGTCTCACATTTCGAAGCCTGATGGTTTATGAACCTTGGTTTGTAAGGGGAAGGGGGTGGCAGCTCTCTGTGCTCTGTACCTGCTGCAGTGAGTACAGCGTTCCCTGCTGCAAACAGCACACGGTGTCTGCAGGCTGAGATTGAACCTCCTCATTAAAGATTATTGTTAAAGAGATTATTATTAAAGAAATTCTTAATTGCCCCTTTTCTGCACTTATCTTCTTGAAAAACTCTACAGGTGAAGAAGTCAGGGAGCAAAGAGGCCTCATGCAACAGATTTAAAGCAGCTCTAAGAGCCCTACCCAGGACACCCAACTAGAGCTTTCTCACCCCAAGAGCTCCCACACTGTGATGCCAACAGGGACACAGTCACCACGAGGCACAAGAAAATGCATGTAGGAACTCAACATAACAATGACTTTTAAAACCCTGCTAGGACAACATGTGGCCAGGCTTATTTTGGAAGCACCAGCCTTGCTTTTAGATAAAGTCTCTTTTCATTATGACAGCATTGCTGTCATCCTGGGAATGCCAAGTGTTCAGTGAGCTCAGGGCATTGCTGTTCCCAATGCTGTGAAAAGAGCAGGAGAGAACTGCCTCTGGGCAGTGGCATGTGTGCCTTCAGTGTATGAACAAAATGATGCACACATTTCAAGCCAGAATACTTTTAAATGCAGCTAAAACTGGCTTTATTCCCAAAAGTTCAGTTGAGGTGATGCACTTGATCTTTTATTTTAATATAAAAACTATCTCTACCCTTCCTGACAAAAAATTCCTTGTTTCTGAGCAATTTACTACACTGAAAGAAAACATTAATGCCAATTTGTGTATTTAGCCCATTATCCCTCACAACAGGAAGGACCACATAAAATCCCTATGGTTGCCTTCAGATCCAGTGGGGCTGGCCCAGATCCCATGGGACCAACATCCTTTCCTGCTGCTGCTGGCAAAGCATGGCTCTGTCAGCAGAAAGCCTCCCAAACCCTGCTGCCCAGGGAGGGCTGCTTGCACAGAGCCTGCACAGACAGCTTATGAAGAGATTCCTGCCACAAAGGGAACTTTCCTACCTCCTTTCCTGCGTCTCTTGCACAGCAGTCCAGCCATTCCCACCCCGGCAGCACAGACAGGTCACAGAGGAAACACACGGGATGTCTGGACACTGATGGAATGGCAGCAACTGGATAACGGGGGCTGCCACCTCCAGAGTGCCAAACCTCTGCTAATTTGGGCACGGTGACACAGGAGGAGGCACTGGGAGAGGGGAAGGGGGGCCAGCAGGGAGGACACAGCCCTTGGCCATGGACTCCCGGCCAGGAATCCCTCCCTGCCCCACTGATGGCCAAGCCCTGCCTTGGCTCAAAGCAGGCACCTCTAAGATGGTGTTTTCTCTGCAAGGAGCTCCCCAAGAAAGTCATGTCCAGCCTCTGGGGTTGGGTTTCCCACGCTTGCCCCAGGAACACAGAGGTTCACAGAGCGATGTGGAGAAGCAAGTGCACTCAGCAATGTGAATTCGGCAGGGTATTCCCCACCTGCAGCACTCCAGAACCCTTTCACACTGTGCCTGAACAAAAGCTGAGGGCTTTCTCCCTGCTCACTCCCCCCCCAGTATTCACTTATCACTGCTGAGCACAGAAACAGAAGCAGGAAAAGGAAACTGAGCCACAACACTGGGTAAAAACCAGAGGCCCCCCAAAGGAGCAAGTGGAGGCAGTCAAAATTATAGTCAGGATGGAGCAACAGGTACATTTCTGAGAGGAACCAGATCAGTACTGTAATGCAAACTCACAGGAATAAATTCATTCAGCCCATGCCTTCCCAAACCCAAAGGTGATGTAAAAAATTATGGCTATTATTCAGTTGGCAAGTATCTCCTTGACTTTGTGCTGGCCACAGTGATGGCTCTGATGTGAGGTTTATCCAGGCAGGAGGGCATTTGATTGGTAGAGCAGAGCTTGCACAACAGGCTTTAGTCATGGCAGATCCTACAGGAGCCATTACTGCTCCTTGCCCATTCACAGGGCTCCTTCTTTTCCTCTTCCCTTGCCCACGGGGAACACGTTCCCCTGTTAGGTTGGCACAGTCCTTTGCTCTCTGTATGAGATTGGTGTGAAACATTTTTCTCCAAAGCCTGATCATTCCATCCCGTGGGTCTGCCAGAGGAAACCTGCAGCAAGGGGAAGGAACTGGGAATGGGAAGGAAATGGGAAGGAAAGGAATGGGAAGGAAACTGAGTACAGGCTGAAGTAGCATCACTTGGTTGAGGATGGTCCCCAGCAGAACCTTCCCAGCACCTGTTGCCTCAGGAGGGTTTGCTCCTGCTGGCAAAGGTGTCCCTCAGATGTGCCAGCAGAACTGAAAGGAGAAGCCCCAGCACCCAGGGAAGGCGCTCTTGGTTTGCCCCCATCTTGACCCACAACACAGACTTAAGGTTAAACTTGCTGATGATCTAAATGACCGAGCTGGGAATTCACACAGGACAAGTCAGGTGTAACTGCAGGCAGAGAAAGATGATGCCTTGGAAAGGTATCTGGCAGAATTAGCTGTGATTTGTCCCAGGTGTCTGCAGACCCTCCCTCCCTTCTGGCTGGAGACCTCCTCTCTGAGCAGATCCTCAATTAAGAGGCAGCACAGCACTCTGAACAACCTCAGCACCCCATCAGCCAGCACTACCAAAATCCACATGCAACAAGGAACGGGCAAGTGGTCAAGGCTTTCAGCAAAAACCTAACATTTTCCCCTCAACTAGAAACTGAAATTCACACATAAAAGGTCACTTCTCTACCAGGAAAGCAGCCAGGGCTCCTGGCAGCCCTCTGATGCTTTGACAATCTCCTGGCAGCGTCAGCAGCGAACATGGTTTAGTCACACTGGAAGCTGTGCTGGCCTTCAGATGATTTAATAGAATGAGCAGATCACATATACACACGCTCCCCAGCACTCCATCTGTAAGCCAGGCAGGCTGCCTCAGAGCATGGCATTGCACATGAAGTGCACACAACAGAAGCAATCAGCTGCAGAAAGCTGGAGGTGCCACCAGAGCTGCCAAGGACTTCTGCAAAGGCAGGAAACAGCCTTTGAAGTCAGCAGGAGTGCTATAAAAAGAAGAGATGTCCCTGCTCTCTCCTTTTGAAGAGAAAAGAGCAGGCTGATATCAACAGTTTCATCCTTTCTACCTTCGCTATTAATAATCTAAGTGTAATTTTAAAAGGCAACAATAACAGCATAATTCACTTAAGCCTTTGACATTTGCTGTCTTGTTATTACAAAACTGACCACGAGCCTCTGCGTCTCAAAAAACAAAAACAGATGGCAAAGGCTACTTAATTTTAGCTCTGGTTATTTCTGACTGCAAGGCTGAATCCCACCCTGCAGAAAGCAGCAGCTGTCACCACACTGATCACGGGGTTCTGTACGTGCTGCTTTCCCTCTCATCCAGCCAGTGCTGGGCTGGCCCCTCAGCGCTGCCTAACCACAGCTCTGACATGATGCATTTCCATCTCAGGATTAAACCCGAGCTTTGGAAGCTCTTTGTTAGCCTTGGCTCCGCTACAGGTGATTTGTTAATTAAGTCTGTCACCCTGCTTGGTGGAGCAGCACGCAGATGGGAAACATGCAGTGACCACGTAACTCATGGGAGGCTCTGCCTGCCTCCAAAGGCTTCCCAGGTTTCCTTGCTATTCCCAAAGACAATACCACGACCAGCTGCACTTTTCCACGCAGTCACTCACCTATAGCTCACATCCTAAGAGTTCACATAATCATTCCCAAAATAGAAAGCCCATAATCAAGACCCTTTCTATCCCTTTCTGACCAGTGACACGACCCTCACTCACTCACATCTCATGGCAGATGTGGACACAGGACAATCCCCCTGATAAAGCAGCCAGATCTTGCAGAAACCATCAGGTATCAGCTGGAGCTCCCACTTCCCATGCGAAGTGCCAGACCAGAAGGCAGCAGGTCCTTGGTGAGTGAAGACCAACACACCCAGCCCTGCACACACAGAATTTCCATCTGACAGCCTGAACTCTTTCAGGAAAAGTCATCTGCAAAACTCTGAGCCTTCTAGGAATGCTTAACAAAAGGAAGTTTTACAAAAACTGGCGTTTCTGAAGAAAAACTGTTGTACTGAATGATTTCAAGGGCTGCTACGCTGAGATTCTTTGCTAGAGACAAACCACACACACAACTCACCAGCCTGCTGCTGCATTACAAATCACATTTACAAAAGGCTCTGAGATCTTTTGATGGAGACTGCAGGAGAAACACAAAGCCTCCATTAATTATCATAGAGAATTAATAATCCCAGGCAGATCAAAGGCAAAGACTTGACCAAATCCACATAAAGGCACAGCATCAAGGGACTGCACTCAAAGCAGAACTGCAGTAATAAAGGAAATTATTTATATGCCTCAGCAGACAGACAAGGCACTCACAATGGTACCTAAAGAAATGGAAGTACAAAGAGCTGAAAAAAGGGAAAACTAAAGCTAAAGGCAGTTTTTAGGAAAAGGCTGTAATACAGAGAGCTATGGAACTAAAGCTAAAAGTCAGACTTGGGATTCATCATTTTGCTGGTAAGTCCCTGGTTCTCATTCCTTTCATTATTGCCTCAGGCCATAGTTGCTCACCAGGCAGGGAGGGTTAGCAGAGGGACAGTGCAGACGTCACCTGCATCCCCAGCTGCCACTCACCCCTTCCCTTCTGCTGGCACCAGTGGCTGCAGAAGCCACATTCTGGCACAGAGTGGGGGGACAGCGTGCCTGGGAACTAACCAGATAAGAAAGGAAAAAAATAGAGTTCATTTTCACTGCATAGACAAACAAACATTAGTGCTGGGGGTGGGAGGGGGAAGCCAACAAAAAAACCCCAAACCAGCAGAAATAAACGTGGACAAGAATGGTTTTTTCAAGTATTTATAAAGTTACATCTACAAAAGTGATAGATGGATCCCCAGCTCTCCTAAGCACTCTCATAACACACATCACAACTCTACAGCTTCTACACTCCAGGACATGAACTGGGCACACCTTTGGCACTTGCTTTGTCCTGAACTTGAAAACAGATTGCTTCAATCCTGAAGTTTTCTGACTGGGAAAAGCCAGGCAAGAACTGCATCTTGAGAGAACCCTAAAAACAACTAGGGAAAGCTACACTCCACCTTTTGCACATAAATTACACTTGAAAATGGAGGAAACATGCCTTTTCAGCCTCCCCCAGTTGCAATTCCCTCCCAATGCGCCAAGGGTCATTTCTTCCCACAAAGAAATCGTGGAGAGTTATGTTGTTCCAAAGCACCAGGACAACTTCCAGCAGAAAGGAAGGTGTGGAGTCAAATCTGACATGTGAGAACAAAGGGAAAGAAAAAGTCCGACGAGAAGAGGAAAGGACTGAAGGACACTTCAAGCCTGTGTCCAGCCACAGCAGAAAACCTGCAAGGCATTTTAAATTTACTGCCACCAGCTCTCCATGAAATACTGCATTCTCCTATAGTAATCTCCAAGGCTTTTGTGTGCTCCTGTAACCAAAGGTGATGGGCACAAGCAGGTAGGGAATGGCACATCCATGTGCAAGAAGCAGACTGGTTTCCATAAGGAGCCCAGCACCAAACAAGACTCCTTTAGCCTTTAAAAGCAACTTCAGAACCAGAATCAACTCACTACTTAAGGTACCCATATTTAATGGGTGCAGTCCAAGCAAATCAGCAAGGGAGAGACAGCAGGAGCTCACAGCACTACCCTGGAATAGAGATGCCTAATCCACCCATTCAGTTCTTGTCTTCTGCACCATGAAGAAATCTGGGAGAACGCAGCCCTTCAATTTACTGCCTCCCACAGGCTCTACCTCTGATCCCACACACACACATCCGACTGTGCAAGCTTTTGGAGCAGAACACTTGGCACCACAAAAAGCCACTACTGCAGCTCGTGCTGACACATTTCACAAGTGAGCTGCTTTCCATCCCTGCCCTTACTCCTTTTCTCCTCCTCCTCACCCTTTGACACTTCATTTGTGGGCAGGTACACAAATGAACCCCCCTTAGTTAAGTGCCCAAGCACTGTTACCTGCTCAGCTTCCTGCTCTCTCCATATCCTTCACACAAAGGCACGAAAAGCTTACCACCACCACCACAGACTGTTGTACAAATACAAAACCATTTTACGTTGCTTGTTCGTCTGGACATTTCAAGAGAAGTACAGGGTAAGAGACTCACTTCTGAAGGCAGTGATGGCAGGTGAGCACGAGCAGCAATGGCAAGTCTCCTGCAGCTGACAGCACAGAGCCTGGCACACCAACTTCAGCCAGATGGACGGGGCCACCAGCTATGACTTGCATTTCTAAGAAAGCAACTTTTTTTTCCTTGTGCAACGTGGTTCTACAGGAAGAATAAGCAGAGATAAATGATTCTGC
Source organism: Dendrocincla tyrannina (assembly GCA_035047865.1). Taxonomy (NCBI): domain Eukaryota; kingdom Metazoa; phylum Chordata; class Aves; order Passeriformes; family Dendrocolaptidae; genus Dendrocincla; species Dendrocincla tyrannina. The sequence goes on from JAWWMP010000041.1 coordinate 55,926,120, forward strand.
AGACCACAAGAAGTGCACATGCCTGATCACTGGAGGGGCCCAAATGTCACCCAAAAAGACAAGGCAAACCCTGAAAAACACTCACATATAGCAACTATATGTGCAGTTGAGGGTTTGCTAATAAAAACTAGTTTTCTGTTCACTTAAACACTGGACCAATGGGGGGACAGGCTGTGCTCCAGACTAGAAGCTTTAACCTAAACCCTCAACAGTTTTCAATGGACCATAAACTGCAGTTGCTCATGCAAGGAGTTTTCTCAATGGTTTCCAGACGTGTCATATGGGGAAAATTATTTTGCTTGTTGCTTTGAGCACCAGAGGAGCCTGTGAAGACAAGCACTTCAGTGGCAAGCACTGCAGACCTCAGAGAACAAGAGAGTCTGGAACTGAGAGCCCCCCGTCAGATAAAAGCCAGTCCAGGAGGGGAAGGTACAGGGAAGATACTGGCTGTCATGAAAGCATTTAGATGTTTAACTCCACCAGGTTTAAGTAAGAAATAGCCACCAACATGTCCTAATGGAGCTGCTGAGGACTGTGTGGCACAAGTGGAGCCCAAGCCTCCCAATGCCATTCCAATTCACTCTCCCAAGCAGAGCCCTCAAGGGTTATCAAAATGAAATCATGAACCAACAGCCAGCCAAAGAATCAAATCAAAACAAGCCCACAGCACAAGCCAATCTTACATTTCACCACGTTCCAAAAAGACCTGCAGGTGTTATTTCCTTACTTAGTACACTAAAGTTTTACGGGATCTGCAGTTTTAGCTCTCTGTGCTCTCTTGTAAAGCCTTTGCAGTGGTAATACCAGGTCCTATGAGGTAGGAGAGGTGGTGTCTCAGTGCTGCTAGACACCTTAAGGACTTTCAAGCTCAATTACAGGTCATCCCCAAAAGAGCTTTCTACCTACACAGCCTTTCCAACTCACTACAGAAGCAGCCAGAGCAGCAGCACAGTGGAATCTGTGCTTTCCTCCTCACTGAAAGCTTAGACAGGCAAAAGAGACAGAAAAAATGCTGTGCTCTTACTAGGGCCTCAAGTAAAAGGGCTGTGATGAGCAGCACAGTCCCACTGCACAACGTTGCATTCCCAGGCTCATAAATCATTAAACCACAGACTTCACGCTGTCTAAGAACTGTCCTTGCTCCAGCCTTTGAAGGGTCTGACGTGCCAGGGAGCCACATAACATCAGTGGGCACTTCAGGGTGGAAATGACCTCAGGAGGTCTCCAGCTGAACCTCCTCCTCAAGGATGGGTCAGCTCTGAGATCAGACCAAGTTACTCGGGGTTTTATTTGTATCACATCTTCAAACCTCTAAGGATGGAGGCTGCACCAACTCTCTAGGCATCCTGTCCCTCTGCTTCAGTCCCCAGCATGAAACACTTCCCCCTCTGTCCAGGCTGAACCTCACTTATTTCAGTTTGCAGCTGTTTTCTCTCCCCTCTGCTTTGTAAAGGTTGGCACCTGTGAATTGTTTGTTAACACGCAAATGACAGGAACTGAGGGATCAGAAACACACAGCTGGAAAGGCAGTATAAAACAAACACCTTAAACGTCAGTCATGCCTAGGTCTGGCACAGCTCCTAGCCCTCTAAATCCTCTTATTAATGATACCAGCAGAACAACACCCACCACAGTTTAGTTTCTCAAACTGATCCAAAGCTAAATGACACTGAGGGTCCAAGGACAGGATTTAAACCACAGCCCCTCGCTGTGTTAATGCAGCTACAGTACACAGCAAGGGGGGGTTTGCAAGACAGGAGTGTGTCCAGGCACATTGTGAGTGGTCAGGAGGGAATTTCTTAGCCTGAACCTGTGAGAGAAGCCAGAGGAAGACAGTGACAAGCACCCAGTTATCTCAGGCAGGCATGGAAAGGACCTCCCAAGGTCCACCTTGAAGCTGGACTATTGCTGCACTAGATAAGGTGAGTCATGATTGCTTCTTCCCTTCCACATGCAAAAACGAAGCCACACCAGTCTGTGTGGCAGACAGCATCACATCTGCTGCACAGGCATCCAGTTTGCTCCTGGCACAGCAGGACCATTTGGAGCATGACAATTAAAATCCAGTCTCCCAATGACATGCTTATTTAATTACCCAATTTCACTACCTGTCCTCCCAGGTGCAGAGAATAATGAGGGATGTAACAGGAAGAGCCAGCAGATCAATACCTGGCTCCCAGTCTGGTGTCACAAGCAGAGTTTTGGGTTTTTTTGATCATGGGGCAGTTTACATGACATAGATGGGGTGCCCCTGCCTCAGAGAGGGAAAAGGATCCTTGCCTAGGAGTTAGCAAGGATCACTGAAAGAGGGATAAGAGGAAGGCAGGAGAGGTGGTGAGGTAGCCCTGTATGTGAGGGAGGGTTTGGATTGTCTAGAGCTCAGGGATGGTGACAATAGGGATCAGTGCTCACGGGCAGAATCAGGGGGAAGGCCAACGGGGCAGATACCCTGGTGGGAGTCTGCTACAGACCCCCAGCCAGGATGAAGAGGCACATGAAACACTCTAGAAACCTCCAGGAGGAGTCTCATAGCCACTGGCCTTTGTTCTCGTGGGCACTTCAGCTTACCAGATGTCTGCTGGAAACACAACACAGCAGAGAGGAAACAGTCCAGGAGGTTCCTGGAGAGTGTGGAGGAAAACTGGGGAGGGAGCCAAGTAGGGAAGGTGCCAAGCTGGACTTGCTGTTTGGGAAAACAGAGCTGGAAGAAGGGCAGGCAACTCAGGAGGACTGCAAGTGATGCCTAAGGAGTTTTATAATTTTTTTCCAATAAAGGCTACTCTATCTATCTATCTATCTATCTATCTATCTATCTATCTATCTATCTATCTATCTATCTGTCTGTCTGTCTGTCTGT
>JAWWMP010000041.1:55940962-55975717 GCA_035047865.1 Dendrocincla tyrannina
CTCAGGATGTAGGTTTGGTTATAGCGTCCTTCTCATAGATGGATGGCCTTGCAGGGCTGAGCGAGCTCCATCTGCCCGGGTTTGGAGTTAAAGTTGTCCTTCTCCTAAGATGGTTGCTGAGGAGCTAGTGAGCCCATCCTGCCCCTGGACACACTTTGTCTGACCCTTCAGTTGAGACCTGACTAGCATGGCAGACCCTACAGGAGGCATGAACCACTGCCAGCACAGCTCACAACCTCATAAGGGCACACAAGCTTCTCCCCCGCGACAAGGGGTGTCCAAGGAGAAGACAGGAACGTGGGAAATAGACAAAAACACAGGACTGAGGAGTAATGACAGGCTTTGAGTAGGACCTGCAGCTACATTAAATATTTGCCTTTAATGGATTAGACGTGAAGTTTATAAATATTCCTCTGGCAAAAGCAACCAAGAACCAGGAGGGTGCTTTCTACCTCTCAGAAGTTCTGCACTGCAAGGACCTTGGACCAGGGTTTTCTCATCAGATTAATGAGCAGAATTTCCACATCCATAATTTCCTCCTGCCCCATGCTACCATTACATGTTACCACATCATTTAAATCTCTCACAAAACAACATATACTGTGGATTTTAACAAAACCTGCTGCACATTTCCCAGCTTCCAGGAGTGCAGCCCCCAGACCAGATGGGACTGGAATAAAAATAGCCACTTTGTCACGTTAAGGAGCTGCACAAGCAGAAGATGATGCCAGAATCTCTGAGGGCTCATGTGATAAATTGGTGCCAAGGTAGATATACCATGTATTTGCAGTTTAATATTTTTTAAGCATGATTTCTTTCTCTAGGCACTCATCAATAAGGTATCCTGAAAGGTACACAAAAACTATTTTCTCATTCCTTACCAAAGTTTATTTTTCCTGCTTTCAGAGACCAATTTCAATAAGTGGAAATCCTGCTTAAGACACTGGCTATAACCTCAACTTCTCTTCCTGTTTCCTTGGCAAGCCCCAAACCTGCCAATGGCTTTCAATTCCAATGCAGTTTTGCTGCAGGATACAAGGAAGCATCCTGTGAGCAGCATTGCAGAAGGGGTTTTAAAGGGTCTGTCAGCACCAAGAGTTCAGAGCAGTGGCAGTGACCACAGTGACTCAATCCACACTGTCCCACTCCACGTACCAGGCACTGTGATCTCCTCCTCACCTGCTCACCTCTGCCCTAACCAGCTCTGATTCTCTTTAAAGGTTACTGCTGCATGCCTTCCTTTGTTCCAGAAATGTTTGCTTTGACTCACAGATAACACTGCCTTTAAAAAGCTGTGAACTTTGTGTTGTGCTGATTTTGGAATGCATGGAAATCCTAAAACTTACAACAGAGCAGTTTGTTGCCCCAGCTTTAGCCAACCAACCTCCTCCCTGCAAATACTTCATCATCTTTATACCCCACAGCAAGATAACCCTGTTTAGTGTTTGCCCATAAAGGCCATGATGATGATCATTTTTTATTGATATTGCTTCTTTGGAAGAACAAATAAATTCCATTTCCTGCAACAGCAGCGTGTTGCCCACAGCAAAGGCTTTTAGACTGCAAGTGAGAACTTGGCAGGGGTGGGATCAATACCCGTTACAAAACCACCTCTCACTTCAACGATTTTGAGGTTTCAGGCCATACCTAATGAATGTTTTATGTTGATTTCCTGTGCAGGGGGGAGTTCTTGCCTGTGCTCTTGCCAGTGGAAGAAGTGGATTTTGGAGGGATGCTCTCAAAATCTTCACAGACTGGAACTTCAGACCTATGAGACCTGTGTTTTACCAGTGGTAAAATCAACTCCCATGTGGAAAATGTGCCCAGACAAAGCCCAGGAATATGCACAACTGTCCCCAAAGTTCCTTCCATGCTGCAAATTATCACTGCAGTCAATACATCAGAGGGGCAGGAAAAGGGAGATTAAAAAAAGAGCAGCCTTAATTATGCTGAAGAAGTACATACAAAGACACTAATTGGTTAAATTGCCATTTCATTTAAGGTTACTATACTTCTTTGCAAGGATGTCAACTTCATTCTGCTGGCACAAGCCACAACAGACCCTTTGCACTGAAAATGAAGGCTGCAGTTGTGTCAAAAATAACCTGGATTCATAGGAAAAACACACATAGATGTCGACCTGCAATGGGACCAGCAGAGTAGATATTCTCATTTCATAAAGGGAAGTCTTAGATACATTCAGCTTCAAGGCAGTATAGTAAAACCATTTTATCCAACCTCTGGAGGAAGAAAACCCATAAAAACCAATCAGTTCTCATACCTGACTTTTTAATGAAATTGCAATCAGAAAATGTGTGAGTACAAACTCTGAGCAAGAAAGCAAACAAGTTGGTTAACAATTTATACACACAATCCAAACAGCTTATGAAACTTCACTGACTTCAGTACAGCACTCAGGATGTACCCACTTATAAGCAAGAATCTTGTAATAATTGAAATAAAACCACACAGATCTGTTCACCTCTTATTTTGATGTCCTATCTATTTATAAAGAAATGCTTCAATTTATAACAAAGTGGCAAAAGTATCTCAGCCCATTGCAAAGAAAAAGGAGGCCGGGTTGTTTGAGACAAGAAGAGGGAGCCCATGGCAACAGAAAGTCAAACTACACTTCAAAAACACCAGAACAAAACCCAGAGCCTTTCTGAGGGTGGTTCAAACAAACAGGGCTCTTCTAAATAGGAAACGAAGAGCTTTTATCACTGCTGTGATCAAGTGTGTGTTGGTCGTGAGTGATTTAACTGGCTGATGGCCATCAGCAGTGACACAGCTGCTGCTGCACCAGGTCAGTGGCCTCCAGTTCAGAAGTCCAGCTACATAACTTGTTTAAACCCTCCGTCCTGAAGGAGATACCAACCCTCAACACCCAGAAAATTCCCTCTGGTACCCTTCCTCTCATTAGGGATTAGGTTCCCATAGATTCCTATAGGAATATTCAATATATCGAGTGTATACTCATGAAGAAAACTGCCAGAGGACAAACCTGTCCAATTATATTGGAAAGGCTAAACCTGGTTCAAAAAGCTGTTCTTATTTTCAGCACTGAGCTGCTGCTTTAATATTTAGCTGAACATTCCAAAGCCTGAATTCACATTGGCTCATTTTAACATTGCTCACCCTCTTTTTCGTAGGTTTCTGTTCCCTCTGCTTTAACCTTACAGCATTTTATACTGCTTTCAACATTTTAAGACTACCTGAGATTTCTGTAATTAGATGTATCACAAAATAATGGTGGCAGTGAATATATGGTCTCTCACAATTCTTCAGGCATTTCAGCAAAGCAAAACCAATCACTTTTAAAACCAGAAAATTATTACAGTCTTATTATAACAAGACCTGTACTGTTTTTCTAAAATGATAGATACCTCATAGACACAAGACAAGAGACAATTTTTCTTCCTGGTCTGCCAGATGAATGAAAATGTGCTGGGGGTGTGTGTGTGCTGGTGTTTGTTTTTTTGTTGTTTATTTGTGGGGGGTTTGTTTTGGTTTTTTTTAAGTAACATTACTTAGTCAATACTGAGGTAGAAATGTAAGACTTAACTGATGCTACTGATTTTCTTCAGAGTCACTTCTGTTTTGTATTCTGTTTCACTGAAAAGCTTCTTCAAAGATCATTTATTCCATGCAGACATTGGTTCTACCAGCTGCAGACTGGCCTGCCTTTTTTTGCTTGACAGAAGAAAGCTGAATGCTCTGACTTGCATGAACATACCCAGCACAAAGTCTTGTCCCAATTCAGGTAAAATCATCCAAGAGCACTGCCTACAGTTGCTCACAGCAATTTAGCACTGCTGTCATCAAACACACCTCCAGTCACACGATTTGCACAACCTTTCCATGGTGGAGAAGCTGTGCAAAACTCCTCCTGGAAAGGATTCCTGCTGCTGTGGCTGCCAGGCTCCAGCCCTTCTGAAAACAAAGCAAGAATGGCAGAACATACAATGCTCTACACTCAAATCCTGTCCTTTTAGGATCATTTTCTTATGTTATCCCACACAAGGTTCAGAATAATCTTCCACACATCTGAGCAGGTCCTTAATACCCCCAGAAAAGGGTGAGTGTTTTATTCCCCTCTCACAGCACAGTGAAAATTCACACTTTTTCATGTAGCTGCTCACTCAGCCCAGAGGAGGGAGAGCCAAGCTGCCCCCCACCCTCTTTCCTGTGGGCCTGTGTTTGGTCCCAGGTGGGACAGGAAGACTCGGAATGCTTCCCTCAAAGGGCACACCAAGGACAGCAGTTCCCACACAGATGCCTGACTGAACCAACAGGTATTTTGTACTAAGCATTAAACAGGAGTTGCTACATCTCTGCAGGTATTTCCATTGGCAGCATGTACAGACCTGTATCAAAAAAGGCACAGAGTGACAGCAAAGGTACTTAAGTTGGAGTATGTTTCCATATTGTTGAGGTCAGCACCATATTTTATTTGTCAAGCTTATATCTTTAAATCAGTTGTGCTCTTAGTATGGCAGCAAACCTGCCCCATACATACTAAACCTCCCAGTTTCCTCCTCCACCTTCCCCTAAGCTCCCTAAAAACTTATTCATTACCACCACCTAATAACAGCAGATGTCGCAGCTATAAAGAACATTTTCAACTTTTTAATGTAAGTGGAACAGCTCCAAGAAATCCCCCAATGCCTTACAATGGTGATGCAACAAACGTTAAATAGAACTATATTAACTGTATCAAGATTCTACAGAAGCAACTGCAGAATCCAGGTGTTTCTTCCCAGAGGAATACAGGAATACTTTCTATACTGTGGCATACTTGTCAGACACCCTAAAGAAGGTGTCTCTTGTCAGACACCTTTCAATGTAGTGCATATTAAAGGATTACACTTGTGCAGCCTTTAGTACAAAACAATGTGCACAAAGTAGGGTTCTTAAGGCAGCAGAACACACATCTAACTTTGAACTCCTGGGAGAAAACCCTAACAGCATTTTGGTATCTAAACATTCCCATTTAAAATGGTTTTGTATGTCAAAACGTGATAGTGCTGGAGAAAAACTCTCAGCATTTGTTGACATTCTTAACATAGTTTCATATTTTATCTCATAACAACAAAAAAATCATCAGAAATGCTTGGTTAAATATGTACTTGCTACATAGCTGTTAGATAAACACGGGGGAAGGTTTTTTTATGCTGAATTTTGCTACTGAAATAGAGCTGACTTGTGTCATTCACACAGTTTTGAACATCTGTGAGCCTGCTGCTGATACCTCATAAGGAGGGAGAGATGTTTAGTCAAGCAGAGCTCTGCAAAACTAGGCAGACAGCTTTTAGCCTTTGTATTTTAGAGAATTATCAACAAAACCAGACTCAGTTAGTGTATTACAACAACAGCAGTACAAACCAATGCTGAAGCCATGTATAAAACTGTGGGCTGACTTTAAAAATAGTGGAGTCTGAGTGCTGAGTTGATTGGGAACAAGCTTTGATGGCAGTCCTGACAGCATTCAGCAAAATCAAGTAGTGTACCAGTATGTCCAAACCTAGCAGAAAAAATCAGGAGCACAACAGCTCATGTATTTCTGTTCCATTCTCCCAGGATCTTCTTTGTACTATGATTTTAAATATGGCAACACTTAATAACAACAACAACAAAAATAATTTAGATGCAGGGAAAGTGGACTCCAAGGTCAGATTCTCTTTCAGGATGACCACGTAGGACTGATGCAAATAAAAATAATTAGTATCAACTATCTTCAAAGATGAACTTAGGACTGAACTAGGGCATGAGTCCAGCCTTCTAAACTGGAATATACACCAAGAGATGAAGTCAGGTTGGCACCTGACTGAGTCAGTAGAGACAAACTTGTCACACAAAGGTGAACAAGGCAGCATCACACCATCACATGCCTAGAGTCCCTTTCTGGAATTCCTACAAAAAGCTTCACTGAGGGCATAAAACCACTCAAAACCACCTCAGAGCTGAGAACCCTGAACCTTTCAAAGTTCTAATTTTAGTATTTAGTATGCTAGACAAATGACTTGAATTTTTGCAGTGTCCAATTCAGATTGTAGGAGGCATTTAAATAGAGGTGACTTACAATAGTGAAATATATTCAAAGCATTTATGTTCACTTAGAAGCACTAAAATGGTTATAATGGTATCATTTTTGACACGTATTTTTTTCAGGATCACTTGCTCACAGAAGCTGATGATGCAGAAAAACCCCTTAATTTCCACTCCAGCAATATTCCCACTTGGCCATCCCAACACTTGTGAGAATTGTGGTTGGAAGAGGGAAGGCCATGCAGGCCAAAGACAACTATAATTATGTGAACTGTATCCAAGAGTCAGTGTCTGACAACTTTCTATTTTAAGTAACAACTAATAACTAAAAGCCAGATAAAATATGGAACATAAAAGCTGTAAGATAAAATAGGTGGACTCCTACAAACACTCTCCCATCTTTGGTAAGAATCAGAGGTACAATGAACCTTTAGAGCATAATTATTTAATGTAGTTTCTTGGGGAGTCCAAGAAGTAAATCACTCAGATGTGTATCTGTATTTCCAGGAAAAAAGGTAGGCCTTATCAAAGTATATTATAGTCTTGATTTCAATTACAGAGCACAGTTTCACAGAGTGATGTAAAATCTTTCTGTATTATAGAAATCTTATTCCTGCTCCGAACTGAACACCATCACATATCCTGAAAAGAAACAAATAAGAAACAGTGTAAGTGACAGGAAAGGTACTGATGAAATTAAAATCCTTTCTCCCTATCCCGAAATTCCCACGGCTGTCAATCTTTGGAAAGCTGCAATTCAAATTTTACCTGACAAAGGCTTTTGCTTTGTCAATTTGTCATCCATGTGGAGAGTTTACATTTGCTGTGCAAAGCCCTTATTTTCAAATTGCCATTATTCATTTACATTGCACATGAATGGTAAATGGATCCGTAATCCAGCTCCTGTATGAAGTACAGAATATCTCACACAATATTCACAGGCAAGAACAGGCCCCCTGGAGCTTTTTTACTGCAGACTATAATATTTGCTTGATGTAGGATAATTGGTTGCTAGCAAATTAATTTGTTCTTCCTTTCCCTTTATCTATACTTAAACTTGTTTTCATTTTTCAAACAAAAGCATTAAACTAGGTATTTATGCAATCTGGAAGGCTTAAGAAAATCTCATGAGCTGTTTGAGTGATCATTTCCCCTGAAGAAATAAAACCTGCTATACAGCTATTCAGACATTTCAACAGCTGATCTCAAGTTTAATGAACTCTGAAACCTGAAGAAAAAAGCCTTAAACCAAGACGTGCTGTGAAACCAACATGAACACAGTGAGCTGGAAGAGCAGCATCAAGTGCCCAAGAATCCCTGCTAAGCAAAACCAAAAGGCACCACCAATTCTCTCTGACAACCCAGATGGAAGAGCAGTAAAAAAGCCCAGTTAGCACTGGTGCAGCAAACCAACCTGTCCCCAGCCTGCACCCCCATGGGGAAGCAGTAGTTGAGCTCCAGTCTGGCGATGTTTCCGAGGCGGAGCACAATTCCAGCACCGTAGGACCATCGGATATACTCTGCCAGCTTCTGCAGGTGGGCCCTGGGACCCTCACCTGGAACCAAAGAGCAGGAGCACTGCAGTCAAAGCTGGCTGCCAAGGGCGGGGCAGGCTAGCTGCATGTGCAGAGCTAGAACACAGACTGCTCCTGCAGGGTCAAAGTTTATGCACTACACACAACTTTCATAAATGCCAAGTGCCTTGGACTCAAACTGCTGGGATTTTGGTTGGATTGTTGCTCATCTTCATTTCCCACAACAGGGGACCTACTAACAAGAACCTTAAATGTCTTTAGTACTCCCTTTCAGTAGCTGAAGGGAGCCTAAAAGAAAGATGGAGAGACTACTTACAAGAGCATGTAGTGACAGGACAAGGGGGAATGGCTTCACACTGCCAGAGGGATATTGGGAAGGAATCTTTCCCTGGGAGGGTGGGCAGGCCCTGGCCCAGGTTGGGCAGAGAAGCTGTGGCTGCCCCATCCCTGGGTGTGTCCAAGGCCAAGTTGGCTCTGAGCACCCTGGGATGGTGGAAGGTGTCCTGGCCCATGGCAGGGAGTGGGCCTGGATGATTTCTAAGGTCCCTTCCAAACCAACCCATTCTGTGATTCTATTCTATAATTTAGTGTGTCTCTATTATTTTAAAGTGATTAATCTGCTTTTCAAGGGTGCATAAAGTGTCTCCCTCCCATGGGGATGTTGCCTTTCTTACATCAAGTCAGGCAGACATCAAATATCACTATATCCTAAAACTGATTGAAATTGTATTGGTAAGCCATACAGCGAATCACTGACATGTATTTTAAAAAAAGTTTGGAATGGAAGGAAAAAAAGTCCCATCAGCTACCACACTCTCATGCCACCACTTTTTATTTAGTTCATCTCAGTAAACATTAGAGTCCCAATAAAACATCATCTTCCATTCCACCTTCAGAACGGTGTAAGACAGCAAGTGTTAATTACCACGCTGGCCTGCAAACATCACCAATTCACAGCTACTACTGTTACCATCCCGGGTTTCTTTCCTACAGGTTGTGCTACAATTTATGTAAAGAGCTAAATAAATTACTGGCAACCTGTCAAATATGTAAGTTAAAAGCAGCAGGTTTCTGACAGGCACCAAAATACACACAGTAAACAAACTGCTTCTGAGTAAACAGACACAGAACAGCTCCTTTTTGCTCTTAGATATGGGGAAGAAGGTGTTTTGATTCGACTGATCTTACCATAGTTAAGATTGCAGAGGTTCCCGGCATTTAGGAAGAAATGTGTTCGGAAAAGATCTCCAAACCCTCCACGGCCTGGCCGGAAAGGGAGAGGGGTGTAGAGGTGCAACCCTCCAGCCCAGTAGGCTTCTCCTCCCAAGTAATCACCTGGTTGGGCAAAATTGGAATAAAAGCATTGACTGTGGGATATATTAAAAGGCCCAGTTGTTAAAGGTATGAGAACACATCCATAAGTTGTTTTACATGGCACTTCTACCTGTTGTAACTCTTCCCATTCGCTTCAATCTCTCTCCAACCTCGCACCATGAAGTGAAAAAAATCAGCACTTACACAATCCTTTCAACTTTCCAAGTGAAGTGTCTTTTTCTTCATTCCCTCACTCTACTCATGGGTCATCAAAACTACCTCCTGAACACCTCTACAATACCTGTCTTAGTTTTAAAAATGGGAGATTGATACAACTAAACAATTAGCTTTAAATGTACTGACTCCTGAATCTGCTGGTAACAGCAAGCCAGCAGCAGAGGAAGGAATAGAAGTGAGGAAGCTCCTGGCTCTGAAAACACCTGTCGAGATCACCTTTCCTCTAACAGAGTATCACACAAGAGATTTAATGTGACTGTTGCTACAACCATGTTTCCGGAACTTTTTCAGCTTGAAGGTTGCTTACTAATTACAGTGACACACTGGGAGTATGAAAGTCTGAACACACACTTGGTTTACCAAACTAGCTTGTGGCTTAATTAAGAACTACCTGGCTTTATTCTATTTTATTCCTTTGTTCCACCTATAACAACAGATCAAAGCCATAACACTTCCCAAAGTACAGAATGAGTGCAACTATTTTCAGGCTACACAAAGCCTGAAAGGACAGAATGAGACTCTTTGTTACAAACCAATATTCACAGGATTGTCAGAGGAGTGGGATTTAAGAGGTTCAGACCTTCGCTCTGGGGCCCGATGCTGTACATGCTGAATCCACGCACACTTGTTGGTCCTCCGAGATAAAACCTGGTGAATACAGTCAAATTAAAGGTGATGCTTCACTTGAAAGGCAACTTTGTAACAGGCTTGGTAACCTGATCTTTAAACACCAGCATTAGATGGCGAAATTGTCTGCAAGGCAAGCAGTTACAGCATGGCTTTGTGTCTAAAAACACCTACAGCACTACCTGTGCCTGCTACAGAATTTTGCAGAAGGTGAACACCATTTTGCAACCCTAAATATTGGCAGGCAGAGCTACTACAGAGCAAATTATAATTTTTTATTACCCCAACATGCAAATAGCTGGGTGCCAACGTGCAATTAAAGCTAACTAGAAACATGTTATTCCCCTCAGAACCAGAACTACTACTGCTTCTCTCTTCTGGAGTTTTCTATATACATTACCTGTGCTGACTGGAAAAAAACCCCAACAAACATTTAAAAAACTTACCTGTCAGCTATACTGGATGGTTTGTCTCCAATAGGTACCAACATTCCACCCCAGAGTGATGCTGAAAAAACCTTTGGAGAGAAAAAGCAGTTGCTTATTAACACACATTGCTTAATTTCTCTAAGATAATTAAGATTTCAGTGGTAACAGTTGGCAGAGCTGCCGTGAGCTGATCAGTGTGGGGTTTGCAGTGGGATTTCCAGCAAACCCTGGATGGCTGCTGCCCTCTGTCTTTTATGCAGTGCTGTGCCTTGAAAAACTCCACACAGCACAGCTGAACCAAGTGCTACTTTCCCAGCAGCAAAAGGGAACACTCAGCCCCATCCAGCTCCTACTTTCTTAGGAATTTTCTTGAAATAAGACAACCCTGCTGACATAAATTACGCCTGGCAATTGGAAACCACAAGCCCAACAAATAGCTGCCAAAAATGTTCAGTTATTACCTGTCTATAAAGTAGCCTTATGATTAAATGAAACCACCTTCTGCAACTCACTATACTGACATTAAATAAACATACAGCATTGCTGTTTATCTATAAAAAATAATTCTTGAGAGTCAAATCACCATAGCAAACACATTTAATTATTTCCTTGCTGCCTGTGTATAAGAAACTGAAACTCATGAAAAATTCTTTCCCAATAATTTCACATAGAAGTAATTACATGCTAGGATACCAAAATTAATAGTTATACACCCATAATTTCAATTACAGAAAAAAACTAAACCAAGATTAGTCAGAAAATTCATAACCAAGCGAAAGTTTCAAAAAATTCTGGAGTTTTTCAAAAGCTTTCAAAGTTTTTGAAAAATCACAAAGAACAGATATGACCAACTTTATTCCTGGAAGGAAAAGAGTTCACAGGGTTAATTGTCAAGTTGTTCTTTGCAGAATTCCCATTTCTCAACTGACTGTGCAAGGCAGGAATATAAGATTAAAAATAAAGTGTAGTTCACTTTCCAAAAAAACAAATCAAGGTATTTACAACATCCACCTTCCACAATCTTGTTACTAATCCGTGGTGAAAAATCATCATAAGACATAGGTTCAATCATGTCAGATAAACTTAAAATATCTTTTAACACATTACCGAATCCCAGAGAAGTTGCCTATTCAACTGAAATTCAAAATCTTCTTTCAGAAAGCTCACATCTCCACCTGTATAACCAGCCAGCTCCTGCAAAGACAGAAGTTTATGAAAGTTGGAATGGATATTACATGTTTCTTCCCTCTAAAAGCATATCTACACCAGCACAATGTTTTTCTGAAATAGAGAAACACTGGCATGGAGAGGCAACTGCATTTTGGACCAAGGCATGTATGACCCTCAGAATAATGAGGTGCATTTTTCCCCTCCAAACATTAACCCAAACTGTTGCTTTCTAAGCCATTTTGTAAATGAAGGCAAAATCGAATGGAGGTGGAAAATTCAGCCTCCAGACTCCCACTGTATTTCCCCAGACCTGAGATTTCATGTGTACTAAACAGGGCTGAAGGACCAGGAGCTGCATGACCCCAGTGTGAGCTGAAAATAACCAGAGAAGGGGCTGACTCAGTGTTAGAGGCAGGATCTAAGAAATGATACCTTACCTGAACCCTGAATTACAGCCACCATTCTCACACAGTTCACTGCTGCTTTTTAAAGCAGCACTTGTAATTCCAGTGGCATTTCCAAGCACTCTGCTCCTAAACCAGAAATTAATGCTTCTGAAGTATTAACCCAGCTTTTAGAAAAGCTCTGAATGAACAAGGGTAAAAACGATTTTCTGTGCCAAAATGACACGTACGTGTGCCTTGGAGAGCTATTTTTACTCAGTCTTTCACTTCTAATTCTCAGACTTACAAACTTTGTAACACAGGACCACAGTCTGGCAGTGTTACGTGACAGTGTTAGAAGAGAGGACTAGTTAATAACTACTGAAAGTGCAAGTAAATACTGTCAGGAGTAGTTTCTCTCAGCTAACAAACAATTTGATGCTAATGGAGAGAGGCATAGAGAGGCTGTGCTGTTTGACCAACAGCATGCAAATGAAAATTTGCCACCATAAAAGAGGTGCATGATTTTAAAAGGCTCTGTAAACAGAAAAAGTAAATACTGGTCCTCATTGTCTCCCAGTCAATTCAAGATTCATTTCTAACTTTAGAGATTAACATGAACATCAATTAGATAAATTCAGACTTCCTCAAACCCACAGATAAAACCCAGTAACAGCACAAATGATTTAATACTACCTGATTAATTTTCAGCAAAGCACCTCGTTTTGGCAGGATTGAGGAGTTCCTGGAATCAATTACCATGGCATGCTGAAAAGAATATAAAAATTGGTTTTAGGTTCTCATTATCTGTTGAATGCTGACACTATTATTTTCCTTCAAACACTTCAAACAGTAGAAAACAGCCATGTCTTCTACTAAGAATCTAAGTAGAAGCTAAGTAGAAGCTAAGCTAAGGCTTGTGTAGCTTCATGGATTTGGGAAAAATACACCTACAGACTCCCTAAGTTTGGAATTTAGAGGCCACATGAAATGCATACATCGTTTTTATCTTATTTTTTACCTTTTGCCCATGGTACATACAAGAAAGTAGCACCAATGATCCCCATTGAAACCACCAGTTTTGTGACAGTAATCTGCAAATAGTTTATCCCCTGTAACTTGTAAGCGACAAGTGAAAGATGACAAGTGACCACAAACTGCTAGAGAAAAGAAAGTTTTAAAATAAAATGTTTAGAAAAGGCATGGCAAGTGCAGGATGAGAAAACTTACTACTACAAAACAAGCCACAAAGTGCAACAGTGAACTGTGATTAAATGTTTTCTCTTTGTGCCTACCGGGTCACTCTGAGGGAACAGCCAAACACAGCCAAAGGTGTCTGAGGTAAAACACACCACCCACACTGGGGCATGAATGATCCCAGGGCGGGTTTCTAAGTGTGAGATGACACAAAATAACATGTTTTAAAAATGACCATGAGAAAGTCTTACAGAGAGGGAAGATTTAAGAGAGTGTCCACTTTCTTCTCGAACAGAAAAGGACGCCGTTCTGGCCAGGCAGCCAAGCTCTCTCCACACACCCTCCCACTTCAGGGTGTGATTGGTTTTCCAGATTGGAAACTAAGACATGAAAAAATTGTGACAAAATTAAAACATTTGTCATACTTGAGTCTATGGCTTTCTTTCCAAACTTCTTGAATCACAGGGAAACAATTCTCATTTCATAGTTATGCTAATTCTGCTCCAGCCCAGTTTCTCCAAGTAGGTGCCCACCACTTAATCCATCCCAAATGAAAAGTATCTTGAATTGGGCTGGTACAGTAAGGCAGGCAAGCAGCTGCCTCTCTAAAATGATCATTTTAAACATAAGGAATTTGGAGATAAACATACTGCCACTCTTAAATGGCCAAAATAAGATTGAATTCTAACAAAAAGACTAAGGTGCATGACCTCTCTTCAATAATAAAGAGGTCATCCCTGTGCACCAGTGATTCAGTCATAAAAACTAACCCAAATATTTGCCAAAGCCAGCCCTGTGACCCAAAGTGTAAATGAAGCAAATGTTCCCCAAGCTCTTGTGCTCCACTTACATTGAATTCTGTTGATATTCCTCTATCTGTTTCACGAAGAGAGCTCCAAGGGAACTGTCCAGTCACTTTGTACACATTAACTGAGAAACTGAAACACAACATTACTGGCAGGTGTTAAAAGGAAACTATTTGGGTAGGTGACATTTTGAACAATCACCACAGCTTAAGAAACTAGTTCTTTTACATCATTAAAAGATCCCCAGGAAAGGAATAAATGTAATTATTACTCAATGCAAGATCTCATTAATTGTTTTATATTCCTTCAGTCAGAAAAAGAAGTACTCAAAAATGCATCCCCTACTTTCTTTCAAAGTTTCCAGGCTGTGGTTTGAAGAAGGACAGGCCATAGGAAGTTTCCTTTGTTCCATAGGAGAACTGGAAGGTAACCTTTTCTGCACGTCCAAAGAGATTTGGGAACTTGAGCCCAAGTACCTACAGAAAATAAAACAAACAAAAAAACCCCCACATTACCAACTTTTCATATAGTTTGATGTCCTGCATCTTAATCCTATGCTGAAGACAAGCATATCTACCATGAGAATAAGAAACGAAGACATTAAAATATTATTCAGGCTTCAGATGAATTTAAGGGATTAGAATAAATGTCAAATCTATTCAACTCTTAAAGAAACACAAGCTGTGTTGCCAACACGAGTGCATACAAGTCGTGCTTTTATAGCATTCACAAGTTTTCCTTCTCTGTAACAGATTAAAATCAAACAGGAGAGGAAGCTGATACAAAAAGAGAAACCAAAGCAGCTTTCAGTGAGTTTTTAGCAGCACTGGAAGCAACAAGAAGGATTCCCTGCTGATTTCCTTCAGGCCATGACACCTCTTGGCAGTGGAGCTGCCTAAGCAGCTCTCAACTCACCCAGTTTCTGTTCCCCTTACACATGCACAACACCATCACCTGAGTCATGCAGGATCTTATCCAAGTTAAAAATACCCCTAAGAAGAAAGGGATGAGTCCCTTGATCTGGCTTATCTGCCAGCCCCAGGCACAGCTGCCCTGTGCACGTGAGGAGGCAGAAAGGGAGCAGGATGGGCACCTGGAAGCACAGTCTGCTACACCAGCACAGCCACAGACCAACAGCACAGCTGGGCCTTTTTGTGTCAGCTGGTGAAGATTTTTCACACAAGATCATAATCTGATGTATCCTTACTTGAATAATATGAAAACAAGCCCCACAGTTAATAGAATTGTGAAAACCTCGCATTCTGCAGGCCAGAATAATTGGTACTGAGCTAAAACAGTAAAAACCAAAACAAATCTCTAAGCAAAATATAAACCATTTCAACTGAGAATAAAAACACTTTATCTCACAGAAACTGAATTCCACATTCCTGACTAATCCCTCCAGTAGATAAAATATCCTAAATATTATTTGGAGAAATAATTCAAGTAGTTTCGAGAATTAAAAAATTAACATGCTGAGCTGGAAGCCAGAGGATTCTCCCCTAGGTCAAAATAGGCTTTTGCTGAATGAAAGCCTGACTAACACAAAGACTCTTTACACACAAAGGTCTGGCAAAGCCTTAGTAAAGCTGGATCAAGAAAATGCTTTGGTTTGGATCACCAAAATCCTTGCTAGGTTTGCAGCTGAAAGGAAAAGAGGAATATCAAAGGCATCACTAATAATTTGAAATCATCCATACCATACTGCCTTCATTGTTGCCAACCATAGTGTTATAGCTTCCAGTTAACCTTCTCAATTCTGTCACCTCAAAGGTCACATCTAAACCATTTGGAAGGGCATCATCTCCTACATAAACAGACAAACAAGTGTATGTTATCTCTACAAGTGTTCAAAACAGTGCAGACAGATTACTTGAATTATTTGAAAATTGGTTGAGTTAAAGGACAATAAAAATCCACATTACAAAGAGAAATGGCTTGAAAAAAAGATGTCATTTGGATATGAATGCAGAATTTGGTTGAATCACAGGATGACTGGTTTTAATAATTTAATGTCAGTTATGTGATGTGCAATCCATGAAAACAGAAGACACATCTTTGAGCTCTCCTTCACATGCTCCCTGTAACTGTGGATTAAGGGATGTTTACTGTAATTGTTTAAGTGCTGGAAATCGACTCATTTTTGCATGTCTACAAGTAATACTTAAATACACATATACACAGACATGTGGAAATACATCTCCTTCATAAGGATAACAGACACAGACAAATATATTTGTGTATATATAGCACACCCATGTGTTCATTTAAAATATAAATAGGTATACAAGAGAGCAAGTTATATACACCAAAACCATCCACCCGATGACATGATAGTATTCCTGTGTGCATGAGGAAAAAGGGGAGGATTAATGAGGGAATACCCACCTTGACAGGTGTCAATCAGAACATCCACCTGCCTAAAGATTCCTAAACGAAGCAACTTCTCACGAGCTTCATGTGATTTCCTCATCACCTACAGGAGGAGACAAGCAGCTCAGTCACAGAATCACAGAACACTTTGGGCTGGAAGGGACCTTCAGGAGCATCCAGTCCATTTGAGTCTTTCAGGTTACCAAAAGAATAGTTAAAATGCAGTTAAGCTGTAAAATATTCACCATCTTGTATACAAGGACATACTTCAAAACAGATTACAACCACTGTAACACTTGCATCTGTAAAGAAATAAACACTGCTCAACTCCTACCTTTTGTTAGTTTGCTTCTTAATTGCTGTAATACTTAAACCTATTATTCAAATAGATTTCAGCAGTTACACAGCAGCCTCTGTTTCTGGCAAAACCCCACTCTAATCTGTTTCAATTTAGACAATTTACAGATCTAATTGCCAGCCATACTCCAGGAAGAATCACCACCTAAAAGTGCAAGGACACCCAGCCTAACTGACACTTTGATCCACTGTGGGGACTGGCATCAGTTACCTCTGCTGAGTCCCAATTAAGCAAATTAACTGAAAGTGTCACCTACACAGTTAAAAATTCTCAAGTGGGAGGAGTGAAGCTGAAAAAAATTATCTGTTTGCCATCTCACATCATCTCTGAGCTGAATACATCAGAAAATGCAGTATCTGCCAGTACTTCATATTAAAGTTTGACTTCTGTATCACATGATGAGAATCACCACAAAACATGACAAAGTTGCCCCATGTCTGAAGGGAGTAGCCCGAAGTAGGAAAGAGAGAGATTTTTAAGTAATTAACCTGAATTTTCACGCAGCAGGTGTGATATTCACTACAGGACTTACATCAATGAGATTTTTAGCCTTGAAAACATCAGCAATTTCATACATGATGATGTCATCTTTGGTCCTTCCAAGTCCATCGAAGTGCACATGCTGGACCACCACCTAAACGGGACAGAAGTTTACACAAAACCACAGAATTTTGGAGGGAGATATAAAAAAAAAAATTATAATCTGCAATGCTTCAAAGGGTTGTCAAGGATTGGAATAGGATGCCTGGTGTTGGGTTAACAACTGGACTCAATAATTTGTGAGGTCTTTTCCAATCCAAGCAATTTTGTGATTCTGTACTGGAGCTTATAAAAGAGACTATTCAGACTATACTACCTGTATCCTATATATCTGTATGACTCTCTGTATTCACACCTAATAAACAGCAGAATAAAAGAACAGCAACCAGATAACATCAGATTAAATTCACAGTACTAAACATAATTCTTTCACATCTCAATCCATTGCTGAGGAAGTTGCCTTAGGAAAAAAGAGGGAAGAAAGGGTGCCAAGGCATCTCTCTCCACAAAAAAAAAAGCTCAGGATTTTGTACAGGCACTTACATCTTTGTTTTCCAGAATTTCCTGCTTGGTCTCAGGTTCAACTTCAACCAGTTCAGCCTCCTCTCCCAAGGCACCAAAGTCTGGGCCAGCCATGGGAAGGGGCTCCAAACTCTGAAAGCATAAAAGAAAATTGTATTTAATAGGGAACATGGATTAATGATTTATGTCTTTTGCAAAGGAAAAGAACTGTGGTTCTTGACAGTGTGCTCATCAAATCCTAGGGGAAAAGAGACAAAGAGAAGAACTAAAATGAGGGGCATTACCAGCACACTGGACACCTACCTGCTTGCTGAAGTTTTTAGTGAAAGCTAAATAGCTTCCATTTTGAATGATTTCTCAAAACCACTCTGCACTCTTCCAAAAAATAGCCTTAATTTTTAAGGCATGCTCCCTGTGTTAAAAGAATTCTACTTTCTAAAAAAAGAAATCTAAAATATCAGGCTGTCAATTCTCTTAGTTTGGGTTTTTGGGAAGCAAAGGAGTAGGAACATCGAACAATAGAATAAAAAGGGTGTTCTCAGCAAGTTACTTTGCTTTGCATGTATTTATATGCTTTTATTTGTCAATGTTCCTTGTAGAAGTAACCTTTCACATAAGACTCAAGAAGATCAGAGGGGAACATTTTAAAGAAAATGGCTTATTTTGGCATGGCTTGTTTACTATACCTGAGAGGGTTAAAATAAGACTTAAGAGGAGATAATAAGCATGAGTGACTAGAGGGTTTCCTCAAAAAACAGCCATCAGGACTTGGTGACTCAGTAAATCTGCTTTTACTCTCAGTCACTAACACAGTACTTGGTGCATTGTTTGATTTGTTTAACCACTCCAGCTGTTTTGCTGGAAGAGTAAATTGCTGTTACACATAAACATCAAGTTAAATGGAGACAGAAGCTTCTCTCAGTGCCCAGAAATTTTCAGGCAAGTGTCAAGCACTCTGTACCCACACAAGGCCATGCATCACTTCATACTACACATGAACCCAGAACAGAGAACACAAGAAAATAAATCTCAAACAGAAACTAGATACTCTGGAGCCTTAACTGGGGCCGTCCCCAGCGTTAAACTGAACACTTGAACGTTTATGCTCCTTCTCTGAGCACTTGTAGGTGGATGTGGAGATTTATCCCCGTGCTCTTGCCCATCTCCCAGTGCTGAGTGGGGCAGCACAGCCCTCTCCAAGCACTGCAATCCCACAGCCCCTAATTCCCACTCCAAAACCAGCTGCAGCCGCGGGGCTGCTCCTCTTTGCTTCGTGGTTTGGTTTGGGTTGGTTGGTTTGGGGTTTTCGTTTCAAAGCCTCGCTCTTATCCACGCCGCGGGAAGGTCAACTCCCCGAGAAAACCCCAAAAAGAGCCGGGTCTTCCTGAGGAAGGGCTGTTCCCTGAGGCAGGGATGTCTCCTCGGGCAAGAATGTTCCCTGAGGCAAGAATAATTCCTCGGGCAGGGATGTCTCCTGAGGGAGGCCGGGCAGGCCCCTCCTTGGGGGCGCTCCAAGGACGGCCCCGGAGCAACCCGCGGCACTGCCCGGCATACCGAGGGCAGCGAGACTGTCTTTAATACCCCGCCCAACGCCTTAATAATCTACGGCTCCTCAAAAACACCCCCGAAATCGCCTCGGGCCCTGAGGGCGCCGGGCCGGGCCTCAACCCCTCCGGCCGCCGCGGCCGCCCCAGAACGACCTTCGTGGGGGTCGGGGGCGGGCGCGGCGGCTCTGGCAGCGCCGGCGGGCGTGCCGGGCCGTGCCCGGGGTGTGTGGGCGCTTACCCGGGCGTGTACGGTGCCCATGGCGGCGCGGGCGGCGCGGACGGGCCCGCGGCAGCGCTCACGGCCGCGGCCTGGGGGCGGCCATGACACCACGGCCCGCCCCGCCGCCCATTGGCTGCGCCGCCGGAAGGGGCGGGGGCGCGCCGGAGGGCACTTCCGGCTGCGCTGAGGGGAGACCCGAAACACCCCAAGAATAACCAAAAAATACCCCAAAATACCCCGAAACCACCCCAAAATACCCCTAAAACACCGCGGGGGGCGCAGCAACCTCCACCCCGGCTCGGTTGGACGGGTGGGGGCGGCAGCTCCCTGGATCCCGTGGGCTGGGCCTGGGCCGCTGAAAGCGCGACTCGCGGCCGTGCATAGGGGGACAGGAATAATAAATAACAGTAATAAAGGTCGCTGTCAGCGTTGCCATTCCTTCATAGTTTCCCAATGTTACTTTTGTGTATATATATATATATACACATATACATAGGCCTTAAGGTCTCTTCCAGCCCAAACCAGTCTGGGATTCAGTGATTCTATAACCACAACTCACCTGAGGAGGGAATAATTATATATTTGTGTATATATAGGTGTGTATATATATATATATACACATATATACACACATTTTTATATATAGATACATTATTATAATAACCTATGTTGGTATTATATATTTATATATGACATAGTATATTAATAGTATGGTTTCTTATTTATATTTTATGTCATCTATATAGAAATTTTTATATTCATTAAATTTTTTAAAATTTGGGTTCTGGAAAACAAAGATGTAAGTGCCTGAACATAAATTAGTAAATTACTATACTAATATTATTTTAATGGTATGTATTAATTAATGCTATATTTTATTTATATTTGGTTATCTGCTTATGTGTTGTAACTTCTATTTTACATATTTTATATATAATTTTTATATTAAATGTATCAACTGAACATAAATTATTAAATCAATCCTTCATGTTATTCTTACATATTATTTAATGTTATTGCATTTATATTATTTGTATGTTATCTGTTTATGTTTTGTTATTTATATTTTATGTAGTGAAATTTAATGTTTATATCACACATAATTATTATACCTATATTTTTTAATAATATATTGTATATTTATATTTAGTTACCTGATAAAGTTACACAGTTTTAACTCCAAAAGAAGACACCTTTTGTCTTCCCCCTCCTCCAGACACTGCTTTCTGTGCTTTTTAATGATTTGCCTTTAAACACACCAAGCTGTTTGTAAATGAATGGCTTGCAAAGCAAGCACTTTAAATGAAGGTGCTGTTCGGGGCCAGGTGGAGAAGGAAAAAGCACCTCAAACCCCTTCACCACTCAGTGGTATGAACACCTTCTGACTGAACTCGTGAATTACACTGAGGAAAGCTTAAAAACAAGGTAACAGAAGAGATTGTGGTTTTATTTTAGAAAAAGGAGACAAAACTGGAGCTGTGCCCAACAGAAAAAGTGGTTAAGGTTGATTTAAACATAGTTAATACAACTATTCCAACACACAGACCATTCCAGTGTAACACATGCTGGTAAACTATGTCTTGCAGAACATTCTATATGTTTCCTTTACAAAGTTTAAAATTAGAAACGAGAAAACAATATAAAACAGATCTTGCACATTTTAACTGTAGTTAGAGGGACATTCACAACTTCTCTTGCAAGTTTGAAGACACGAACACACAGGGAATGAACAGAAGAGTTGAAGTAAAATAGCACCAGCCTTCTGGAATATGGAAATGGACAACTCAACACCTCCTCCCCCTGCTCACCAGCCCCAAATCAGGGTTAATGCTGTAAAAAGCAGCACTTCAGGCTTAGGGAAATCACAGCTGAGACTTTGGAACTTGTTCCTGGAGACCTCTGCACAGCTCCCTGGATACTGAGACTCCCACCAAGTCTGACACACTTGCTGCTTCCAACAGCCATGGGAAACTTCCTTCAGGTTGCACCTCACTGGGACAGGAGAGACACCTTTTTTCTGCCTCCTTCAGCAAGAGGGCAGTGAAAGGAATGAAAAATCTCTCAAGTTGGAGGGGGTAAAAACATCAAGGACAATCAGAGGTGACCTAAACATCATTCACCACTTGCTATACACTGCCTTTTTTTAACATCATCTGTAAAGTTTACCACCACCTCCACTTACTGTTTGCTACTTATCACAGTCACTATTTCACCTACTTTGCAATACTTAGTCAAGCATTAAGTTTTTCTATTAAGTTCAGAAAAAGTCCTCTGAAATCACTGAGACTGTACCTGTTTACACTTCAGGGGGATGTGCCCCATTCCTTGTGTCTTTTTCCCCTGAATTACTTGAAGAGGGAAAGAAACACAGAGGAAAGGACTGTGAAATACACACAACAACTTAGAATAATACTGTTCCTACAGTATCTCGTGCAGACAACTTTCCATAAACACAACAGTAGGTTTAAACATAAGGCAAATGGACACTGGAGGCCACTAAAAATTGGTGTGTTTCCCTTTATGAAGTCCAATTTCATTTAAGTGCTATAAAAGTAATCCTAACACAACATTAAGAATTGTATTTTTAAAAAGGTCTTGTTGTCAATGCTTGTTTGTCTTAACAGTCTGTTTACAGACTTTACATTTTTAGGCTGACAGTAAATTTTTAAAAAATTTATTTCCAGAGAGACATTGTTTAACTACAAGTCTTGAGCTGGTGCTTCAGCAGAATTGTAGTCTGTCACTTAGTATAGCAGCCACTGGTTTTATAATCCTTAAAACAGTAAAATTCCCAAGGCAGATTTGTCAGGAAGCTGTAAACAAGTAATTTTCCAAGACTTATTGGCAATAAACAAAGTGATCCTTAGTCCTTTAGGGTTTTAAGTTTCTCTGCCAAATTAGAAATTTGGAAAGTGTGGAATCTGCTTCCAAACTAATACTCTGGAGCAGTTTGAAAACTCGTCTCTGAGGAGGAGTCAACATCAATTTCCAACGCAGGCTCATCAGGATTTGGGAGGAAATTAGGATAGGACTTTAGGTCTGGATGCTCCTGTGTTTCAGCCGAGGGATTTTTCATCGCTGAGTGCATGAAACAGGAAGATTCCCAGAGCCAGCTCTCAATGTGTGCAGAAGAGCGAGGCATTTTGAGGTGGCAGTACGAGGAATGAAACTCCACAGTGGGTGGGACGGTTG
Source organism: Dendrocincla tyrannina (assembly GCA_035047865.1). Taxonomy (NCBI): domain Eukaryota; kingdom Metazoa; phylum Chordata; class Aves; order Passeriformes; family Dendrocolaptidae; genus Dendrocincla; species Dendrocincla tyrannina. The sequence goes on from JAWWMP010000041.1 coordinate 55,963,460, forward strand.
GACATTGTCTTAGTGATGCAAAATTGTCTTCCCTGGTTAAAAAGAAAGAAAAAAGTGAAAAGTAGATTCTTAGTGAGGGCTCACTGACCCCTCCACACACACAGTGCTGCAAAGTTATACAGAAATAAAAAGTCTGAAAGGCCAAATCTCACCCCACCTTGGTAAGAGAAGGTAATGAATTTGAGGTTTCTCATCCACAGAGACAGATATTCCTAAAAATTTTCTATCTTGTGTCTTATTTTAATCCTTCCCAACAATCTTACAAGACTGTTCTTATTCATCTACTTTTTAACTCTTACAATGTGTCCTGTCCAGACTCCCAAGAAGTACCAGAAAACACATTTGAAGCAGCGAGAGCTGTTTTGTGTTGCCCTTGAGAAAAACCATTAATTCTCTTTGTGAGAAAGAAACTTGGGACTTTACCTGGATGTCCAGAACAGTTTGCTTTTAGCCTGGGAATAAACTGTCCCAGCAATCCGGAAAAGCTGCTCCTGCATCCATCGAACATCAGCAGGCATGTCAGGAAACCAGTTTAGTAACCTACAAAAATCCAGAAGATCCAAATCAAAAAGCATTTTTGCAAGCAGTAGATCTGTGTTTTATCTTTACATACCATGTCCTGCATCCAACACAGCTTTCACTCTCCCCAAGTGAACTCCTCCATCAATCCCCCATTTCTTCCCAAGCTCCCTGAATTCCCATCTAGTCCACTCCTGCCTTTTCTACAAGCTAAGGAAAAGGGCAGCACAGCTCACACTGCATCTCTGATTTATGATGCTGAGTGCCTGACCAATATTCCTGTCCCCAAGACCTCCTTCTGTGTGGTAGGAACTTTCTGGTCAGTGGAAAAGGAAGGAAGAACAAAACAAAAGCACAGAGAAGGCAAAGCCAGAACAATGCCACAAGTGTAGTTTTTTCCTTATCACACCTTTTACAGAAGTCAGTCACATCAGAGTGGTACAAGGAGGAAAACCCCACAGAAGAATCTGTGGAAACTTGTTTCCTCCCCCATTCACCAAAAATGGCACCAAAGTACCAAATCAAGTGGCACAGAAACAGGATACTTCCCTGGGGTTCTGTGTGTTCTCATCGACAGAACATTTGCTTTTTCAAGCATTTTCTGAGGACAGCAATGGCACCTGCTGCTCATGGACTGCAACTCTCCTAAGCCAGCAGAAAGCTCAGGGTTCATGGTGTGTTAATTTAGCACAATTTCTCCTTTCCTGATCAACTGAAGCCCTGTTCCAAGGGCACAACTTTCACTCAACCTAAACAAAACTGGTAAGAGAATTTCCATAGCAATTAAACAGTGGATTTCAGTCCTGACTTCAGAAAGAAGGACAAGAACTATCTGGATGGAGTTCAGATACCACTGCAGAATAAAGTAATAAAGAATGTGCTGGAAAGCACAACGAGGGGTGCTTCTTTTGAGCCATTGCAAGGTAGCTATTAGCAATAATAGTATTTAGAAATCTGAATATGTCTATTTATCTTGCCTTAGACTGTACAAGCTTTAGGAGGATGCATCATGTAGGCAGAAATAATGGTCTTTTGATAGTTACCACTTGGATTGAGAGTACCAGAATTCCTACAGCACCGAAGGAGCTCTCAGTGAGTAAATTTCCCAAGAAATAATAATTCTAAGATGGTCCATGAAGACTCCTTACCGTAAAGCAACGGAGTAAGCAGACTCCACGGGGAGTGTGTATGGCAGCATCAGGTAGGATATCACCCTCATTGGGAAGAGTTTGGAGAACTGAGCATAGAATCCGTTCTGTTCCTTACAAGCTTCCTGCAGTGCTTAACAATAATTATTTTGGAAGAGATGTTAGATTATTTGCAAGCAGTTCAATTTTCTCACAGGTTTGCAGTCTTCAGTGAACATTACCAAGTGTTACTGAATAAGGCTCAGCTAGAAAACAAAAGAATTCATTCAGGGCATTCTTACCATAAACCTTCTCTAGTCTTCTTTAACACAGAGTCATATCACAGGGAGAAAAGCCATTACCCAGGACTTTTAAGCAGTAAGTCTAATTAATTTTAAAAAAACAAACCCCAAAGTTTGCCATTCAAAGCTCCAGGAAACAGCCTGAAGCACAGACCTTTCCGAAGTCTGGGGGGGAGGCTCTCAAATATGCTCTTCTCCAAAGGCCACGGATTTGGCTTTAGCTGGTCATTAAGGACTTCCATTTTCAAGGTGTCTACTCTGTTATTCTCTGTCAGTTTTCTTTTCTTCACAAGGTCAGTGTGTTGTGCAGGCTCATGAAGGTTTCTTTTTGTGAAGGACAAGTGGATATAAATGGAGTCATTGAGAATACCTGAAAGAGCCAAGAGCTTCCACTTAGGTTTGACCCACTGGTCTTCAGAGTTCCTGTACAGCACCTTTGTGTCTGTGCAAAGACCTGTCCTGAGGGAACATCACCCACCCAAAGCCAAGCACACCCCACAAATGTTTAATCACACTCATGGCTCTTTTGAAGGGCTAGGTCTTACTTTGAAACAGGTTCTAAGGAAAAGGAAAGAGTGAACAACTAACTGAAACTGCACTGGCAACAAACAGTCATTTAACAAAGTTGCTTTCCTGCAGGAAAGCAGATGATCTAGAAGAGAGGAGGAAAACTGACTTAATGTGTATTTGAAAGGAAACACTTAAACCCCATCAGATATTTGGGAAATCTGACAGGGCAGGTATCACGTGAGTACTTTGAGGCATTGCTGCAACTGGGTTGAAAAGGGAAGCAAGTAGGTTACCTTATTTTTTTCAGGTATATCCAAAGTACAGATCTAAATCAACATTAGTTGTATTGCAAAACTGTTGCCAATGAAGAAATAGCACTGATAATTACCTCAGAAATAAGCACTAGATAATGAGTGCAAGGCGGAAAATACAAGAAGGGTATTTATACTCTGTTTCCAGAAAATAACTATAAAATTATATATGTAAAAAGACCACCAGAATTGACTAGGATCCATACCTACAAAATCCAACAAAATCTGTATCCTACTTACAGGTACTGCTAAAAGACAAATGTCAAAAGAATATACAGTGAATTTATAAAAAAAAATAATTATCTGAAGTTTCACAGATGGGGAAAAAATTCCTACAGCTGAAATAACAAGAAAGGAGAAGCATAATGAATGACCTTGGAAAGGTTATAATTATCATTGATTAAGCTCGGTACAAAACAAGCCTGTGACAGATTGAAAACAAAGTTGATGACACCATCAGTTGTGTGAAAAGGAGGACAACAGTGGGGCAAAGGGAACAAGGGAAAACAGCAAGGAATTTCAGATATTAGTGTCAGACCTAGGTGGGAACATGCCCACAGGACACCTGTGGGTGCAGGACAGCAACAAAGCCATCTCAGCACAGACGACCACGAATTAGACTCTTTGGAGAGCCTGTGCTTTTAATCACCCGGTAGAAGGCATATTAAATAATATCACTAGTACATCAAGCTCTTAACCAGAACTGTGCTGTTCCTTCCCAGAGAATTGTTTCAGGAAAATGTAAGTATTTAATGTTCAGTTGTGACTCAGGGGTAAGCAGTGAGCACATCAATGACTGCACTGCAATCCTACAGCTGCAACCATCTGTAATAGTGCAAACATCCCATTTCCATCCCCATTATTCCTCTAATCTGACCCCTTAGCTTCTGCACTCAAAGACTACAGGGATTAGTCATATTTAACACAATTACTGTCTTTGTCTCAAAGCTTATTATTACATTATTAATATACATTAAATATATTACTGTATAAAATATATTAATTTATATTATTAATATAAAAATGTTATTAGAATTCTAGGACTAGAGCAACTTTCAGTGCTGCCTCCTAATCTTATCTGGGTCTCAACAACTGCTCCATTACAAGTCGTCTTCTAAAGTCTTTCATGAGACAGAGAAAGGGGTTTCCTGTGACTGAGTTTCCACTGCTGTTAGACAGCTCCCAGTTCTGGACTAGCAGGAATTCCCTGGCACCACAGCAGGCACGAGGTGATAGAAGGTTCAGGTGTCACAGGAGTGGGAAACAGTAGCTTATTTTCACCTTCACAACTAACACAAAGGAAATTAATTATATGACTTCCCTGGAATTGGATTGCTTTGGTAATTTCACTTAACATTCACTGCACTAAATTTGACAAAACCCCAAAAGTTCAATTTCTGTGTGGCAACACAACCTACCTCAGGTGAACAGTTACCACAACTGTGATTTCTACACGAACTAACCTTCTCATGATCCCTTAAAAAGCCTCAAAAAACCAGTCCCTTCTTAGCCACATACAAACCCCTCCACCCTTTTCGTTTGGTGGGTTTTTGTTTGTTTTTTTGTTTGTTTATGGGTTTTGGTGGCTTTTGGTTTTGTTTTTCCATTTTTTTAAACTCAGCTTAAGACCATATCATCAATAATTATCTACAAGTTTAACATACCATTCTCTTTCAAGAATTTGAGAGCGTCCAAATATCCTTGCTCACAGATCTCTCCAAGCACCTGCAAAGAGAGTAAATGAGTCAGGGAAATAAAAGGAGTTTCAACTTGAGATCAACAGTCTGCAGAATGAAAGGCCACTTCCATCCACCTCCCACTGTTGGAGGAAAAGCAGTCAGAAAAATGACTTCTCTGCTGTACTGTATTCCAAACAATCCTGAAGGTTTGATTGCATTTTTTCAACTTCCAAAACAGCAACTCAGGAGCATTTCCCTCATCAGATCTGCAACTCACAGCACTTAAACTTTAAAGGCAACTTGCCTGCATCAAGTATGAATTGAGAACTTTGCAAAACCATGAACCTTTGGAAATTCTTCCAAGTGCTGAAACACCCAGTCAGCAAGTAAACATGAAAGGACTACAAACTGACTGTTATCAATTTACCAGTGCTGGTTTCATGACAGAATCCTGTAGTCATTCCCAAACAAACACTGAAAGCCAATTGCAGGACACACATTTTTAGTCTGAGGCACTAAACCCAAGGAGAAATGAAGGCAAAACACAAAGAGAAACAGAAACAAGAAGAAAAATGTTTATATGTGTAGATGAAAGGCTAAGATTACTGTAGCTGTCTGCAAAAGCAAGGCTTGACTACACAAGGCAGTGACTTACCTTGGGCTCTGGTGGAAAGAGGGCTTGTGTTAGACGATACAGGTTCCCCAGGCTGAACTGGATGCTGGTGTTGGTCACATTCATCTCATGGAAGTTGACAGACTTCCCCTTGGGGCAGATGTCACATTCCCCAGCAAAAGGTGACACTGTGATGGTGTTCTTGCATTCGTAGTGGGGTAAGTTGTCGCTGATTCCTCCGTCCACATAGCGCTGCAAAAGTCAACAGAGACAGCAAGTCTCCAGGGCTGAGGATTTCTAAGCAGCACATTGCCCATGCAAGGATTAAACAGCCCTTCACACTAACAGAACAGCCTGTGCTCCCAGGCTACATGTTTGGAGTGGCATGCTTTGTCCTCTAATGCCAACTGAAAAACATTCCTACCTATAGTCCCAAAGATAGCCCAGGAGTATTCTAGTTGGGATTTTCTGTATGTTTAAGAAAGGGCAAGTCAATTTTAATTAAGAAAGGGCAAGTCAATTTTAAAGATCATAATCCAACACAACATGCAGAGAAGAGACAGAGCAGCTGTCTTCTCTTCCTCAAAGGAGAGCACCATCCAAAGAGCTGTCAGGGGACACCTCTAGAAAGAATAAGAGTAGAACAGCAGCTCTACACTTCAAAGTTCAAGTTCCAGCATAGTAGGCATTCAGTCAGAGTGAGCAATTTAAAATTGTTCCTAGAATTTGATATAAAAGCATCAAAAAGATTTGGACATAGAGAACCTGCAAGTAAAGTGGACACTGCCTCAGAAACCTTGCCAAGACTCAGAGGTGTGCATTCTGCTTTGAGGGCAAGTGCCAGGTTATGTTTTTGTCTCCTTTACATTGAATTGCCCATTTCTGTAGTTTTTTAGTGCATCACCTCCTCAGACATTTTAAGACTCAAGAGCCACAGAGTTCTTCTGTTTTGGGACAGTTAATCTATAGTGCAGTGGCAGCTGCAATGGCTGAAAACAACCCCTCCACTCACTCACAACTGCAGTTTTCCAGTGGGGCCAGCTGGGAGACCACCAGCTTTGCTTTAGTGGTTTAGTGGCTGCATTTTCCTCCTTCCTAACTCTGTGGAAGCATCAAGTACAACACAACAGGTTTGGCCAAGGAGAAGCCACAGCATGCAGCCTTCTCATGGAGTTATTGAAAGGTGTGAGTACACATCAGAATCACTGTTCTACAGAGGTAAATTATTTTAATTATTTGGAATTTCTGCCTAGTTGCTCCCTCTAGTAATTTCTTAATCTCGCTGTGTTTGAAAGGAATAAAAAAGCCAAACAAAACCCACCACGTCCTAAAGTTTCACAACTGGGAATTAGATACACCTACTGAAAGTTATCCTCGAGTCTTGTTTTAAACTACACACACAGGAATGCCAAGCCAGTAAACAGCAAGACTCTACAAAGTTTACACACTTGACATTCTATTGTCTTTAGGCCTATAGGAGTCATACCAAGCATATGCAACTGTGATATTCCTACCAAGTTACATCAAAGATGCCTCTTAAGCATCAAAATAGTGTCAACACAATTGCAAAGATTGAAAGGATAGAATGGTTCCTTCCTTTCCTCAAAATAAGACCAGCCAAAGCATTATTTGTATGGTTTTGTACTCTGAAATAAGCCTTTTAAAATAACATTGTTGTCTGATGACAAGAACTAAACAGCCAGCTTAGCCTGGATCCAACCTAAACCTTGGATTCAGTCCAACGTCCTGTTTTCATAACACCTTTAATCTGGAAGAGTTTAAGGAGACATACACGGTTTAGAAGTGCAGATAAAGAAAATCCCTACACAATTCTCATCACTTTTGCTTAAATTTCAGCATAAAGAAGAAAATACATTTCGTGTCTGTTCTTGAACTTTTAGTACTTCCAAACTGCCTGTGACCAACCACTGTTAAAGATGTTCACAGTTTTCTTTCTTTTTGCCCTTCCCCTTGTGTAAGGAGACCAAAGCTGGAAGGAAAGCAAATGGATTTGAAATCCACCTCTGCTTCCACACCTGATACCAAATCACCTCCAACAAACCATGCTGAGTTCTCTGCAGTTTTGCTCTCTTTAACAGGGGATTTCAGAAATCCCAGTATAGCCATGAACTGTTTAAAGGTTTTGTAACCAGCAGATCCTGCTGTGAAGTAACAGAACATAATAATACACTGACATTGTACCTCTAGAAAGCAAACTTCCTGACACTGAATACAAATGCCAGACGACATTAAAAAGCTTTGTTTGCACCAAACTGGACACAGAACTTCAATCCAGTTGCAAGGCAGATCTACCTACAGCCAGAACACAAAGACATACAATACACTGTCTTACAAGATTTTGGTTTTCAAACAAGTGACCCTTCCTATAAATTTTGCAGGTGAAAGAGCAGCACTTTCCACAATGAATACTTATCCATAAGTTAAATACTTGTTATCTTATAACCTCATTTTAATTAATACATCTTTGAAGGGAGAAAGACTGCGTGTGTGTTGAAATATATATAACAGATCTTCCACACAGTGTTTCTTCCTTTTTTAGGGAAGTTGCTGCAGTACTAAAATCTATGATGAAGATATTTATTTGACAGTAGGATAACCAAAACAACACTGTCTTAATATTTTCAGAATACCCAGAACTACTTTTAGATCTGAACAACAGAGACTTACCACACCTCTAAACGATGGTGGAATTAGGCCACAATAGATAGGGACAAAGGAACTACAGATTAAAGCCTGTAAGAGAATAAGGCCATGTAAATTAAGTGTTAACTGTTCCATTGCTTACATTAATATTTATGGTTTTTTAGATATTAGCCAAAACAACCAAGCAACCAAAAAAATCCCCAGCAAGAACACTTGAATAAAAAAAAATGGGGAAAAATGAGGAAATTATTAAGTATTACTTTAAACAGGATGAGGCTATTCAACATCTTTTTTACAATGTAACCATACTCCATCTAAAAAAAAATGGTAATACTCACTAAAGACCATTTTTAGAAATGGCAATCAGCAAGGAAAAGTTTATGACATTCAGTAAGTTATACATTTTCTGAGTAATCAAAGTAATAACTGGGGACACAAGTATCAACATCCTGGGATCATATTAATAGGTATATCTATGAATATATGGATCATTTTTGTAATAAAGAATTTTTTTAAGCCATTTTTGACTGTTTCTGGATCACTGCTTTTCTAAAAATGACCGTAAAACAATTCTTGTTCACTCAGGATACAGTTTCATTAGACACACTGCACTTTAAAGGCATTTCTCCTTTTTATGACTGATCCCTCACATCTCCTCAGGAAAACAGTTCACAGACACATTGACTGGGGAAACTAGTGTAAGAATTGAGTGAAATAAAGCTTGAATTCCTCTTTAAAATACTGCCACAAAAGATCCTAAAATGTTTCAAGTGGAAATCCAACAGATGATGTTACACAGACCTAAGATCAGTGAAACTTTTAAAAGTTACCACAAATAAACACACCTGGACAACTTCTTCTTTAGAGTTAAAATTAGATATCAATGCATTTTTGCCATCTGATACTCTGGTTAGTGAAATACAGAGCCTGCCCGAGGACAACTGGTGAGCGTTCTCTGGAAGATTTTTCATCAGTCCATCTCTTATAATCTTGACCACATTGAAGGAAGGATGGAGAGGACCCAGATTTCGCTTCCTGGCTTCTTTGGCTAATGCCAGAACATCTGCACAGGCTTGAGCTGAAAAGAAAATGCACTCATTTTAGGAACAGAGGGTATGTCGAGAAACAAACCCCACACTTGGGACTAATGAAGCAGGTCTAGAGAGCCAACTTATCTGATTGCTAGAATAAAAATTCAAGGCCTTTTTAACAGATAAAATAACTGTCCGACAGAGTTTAAGAGAGTTTAGGGGTTTTCTGAAAGGGAAAATAAATCACTTTAGGCTTTCCAAAAGAACTCTTGGTGAAGACTAAGTTCTCTAGATGTACATTCCAAGTGTCAAATACCCCCATAAAAAGCTTCCATTAGGAATTATTCATGCCAGAAGCACATTCTTTAAGAAGCAACGAGGATGAGTGACCTTCCATAAACACGTGTACATGGTCATATTCCATGTGCAACATCCATAAACCCCTCAGCATTTAATGCACAGATTTAATGCCCACGGGATGTCTGGTGCAGCAGCAGCTCAAACCACTCCAGAAGACATGACTGTTCCTGAGGAACACCAAAATCATCCTAACATTCAGTCACAGGAGGAGCAGCAGCTCATCCACCTGCAGTGCTTTGTCTGAACTTACAGTATCACATTTCCCCAGGGCACACTTGGGGGAATTTGCCCCATAAGTTTGTCAACTTGGTAAAGGAAAAGGGGTGGGGAAGAAGGTCAAAGTCACAGGTTATCAAGCTGAGTGATGGGCTACAAAGTCACCTAAAAACATTTTCAGGACTTCCATGCTTTATTAGAATAGATAGAATTTAATTTATCAGGTTAAATGTGAGCACTGCACTGGAAACAACTCTGCTTAAGCCCCTGAGTTCTTATTGATTTCCAAGAATATTGCCTTCCTACAATGTTATTTTTAACTCTCAGACATCAATACCTAAAACATTTGTCATTCTTCACCACAAGTTTAAATTCAACAGAGTATCTCTGAAAAAAATCAAGGTATCAGACAATAGTCCATTTGTACCACTATGATTTCTGCCATGCCATTCTCACAGAGCAAAGCCTTGGGCCACAAATCCACTGACCCCATCCCAGGAGGCAGCAAACAATTCAGACACAGCTCACTGTTCAGGGCCAAGCACTTGTTTATTTTTGCACACAAATAAAAACATTGCACAAGTCACAGCCTGACACTTGAAGTTGTTTCCAAGAGCACTATTTGGACAGCTCTAATTTTCAGTCATTCAGATATAAGTTACAACCTCCCTTTTTTTATTTAGCAATGCTCACCCTTCTAAGCTTTCCAGAGAAAGGAATCAGGGATTTTGCAGGAGGCAGTGAAGGACCAGAACTCTGGCAGGAAGAGCAGCCTTTGAACACGTGCAGTAATTGCCCTTTGCAAAATAAGTACACTTTTGAAAACTTTAGTAAATTGCTTGTTCTAAAACACAAAGCAGGAGCAAACAAGTAAGTCCTGACCCTGTTTTTCTAGACAGCATCCTGCCAAACTGAAGCTCAAGGTATTATTTAAGTTTGAAGCATGGGAACATCTTCACTTATTTGCACTGCAGGCTTATTGCTGCAGAAAATATTAACTAAACCAGTGCCCTCTACTAACCTTGTATTATGATTATTTACTACTCACTGTAAAAAATGTCAGGCTCACACTATGAATACCCCTTAAAGGACAGCAAAACCAGTGACCTCTGACAATTTTGGTCTGAGCTCCTCTCATTTCAGCTTCCTCTCAGAAAACAACTACCCATCGAAATGAAATTTGATTTAGCAGTTTACCCATCTCCTCCATGTTAGGAGGATCTCTACATTTGAGGTAATGCATAGGGAGAATTAGCATGGGAATACCTTCCTGCCCATGAAATGCTCTACCTTGGAGAGTGATCACACCCATACAGGGTATTCTATTGGTTAGAGAAAGGAAAAATCTCAGTTGGTGCATGAGAGGGCAGAGACAAAGCAGTAACTTGAAGTCTGCAACTCTCAAGGATTAAAATGCTAGAAGATTTAAAAGCTCTTACTAAGTCATGCTGTCAGGTAAACAATACATGTTTTATGTGCTTGAGAGTGCTTCAGATTTTTAAAGCAGCTTCCTTCCTAAGTCATTTACAGTGACAAGACTTAGGACTGGATATGTTCTAAAAATAAACAGCTATTGGGGAAAAATACGATATTGGGCTCATAATAAGTGTGTTATGTTAGGACACTACAGCAAAATTAAATTAAGAAGTTTAAGTAGCACAAGTTTACTCCTAAAGCTTTGAAGAAATTAAGCTTATGTGCTAGAGCTCAGTGGTTAAGCAGCAGGGACAAGCATTACCCTCTTGCACACACAGAGAACTTCTGTTTGTGTAAGTGAATTCTCCCTCAGAAATTTAAAATAAGCCCGTAAACCTCTCCAAATCCAAAATGAGAACTCACTGTTCTCCTCATCCTCTAAGTAAGATGAAATCTGAATTTTCAAAACCTTCTAGTTCTAAACCAGTCAAGGGCACCACTAGCAAAAACAATCAGTGTTGAGTCATGAACTAGACAAGCTTTTACTCAGGGCATTTCTTCAGTTTAAAAAGAAAACCATTACCAGTTATTTCATACAAATGTTTAAACTGCAATCCAGACAACAGCATAAAGACCTCTGATATCTGCATAGCTTGCAACAAGCTGGTTTTAATGTCTAATTCACTAGATAAATGTATTTTGGGGTTCTCATGAGACCTGAACATGTAAAGGCAATAATATAGTAACTATAGAATACTGTCAGTAGATATTATTTAAATAAATATGTAAAATATATACATATAGTGAATACATATAATAATATATAAACAGATAAGTAATCTATATAATAATAAAATATATACTTTTTCTACTCCTAGAAAACAGGCACTTATTTCACACAACAGACTATACTTAACCACAAACTAGCATCTTTTATCCAGTATAAATACAAACCAAGATTAATTCCGTTACTTAAACGACAATTAAAATCACTGATTTTAATCAATCCACTGTTTCTAATCACACCTGAGCGACCTTTGCAACACACACTGTGCCCAGATTAAAGAGGAAAAGCACGTTAAAGCTAACCTAAGCCCTGACCTTAACTCCCTGAGCCTTACCCCAAGAATGGAGAAGCTTTGGAGGAGGCAGGATAAAGCCGCCTGGCCCTCCACGTGCCCGGGGAAGGCAGGGATGCTCCATTTCCCAGGGGAGAGCAAACACTGTGTGTGCACAGCCCCTGACAGGCTGGGCCGGCTCGCTTGGGAAGGGTGCTGGGCTCTGCTGCCTCCTGCTCTCCCTGCCTTGAATTCCTGGGCTCTGCACAGCGCTGGGGACAGTGGCTGGGACCACCTGGGGACACACACACACACCTGTCCTATACCTGGGGGTGAGGGACACACACACACCTGTCCTATACCTGGGGGTGAGGGACACACACACACCTGTCCTATACCTGGGGGTGAGGGACACACACACACCTGTCCTATACCTGGGGGTGAGGGACACA
>JAWWMP010000041.1:55976177-56015839 GCA_035047865.1 Dendrocincla tyrannina
CCCCTGTCCTATACCTGGGGTGAGGGACACACACACACCTGTCCTATACCTGGGGGTGAGGGACACACACACACACCCCCCTGTCCTATACCTGGGGTGAGGGACACACACACACCTGTCCTATACCTGGGGGTGAGGGACACACACACACACCTGTCCTGCACCTGGGGGTGAGGGACACACACACTCCTGTCTTATACCTGGGAGTGAGTGACACACCCCGCCGTCCTACACCTGGGGGTGAGGGACACACACATCCCCCCCCGTGTCCTATACCTGGGGGTGAGGGACACACACACACACACCCCCCCCTGTCCTATACCTGGGGGTGAGGGACACACACACCCCTGTCCTATACCTGGGGGTGAGGGACACACCCCCCCCGTCCTATACCTGGGGGTGAGGGACACACACACCTACCCCCCCCCCGTCCTATACCTGGGGGTGAGGGACACACACCCCCCCGTGTCCTATACCTGGGGGTCCAGGGATATGCGCACACACACCTGTCCTATACCTGAGGTTGAGTGACACACAAATGCACACCTATCTTACACCTGGGCGTCCAGAAACAAACACACACCTGCCCTACAACAGGGGATCCAGGGATAGACACACATATATACCTACATATAGACAAACACACCTGCCCTACACCTGGGGGTGAGGGACAGGGACACATACACCTGTCCTACACACCTGTCCTATACCTGGGGGTCCAGAAACACACACCAACACTACACCTTGGGGTGAGGGAAACACAAATACACACCTGCCCTACACACAGGGGTTAGGGAAACACAAATACATACCTGTCCTATACCTGGGGGTGAGGGTAACACAAATACACACCTGTCCTACACCTGGGGGTGAGGGAAACACAAATACACACCTGTCCTATACCTGGGGGTGAGGGAAACACAAATACACACCTGTCCTATACCTGGGGGTGAGGGAAACACAAATACACACCTGTCCTATACCTGGGGGTGAGGGACACACACACCTGTCCTACACCTGGGGTTCGATGGACACACAGAGAGCTGCCCTGCACCTGGGGGTCCGGGGATGGACACACATGTATACACACACACCTAACTGGTCAGGGCATGGAGACACACACACACCCCTGTCCTACACCTGGGGGTGAGGGGCACACAAATACTCCTGTCTTACACCTGGGGGCGTGGGCACGGACAGACAGACAGACACACTCACATCTGCCCTACACCTGGGGGTTAGGGCCACACATACCTGTTCTATACCTGGGGGTGAGAGCACAGACAGACAGACACACACCTGTCCTACCCTTGGGGTTAGGGCCACACATACCTGTTCTATACCTGGGGGTGAGAGCACAGACAGACAGACAGACATACACCTTTCCTACCCCTGGGGGTCCGGGGACAGGCACACATACATACCTATATACAGACACACACCTGTCCTACACGCGGGGACGGGACCTGGGACCGCTCAGCTACACGAGCCTCGCGAACAGCACCAGCCACGGCCAGGACCACGCACCGCACCGCGAATGAACCCCCCGGCGCGGCCGCGCTCCTTTTTGGGGCGGAACACGCGAGCCGTGGGAGTCGCGGCCATCCCACCCACCCCACCCCACCCTACCCCACCGCTCACCCAGCGAGCCGCCCCCGACCAGCACGGCCCCGGCGAGCGCGCCCGCGGACGCGCCGTAGATGTGGCGCGCGTCGCGGATGACGTGCGGGGCGCGCTCCTGCAGGCAGGTGGCCGCGCCGATGTGGTAGACGCCCAGGAAGCCGCAGCCGGCGAAGGACACGCTCCAGCCGCCCTCGCGGTCCAGCATGGTGCCCGGCGGGGCGGACACACGGACGGACACACGGCCGGACGGACAACACGGACAGACCCACGGACTGACACCCGGGCGGGGCCGGGGCCGCGCTGCGCGCTCCCGGCCGGCCGCGCCCCCGCCGTGCGCCGCAGCCAATCACGCGCCGCCGCTCGGTGGCCCAAGGCGCCCCAGCCAATCGGAGCGCGTATGCAAATGAGGCCACGCCCACGCCCCCGCGGGGAGCGCTCCCACCGCCCCTGATCGCGCATCCGTCCATGTCCGTCGGTCCGTCCGGCACTGCCATGGGAGGGGGACCCGCCCCCCGTGTCCGTCGGTCCGTCCGACCCTGCCATGGTGGGGGACCCGCACCCCATGTCCGTCGGTCCATCCGACCCCCGACCCCACCTGCCCGCTCAGAGCCCCCAGAGATGCGGGGCTCGTCCCGGCCACCCCCTGCACGGCTGGGATGGGGAGCAGAGGAACCAGGGATGGGTGGGATGGGGAGAGCAGCGTGGTCCGGGGGTCCCTGGGTGGGAAGCAGAGGGGTCCGGGTGTCCCTGGGATGGGGAGAGCAGTGGGGGCCAGGACGGGTGGGATGGGGAGAGCAGAGGGGTCCGGGGCTCCCCGGGATGGGGAGCACACCCTACAACACACAGGGATGCAGCGATGCGGGATCGGTACCGCTCCCTTCATCCCGTGGGAGGTGCGGGCTTATTAACTACCGTGATTATCCAAGGCTCAAAGGAATCCAGCGGGTACAACCATGGGTATTTCATGATCTGCCCTAAAAGCGAGCACAGTTCAGTAATCCTGACATTTCAAAGAGGAGAAAATTTCACGATGATAATAACACCAGGCTTTTAACAGGAAGATTAGAGAATAATCTGCTTTTAGTTTGCAGTCTCAATCTGCGCGCAGTTCTGTGTTCGTGTTCCACCAGCATGTCACAGGCAAAAATTCAGGCAAAGCAGCAAAATGGCATATGAAATATCTAGAACAGAATCATCTAACACTTTCAAGTAGTACCCAGCTCACTGATGCATCAAAACCCAGTGTCAGGCACTGGGGGACTTCCAGAGGTCTCATAATGGCATGTTTAAGCACCTGAAGGCCTCACTAATTCAGCTCTGCAGGTTTATTTTCCCCACTGATTCAGGCATTTCTATGGAATGCTGTGTGGCAGGCCAGGGATGTGCCCTAAATGCTGCTCTGCTCAAGCCCTCTGGAAGTCTCAGATGCATCTGAACACATCCAGGCAGGGGTTAGCTCCCTGTCAAAGGAGCAGGTCTCCTCTGGAAATTTTAAGAGCAACTGGTATTTGTATGTGACCCGTGTCACCACAAATCCGAGTTTCCATTAGGCTCCTGCTGTAATGCTGGGGGAGATTGAGCAGCTCAGAGGGAATTCACAGCAATTACCTTGCCCAGCAGGGAGCTCCCCAGGGCCTGGCTATGAAAATAAACCCAGAGAACACCAGGGCTGAAATCCTCTGGCATTTAGTTACTCACTCAGGGCTGCAGAAACCCTCTTCAGCTGCTTGCATGCACCATGGTATTTTGAAACATCTCAAAAGAGCCTGGGGGGAAAGGGAGGTGTGAGATTGAACCTGTTCCAGTGCACAGGGAAGGAAGAAGCTGAAAAGGGAGGTGAAACCACAGCTCACACTTCCTAAGAGAGCGTTTTGTTTTCTCTCCTTGAGTGCCATCATGCCATTTTCTCAGAGTTTATGTGTGGAGAGTGCCATTTCTTAATCTGTATTTTGGAAAACAGACACTGAGGTGTTCAGAGAGGGACATTCCTGAACATCTTTAGAGAGAGCCAAAGAAATGGCAGGCAAGCAGGGGATTTTCAGAACATTATCCCATCAATAGGTCTGTCAGTGCTAATCTGAAATTTGCTGGTAGGCATCAACTCTATTTCAAAAGGTTTGTTTTTCTTTAGTCCCTAAACTGTCACTACACAGCTGTTCCTGGACCACATTTCTCAAAGAATCAGGAGGAGGCTTTTATCTACTGCCAAATGATACATGGCCAGTTCATAACCATCCTCTACTTTGTCCTTTTACGTTTGTATCTCCTACACATCACTGCCAGTCTTAAGAGTGCTAAACTTTATTCCCTTCCTTCCCCATTCTGTGATTCGTGGGGAGCTGAGCCCCTCCAGATTCCTCTCAGGAGGAACAAACACTCCCCAACCAGTCCTTGAGAGGGGCTCTCACTGGAGCTCTGCAAAGGCTTGGCTGGGAAAGCTGAATCACTAATTCTGATCACTTCTAAGTCCAGGCCCTTCCTCATCTCAACTTATATAAATTTTTTTTAAATCTGTTGTAGTTCCTCAGTACACAGCACCAAATTTGTTCCCAACATTCGACTGCCCTTCCTGCATATGCCTGCTCTCTTTAGTGTCTGTATCATCTTGGGCTGCTTCATAACAGATCTTGCAATTTCTTTCCTACATCATCTCTAGCTTAGCATATCATTAATCATTAAAAAACCCAACAAAAAAAAACCAAACAAAAAACCCCCAACCCTCCCAAAACAAACAAACAAAAAAAAACCATAAAAAATTACAACAAACAACCCACAAAAATTACAACAAACAAGAAAACCCCAAACCAAAAAACCAAAACCAACCAACCAAACAAAAAACCTCAAACATTTAAGGCGAGGTGCATATAGAGAGGATGGACTCCTTTTCTCTTTCCAAGAAAAGCAGTCATCTCATCAAAAAGGTAGATTAATTTCACAATAAATCTTTGCAAATCACTGGCTATCTCGTCATTTAAATCTCTCTAAAATTTCTATAAAGATAATTGTTCTTCTACCACAAACCTGTTTAAATCCCTCTCCTAAAGATAACTGTTCTTCTACCACAAACCTGTTTAAATCCCCCTCCTTCCCCCCTTTCCCCTCCAATTTCTTCACGTTTTTCCATGTGTTAGTTTAACTCCAGTTACAGATTTAGCTGCACATAGCCATTTAGGATGAAGATCCTGGAGCCAGCTCTAAAATTTGGGACATCTGAGAAATCTGATGCAACCTCATCACAAGCACTACCACCCAACCCCACTGCAGTTGTATAAGATGCACTTGCAGGATTATCTTGTTTATATTCAATATCACTACACTTGCAATATGCTGTTAACCTGTGTTGCAGACACATCTTGAGTCTTTTACTTAATCAAGTCCATAATAATTTCCCCATAACTCCAGGAATGTGAAGTAAGGCCTGAAAGGCCAAATGAAGGAAAGTAAATATAGTTTGATGGGGGTACAATCTATCAGGAAACTTGTGTGCAATTGGCAAACTTGTGTAAATAAACATCAACCCAATCTCTGGCACATAAAATCAACAGGCACCCCACCTGACCATCTTTTAACCACCCTTAATCCTTTCCATTTAGCAAACATGGTAATCATGACACAGGCATGCCACTTTCCTAAGACACAGACTAAATAAAGCCATCATAAAAGAAGACAGAAACTGGTAGTGCACTTGTAAAGTGCCTTTAATTCCTTAGAGGAAAGGTGAAGTTAAAGTGCTAGGCTTGCTGAAGGTATGTAATTTGTAGGGAAAGGAGCCACACAGGATGGAGCAGCAGGAAAGGAGCAGTCCTGGGCAGGTGACAAGTCCTCAGGTGTGAAATCTTGGCCAGCTGTGAAAATCTGTCATCAGAAAGAGAAGGATACAAAGTCCAAGAGGTGATTGCTAGCCCTGCTTGGAAACAGCAAATATTTTCTGTGATCAGGGATTCATTAGTCATCATTGATCTCTCACTTCACATAAAGCCTTTTAAGAGTTTGATTTATCCTAATAGCCATTTTCATGGGGCAGGTGGGAAGGGATACAGGTAGTGGAGTTGGCCCAGTATCACTCATCAGCAAGGCTGGTTTCAGAGTTGGAGGGGAAGTCAGATTTACTGAGTGCTAAGCTGGATCAATAGCCTAGAACTTCTCCAGAGGGATAACAAAGTACCTACTGCAATTTTTGGAGTAGAGGAAACCTGCCAGTACAGTCTGTCATGTGTGTGTGGCTTTATCAAGTGACCATCTACCTAATCTGAAAATATCAAAACCTCACCTCTACCAAACACCTTCCTGGGAATGCTCTGCTGTGAACATTTTCTGAAGAAACACAAAGCTTTTGTCGGCAAATTTTAAGTGCTTTTTGGGAATAATGCATAATATTGAATACTAATAATCTTGTCTCATGGTAGAAAGCCACGTTCTCCTCTCCCTAAAAAGACCCAAGGAGCAGAACCAAGGCATTGCTTACACTCCCTTTGAGATCTCTTACTCCTGTTTTTTCCAGTGCATGCAGGGGAGAAAGAATATGAGCTCTGCTATCTTTGTTATTCAGGTAACTCCTGTTTATGTTCCCCTGAAGATTTATCACAGAAATTATAATTAATAACAGATATTAACCACTCCTTTTGTACAATCCCCCTACCTGGGCTGGATGGGATGAGGGAAATCTTAGTGGAACAGTGGCCAGAAGCCAATGTTAAGTAGCTTTTACTGTTTAAAAGGCATGAGGAAGCACCGGGCAGGAATGGAGAAGTGTTGGGTTACAGAGGGAGGTGAGCTGAGGACACACTCAGACCATAACCTGGGCAAGGCATCCACTCCATCCCTTGTGCCAAGGCCCCACAGGGACACTGCTGCTCTGCCTTCCACCCCGGGGCTGTGCACTGGGGAGCAGGGACAAAGAAAGGACCTTGACACTTTCCTGCCAAAATACATTTGAATGGGTTTTAGTCTGTTTGCAACATCAGCTGGAACACCCCCACTACACTCTGTTGCAAACTTCACAGAGCAACTACACTTGGCACAAGCATCATTCCTGTCCCAGTATTGACCTCCAGTTCTGTTCAAAACAGGCATATGGGTAATCAAAGACACAAGCACTTGGTGGGGATTTTTTTTTCCCCTTTGCATGGCCCATTAAACTTGCAAAGGTCTCAAATAATCTCAGGTTTCTTTGGCAAGAGGTGGAAAATGGGTTGTTTTAGTGAAAGCTACTGACTTGCTTTTCCCTTGGGCCTGATCCTGATATTTGACTCAGGACTTTAGGGCTTGGGTGAAGCATCTGGTGATTACATTCCTAAAGCTGTAGAAATTTGAAAGTGTGATCCCAAGAGTTGATTTCTACATATCTGGTAAAGTCTGTGATGACAAGCTGAGCAATTTTAGTGCAGCTTCCAAGCTTCACAGCATATGATCACTTTGGACTAAGCTAAGAGGTCTGTTCTCTGACTTCTAGGTGTGACTGTGGACTGACAGATTCCAGTTTGGGCAAAGGAAAACCCGCTGTGAAGATCTGTATGAAAAAGGCAATAGAAAACCTGAAACCAACCAGACAAAGCAACCCCTGCTGTTTTCCACAGGCTTCTGCCATAATCTCTCCCAAAGGAAAAGAAAATTTAAAATCAAGCATCCATTTCCCATACCTTTTGCTAGGACCCAACAGTAAGTTGAGGCAGAGCCCCATGCTGTGTGACCTGGCTGAAACATCATGGTGTAGATCCAGCTTTTATAAAAGTGTCTTTACAGGCCCTGTTTCAAGCTGTGTGCTCTGAGAAAAATGGGCACTTCATCTTGGAGGCTGCATCAGAAGTACTTTCTCTGGTGACTTTGTGTACTACTACTCAGCTTGTGTTTTCCCCAGTAGTAGCTTTTGTGACTAATGCTGATTCTCAAAGTGTATCAGAGCCTCTCACATCCAGGTGCATCCCATGTCCTAAAACTTCTGACTGTTGAAATGCCAGTTCTGCTGCCAGCCCTTTCTTGCTCCAGGTGATGTGGGAGGAAGAAATGTGGCAACCTGAATTTAGGAGAGATAATACAAGTCACGTGTTAACCAACACAACGTGTTGAGCACATTTGCCCTCAGCCTGTTTGCAAACAGGTGTCTCTCAAGAACAGGGAGTGTTTCAAACACAGCAGGGAGAGAAGAGCACCATGTAAGGGGCACGCCTGGCATGACTGTGCTGCTTACCAAGCTCTGATTAATCCACTCACCCATAATCACCTCATGCCAGAGGACTGAGAGCAGTGACTGAGTGCTGTGACCAAGACTGGATATGTCAATTTATGGGAATAACCCTCCAGCAGTCAGCACATTTTCATACCAGAGGGTGTCTGGAAACCAGCATAACTGGTTGTGGTAGAAGTAAAAGTTTTGATACCTTGAATTCCTTTGTGTGATCTGTGTTTTTCCTTCTCAAAACAAAAATTCTGAGGGTTACAATTTGCTTCTCAGGTCTGATATCACAGCCATTGCCTTTACTCTTCATAATTTCAAAACTATGCCATGGAACAAATAGCCTAATACTATTTCACATGAACACGATTCATTTATTTTTCTTTTTAATATCTTCAGTTTATTTTTGTTTCATAACTTTGTGGCCTGGTTTGTATGTGGCAACAATTGGTTGCAAAAGATCCCGTGCAGCTTTATCTACATCCTGCCAATGGGGTACAGCAATGACAATGCCCAGTGCTAACCTGCAACCTCAGCTCTTTTTATTAGTTACTTTTGAAGGATATGTGGCTGTTTATGACAGAAAACTAAGAGAAAAGAGTATGGCTAACAAACGGGGGGGGGAATTCAGACAGCCTCCAGAGTTAGACTGTGCTCTGCAAGGCAAGATTTGAACAAGTTCCTTTTCTGTTTTAATAGGGCTACTGTTTTCTCCCTTGAGCTGTGTCACTTCTTCATTAACTGTATTATTATTTTTAATTACAACTATGGATGCTACTGTATCTAGTAACTGCTAGGTGGCAAACAATGTTGCATCTTTAAGACTTAACATGTTGTCATAAAAAGGCCTAATAATCAGCACTTTTTAAGGGCTGCTGGGGCAGATGCTCAGCAAAGCCTCTTCTTTGGTCTTGACCTAAGGCAAGACTCCAAACCTGTAATTGCTCTAAAGACAAGGTATTTGTCTTCCCACCCCTGAGACCAATAGTGTTTAGGGAATTACTCTAAGGACAGGTATACCCATAAGGAACCCTTTATCTGGCAGAATATCTCCCAGGAGTTATGATGCATTTTGCCCCTTGCCTTGCACACAGCAATCCATTAGCCAGGAAATACACTGGAAGATTATTTTGTAATCACCTGCTTACAGAGGTTCCCATTCTGCAGAGGACACTGGGGACACAGAAAAAGCTGGTCCTTCTCTCAGCACCCCTGAGAGGTGGGACCTGGGGAGAACTGTGTGAAACCAACAGCAGCAATAAAAGGAAATGATTGTTTGTGTAAACAGAGAGCAGTAAGCTGCTTAGCATGCATTAGCCCCTTCTTAACATTTGAAAATGCCTAAGAAATTCTGGAGAGGAGATTATGGAGCTGAACATAGGTGAAGACGTTGTCAGCAGAGTGTGGGGGTGGGATGTAAACACACATGCTGTGTATAAATATAGGCCTTTCTGAGAGTAGCCCTGGTTCCCTTGATTCTTTAAATACCAGGGATTTGAAAGCCTTGGATTTTTTTTTTTCCCCCTTCCAGTTGGAGAAGGGAAGAAAATGGTGCCAAGCAGTTGCACCTTGCAGATGGGTGCCCCAAGGCACAGGCTGGGTGGCAGAACCACGCACTGCCAGCACAGGAGGAGCAGGGGCTCCACGCACCCTGAGCAGTTCATGCAGCTTGCCTTGCAAAGCTAAAGATTCCAGGGAGCTTTTGGGCACTGACACCAGCGCAGAGAGTGGGTGCCAGCCCTCTGCCACCCTTGGCTATGCTCATACGAGCATCCATGCACGGGGGACTGGGTGGAGGAAATACACTGCCACAAAATACCTTCTTTTCCTCCCCCCTCTGTGTTTCTCTGTTTAAACCATTCTGCTGCTGACCAGCTCACCACACACAGCAAAGCTTCCTTACAGCTTATGTAAGCCAGGTGACCTGGGGAAGGGCATTCCCTGGCACATAGCAGGGGGTGAGGGAAGCTGAGACATTGGAGGTGTTGGTGTGCTCCATCTTCCTTTCCCTTCTCCTGCTGTTTCTCTGATCTTAGGCTTAGCCATTAGCCACATTCAGGAGGGCAAAAGCAAACAGTTTGTGGTTTAAAAAGCTGGAATGGCTCCGCAAGGAGCAGGTAGCAAGGTCTGTGCCTTCTTGGCAGGAGCCAGCTGGTGGGTTGGGTCTGTCTGTAGCCCTGGGATGGGGTCAGTGCAGGGAGGCTGGGGGTGCTGGGGCACATTTCAAACCATCCTGGGACTTGTGGGCAGCCCCTGCTTCCCCCTCTGCTGGGTGTGCAAGGCAGAGGGCACCGCACAGTGCCAGCCAGAGCTGGGTGGTGGGGCAGACAGCTGGCTCTGGCACGGGAAGGGACTGCCTTTCACCTCTCCTACCCTCTGCCATTCCCAAAAATCCACACTGCTGCTGTATCTGCCTGCAGTTCTTCCAGCAGTGCAGCCTTTTGCAGTTTCTGTCTGCTGTGACAGGAGTGACCAAAGGGTGGGGACTTCCTGGTGCGTCCAGTCTGCCCTCTCTATATCCCAGGCACAAAGAAGTGCTCCTGATGTGCCTCTGATGTCAGTGTGTGTTTGCTGAGCAGGGCTGCTGAGGACCATGCTCTTCATATTTTTAACCATGTAAAGTTGTGTATAAAACAGTAATTGTCATCTTCTCATGTCTTCCATGTACTGGAAAGGTAAAAAATCCCTTTCGCCCCATCCCTAATCCATTCTAATTTACTCATGTAGGCCACCATGTCACACAACCTCCCTGTACTCAGCATTCCCCCCACTTCTCTCCCAGCTGCTGAATTCTGGCTTGCTGTGGGGAATTTGGCTGTGGAATCACATCAGTTATCTTGTGAAATAACCAGACTCTGATCTTAAATCCCAGGTGATAAATTCAGAGAAATTCTTGACTTCAGCTTTGCCCACAGTGATAGACCTTTCCCTGACTTGTCATGTGAAATGAATATTACTCCAGAAATAGAAGTGCAATGATTGTCTAAATACTAAATAACTGAATACTGCCTTTGGTGAACCCAAGAAACAAGGTTTACTTTGCTTTTGAAATTGACTGAAGCAAACAAAGTTTAACCTCACTGGAGTCAAGTTCTGAATAAGAAAATTCCCCAGTTCTATCCCCCCCTTTTCCAGACACCCTTGTCCCTGTTTGCCAGCCTGCTGCCCACTGATAGAGCCCTCCCAGACGTGCACACACACCCAGGCAATGGGCAGCCCCTATCACATTTAGCTGAACTGTGCTCCTCCTTTCAGCAAAGATGGTGTTCAGCAGATCAACCTCTTCTTTGCCACCTCTGAAAGAGGATAATATGTATTTTGCTGCACAGCAGATGAGGCTAATACTGATTATTCTCAGGATATACACAACGTCACAGGAAGCCCATAAAGACTGTGTTACGTGCAGGCAGAGGATTCACCCTCCTACACCAAGTTCTTACTTTGTATTCTCCAAATTCAACACCAGGGTTTTTTCCTAACACACCTAAAGTGTTCCATCACCTCTGTGGGAGGGAGAAGTTCGCTTACATTAGCTCAGAAGAAACACCACTGCTTTTTTCCACCCCCCATCATGGACATGCAGAGTCTAAGCAAAGATTAACTGGGAGACTCAGAGGAAGAAAGAATACAGGTAGTTGGGATAAGCAATCTTATCTTTAGATGACCTCTTTTAATCTCATTTGTTGCCCAGATCAACATAAGACCAAGTTCTGCAGGTACAGAAAACAAAAAGAAAATGCACTTGGTAGCATTAATCTTTATTTTGCATTAAATTTGCCAAGCAGAACTAGAAGCTCAGTATGATTCCATGGGGGCATTTCTAAGCTAAAGAATCATGCCATATACATAGGAACTTTCAGTGTATCCTCAGGATTAGCTGTTTCTCTAGTATAAATTAAGGCACTTTGGTATTTCTCTACTCACAGACTTCCATGTGGCTTTGCCTACCTCCATTATATATATATATATAAATGCACACAGAACAACAGTATAAGCACCAAAATACAATCTTAGGTCTTTTGCTGCATCATAAAGTAACACCTAAGTTTATAAACCTATCACAAACTTCACAAATGATTTAACTACATAGACACTTTCTAACCTTGGTGCCTGCCTTTTTATGAGCACCAAGGGAACGCTGTTCTGTGTGGAGCTGTGGAAATCCTGGCCCCAAGGAGCAAGATGCACTCTCTGGAAACACCAAGCTCATGATTAGCTGCCACAAATGTGAGTAGAGCCTGTCTCAATCCAGGCACGGGGGCTGTTACTGGGCTGTTCTCTCCATTCTGGCAAATCTCAGCTCACCACCTTTGCCCAAGACAAGTGGACAGCAGAACATTTTGCAGCCTACAGCAAATGTCCCCACCTGCAGAGCTCTGCAGGCACCCACCTGAGGGCTGCATATCACACCTCACAGTTACTGAGGCAACAGAATTAAGTAACATAATTAAGATTATAATAGGGAACAATAGAACTAAAGGTTCTCCTTTCTATTTGTTATCCAGACACAACAGGAGGTTGTTTCTTAACGATGTCCTTGCCATGAAGTCAGGGCACACTGGGGTGTGTGGAAAGCTGGCCTGGGGGCACATCTGTCTGGGCAAAGGGACAGGGTGAGGGGCAGAGAGAGACACATCAGTGTGGGGAACATTGCCTGGCAGACTCTGGGCTCTGCCCTCGGGGCTCAGGGTGACTCCTCCTGGCTCCAGAGAGCTGAACGAGCTGCAGAACCTGCTCAGGAGTCACCTGCTCTTCTCTGTGACTCACTACAATTAACAACCAGAAGAGAAGGAGGCACCAGCAGCATTTCCATTACCAGGACCTCCTCTTCCTGGCATTAGGGCTGCTGCCACTCGTGCTCCTGCCTGTCCTTGAATGCCCCCCTTGTCCTTGGATGCCTGGCCCTTTGCCTTTGCCTTTTACTCTCTGCTGGCAGCAGGCTCCTTGTCCCATCGCTGTAACACCAGGCAGCACTCCAGCCTTCCCCAGCACATGTTGCAGCTCTGGCCATCTGACATCAGACCCTTAATAATTTTAGGATTCATTGAGTGATGAACAGCTGGACGTTCCCACAAAACTATGGGGGGAAAAAAAGGTTCCCACATGCTCCTTCTGTTGGACATGGGATTTGAATTCAGATTATATGAAACTATGTTTTACAAAGTGACTGGTAACTTAATCACTCACTGATGAATCCTCCAAGTATAGAAGGTTTAATGTCAGATGGTGGCCTGTTGTACAAGCCCTTCCCAGTACATATCCCAGACAGCTCACAAGCACTTGACTCATCCTGAGTTGGAGAGATCTCAGCAGCTCTCACAGCCCAAGACCTCAAAAAGCCTTTCAAAATACAAACCCACATCCCTTCAGCTCCTAATCTTATGAGCTGGCTGTGGTGTCCCTTACTGAGGGGATGCATCCATTCCCTGCCTTGTTATTTATTGACAGCTTTAGGGAATCCAGAGCTTCAGTCCAGGTCTACTGCTTAAATCCACACCACTTTTCCCTTGCCCTCCCCAAGAAATCAAACCAGACCAAAAGTTGCCCTCAAAATTTACTGAGTCTCCTTACTCAGTCCGTAACATGCTGCTTCCTAGCTCTGAACAAAGTGGGCATACTTCAAATTCAGCTGCCTAAAACATCCACAGAAAGTGTGGAAAGGTGTCCCCACATCTCCTTGTGATCTTCCAGTTGTTTTTAAGTGAGTCATTCCTCAGATACCCACATTGCCTTTGAAAAGAACAACAGATGACTGAACGACAACGTAAGTATTTTCCAAAGAAACCTAGGAAATTTGTTCAGTATTCCCATCCTGGTACTACCAATGAAATATTAGACTACAAAATCCTTTTGGTTTTCCCAGTATGGAATGGATATGAAACTGTCTCCAAGTCTGCTAAGATTTGTCAGGTTTCCCTGTTCTGTGGCCCATCAATACTGCACAGAATAAGTCAAAGAAAGTACCAACAGGGACCACTTCTTTGGTTAAGTTTAATGCACACAGAATGTCTGCCTTAATTGAGTTGGAGACAGTCCTAATTCTGTCGGAAAACTTTGTCTTTTTGTTTAAAAACATTCCTGATGCGAAGTAAACTTCATTAATTTGCATTTTCCTGGAATGACAAAAATCAGCTACATTCTCAGAGTAACACTGCAAAGCATGACAACACAACCAAGCCTGCCAAATATGTTCATTGCACAATTAGAAAATGGTACAGTCAGAGAAAGATTGCATGAAATAACCTTTAAATCTTGAAACAACTCCTATAAAATATCAGAAAAGAGGCTATACAGAAGAACATTGTATTCAATAATGCAATTTTCATAAGCCTTGGAGGAATGTATCTCAGGCATGTTTGAATCTGCAAGTACAGTCTACTCAGCAATCAAAAAAATCCCTGCTGCAACTCATAAGATCCAGTTAAAATCTCAGAAAGTGGTCTGATTTATAGGCCATTTTCTGCATTTTAGCAGTTTGATTTCTCTATGTAACAGCAGATTCAAAGGACCACTCAAAGTTAGCTCTGTATTCATTATTTAGTATGATTATATAGTATTAATACATCTTGTGCAGAAAATATAACCTCTATTTTCCCCATTCTCATTTGCTTTCCTTCACAGAGAGAGAATAAAAAGCAGATCAAGACCCAACTGTTCTCCCACTTTGTGCAAACCACAAGGAGCCAAATACAAAGCCAGACCCTTTTATCTTGAGGCTTTGCACTTAAAACAAAGATTATTATGATGTCATGGGCAATACATCACTAGACATTTACAGGATGAAAAGCATAGTGCTCAAGTATTTATCTGTCATAAATTGTCATGGAGCACAAAGTAAATGGTGTTATAATATTTACAAGTAAATATGTAACAAATAGTCCAGTACTGTTTTGCTTAATCCTACAGCTTTTCCTTTGCAATGCCAGGAGGAAGAGGCCAAAGACTCCTGGATGCACTTCTGAAGTTTTCCCTACTCCTGGCCCCAAAACTTCTTTACTGTTCAGCTTCCACAGGGAGCACATGGGGAGGCTTCATTCTCACCCACTGCCTAACCTGGACTAGGTCACAGTCCAAGGAGATGCATGACAGGGATTTGCAGCTTTCTCATAAATGTGTTTTTCATCTTTGTTTGCCCCAGGCCCTCATTCAGGGTTCTTCAGTGTAAACACAAGAAAGGCTCATCTTTGAGAAAAGGAGACTTATTTTTGAGGCTTAACACAGCAGGCAGCCTCAGACACCTCTTCTTCTCCTGGAATGGTTTTCTGCACAAGCCACACAAGGGACTGAACATAACCAGACCAGGTCTGGAACTCCCAAGCCTGTCAGTGCAGAACTTATTGGGCAATTGCTTCTTTTTAACAACCTCTTTCCCTGGAATTGTCCTCTCTGGGTCAGTGCCTGATACAAATAAGTTTCATTTCATTTCCTCCATTCCCAGTGGAGATTTTAATGATGTGCTTACTGCACCTGCCTCTCAACTAGAAGTACATTTTCCCTCAGTTTTCCTAAGTCATAAAAGCAGCTCCCCTGTGCCTTCATTTCTCTCAGCACGCTGATGCCCCCTCCTGCTTTGTATGAATTTCAGCAAAAATCTGGGTGTCAGCTGTTCCCTAAGTGGATGGTACCACTCACCTCCCTTGGTGGTCACACATTCCTGTCCTGGTGGCAGTCACCAAGCTTGCAAGACAAGACAAGTGAGAGGAATGAGTTATAACAGCCTTGCAAAGTCACTGTTGCTCTGCTGTGCAGCTGAAGGCTGAACAAGTATGAAGTCCTGGGAGCTGGAATGTGTAGTGGGAAGAATCAGGACTACAGGAGATGTGGTAAACACTCAAATTTAGCTCAGAAGAGGCTGTTATAAGGGAGGAAGTTTTAGGAAATCAGAGACTTACTTAGGCTGCAGAAAGCCTCTGAGATGATCAAGTCTAACCATTAAGCCAGCACTGCCAAGCCCACCACTAAACCCCATCCATAAGCATCATAAACATCTACATATTTAAAAGACTCCAAGACACAAAGGCATTCCCTACATTTTTAAGTACAGGAAAAGGAGGTTTAAGAACGTGAGTGGAAACGTCAAGTAAATCAGAGCAAAACTGGGATTAGAAACTCTGACTTCTATTTCCCATCCACATGCTTAAACGTCAGAAGGATACTCACTCTCCTGGAGTACATCTGATTTGTACTGTTCCTCTTTTTGGAGACTAGACTTACATCCCCAATTCACATGATCAGTCCCATAGAAACCAGTGATACAAGAGTCAGGACCGAGCATCTAAATTGCAATCTAGTGGTTCTGCAGAGGTTTTTTTGTTAACCCAGCACCTCTGCCTTCTTAGCACTCAGTGCCTAAACCATGATTATAAAGGTAATTAGAAGTAATAGCGAGTTACTGTATTCCAAAGGCTCCAAATTACATTTGGCAAACAGGCAGGCTTGCTACTGAAGTTACAACATATGATGTAAGGAAAACATACATCATTTGGCAGCCTGATTAATGAGTCTGGTTAAGGTAAGTCATATTACACAGGAACATATGACATCCTCTTGAAAGGCTGACCTCCATCCTCATTACAGGTCTACCCACAGGACATGACTCCAGCCACTTGCAGGAGACACGTCACATCTGGACTATTTTCAGATGCTTTCATGATGCAGCTGATGATACACCCAGAATCATCACAGTGCCAGCAGATACTGTACCACAGCCCCTGTGACTGCCTGAAGAGCCACACTGTCAGCTATAAATAATAGGATCAGGAGAGAGCTGGAGGTGGCCTGGGACCCAAAAAAAAAAAAATCCCTTAACTTTGCAACAGTCAACATGGGGATTAGGCAGCTGAAAGATGAACTGCTTCAATTTTCAGCTGGAACTGAAAAAGCCTGCTCTTCCATGTGTGCATCACTGCAGAACTGGCAGGGCAGAGTGGGCTGGAAGCCTGGCCTATAGAGATGCACAGCAGAGTGTGTTTTGCTCATCTCTGTTACAGACACCTGAAGTGGCACTGCTGCTCTCACAGAACCACTCGTGGTGCCTTACGCACAGGGGAGGTTCACTGAGCCTTTTCTTAGTCACTCTTGGGTACCTGAGGGTTGTTCTCCCTGTGCCTTTTGCAATCCATGAGGTGATGCTCTAGGCATTGCTCACATCTCTTCCTGCTCCCTGTGGAACAGACTTTTTGAGGTCCTGTTGTGGTTTAACTCCAGCCAGCTCCTAAGCCCCCTCACAGCTGATCACTCACTCCCCCACCAACAGGATCAGGGAGGGAACTGGAAAGGTAAAAAGCAAAAAACTTGTGGCTTGAGATCAAGAGCTTAAAATAGTAAAGCAAAAGCTGAGCACACAAGAAAAACAAAGAATGAATTCCCAACTTTCCATGGACTGCAGGGCCCCATCCCACATAACAGTGACTTGGGAAGACACACCATCACTCCAAACATTCCCCCTTCCTTCTTCTCCCCCCACTTTATACACTGAGCACGATGTCATGGTCTGGCATATCCCTTGGGTCACTTGGGGTCACCTGTCCCGACTGTGTCTCCTCCCAATTCCCCAAGCACTCCCAAATTCCTCGCCAGTGTGGCAGCACAAAAAGCAGAAAAGGCCTTGGCTCTGTGCAAGCCCTGCTCAGCAATACCAAAATCATCCCTGTATTATCAACCCTGTGTTCAGCACAAAGCCAAACCTCAGCCCCACACCAGCCATGGTGAGGACAATTAACCCTGTCCCAGCACATGTGAGAACAGAGGCAGAGCCTGCCTTGTCCCTCCCCATGCCACACAAGCCTTCAGGGAGCACAGGCAGGGCTGCAAAGAAGGCACTGAAGGTACTACAGTGGCTGCCCCCACTCTCAGGAGAAGCCTTAGGAAAACCTGGGCCAAGTCTTGGCTGCAGTTTCTCCAGTGCTCCCAGCTGCTCTGCCTGCACTCCATTCACACAGTGAGGAATTCTCTCACACAGTGTTTGGGTAACATCTCCCTCTGGGCAGAACCTGCCTGCTACTGCACCAGAGCCTGGGATGATTGCCAGGGGGATTTACTGAGCCAGTAAATCCCAGCAGCGAGATCACAGTCCATGTCTGCAGCTCGTGCTCTGCACTGTGAGCTGGAGGAGTGACATTTTGGTGCTTTGAGCAGCCATCCTCCTCAAGGCGTCTGCCATCACACTGCCTCCTGCCTTCCCAAGTCCTTCCCAAACACTGTACTTTCCCACTGCTGAGTGTTTTACTAGGATCTTGCAGCTACTTCTCAGAGCAGCAAATTGGGAGGGGTGCAGGATATTTACACAACAGAGGCTGTCACTCTGCACTGCCTGCAACTACAAAAGAGGAAATAGTCCCTTAAGTTTCCTCTTCCTCCATCACACACTTAGGAATCAAATGGGTGACAAGGAAATAGCTCAGGAGAGAAAAAAAAAAAAAAAAAATCAGACTCACAAACCCCAAGGGTTCCTCTGAAGATTGAAAAGCATCACTCCTTCATATGATAAATATAACAGGTACTACCTATTCTGCCTTGAGAATGAGAGAGACCCATTCAGCTGAGGGTAGTGTTGGAGGGCAGCACAATTCACAGGGAACATGTACCAGGCACCACCTGCTCCAAAGGTGCTGACCAAAGACAGGGAAGGAGGATTTTGAATGAACTCCAGTCTGTAAGAATTATGTTCTTCCAGACAGGCCGTCTACATGACAGACATCTTTTTAAGAGTCTCACGTAATCCCCCCAGAATTACTCCAGGAATTAAAAACAAGGAGCAGGGATATCTGTGAGAACCATGTGAGAGGCTTAGTGTCCCAGGTGAAGTGTTTCTCATCACTCTTCCTGGGGTGTGTGTTTTTAGACCCAGACTAGATAAGTCACGATGCTGGACTTTCTGGGGATGCCTTGGAGAATGACTCTAACCTTGCCAACAGGAAGGGCTGTGTGCTCACACGCAGGCAATATAAAGTAGAACTTGACAGAGGAACTGTCAGGACTGAGATCAACAACAATTTTCTTGACCATCATAGTTATCCTGACTCAAGTCTGTTCTGAAGCAGTACATGATGATGAGTTAAGTGTGTGTAACACATGAACAAAACATTGTCAGCTGTGTCACTAATGTCATTACTTCCCACTCAAAGTTTGCACATTTCATTTGAACACCTTTACTACCCACACATTTATGCAATAAAGTATTAAACCACATGGCCATTTTAAGTATGTGAGGCTGGTGGGGCTCATACAATTCAAGTCATGCAATTCAGTATCTGCATCTTCAGTCACAGTCAACATTTAGGGTAGTTTAGTATGGGTCACAGTATTTCATACATCTTTCAGACTCCTTTTGTAGTCTTCTATTTCCCATCACCCTAAATTTCTGTGTCTTAAGCTTCTGAGACCTCCAATGCTTCAGAGTGCAGCAGATTCAGTGCCAAGCCATCCCCACTCTGCAAACAAACCGGCACATCCCTTCCCAGACCCTTCCACCTCTATCTGGTAAAGCATCTCCTCTCTTCCACAGCTGAGTGCCTTTACATGATCATCCTGCCTCTTCTGATGTTCCAGCTTACTCACCTCAGTAGCAGATATTTTTGTTTGGGTTTTGTTTCTTTGGTTTTGTCATGCTTTCCCCTCCCTAAGCCCACCCTTCTGGCCCTTCCTCTCCCAGCAGTTCCTTAGTCAATAAGGCAGAAAGCTGCCTCACAGCTGGGAGTATCCATTCAGGTTTCTGGGTTGATGTGAGGCAAT
Source organism: Dendrocincla tyrannina (assembly GCA_035047865.1). Taxonomy (NCBI): domain Eukaryota; kingdom Metazoa; phylum Chordata; class Aves; order Passeriformes; family Dendrocolaptidae; genus Dendrocincla; species Dendrocincla tyrannina. The sequence continues at coordinate 55,995,706 of JAWWMP010000041.1, forward strand.
TTTTGTTAGGTGTGTTCTGTCTCCTCCTGAAAGCACACAAGAGATTGCCTGGGTTGGCATATTTACTGCCCTCTGAGGTAAGTAGTCTAGAGCCATGATCAACCCCTGGAGATGATTACAGCAGCTCTAGGCACTCCTCAGGAGCTCAGCAGAGCAGCTCCTTTCTTTGCTGGCACTTTTTATTGCTTTCCACACCCTCATTATAAAAATCACTGTATGGCTATGGTAGCTAATTGCCTTTAACACGTTTTAATTTTCTTTTTTTTCCAGATTTCAAGCCTAGAGGCCAGATTTACAAAGCTGTAATTGGTAGGAGATGCTGACTGGGTATCTGGGTGGTTTGATGAAAGTGCTTGAAGGGTTTGCATTGCAAAGCACAGCACAGGGTCCTTAGTCCAACAGCATCCCAAGCCTTTAAATCCACACACATCTTCACACAGCAGGCTGAGCTGCTGTCAGTGAGCACTAAGGGTTCCCCACACCACTACACAGAGCTGGCTACACCACAGCCCAGCTCACACAGAGGGAGCTCAGAGCTGTCTTTTCATGGACAGATGCCCCCAGTTCGCAGGACATGACATTCTGCAGCTGTTTGAGCAGCAGAACACTGATAAAAGAGCATGAAATTTAAATACCATCCAGGAATTCCCAGGCTCTTGCATGGTTTAATGACCATGACTTGAAGATTATTCATCCTCATACCTCTATGCCCACATTTAGGAAAAAAAATCCCCAAACTAACATAGTTTTAGGAGCATAATAGAAATGAAAGTTGTCTCACTGTTTCTTATCAGAGGCAGCTGTATTAGTGCCAATTCTAAAGCAGCTTACTTTGAGGTAGATAAATTCAGAGACATTTAGAAGGAAAAAGAACTCTCAGCCCAGAGTGCTAAAGCAGCCACATCCAGTTCACCTCCCTTTAGGTTTCAGCTCCTAAGGTGTTGTAACCATAAGAACCACAAAATTCCTGTAGAACTGGTATGGGCTTTTTTGTGAATCACTGACACGTTCATATCAGGTCCCTCAAAAAATAAACCAGTTCTATATGAGATAGCTGCACAACTTCAATTATGCAGCAATAAAGAAATTAGCATTTCCAGAGGCCACTCAGTCTTCTGCCTTCCCTAATACACTGACCACTTGAAAACAAAGAATTGCTAGAGAGACACAGCAAAAGCCACCTTTTAATGCCTTGAAATCATCATTTGCCTTCAGTGCCCTAATCTTACCAAAGTGACCATTGACGTTATCCCCAAACCATTCATCTCCAACTTTAGTGACACAAATAATGAACATTTGACTAATAATTAAGCATAAATAATTGTTAGCATTGTTTTGTATCCATATTGATTTGTACTTTCTCCCGTGAAAACAAAAACACCATCAACTGCCTGTCCCACTTTAAAGGGTGGCAAAAACTCACCCAATTACACCTATAGAAGAGGCAAGAGCATACAATGCACCCAGATAACCTGCAGCCCAGGCCAGCACTGTGCCTACAAGGCCCCACAGTGAATATTTCCAATCAAACCTACAGCAGATCACGTTAGAAATCTCCTTTCCTTATGGCTCAGTCCCACCCATAAAGAGCTATGCTACAAAAACTGTCCCAAATTAAAAAGTACCATTTTTTTTAAATAGAAGTTGCTGTTAAAATAGCCACAAATTCAACATCATGAGAGGAAGGAATGAAGATAGAAATGTGCATGTTGCTAAAGCCATCTGCAACCCACTGGGGAAATACTGGTAGTGTGGCTAACTAAGCTATGCAAGGTATCCCCAGTTTGGGTTTCTGTTGTGCTCCTGCCCCCATTTCATGCACAATGCATGTGATGCAGCAGCAAAGAGATCACAAGTTTCCTTATACTGTTTGGGATGGTGGCACAGCAAATTCGTCTTGTCTGAAAGTCTCTCTGGCCCACTGGGAGGGGTAGTGCTAAGGATAAAGATGATACATGATGTCTACATGTACTCATGATCCGAGTCTGCTGAATTTGAAGTGATGTAAGGTTCTAATTTTAGAAACACTGTAAATTTGTGAAAGGTATTATACAGTAAGGGCCTGCCTCAGAGCTGTCACACAGTGATTGGCATTGCTCCTGAATTTAACACTGAGTGGCCTCAAGGAACTGGCTCTTTCAAGTGGATAACATTTTACAGAGAAATACAAACCCTTGCATTCTGATCACATCAAAGAAATCATGTCTTACATCGATCTTGGCTCCTAGAAAGACCATGAGTCCTGTGAGTGGGCAATGAGAGGCAAGAGATACCCCTTCAGACAGCCTTGTGAGGTGGATTACAGTACTTGCACCACTTTCATGCGTGGAAATTAAAGCACAGGGAGACTGAGTTAGTTAAGGTTACACAGACATCCAGCAGAAAAGGGATCATATTCCTTAACATCCTGCCTATAAGGCCAGAGCATACATTCCTAGCTACAGGTGCCAGAAACAGAAAAACTATGGTGAGTGCTAATTAACAGCTTGATCCTCAGCCACATTAAATGCTGTGTTAGGACCCTGTGCTCAAACCCCCCAGGGCTATGACTCACGTTTGGGCTGAGTCAGGAAGAAACACATGCCTGAAAGTTCATGTGTACTAACCAAAGCAATGCAAATAAGCAGCAGACCGTGTTTTATAAACACCACCCTCCTGCAGAGCTGTTCTCTGCATCAGCACATCACCACGTGCTGTTATTGGGGTAGCACTACATCAACTCGAGCTTTTACAGGTGTCACGGCAAAACTGAGCTGCAGTTGGCATCCCAACACACACCACCAGTTTATCTTTCTGTGCACACACCCCTCCGGGGATGCAGGTTGCTGTTACAGTGGTTTAATAAAAAGGTAAGGCAAAACACGGCCAGATCTGCCATCTTTCATCAGATGGGCTGTGAAGGCTGAAACTCCATTTCTGTGTGCGCAGCAGTGCACACACATCTCAAGGCAGGGACATTCTTTACCAGTGGCTTTGGCTTCAGGCACATCTGACACCAGAGAAAAGGAGATACCTCCTCACTCTGCAGGAGTATAAAGGCATAGGAGCCCTTTTTGTAGGAGCAGACCACAGAAATACAGTCACACCAAAGCAGCAGAGGGACAAACAGGTTATTTCCAGGGTTAAATCCTAGTTTTGCAAATCTGAAGATGACAAGGTTTTCCCAAGGTCAGCATTTCATTCTTTTCCTTTACCTGTTACAGCAAATTTGATTTTTCTTTAGGTTTAATAACATCCTCAGGTTGTTTCTATATATTCTTGGGTATGTGATGGTCTACCAGCCTCACCCTGTTTGTGAGTGATGCACTACCTACTGACTGCAGTCTTTTTGAACAGGGAATTCCCTAACAAGCAGCTTTCATGCATTTAGGGGTTGAGTTGCCTTTGCACAGTGATCTGCATGCATGCAGTGAATCCTGGGTGCTTTACACCCACATTAGCTGGGCAATTTGTGCACTTCAGTTCTGACACCCCCCACATTAGGATTTACTGCACCTGCAGCACAGGGACCATCTCTCCAAGTGCAGTTCTTCCAGGGCACCCAGTTTCTCAGCCACATCTGGCTCCAGCTGCTCTTTCATTTGAAACACTGTAAGGTAAGTGAAAGGACCCCTTGCTAAAGAGAGAGCTCCGATTATTGTTGGGCCCCTCGTGGTAATGCCTGCCTGGCTTTTTGCTCGACAGAAGCTGATATTCCACCCTGAGTTACCTTTGTGCAACTCCTATTCAAGGGAAAACAGAAACAAAGGTTTGCTATTGCCAGCATGGCTCCCTCCACCTGATGCACTGAGCCAAGGCCATATGTATGCCTGAAGAATAAATTAGAATCAAAAGATAGTAGAAAAAGAGAGTAGAATTCAAGTTGGTCTGTTTTGTTGGCATCGTGGCTGGCAGCTAAGTCCCACACAGCCCTTTACTCACTGCCCTGCCACAGTGGGGAGGAGAATCAGAATGGAAAAGTAAACATCATGGGCTGAGATAAGAACAGCTTAATAATGGAAATAAAATATCCATGACTCTAGTTCCCACAGAAAAACGAAAATTTGAATTATTTTGCTAAGCAAGGAAATTAAGAAATCAGACCATGTAAAACACTATAGGAGAGAATAGAACAGGCACCAGTGCCAGAATGCCAGTTGCTTCTGAGTTTAAAATATTATATTAAAATACAGGTTATCAACTTTACAATTGTCTGTTATTCTTTTCAGGCTGCATTTTATAAAAAAAATTGTTTTCAAAAAAGATTAGGAAAGTTCTTCCTAATGTCAACCCAATTCTGATTTCTTGAAGAACCAGGCTCAAAACTAACCTTAGTATTGTGGGGACTTCAACCTGCATTATCAACTTCTAAGAGAAGTTTTACCAATCAATCACTGACTCTAAGATTAATTTTGCTGTTTATGGGTGTTGAATTTTTGGAGAGTCTTTTTCTATTGTTGTTGTTTGTTTGCTTTTTTCCTAATACAAAAAGATATATTATTAAACAAAAAATAAAACAACTAGTACAAGACTTATAAGAGGAAAATAAACAAAAGCTCTTCACTGACCTCTCTGGAGCTAACAGAAACCCTAATTCTGTTGAACACTTCCAGCTTCTCAGTCACAGCAGACCAAACAGCCAAACCATCCCTCACTTCTGGCAAGAGGCTTTCTTATACCTTCCCATCAGCCACCAATAGGCCTTAAATACCCTGACCAGCAGCACCTAGGCTGTCTTCCTATAAACCCAGCTGAGAGTGCTGATGGAGCTGTGTCCCAGGTGTCACTGGTGCTGCAGGAGCAGGAAGGATGAGCAGGCAGAGAGGCCTGTGTTCTCCCTACCCAGTCCCCGGCAGCGTTGGGATGAGGGTGGTTTCTGCTGCTTAATAAGCACCAAACAAATTTTGTTAATGAGTCAGCTCTGATGGCAGCTTGGGAAGTCCAGGGCACAAATTGGAATAGGTAGGGGATGTGCTGAGGCCTGAGCCCCCACCTGAAAGACCCCCTATGCTGTAATGCAAGCAGCATTACCTTAACCCCACCAGATACAAAGGAGTGGCATCCAAGAGATTGGGATGACAGAGCCAGGAAAGAGAGCATCTTGTGTGGAAAACAGGTGTGGACTTAAATATGAGCACTGTAAGGAACAAATGACCTCTGGTGCTGAAAAAGTAGGTGTGTCCCCCCTTCTATTTTACCTTCCCACCACCACAGGTTGTGAGTGCACTTGGTGTAAGGGCAGGGGTGACCTCCTGGTGCCCCTGGCAGCCCCTGCTGCTCGTCCCCCTCCCCTGCGCATCTCCCCAGCCCTCCCCCTGCCTGTTCTGGGGCCGGGCCTTGGTGAGGAGAGGGGCTGCGAGGCAGGAGAGACCGGCAGGGCATCCCTCCATCCATCCCTCCCTCGCCCACCTGGAGAGGAGAAAGGCTGTGGGGCGGGTGGGGAGGCATCCCTGCGTCCCTCTCTCTATCCCTGCGGCTCTGCCCTGCCCGCCTGAGGAGGAGAGAGGCTGCGGGGTAACGAGGCCGGCAAGGCATCTCTGCGTTCTTCCATCCCTGCATCCTCCCGTGCCCACCCGGAGAGGAAAGGGGCTGCGGGCAGGCAAGGCCGGTAGGGCATCCCTGCATCCCTCCATTCCCGTTTTCCCCCATCCCGGCATTCCTTCCCTGACCTCCCGCAGAGGAAAAGGGCTGCAGGGCAGGAGAGGCCGGCAGGGCATCCCTGCATCCCTCCATCCATCCCTGCATCCCTCTCCGGTCCTCCCAGAGAGGAGAAGGGCTGTGGAGCGGGCGAGGCCGGCATGGAGGAAAAGCATCCCTCCATCCATCTCTGCATCTCTGCATCCCTCCATCCATCCCTGCATCTCTGCATCCCTCCTCTGCCCAGCTCGAGAGGAGAAGGGCTGCGGGGCGGGTGGGCATCCCTGCCTGCATCCCTGCCTGCATCCCTGCATCCCTGCCCGGCTGCCGCTCATGACATCACCGTGCGCGGAGCCCCCGCCCGTGCGTGCGCGGGGCTGTGCCGGGGGCCGGGGCTGCCTCGCCCTCCCCTTCCCTGCCCTCCCCTCCCTCCCGCCGGAGCGCCCGCGGCCCCCGCTCCTCGGCCTCCCCCGCGGCCGCAGGGACGAGGATGGCGGAGAGCGAGGCCGAGACCCCCAGCACGCCCTGCGAGTTCGAGAGCAAGTACTTCGAGTACAATGGGGTGCGGCTGCCGCCCTTCTGCCGCGGGAAGATGGAGGAGATCGCCAATTTCCCGGTGAGGGACAGCGACGTCTGGATTGTCACCTACCCCAAATCAGGTAGGCGGGCGGGCGGGGGCTTCCCCGGGCTGTGGGGCGGCTCCTCCTCCTCTCCCCTCTCCCAGCGCACCCGGCCCCGGGAGCGGGGATGCGGGGGATGCTCCGCGGGGATGCGGGGATGCTGGAGATGCTCCGCGGGGATGCGGGGATGCTGGAGATGCTCCGCGGGGATGCGGGGGTTGCGGGAGATGCGGGAGATGCTCCGCGGGGATGCGGGGGATGCGGGAGATGCTCCGCGGGGATGCGGGGATGCTGGAGATGCTCCGCGGGCCCCGGGAGCGGGGGTGCGGGGGATGTTCCACGGGGATGTGGGGATGCTGGAGATGCTCCGCGGGGATGCGGGGGATGCTCCGCGGGCCCAGCGGGATGTCGGGCGAGGCCTGAGCCCGTTCACCACCCGGGGGATGATGCCCCTTTGCCCCGGGGGGGTGATGTCCTGCGGCGGGGGATGATGCCCCTTTGCCCTCGGGGATGTCCTGCGCTCCGGGATGGCGCCCTGCGGCCTCCGCAGAGTTGAGAGACGGCCGGTCCCTGTCCCGGAGAAGGGGGACGGGGATCCTGTGGGGGTCCCCTGGAGCGCAGGGACAAGGCAGTGCTTGCGCTGCCGCTGGTGGTCCCCGCCCGGGTGGTCGCGGTGCCCGAAGCGCTGGAGGATGGAGATGCGGACGGGCAGGAAGGTGTCTCGCACGGATCGCGGTTTCTGGTGCGGTGGACACGTTTGCTGCCTGGTCCCCAGCCTTCCTTCCGTGCTGCGCTCCCGAGGCGGCCGCCCAGGTCGTTCTGGGAGAACATGTGCTCCAAGTGCATCCTTTCTGCGCTGTCTGGATCGCCAGAAATATCCGCCGATTGCAGCATGTGTGTGCTGCTCCAGTAGACGCCTCCTTTGGTTGTTGGATGCCGTTCTTGTGTCTGCCTTTAATGTCATATTCCTTGACTTCTTACCCTCTCTGTTTCCAAGCGTAAGTATTTAGAGAGTTAACATGGATGTGGTGCTGCCTACAAGGAGACAGACAATATGGAAGCCTTGTACCCCACCTGATGAAATCAGATAAACTCGTGACTATTTAAGTGCATTCTTGAGTGACTTTTTGTCCTGACAATAAGATGATCTCTTTCTAGAAAATTCAAAGTCCACTGAAGATAACAGATGTGAGCTCTGGAAATGCCCTTGTAAAATGATGCTTCAGTATTGTAGGTTTCTGACTGACTCCATTGTTTGTTGTGTGAGTGGCCAATGTTTTTCAATTTCTTGGTGTGCTGCTTCCAGCATGCACATTTTCTATGATGTAGTGTCCATCATGTTATCATTTCTCAATCAGTTTCAAGTATTTGTGTTTACATTTTTTGATATTTCGTTACTAAAGTTGCTGTTAAGGACTGGCAAGAGCTTGATAGGTAACCCATTAGATAAGGGATAGTGTGTAGATGGATGGCCCCCAAAATACTAGGATTAGGAGTAGACAACTACATTTGAATTGTTATTTTAAATTGTCATCTTCAACGTTTATAGCATGCAGCACAAACACCATTTCAGTTTTGTAAATCTGTGTTTACAGTGTTCCTGTGTTAGTACTGCACCCCAACTTCATACTGGCATGCTGTTGACCATGGGCAGCTCACCTCAGTGTCTCCAGCAGCCAGCCACAATACTGTTAATACATCAGCTGGCTGGGCAGCTGGCTGTGGGAAGCCAGCTTGCATAATCATATTTAATTTGCTAATTTGTGAATACAGCAACAGAATATTAAGTCCTTTGTGGCCCCAACTGAGGCCAGCGACAGGGAACTGTCCACTTAGAAAGTTAGTGACAGTGGTACAAGAGGATTTACTGACAGTCACTGGGAGAAGGAGAAGAAGAATGAGAATTGGGGCACTAAAACTGGAGGCACAGTATTGTGTGGAGGAGCTGGGGGAGCAGCTTTGGGGTCAAAATAGGTGCCATGGTGTTTTACTTGCCAGCAAAGAGGATACTTGGGTGGTGAGTAATCTGATGCCCTTGTGGTGGGAATAAAGTCTAGACAATAACAATGTCTTCAAGCTCCACCTTTTTCTAGCCTGAAGTCTGTTAAGACCCTTGGAACTTGTTTTGGCAGCTGATCCTATGTGGCTTACAGCTTATTTAGGGCTTCTGAGTGAATTATCAAAGAGTCTGCTTACTGGGAACAGGCAGGTCAGTAGGAATTGGGCTGCCCTAGGATTGATTTAGCCAAGGTCATGCAGGAAGTCTACAGCAAAACCAGGAATTAAACACAGAACTCCAAGCACCTCTGCACTACCATAACTGCAACTTCATCTCCCTGTTTCTCAGTAGTGTTCACAAACACCTTTTTCCTGTGTAATGGACCTAAACAGAATTTTCATAATGCTACTGTAATGAAAAAAAGTAGGTTTGCAAAACACATTTCACGCACAAAATGCAAGTATTTGGGGTGAAATGCTTTGGCTTATTCTGGTAATATTTGGAGCTAAAACCTGGTTGGGACCACCTACCTTGTTTCTGTTAATAAATTGCAATTGAACAATATTTCAGGAATATTTTTGACAGCAGAATTTTAGGATAGGAAATGGAGGTAGTGTTTGGAAATAGTTAGAGTTATTGGTAAATTGGGACTGATCCAGGAAGAATCCAGTAATGGTAGAAAATCAAATATACCAGTGGCCTTACTGGGAATAATGTAATAAGCCTAATGGAAGATGGCTCTGCTTTAATGTGATTTCCACTGAGGGATGGCTGAATAATGATGCTCTTTATACCTTTAATTATTCTTAACACCTGTGTCCAATCAATGGTACCAGCTTTTGGGAGCTGCTAGATAGGAGCAGCTTATGCCTAAAAACCTCGACCTATAGATATGTGGATGTGCATATTTACTTATACATATGGTAGTGCTGTTATTATAGAAAACCTTTCTGCCATGATGCGTAATTTAAAACCAGGTGTGCTACTGATGCTCCAGAAATGAGTCAAAAGTTTCGTCTTTGGTGTAACTTTGTAGTGTGGGGAAGGGCAGGCTGGATGGGACACACAGATTTACAGGAGCAAATGTAAACCAGAAAGCTGTTCTCCATAGGATTAAATAATTGGAGCTCCCAGGACAGATTGCTTCACAGATGAGGTACAGATACACTGCTCATAGCAAACACTGTGCCCCTGTCACAACTTGCCTTGAACTCTCTCTTACTGTGGACTTTTTGCACCTTACTTGAAAATTAAAATTCGCCTCTGTGAGCTTAAACTACAGAATTAATGAATAAGCAAGTTCTTTCATGGTATTCTCCCAGTCATCATGCCAAGGGTTAGATTAGCTGTCTCTTAGGGACAAAGATTTCAGTGGAATTAAGTCAATCCCTAAAATACAGGATGGAGTTCAGGTTCATTTAGTGTTTTTGTGTGTTTCTTGGTGCCCATCCTGAGTGTACATGATCTGTCCACTTGCTTTACTCATAAGGGGTGTACAGCAGCTCTCTTAATATCATCTTGTATGTGTTCTAAATGAATGTTTGTTTTGCATTCTTGGGTCAAAGCGCACAAATTAATGCCTTTTGCAAAACTAGTAATTGGAGAAAGTGAGCTATTTACATTAATAATGAAGCTCTCTCCTCCATGCTGATTATTTTGCCAAATAATTTCATGGAATCCTGTGTGGGAAAATGTCACTTGCTGGGGAAATAATCAGCTTCAAGTCCAGCCAGTTCATAAGAACTTGCATTTGGTGCCAGACAGTGGGTCAAAAGAGCAAGTGGTGCACGTGGCCTTCACCTGCCTGGGGATGTTTTTTGTAGATATTCAAGTTTCCTTGCAGCACTGGGTTTTTGCAGCTGCCTCTTGGCTGGTGGGGAATATGATGGCTGACTCCAGAGCTTAAGGAAATGCCAGTGGGGAAGTTGCAGAGGAGCTCAAGGGCAGCTTTCATGTGTGTACATTCACAGAGTTCTCCCCCTCCAAATTCTTTTGCACTTGCCTCTCGTGTTATGTGAAGTGAACCACAGAAAGTCAATTTGAGTTGTCCATTGTTTGTTTAAAGGGTTCAATGTGAATCTAGCCCTTGCAGGCACCCCAGTCCCTGTGGCTGATGGAGGAGCTCTGTTCTTCCCTTCTCTGCCATGTGACAGGGGCTCTGTTTGCTTTCTTCCATGGCCCATTTCCCTGTGCTGTAATCCCTGTTAATCCTTCCAGGCCTGGGACACTTAACATGCCCCAGGCTTTTCTTCTGCTTTGGGGAAGCAGGTGTTTGATCCACTGACCATCAGAGCCATGACAGTGACAATTGCTGGGCTGGGAACCAGGTCCAGAGGGTTCAGTGGAAACCCCAGTTTTCCTGTTTGTCTGGTTCCCAGTAAAATTAATAGACTTCAGCTCGTCAATATCTAAAATATTTATTGATCAGACTCGACACTCAAAGGTTAATACACTTGAGACAAAGGGAGGCTTGAGCCACTGGGACGTGGACAAATGTACTTTTTCTTTGGCTGTGGAGTTGGTTTAAGGATTTATTATCTCTGGCTTTCTTGTTTCTTCTTCCAATCAGTCTTAGCTGTGGGACCATGTTATATAAACATACTGGCAAAATCTTGATTTAAGAAACACATTATAAAGAAAATGCACCAAATGAGTAAAACAAAGCAAGATTTTGGCAGTCTTGTGCAATCCTACCCTTCCTATTTCCCTCAGACCATAGAAATCTCTTGGCAGTGGGGTTATATTTACAGGCAAGATGGGTATTATTGTGCTTCACAGCAATACTCTTATTATTCAATATAGAGCATTATTGCTTGGCTAAGATTATGTGGCTGCACATGAGCCGTGCTGGCAGGGGCAGTTTGTGGACATCTGACCCCCAGCTCACGTATCTGGCATCATCAGTGGGTGATAACCCTGGTCATGGCAAGTCTGAGATGGCCATTGTAGCTCCTCCAGCATCCACGTGGATGTTTGTGTCTTGAATTAGTTGACTTGCCTCCAATTTCCAGTGTTCTCCTATGCAACCTCTCCTGAGAGTTTTGTTGGTGTTAATATTTTGCCACAACAGTTCTGCAGTTGCAAAAGGGGCAGATTCTGCTGTGCTGGGTTTATAGTCCTGTTCTCTCTGCAGGATTTTGGTGCCTTGAGCTTAAACCATTTTCATTTAAAGAATTATTGCAAATGTTACAGGCCCAGAGGCATGCCTCAAGAAATCATGAGGTTGGCTTGAAAATCAAGAGATTTTTACACGAAATACATTTGGGATTCATGTCCTTTCACCTCTGGTTTTTGAGACAATATTATGCACACACTCCCCTATGGAATGATAGGAATCCTGTTAGATTAATCAATAGGGATAAACGAGTGAATGTCTTCAGAATGTAGTATTTAACCTTTTCTCCCTTACAGTAGCATCACAGTTGTTTGGTTTCTTTAAGTAATCTCTAAAGCTCAGATATTGTCCCGTTTTGATGCTGTTTGAATGTGCATCAGTTCTCATACCAGCTGGCCAGAAAGAATGGAGTTTGAAGTGAAAGAATTCTCATTCAAACTGAAAGGGAGCAGAAAACTCTACTTTGGAGATGTCTTTTGTGAGCTGTCTGTTTAGGAACTGATGCACAGGGTCCATATTTGAACCTGATGGCTTAAGTCACGATCCTTCCACCATTTAGAAGAGTAAACACTCCCTGGCTTCAACTCAGTCCTTTGAGGAGCATTCAGGTGCAGAAAGCAACAGCTGTATGACTGGGGGTTAGAGCCCCTGGGTCCTGTGATTTGAAGGCCTTTTGAAGCTGGCCTCTCTCTTGTTTTGTTCATATATAGCTCAATATACCGTCAGGTATTGACTCAGTCTTACTGCTAGGCAATGAAATGATAAACAAAAGTATCAGTAAGTAATTGAAGACAATATTAAGTTTGCCACTGATGCATTTGACTTGATTTCAACGTGGGTAGAACTGAATAGGTCCTTTTGTGCCTCGAACAGGAAATAAAGGTGGAGAGGAAGAATCTGTTGTTAAGGGAAACTCATTTTTATTATCTAGCTAGCAGTGTTTCTCTCCTGAGCCTTTTGTTAAACCAGAATTGTTACTAGAGACAGAACAAATGGTTCAGAAGAGGAAGAATTCTCCAGCTACCTAATAGGTTTGGCTGGGTCTTTTGCAAATGTAGCATAATTGCTTCTCTGCTGTTAAGCAGTGCAAAAGTCAAGAACTTGCCTTTTCTTTTGTAAACAGGTTCAGGGTGGGGAAAAAAAAAGAAAAAAGGTTTTACCCTGAGTAAAAAGTTTGTTTTGGATATGTGAAATCACGATTGACTGGATTAAATGATAATGACCTCAAAGATTAAAGAATTAGAGAATGATGTAAATCAGCCCAACCCAACAGCCAGTCATTCTCATTTCATGTTAATGTTCATTTGTCATAGTGAAGGTATTAATGAAAGGAACCAAAATGCTTGAACATTGGGCTGAATTGTTTTTTATTCTTGAGTCGTATTACATGAAGATTTTCTCTTGTTGGGTACCTTAGGGATTCATACACCCTGTGCTGAGTGGAAGGAACTACCCCTTGTATTGTGCCATCAGTGCTGCTTTAGAAGTGGTGTGAGGTTTGGTACACAGGGCATGTGATAGGACTTTGTGGCTACAGATTCTGTGACCTTGGGTGAGTCATATAATCCTTTTGTCTGCATTTTCCACTGGAGGCATGTGGGTGTATTTCTTCTCTACCAGAATTTTTCATATAGAACAAAAAGCAATTCTCTTGGACAAAGGAATGCCCCCATCTATACTTTATAATGAAACCAGCAAATTACAGTTCTGAAATTGAAATAAGCATCTGTGTATTAAAACTGAGCACATAATAATGCCTCCCTCAGTGGGAGGGAGTGATGAACAGAGGATTAATAATGTGAAGCACCCAGTGTCTCATCGCCTTGACTGTATTCAGAGTTTCTGCAACACCTTGGAGAGTCCAGGAAGGTGGAGAGCACTAGGGGTAAATGAGTGATGGTTCTATAAACTAAAGTCTTTCAAAGGCTCTGACAGAAGAAATAATCCATTTATGCCCTGTGTTAATCCTGTAATATATTGCAGATTGAGAAGCAAGAGGTGTGTTTTGCAGACGTGCAGAGGAAATGGTCCAGTGTTGCAATATCCCAGCCAAATTGGGCTGTAGGGGTTGGAGAGCTGCTCTGAGGGGGTACTGAGGAACATCAGGAAAGGTGAATGTCATGGGAGTAGGTGTGGGAGAGGTTTAACTAGTGAAGTCAGAGTGCTGCTGAGGTAGTCAAGGGTAAAAATTGAAGGGACGGGTACTGAGGGAACAACTGAGGAGAGATTTTTGTCACTAAATGCCAAAACCCATCTGTAATTTAAAAAATGAAAGCTAATTTCAGCAGTTTTTACCCACCAGGATGTGAAGGCCATCATCCTTTCTAAGGCTGCAGGTTCTAGGTGGTGCATAATGATGTGATATCACCATGTGGGGTACAGACACGGGTGCTGAATTAGCCTTCCACTGCATGAGTAATAAATCCATCTTCGGCAGCAAAGCGAGACGAGCGTGATGCAGGTGAGATGGGAGCTGGTTCCAGAAGACACACACAGCCTGCACGTGGAGCACACCAGGTCTGTCACTGCACTGGCTGCAGGACCAGTGTGACAGAACCACGGGAGCACCAAGCTTGGTAGAGACCTTCAAGGTAGAGTCCAACCATCTGTCCAGCACCGCCATAATCACCCCTAAACCACGTCCCCCAGTGCCATGTTAAGATGCTTCGTGAACACTTCCAGAGAGAATTACTCCACCACTTCCCTGGGCAACTTATTCCAGCACCTGACCACTCTTTCAGTGAAAAAAGTTTATCCAATATCTAATCTGAACCTTCCCTGAGGCCATTTCCTCTCATCCTGTCTCTTGACACATGATATGAGACTCTGCCTCCCCAGCTCCCCGCTCCTGTCAGGGAGTTGCAGAGCCAGAAGGTCCCCCCTGAGCCTCCTTTTCTCCATCCCTCAGCCCCTCCTGCTCCTCCAGCCCCTTCCCCAGCTCTGTTCCCTTCCCTGGACATGCTCCAGCCCCTCAATGTCTTTCATTTAGTGAAGGGCATAAAAGTGCCCCCAGGGTCTGAGGTGATGCCTCAGCAGTGCCAGCACAGGGGACAGTCACTGCCCTGCTCCTGCTGCCACACTGTCCTTGATCCAGGTGGAGATGCCATTGGCCCTCCTGGCCACCTGTTGGTGCAAGGCAGTCAGAGACACGGGTTAATTAACCCTCCTGTTTACTGCTGCTCAGGGTTGCCAGAGCAGCACAGAACAGCTCCAGGCATTGCTAGAACTGGAGTGCTCTACACAGGCATAGCTGAAGTGCACATTAATGATGATCAGGGTCAGGGCTTCTGTTGGACCACCAGTGCTTTCTGTCAGAAAGAGCGGGGTCTCTTCCATCATTTTGCTGCAATCCTGTAAACCCATGGTGACACAGGTTGGCTGATCCCCTTTTGTACTCCCAATTAGATCTATTTCCACTTCTAATTGTGAAGAGCAGCATTAGGGATGGTTGTAGTTTGCTTAAAACTGCAGTCCATCAGACAGAGGCAATGAGTGTGCTCAATATGAGTGGGGGCATAGGTAGCTTGGGAAGGGTGGTTTTGCTTGGTGCAACTATAATTTGAGGGGGATTCGGTGTGAGACAAAATGCTTTATTCCCTGACCTTAGGCAAGCAATAGCTGACTGAACAGGGTGTGTAGAAGTTAAATGATGTTTCTGAAAATTCTGAAACAAATGTGGTGCCTTTTTTTTTTAAAAAAAAATGTATAACTCTTACCTGCAGTTGTTTCACATTATCCTATTGGTGTGCTGCCTTCTTGAAATTCAACCGCCTAATATATGCAAATGCACATTAATGTGTAGGCAGGTTTTGCCTGACAATTTTCCTGGAAGGGATTGAAACTGAGGCAGAGAATTGCATTTTGAGCAGTGACAGACATCTTCTGAAATATAGGTAATTACCATGTGGGGAGAGGAGCATATTCACAGCGAAGGGGATGAGAGCTGCCTCAACACGAGTTTCTAATAGAGATGCCCTGTTGTCTCCTGACTTCTGATCCCAGTTCAATGAGCAGAGCTCACTCTGAGGCTCTGTGTTTACCCACGGACCATTTTATGATTCCATAGAACAGAACACAGAGTGACAGAGTTGTCCTAGAAATCAGTGGTGCTGAGGGTAACTATGCAGCTCTTTTCTACATAATGAAGTCCTTGAGAATGATTTTAGAACCTTGGCGTTACAGCAAAGTTCTTTTCTGCATTGTTGTGCTTGGTGCAGTGTTTGAAAATGAAGGGAAATTGGACACAGTGGGGAGACTTTCTGTTGGGGAGTGTGAGCTCCTGCTGGGGTAATGTGTGATGCAGTCTGGGCATGGGTTTTGATGTGGGCTCTAAAGACCTGGGAGAGTAGGACTGCCAGAGGAGGCAGGAGGGTAGGATACAACGGAGGCAAGACTGGCATTAGGGCTTGCCCCTTTTTATGTCCATGCTCTGGAGAGGAGGTGAGATCTGAAAATTGGCTCGTGCAGCTTTTGCCCATCGCTGTGAAGAGGCACTGTGGGTACTTCACATGGCCAGAGTATTTCAGGTAATTTTTAGATGTTCGAGACAGCATCTGCCCTGTAGCAGATAAAAGCACTCTTCCTCTTTGGTATGATCCTGCATGCTTGCACTGTTGTGAATGGCATGGTGTTTGAATTGGGTGGTGAGGATGTCCCTTGAGCCCAGGCAAAGAAGGTACCTGTGTCATGCACTGGGTCGACTTTACACCTGATCAATCTTGAATGGGTGTGGGAAGGGTGAAAAGAGATGCCATCTGTTATTTTTATGTTCCTGCATGTTATACATGACATTTTTTGTTTTAGCATGACAAGTGTCATGCTCTCTTATACCATGGGACCGTGTTTGATTGGTGAGTAGAAACTGAAAGGGAATTTGTTTAAGGGTAGGATTCAATTAATGGGTAGATGTCCCCTTTTAAAAGCATCTGCAGTGGTGCAGGATGGTGCTGTCCTTAGCCTCCTGTTTGTCTTCTCTTAGAAAAACAGCCTGCTGAGTATTTTGTGTGGATGGATTCTAGCCTATCCCAGGCAAAATTTGCTAGGCGAGCTGATGCCAGAAATAGAAACTCTTTAAGGTAATTTGGCTGATCTAATTTGAACTGAATTGGAGCAGTTTGTGTGAAGTTACTCCATTAGTGATGACACCTGGTGCAGACACGAGGAGCATCCACAGATATGGACAGCCCAGCTAAAGCTTAAAGAGAAGAGTAAAATACTTTTCCCTTTGAATATCTGATAGCAGGAAATGTTGGTTACCCACCAATAAGAGCTGCCTGTGAAGGGCCTGTGACCAAATCTGGGACACCAGAATGTGGTGAAATCATGGAGACCCAAATCATGACTGTTCAGTCAGAAGGCAAATGAAGGCAAACTTGTGGCTTGGTGTTAATACCTAGATTTTGAGCAATCTGTTGACCTAACTCCCAGTTCTTAGAGCTGCTTGTGTGCTCCTTTTGTGGTCCTTGCTTGCAGTCCCAGGTGCACTGTGGTCAATCCTGCACTCTCCATCCTGTCCTGCACAGAGTGGTTATTGTGCTAATGTAAGGGGGAATTAGGACTCAGGCCATTTTTTACAAAACAGGAGTAATGATTAGCTGAAAATAGCACTGCTTTGTAACCAGTTGCTGCCAGCAGTGCTTTAGGATGCTGTGTTATACACATATCCTGTGGATAACCCATGTGTGTAAACAGTTCAGTGACAGCACTTTTACCCAGCAGAAAGCAGATTTTACCCCAAAACAGAATGCAGTTTTCAGAGATGGCAGTTTGTAGCCTCTGGCAAAACACATTCAAGACTCAGCTTGGAATTAATGGACCCATGCCTGCATCCCCTGATGGAAGTCTAGTGAAAGGCAAGCAGAATTTAGCCTCTTGGTTTGGGTTTAAAAGCTGATAGCTGCAAGTGGAAAAATAAACTGATTAAGTCTAAAAATCTAAGGCTGTGCTTACAGAATGTTGCTGGAAACTGAGCATTTAAACTTTTTTTTAAAATCCAGTCTTAAGCTGTTGTCTTCACTTTCAGAAGATCTGGTTTGTTTTCCTCATGTGCCATAGACTCCCTTGTCAGGTCACTGTTGAATGAGGGGCATTAAGGCCAGTAAAAGGGGCATTAATCTACAAGGATTTCTGAAAATTGGACCTTCTAATACATATTTAATTGTCAGTCAAAACTAATGTCAATATAACAGCACAATTTCAGTTTTTATTCTGAATCCCAAGTCTTAGCAACAGAAGAATTGGAAAATATAGTGTTAAGGTACATACATTATTTTATTTTTAAACCCCTAGTTGTTAATGAAAATCCCTATTCTTAAGCCAGGTAGAATTTGAACATGTAGGAGAACTTGAACACGCAGACCTCAAGAGGAGGTGTCTTTATGGCTTGGAAATGGTTGTCTTCTAATGGAAAAAGCTAATTTTCCCTCCATTCTTGGAGGGTGAAGATGAATTTGTAATATTTACCTGCAGATTTACACTGAAATTAGTGAAGGGGGAAGGAGTTTGCAGGCAATTAGAACAACTTTGCTGTACAGCCTTTGCTAGGCCAACCTGACAGCTTCAGGAGCCCTCATTTTTAATGAGCACTCACATCTACCAGTGCTATAAAAAAATTATGAGTCATAATGGATCTGTTGCACTGTGTTAGCTGCAACTTGATCAAGCACTGGCGGATCAAAGTACAGCTAATTGGGATTGTTAGATTATTAATACTAATATTGGTATTTATTTTCCATGCGGTTTCCAAACAAGGGCTGAATGAAAGCAATGTACCAAAGGCTCTTGCATCCTTGGGCAGGTTTGTCCCAGGCTGGTAGGAGAGGGGAAAGTGAAAGAAACTGCATTAAAAAGGCTCTGGAGTTCCTCAGATGCTGACTTGGCTCCATTTTAGCTGGAGCTGGAAAAATGTCAATGAATTGCACACGTGTTTTGGCAATCTGACCTCGGGGGTAGCAGGGTGAGCAGTCTCGCTCCAGGATGAAATGTGGATCTGCTGCAGTTGGAAGAGGGCAGGGTAGAAGGGCTGGGTACTTACTAATGTTGCATCTGGTGCCTCATGTCCAAAGGCTGACAGATGAATCCTGTTTGCCAGGGACTCTTTACTCCTCTGGAGCAGCCCAGGTGAGCTGTGCCTGTCTGTGTGTTCAGCAGCACGGGCTGGAAACAGCACAATGCACTAGAGATGCACAAGGTCCATTGTCTCCAAGAAAACCCATTTTGAGAGTATAAAGAGAAGCTCTGCACCTTTTTCTTTCCTCCCCCCTTTTGCTCCCCTCCCCTTTTTCCTCTTTTTCATTTGCCCTTTTACTGAGAAAGTTTCTGTGACATTTAGATGTGGCCAGGTTATGTGATAGACTGGGTTTACTGGAGTTTATTCACATAATCTCCTTGGAAAATCTCGGTTTCAGTAATTTACCTTTCACCCATCAAATGGTGGTTCTTGCACATCTTCAGAGAGGTCACTGAGTCAGTTGGGTCAGATGTGAGGAGGTCATACTTACCTAATTTTATGTATAAAGGCTTTTAGCTTTTTTTTTCTTTTTTAAAATATAAGCATGTGATGTTTTAATAAGGAGATCAAGTCGATGATATTTTTTTTTGCCTGGAGCTCTTGGAATGTGTGTGTGATAAATAATAATTAAGGGTGACAAGTTAAAGAAATCACAGTTCCCTCAGAAGTTAATTCTGTAGTTTTCATTTTCATTAGGACCCTGAAAGTCCTAAGCGGAGTAACTGGAGTGCTAATGTGGGGGGAAAATCAGGCTAATACAGTGAGTGACCAAAGGGAAAACTAGCACAGAGCTCATGGGGGAGAGAAATGGCCCGAAGGCAGGAGTCTGAACTGCCAGTCCTCCCCTACTGCAGAAATTCTGTCTGCTCTCTGCATTGAAATGGGATGCTGGAGTCTGTGCAGCCCTACGTGCATACCATGGGAATTTATGTATATTCATACTAATTAATAGAGATTCACAGATTTAAATACTGTTTTAAAGACCATAGAGTTGATGGAGACTTCTTTTTCTGCCTTGGGTACCTGCCAAGTGTGTAATGTGCTCTTGTGTGTACTCTTCCAATGTGACACTGCTTTTGGTGGAAGCACAATTAGATAAAGACTTTTGAGCTTCCAGAGACCCACTTTTCATGGAAAAATGCCATTTCCCATCTCTGCAGTGCTCCATGCATCTGCTACCAATAAAGTCTGGTGCCTGGTCACAGGTTGAGCAGAGCTAGGTAATGTGGACAGGGCTGCTTTTCAGCTGGAGAGCAGCTGAGCAATGGGAAAACACAGTCCTGGCGGTGTTGCTTATCCCCACACACTTATTTCTTTCCCTTTCATGGAACAAGGTTGCTGTAAAAGCATTTTTTTCTTTGCAGGTGGAATTGGAAATACAGAAATAAATTATGGAGAACCAGGGTGTCTCCTGTCAGAATAAATATTTAATGAGAACAAGGGTTGTGCCTATTCAGAATCACAAGGACCGACACTGAAGTGCTAGATGAATGTTAATTTTAATGTATAAAATATATGCTTGAACTTAAAAATGCAGAGTGAACAGCCTCAGGGGCAAGAGTGTATTACATCTGTGACAGCTGTGTCTGTGGGTGATGATAATGTAAAATGTCTTTTCCCCACCAATCAGTCAGGGAACAGAGGAATCTTGAAGTGCTTACTCTCCAAAGCAGTTCTTGGAGGTGTGTGCTCTCTCACGTGGTATCCAGGCTGTGCTCACTGTGACCCTGAGGTTCATTTAACTGCTTCTATGTCAGATTCAAAAATATCAGAAT
>JAWWMP010000041.1:56017326-56120017 GCA_035047865.1 Dendrocincla tyrannina
AGCCTCAGGGGCAAGAGTGTATTACATCTGTGACAGCTGTGTCTGTGGGTGATGATAATGTAAAATGTCTTTTCCCCCCCAAACCTTTTTAATTTACCCAC
The DNA here is from genome assembly GCA_035047865.1 of Dendrocincla tyrannina. Lineage (NCBI taxonomy): Eukaryota > Metazoa > Chordata > Aves > Passeriformes > Dendrocolaptidae > Dendrocincla > Dendrocincla tyrannina. The sequence goes on from JAWWMP010000041.1 coordinate 56,017,428, forward strand.
TAATCAGTCAGGGAACAGAGGAATCTTGAAGTGCTTACTCTCCAAAGCGGTTCTTGGAGGTGTGTGCTCTCTCATGTGGTATCCAGGCTGTGCTCACTGTGACCCTGAGGTTCATTTAACTGCTTCTATGTCAGATTCAAAAATATCAGAATAATATACTCTAGTTTTCTCTGTGATCCCTCCCCATTCTGTTCTTCTGTCTCACCAAAAACTTTTCTCTTCATAAGCCTCTCTCAAATATCACTGTGCCTTTGTTTGTTGTGTTGGAGGTTTCCCACCTGCCTGAAGGTAAAGTCCTTTGAAATAGTTTCCCTCTCCAAACTTCCAGTTGGAGTACCTATTAATTTTCCCAAATGCAGTCATTAAGGCCACAGTATCTAATGGTTGCTTTGTAAATGCCTTCAAACTGGGGAGAGAGATGTAATTGGGGCCTCCAAGGCTTAGGGCTGACTCACTATTGATGCTTTCAGTGGTTTATCCAGTCCGTAACGTGGGGGCATAAATAGACTCAAATCGTTGCATAACAGGGGCATTGCCTACAATTTAGAATAAAGGACACTGGCAGTCTCTCAGTGCAGCCACTAATGCATTTTGTGGACTTGGATGACCTCAGTTTGCCTTGCTTTTTTTAGTTTCTAAAATGGAAATGGTAATATTTTGCCTAGGTAACATTTACGGGGGGGAAGACTTTTTGTTGAATGCTTTGCAATTCACAGGTGAAATGATTTTGGAGACAGAAATGTATTTAAATTGTCATTGAGCCAACATACTATGTTATAACAGTAGTCCCAGACTTAACTCTTGTCCTCCACAGTCTGCTGTGAGTTACCATTATTTCTCTGCTTAGGTCTCCCTTCATATGGCTCTGTTTTGCTAAGAGCTGTAATACAATCTGTTCTCTTTCATTGTTGCTTTATGCAGGCACAGGGTTGCTGCAGGAAGTGGTTTATCTCGTGAGTCAGGGAGCTGATCCAGATGAGATTGGACTAATGAATATAGATGAGCAACTTCCAGTCCTGGAGTACCCTCAGCCTGGTCTGGACATCATCAAGGTACAATTGGTTGCAGAGAGAGCCTTTCAGCATTGGGCTATCTCTTTCCTCTGTTCCATCTTTATCACTTCACTTCATCCTTGTCCTTGTCCTTTTCATCATCACTGGACTTGCTCAGTTTGTTGGAATGATTTAGAGTATTATTAGGTTATTTAAAAGTTGATTTTATTCAGCTTTATTGCACTCTATTTGATGCTTTAGATGTTTCTCCATGTCCTAAATATCTTTGCAGTGGGTTTTCTGAATAAAAGTTTCAGACCTCTCTTATGTAAACAGGAGCTGCCCCAATGAGGCAGATTTGCTTTGATTCCTTCCCTGAGTTTGTGAAAGAGGAACCCCAAATACAGAGATCTATGGATTTGTATTCCCACTGCCCTGAATTTATACCTCCAATTCTTTAGGTTCACAGATCCTGGGTCTCCACATACTCTGTAGGTGTAGTTGGAGGAGTTTGCAATATCCTGCATGAAATTACTTCCACACTGTTAAGCATACTGTTTGAAAGACATTCACACACTCAGATAAACCCTTGGGCCTAATTCTGAGGATAAAGTAAAATGCAAGGGTAAACCTTTTAAGGACTTGGGGAGAGTGCTCTCAGAGCTTCCAGTATTTTTCAAGAAGTTTCAGTGGAAGCATCACTGGAATCCAAGTAAGTTTGATATCAAGAATCTTCAACTGTTATATTCTCATTCTGAGAAGGATCTACAAATGGAAGTACTTTGAAAACAAAAGGGATTAAAAACCTAAAATGATAAAACCCCCAACACATTATCCAGCTTTTTTATCTTTAAAAACCAGATGTAACTCCCTGACCTAACTTCTAGTCCCAGACTGAATTTTTGAATGGGACTCGGCGTAGTAAAAAGCTTCAGGTGTGACATTTCAGGACAGATGTGCCAAACCAGTGCTCAGTGAGAAACAATTCCCTCTGCTTTATTTTAGGAGCTGACATCTCCTCGCCTCATAAAAAGCCACCTGCCATATCGGTTCTTGCCTTCAGACCTCCATAATGGCAACTCCAAGGTAAAATGGAAACCCTGTTTGTTGAACTGTACTGGCAGCAGTTGTTGAAGTGCTTTGGGAAAGGGGATGGGGAAAAAAAATCACTCAACAAGATGCTTTTTGTCCCCCCCCCCCCAATCACAGGTCATATACATGGCTCGCAACCCCAAGGACCTGGTGGTGTCCTATTACCAGTTCCACCGCTCCCTAAGGACCATGAGCTACAGAGGAACGTTCCAGGAGTTCTGCAGAAGGTTTATGAATGACAAGTGTAAGGAGCTGTTCTCTCTGCACACATTTATTTCCATCTCTGCATTCCTTCTGCAAGTACAGAAGTGAACTGGATCAAGGTGCATTTGTTTTGCATATACAGCAAGGAGGTTGCTGCAGAGACTTAGATATGTCCATGCAAACTGTGGCCATGCTTTCTGTAAATAATTGCCTTCCGGTGGTTGATCCCATGGGCTCAGCAGGGTTCCACTTAGGTCAGGCCAGCCTCTGGTCCACTCTCCTAAAATTCAATTTGCAAGGTACCGGGTACTTTGTAAAGCATTGTTTGGTTTCAGTTGTACTCCCTACCTCTCAGGAGGGGGGTTGTGCCCCTGGGAATTCCTTTGATATTTAAATTTCATACCAAAACTCGAGGTTTGTCCCTTGCACGACACACGAGACTGACGTAGAGTGCATCAGTGAGCTCGAGTGGGACCCTGCAAGGAGGCACTTGCAGGCTGAAAAATGCACCCCTGGAATGAGAACACAATAACCTGCTTTACAGGAACTCCCTGAAAGTTTATTCAGTGCACTGTGTTCCCACTCAGGCTGCACTGCCTTGAGAAGTGTGTTGGCTTTTTGCCTGTGGATTGCCACACTTTCTGGCTAAGAGAAGAAAAGAAATGTCTTCTGCCTTCTGTTTCTCTGCAAAATCTTCTCTGATACCTTAATGTGGCACTAAGAATTCCCCCTGTGCTCCGAGAGCAGGATCTCCTCTAGGTCCAGAGCAGCAAGCTGGAGTTTGGAGGAGCTGATGCTGAAGGAGCTGTATAATAACACTAAAGGGAGGAAAAAAGGAAAGCCTGGAGGGTATTTCAGAATGAAAAACCTTTGCTGCTTTTTCTTACAAGTTTGTGCAGGGAGGTTTAATGCTTTCTTATTTCAGTCCACCTGCAGATTTTTCATTTACAATCCCTAAAAATGGAATGTTTGTCCTGTAGCCCATGAGCAGGAACTTCTAGACCAGAGACATAAGAAAAACCATGTTAGAAAGTCATCTAAGAGAGGAGAAAGGTCGGGGCTCTTTGGCATGTAAGAATCCCAGGGGTTATTTCTGTCTTCATCCTGTAGCAGCTGATTGATTTATCACAACCTCCCAGAGCCAATAAAACTTCACAGCATGTTCTGTGGCCATAATTGTGCAAATGGAGTGTTTGTAATGCAGGAAATTTAACATTTAGCTAAATGTTTGCATCTTGTGGGAGCGATGCAGCAGAATTCTGGCAACTGGAACATTTCCAGTGGACAAAGAGGTCAAGTTCACAGGGAAATCATTTTAATCAGCTGATTCATTTTCAGTTCTTATAAAGGCACTGGGAAAATTGCTTTCTTTGTTATTCCCATTAAGAAATTCACACGTGAAGCTAACACATCAGTGTTCCAGTTACCAGACTCAAACAATTCTTTTTCAAAGGGAAAAGATGCCTTCAAAATACAAACCTAAAAAGTTGTGGGGTTTTAAAATATTTTTTTCTATAGCTGCCTTGCTGAAAAGATAAAATTGACCAAAACCAAAAATATTGGGAAAGAATGTGGAAAACTGCTTATCATATTTGCTGAGCTCCTGCCTTGATTGTCTGAAGTACTTTGTGGGAATTTGTCTGGTGACAAAGAAACATGCAGAATGGGTTCTTTGTTGTGATAGAAGGGGAATACCCCATCCCATCACCCTTAAGTTTTTGGGAGCACTCAGCACCTCGTGGGCATCAGTAATCTGAACTTTTATTGTGTGTTTGAGATAAGCACTGTAAATGAAACTCGCCTGGCATCTCTACAGAAGTCATGTGGAAGTGTTTGGAAAACAACAGTAGAAGAGAATAAGTCCTAGATCGTGGTAGAGGGTCAGGATGTAATTATAAATAATCCTGTGTGTCCATCCTGTGCTTCTGGGAGTGATCATGAAGCATTTTTGTAGGTCTGTGTCCTCAGTGCTTGTTTAAGAAAGGAAAGTGGTTGTCAGCAATTAGAGGAACTTTGCACAAATGCTGTATTAAGCTTAAAGTGGGATGTGTTCATTGCAGGGATTCACACAGGCTGCAGTCCCTGGAAATTTGCCTTCGGTGTAACCTTTCTTTTGGCTCAATTTCTGTTTTTAATACTGAGCTCCAAGAGGTCCATCGTGAAATATGGTGGCATTTTCAGCTGAATGGTTTATCCTCGTGCTAAGTCAGTTCTTTTGAAAATTCCAAACTGATAGAAAAACTCTTTTTAAATTAAGTTCCTTGCTGTACATGGCACTGGGTCACAACGAGTCACTGCTCTCCTGGGGCTAAGAACCACTTCAGCTACTTTGGTTTTCTCTTTTTTTGGTTTTTATTTTTCCTTTTTGCAAATGGCTTAATAACAAAATTGTGTTCCCTTTCCTCATGCCAATGACAATGTCTTTGTAGTAGGATATGGTTCGTGGTTTGAACACGTGCAAGAGTTTTGGGAACATCACATGGATGCCAATGTACTGTTTCTCAAGTATGAAGATATGCACAAGGTAGGTTAGATGTAGCAAGATGATACTTTAATTGCATTTAGCATCCTAGTGTTTAGAAGCAAACTTTGTGCTTTATTTATTTTAATGCCCCTATTTGGACTCCCTAATGTCTGATACTATTTTTAAAGCATTGGCATTCAGCAACCTCTATGGATTTTAAGCACTTCCATATACATATTAATTTACTCAGGAGTCTGACTCATCCATAGGCACCAAACTACCTGCAGGGAAGGCAGTGATGTGAAACTGTTCAGCGCTTGCTACACTCAGCCCTGGGCTTTCATTAAAAAGAATGTCTTGCTGTATGTGCTGTATCAATGAGGGAAAAAGAGGTATATGATCTGTATTTTTTTCCTATAGGTATGGCATTTTTTCTGATTATTTTGTTGTTCTCACTGTTTTCTGTGAAACTGTTGAAAAGAATTAGGTATGATCATGTAGCATAAGGTGAACGTAAGTACTGGGTCCTTACAGTATGCTGGTTAATAACTCCAATTTAATCAGAAATCTAATGGGAATATCACATAAAACATTGTTTCCCCTCTCTTATTGCAGGATGATATTTTTAATGAAAATATTTCGGAATGTTTATTTGACTGGAACACTAATGCAAACAGGAAAAACCCAGTTGGTATTTCTAAACCTGCAAAAAGGCAAAATCAGGGCAGAACTCAGTAAAGTTGGGTAAATCATAATTCCAGCTTTACTGAGCCTTCTGCTGGAGTGGGGGGCTGAAAGGAGATGTAATAACATCAGAGTAAGTAAAGTTTAGTCAGGATTGTTTCAAACCCATGGTTTGGAATGATTCTGTTTTCCTAGCTGAGCTTGCTGGTGGCATCACAGTGTCCCTTCTGCTTCCTGATAAATATTACCATTTTATCCTTTCAGCTCCAATAGTCTTACTCATACTGAGGAACCCTGGAACTCTGGAGGTGCAAATTAATGGCTGATTAATGCAAATTAATTCTCAGAGGCCACCTCAGTAGATCCTTTCCATCTACACGAGTGCAGCCCCAGAAGCTGACACTGAAAGAAGAGATGTTCTAACAGTTGTGATCAATTCTTTTACCAACATCAAAATCAAAGCGACTTTTAATTCCTCCAAAATGCAATGGAATTCCAAAAGGGTGTGGTGTTCTCTGAAGTGGGAAGCATCACAATTCCTTTGCAGTTCCCCATTCTAATATTTGAAGAGGTTTTTAGTGACTGTTCTCTGCCGACCTGCCTTACCCTAATGACTTGGAATGTGTTTATTTCCAGCAAATGTCAAGGTGGCAAAATTTCAAGACAGTGATGTTTCTACACCTTCTTCACTCGTATTTTTCACGCTCATCAGGATATAACTCATTTTGAAATATTTAAAAAAACCCGAAAGGTCATTTAAATGATTGTAAAATAAGCTGGGGTTTAAATCCTCTCTTCCAGGACCTTGCAACGATGGTTGAGCAGCTGGTGAGGTTCTTGGGAGTTTCTTACGACAAGGCTCAGCTGGAAGGCATGGTGGAACACTGCCATCAGCTCATCGACCAGTGCTGTAATGCAGAAGCTCTTCCTGTTGGCAGGGGTATGTTTGAAACCCGCTGTAAAGCTCCTCTGGGAGAAGTTGCAAGAAGCTGCTGAACAACTTAGTAACCTCCAGGATGTGTGGAGGTGTTGGTGAAATACTGCTGTGTAAATAAGGGGAGGTAACTGCCTGATGGAGCAATTTGGGGGTCAGTTTGTCTCAAAATCAACCTGGGTGGGAAAATCCAGGATGAACAGTGTGCATTCCACAGCGTACAGGAGGCTGCACTGCTCCTTCTGACCTCGGCCGTGCCAAAGCCCACACAATTTCAAGCAGTTTATCCTGGCCTAAACCCTTGTATTTCAGTATATTAGGTTTTCTAGAATAGCAGATATTTCTAATTTTAATTTCTAAAATTACAAGGAGCTGTAGATTCCCTTCCCTCAGGAGCTTTTTCTTTTCATTGCCTACCTCAGCTGTTCAAAGTGTGTGTAGCTTCCAGATGTTTATTCTGGTGAGGTCTTTCTTTAGGAACCGGAAGGTGCCATTTGATCTGTTGAGACATCTGTCCTCTGATAGTGCCAAAAAAATCAAGTCCTTTCTCAGCTGTCTTTGAGGAGCAGAAAAGAATGAACTTGGGCTCCCTCAAATTATTTTCTCTAGGCTGTGTTACAGCACTCAGTGCCTTCTTTTAGAAATGAGGGAATAGGATCAAGATGATCAGTTCCTATGTCAGCCTCACCCATCCCTCATCCAAACAGAAAATCACTTCATACACGAATTTAATGCAGTTTTATTTGGAACTCTCCCTTGTTTCTCCATCCATAGCCGTGTCAGCACTTTGTGATACAGCATCATTCAGCAGATGTTTATCATGACCACAAAGTCTTTCAGAGGAATTAACTGGCAGGTCATTGTCCCTTGCTCAGGGATTATGACCTGAATACTTTGCTCTTCAATTTCTGTGTGGAGGAGCCATTTCCATCCTACCTCTCTCAGCCAACCTTCATGTGACCTGCAGGTCGGGTCAGCTGTAATTTTTAGAGTCATTTTCAAATCTCTGCTAAAGATATCAAATATCATCAGCCCTTCCTGACTGCTAATTCTGCATTAGCAAGTTATTTATTCATTTATCCTGCATTTTGTTGCCATTGTACAGCTCTGTTACAAACCCACTGAAATCACATGCCTTACCAAAGACAGACTGGAACTTTAGCAGCACTCAGGTTTGGTTGAGGACAGGTTTGCTTCCCCAGGAAAGCTGCTTCCCTGGAATTCTCTGCTGCTGTTGTGTCTTTCCTCTCAGAGCCTTATGCCAGTTCATCAGCTCAGACTATTCATCAGAATAACTTGTTGGCACAAACATTTCAGATTGTCACACTTGGAAAGGAGCCATTCCTCACACCTCCTTTTATCTGAAGAAGCCTTCACTGTGTAATAGAGAAGGAAGGGAGTTGCAGCGGTTAATGTAATATTTTGTCATTTGTTCACTGTGTGCTTTTTAGTAAAAATATCCTTATTTTGAATTTCTTTTCTTTGCTGTCTCTGGCTTTTGCAGTATTTTGTTACTTCAGAATGTAGCTTCATTAGCAGAGCTTTGTTCCCTCTCTGTTCGTTTCTGTGACAAAGGATGGTGGCAATAACATGGCAGCTTATTGTAATCTGTTTCAAATATTTTTAATTTGTCATTAGTTACATTTACTTTATTATTTTGCTTTATTTTAGTTCTTCATTTTGTTTTTCTTTTAGCACATTGATCTTTACTCTGAAGATAACCCTGAACTGCTGTGAAAGCAGAACAATGATTAGATATGTTACTTGTATTTGACTCTTATCACATCATAATTTACGCAGTTGCATGATTCAAATCAGAAACCAGGTGGGTGACTTTTTGACAAGCTATCAATTCATATGGTAAAACCCCAAAAAAGATGTTGCAAATAATCCACTGCGTGTGTCCTTTGTAAAACGTGTTGTTTGTCCACACATGTTGTTGGGGAGATTCAGACATAAAAGGCTTTTCTTTACCCAGCAGAGGAAGAAAATATTTTATTATTCTTATTATTGAAAGTTTTGTGTTTTCTGCTGTACTTTAGGCAGAGATAGATGCCTGAGCAAAATTTAAATCAGTATCAGATGTTTATGATTGCAAGCATTTTCTTATTTTTTTTTAATACAGGAGAAATGTGGTGAAAACAGTAAATGGCATTTTCAGTTTCAGGTTATTTTGATCTTTGGATCCTGAAACGAAAGCAGGACACTATCCTACCTTCAGGAGCTGTAGAAAAGTCCTGGTTTCATAAAACAGCCCTTGCCACACGTCATTTTAATATGTAATATGTAGATGTTTCAGATAGTTCTGTCTTTGGACTCAATTATAAAGTTGCTGCATAAAAGCAATGGTAATTAAATTAAATGGGTATTCTTCTTATGCATCAAATGCATAATTAAGCTCCCTGCATGTAGCTTTGTTCTTGCTGTTACGATTAAACTCTCTGGTAGCACAGTCCCAATTCTCCTTTCATTTCTTCCAGTTGAACAAGTGTGGATTTTGTCTTTATATCCAGCATAAATGAGAAGAGAATTGGTCCTCTCAGTCTACTTTTACTCTGTGGGGCTTATTCAGCCACAAATCCCCCAGGCTGACTTTGAGTTAAATAAACTTTGGGCTGGACTGGACCAGGTGCTGAGGGGTCAGCAGTGCCACCAGGTTATGTTACTATTTGGGGTCAGTAGAGTGGACAAATACTTCACACCAGGAAGGAGTTCAGTGTCCGTGTTGCATCCACCCAAAGCTTCCTATTCCTCGGGTTCAAAATTAAATTTTCAGTGGCACCACCTTGGTGTGTGGCACTTGTTCTCTTTCACAGAGAGAAACTCAGCATTCATATTTAACAAGCAAGTCTCTCCACATGGAAGAATGTAAATTCATCTGTGGAGCTCATCTCTAGACACAAAATAATAGAAATTAGCCATGAAAATATCACACTTCAATAGCCAGTTTAATGCCCCCCATTCCATGTACCTTTTGGATAGTTCTCTACTCAGAATGTGCTGGGGGCACAGTCATTTAGAAATGTATTATTAGCTGTTGGAATTATTCAACAGCCACAGCTTGCACTGCAGCCAGAAGTCCACACCACCCCAAATCTGTGTTCATTTCTGATTAAGGCTGGAATCAAGTCTCCCACAAAGCTGAATTCTTCCTGTAGAGTGCTGGGCTGGTGCAGATGATGGGGTCTGTGGCACTTATTTTAAGGCTTTAAAGGGTTGTGGCAGGGTAATTGGCTAAGGCAGTGAACAGCCTTAGGTCTCCTTGGGCTTCCAGTGAAAGCCCAGACTGATTAGAATCTCACAGACAGTACTTGGTGCCTGCACAATTAGGCTGTAGATATCCAGTGTCCTGTTCCATCCACTCCCTGACTTGTGTTCCTTCTCTGTGTTTCAGGACGAGTTGGGCTATGGAAAGACATCTTCACTGTTTCAATGAATGAGAAATTTGATTTAGTTTATAAACAGAAGATGGGAAAATGTGACCTCACGTTCGATTTTTATTTATAAAAGATGCATGCATATGATATCCAGATATAGCTAGAAGTGCTTTATGCATTCATTTATTACCTGCTGGACAAACTACTGTAGCTATTATGTGTAATAAGATTTAAAGAAAGAAGAACAATCTAAGTAAACCATATCAGATACAATTATCTTTGGTCCTAAACAGCTGTGTATCTTCTAGTATTTAAATCTTCTGTCCACGTGCCAGAACTTCTCAGACAACACTAGAACATTCAGCTGTTATGGAATGTATTATATACGTATAAGGTATGTATCATATATGCAACTAGAATGTACACCTTTTCAGCCCCACATTGATTATTTAATGTGTTTTATAAAAGCTTGTCACTAGAACCGAAATAAACATCCGCAAACCAAATAAAAACGTTATTTCTGAGGGAAACAAGTAATAGGCCAAAATATTACGTCCGAATGATCTCAGGGGTTAATCATCACATTTATTTTTATAGCAGGTATAGCAAGTATAAATAAATCCCATTCCAAAATAGTAACTGGTCGAGGTGGGGTTCACATGAGGTTCTGCACAGCCTCGTCTGTGTGATCTGAGCAGGTTCTGTGACTGTCAGCCTGATCCCAAACCCACCCATGCCTTTGGGGGTGGCTGCCTGGTGGCTGCAGTGCAGCTCCATGATGATCGTGGAACATCCTGAAACCCTCAGCTCTAGTTCAGTCCCACAAAACTGGGCTTAAGATCGAGGCATCTGGTGCAGGGACTTTCTTGAAGAAGCAGTCTCTGCCCCATCTCACTTCTGTGTGTAGGTGGAATTTCTCCCATGAGGTGCTGGGTGGCCTCCAGTTCCACTAAAAGGTCAGGGCCCTTAGCACCCTGTGTGGTTCGTGCTCCTGGGCTCCACCAGCCCTAAGGGGAAGAGGAATATCCGTGCCAGTGTAAAGCAGGCAGAGGGAACTGCAGCATCCCAGGAAGAGAGGTGATGGATATGCCAGCAGGTGGGAGTGTTGCACAAATATCCACGCAGAACACAATTCTGGGAATTGTTAGCCATGACTGGTCTGGATTTTAATCAGGATTCAAGTTTATTTCTGTATCCTTTATTTTTTTTTTAATTCTCCACGACAGGTACACGAACAGCCTGAAGCAGGCTACTATCACTATAGAGCACTCCCAAATTATTTTATTGTTCCATTATGTAATGACATCTATGCTTTTTAGGCTCTCAGCTGCAGGAGGCCCATTTTTGCTAGTCAGGTGTTCAGGAAAGGACTAGCTTTTAGTGTTTCAGTTCTGTTGGGAAACTGTCAGTTGAGCAGCTGGCAAGTGGTGTAGCATGATGTGGCTTGACAGCACTTTTCCTTGTATATTTGTGAGTGAAAATGCTTTCAGTGAAATTTTATTTCTATTTTTATATTTTTAGTACTGTATGAATATTGAGCACTACACATTATACTTCTGTGCTTGCTTGCTTACTGAATAAAAGATGTGGTCCATGCATTGTGGTTGCTCATTTTCTAGACCTGCTCAGCCCAGGTGGCCTCTGCACAAGGAATGGATCCTCTCCCCTGCCCACAACTCCTCCCTTGAGACAGCAGGACCACAGAAGGGTGGCTTTGGTTCAGATCAGCACCTGACCCATGAGCTGTGTCTGACAGCAGCTCACAACAAAGCCCTGGGCAAGAGGCAAGTGCCCACAAACTCCAACAGGCTGCAAGAACACAGGAGTAGGAGAATTCCTTCTTGCTACAGAGGAAGACAAAATCCCCCCACAGTTCCTGCAGATTAGAGTAAAGAAAACTTCATTAGCACCAAAAATCTACCTAAATCACTTATGTACACATTGCTGAAGGCACCAGGGACTCCTGCTCTGGTTCTCAGGCACAGCCACCCTCCTTTGCTGCAGACAATGACCAGCCCCAGCCCCCAAAGCCAAGAATGTTCTGCAGCCACGTTTTTAACAGCCAAGTCTCTGCACATTTATTGCCAAACTGAGCCTCTGCAGCTGGCCACAGCTATGGGGCTGGAGGGGGGCACAGCTAGTTTGGCCAGAACCCCATTTTCTTACCCTACAGAGCAGTAGCTTGTGTGACAACCTAACATAATCTGGCCAAAGCCCCTCTCCACATAAGCCATGGTGAAATTCTACCTTTGGATCTCTGGTCCTTGGTATTTCAGTTTTTCTATTAAAATCCATAGGTACTAATCCACTCCCTCTTTTGAGACCTTGAACTTTCAGGACTTGGCCAAACGTCATCAATACAGAGACACCCATAGGCCCTGTGCCCCAACCTGTCTCTGGAGAGAAACCCTCTGTGGTACAAAGGCACTGCAAATGAAGAACAAAACACCAGAAAACCAAGAGAATGATTTTTTTTTTCCCTCCCCTCAACTACTCAAGGTAAGAAATTCTTGTGCAGTTTTGTATACAAATGGTTCAAGTTGGGCAGAAAAGAGGAAAGACAAGAAAGCTAATGAGTAGCCATTAAAGATTCTCAGCACTTTTGTGTAAGCCTCACAACACAACGTGGCACCAATAGTTCTGGCAATAATTATAAAGATTTATAGGCTTGAGTCACCATTATTATAGGCCATTCAGTCATGCCTGGGCTATAAATAACACCACTTAGTAGCTACCAGCAAAGGTTTAGAGGGAGGTTTAAGGAACTGCGTTTGCTGTTTCAGTCAAAAGAAAAAGGCTAAGCAGAGATTCAGCTGAATCAAATAATATTAGCAAAAATAATCCCAAACCCAGTGACGCCACCTGTGGGAAGGACACAGAACAGAAACGATGATGTGTAATCCTCTACAAAATCCATTTGAATTCTTTGCTACAGGACCTGCAGACTGGTGTCCTCTAGTGTTTGAATCATAAAACATGCACGTGAGTATTTCCTGCTACCTGTCATAGTGTGCATCACACAGAACAGAAGTGCAACCAATAATCAGCTTCATTCTGGCAATGGAAAGAGAGTCTGCAAAAAAATGAGCATCTTCTTTTAAAAATAAAGCACACCCAGATTTCAGCATAATGAAGCTCAAGTGCCAAGTCTTTCTTCAGTAAACACTGCTGTTTTATCTTCAGAGTGTGGCAAGGAAGTCGAGAACCCTGATATCACTCCACTCTGGTCTATGAGCATAAAAACCAGCCCTCTAAAAGATGGAAGAGTGATGGTAAATCCTACAGGAACAATCAGTCCTTCCAGCTCTCAGGCTTGAGTGGTACTTAGGTGCATGTAACATGCAGTGTCCTCCTGGAAGCATCTGAGCTATGTGGGCTTCAGAAATGAATGGGAGAACAGTTTACAAAAATGCAGGGCAGGTCTTTGTGCTGTAGAACCCCAGCATGTGAGGATTGCTGTTACACCTGGGAACTCCTGTTAGTAGCACAGAACTCCTTAATCATCAACTGGTTTTAGAAAGAGTGAAGATCCCAGAACAGAATCACACGGAACATTCCTGAGTTGGAAGGGACCCACCACATGTTCACAACAATTGAACAGGGAACAGAAAGTGCCTTTGCACTCCCTGCTGATGCAGGAACCCACCTGAGGTTTTTTGGTAAGCTGTGGCGTGCCAGCATCATTGCTCTGGATTTTGCCACTTCACCAGTGGGCAAACCTGTAAAGCCACACAGCAACCGGATCCCTCACTGTGCACAGATGACAAGCCCTGGCAATGCACACTGGAGTAGTTTTAGAAGCTGCCACCTCTGCCAGAAATGGCCACCACAGAGGCAAATCTGTGCTGGCTCCTCAGCTGGTTCACAGCCTGCCACATGAACTTAAGGTGACATGGATGGTGGCTTCAGGTACTGGGCTCGTTTGTGACCTGCAGCTGCAAAGAGCCAGAGGTGCTTGGAGCTGTCCTCCCAGGTCCTTCTCAGGGCTCTCCTATGGGTCAAATGTCACCTGTCTGCCAAGGTGGAATTGTCCTTCAGCGAGAGGGAGAGACAGCTCCACGTGGAGCTCCACCCTGCCACATGGAGGGTACTAACTAGGACCTGCCTTTGGGAGGGAGTGCTGCAGGAAGCCACGCTGTGTGACAGCCAGCAGGATGCAGCAAGGACAGCGAAGCACTGGCAGCTGGCTGCTCACACGGATCCCAATCACAGCCACTAAGATGCCTGACTTGCTGGATAGGTGTGGTTCGAGTGATATCCAAAATATCTGCCAGCCAGACGTTAAATCGCTGTCACCATCTCTGTCACACACCCAGCTTCTGCCAGCACGGAACAGAAGATGACAATTTAATCCTCACATGCAGATAGCAGTAACACAGCTGCTGGAGCAGCGTGCTGAGAGCTCAGCCCTCGCAGGCCCTACATCTGCTTTCTTATGGCTTTGGAAAAGAGTCTCCCGTAAAATATGTGAGAGCTCTGACAACTCACAGCCAGTTAGGCAAAAACAAGGACCAAGGAAAATGTTTCGATTTCCAGCTCCACTGGGAAGACACTTTTATTTCAAAAGAAAAAAAACCCAAACAACTTTTGCCAGGTACCACTCTTGTTTGCTGCTGCACCTGAATTGTTTCTGGTGCTCCCAAAAGGCAGCTCTGACTCTGCTGAAACAGATAATCCTGGAAATGCTGCAGGAGACTTTCAGTACCTGGCATTGCTACCCCTCCATGGCTGGTAGGATTTAAACCCACAAAGGAAGCTCCACTGTGGGTTTCCAGCCCTTTAACCACTCTGCTTCAGCCACACATGCCTAGGGTTTGGTGTCTCCTGACAGCCAGACCCTCTTGGACATGTTCCTTGTTCCCTCAGTAAATACCAGTGAGATTAGAGACTAAAACTAGTTCAGACTTTGTTTTTAGTGTTAAAGATCAGTGTAAGCCTGTGTCTTCTAAACAGGATGAAAAAGGAATATAAACGAATATATGGTACGGGCCAATTCAAGCTGTAAACATTTGGGTTTTCACCAAGTTTGGATCATTTGGTTGCTCTTTTTTACTCAGTAATCTGCGGCATTTTACATGAAGTCTTTGAAATGAAGAAGTCATTTCAAAACTATTCCTTTTCTGGCAATAACTGTGTTTCTATGTACACCCATGACATCCCTTCAATCCTACTGCATACCCCTACTCAGGTCATTGTCTCCAAGTGAATACTATCACTGAATTCAAAGGCACCACACAAATGTTAAGTCTCACTCACAAATATTTGTGGGAATCAAAGTTATTCGATGTGTTGCAACTTGGCTATAACTTTGGAAGGATTTCTGCCTTTGGGACACAAAATTACACAGTCCCTGAGTTTGCAACATACAAAATCTTTTTTTTTCCAAAAATAAAATGCACATGCTGTAGGTTATTTCAGTGTTTTGCATTACTCATCAGAACTGAGTCTTGGAGTAGAAATTTCTGTATTTGCTGAATCACCTGCTGCAGCAAGAAGGTAAATTGCCATTATTAGAGGGGTGCCAGGTCCCTGCCTGGTCAGATGGAAGTTTATTTCCAGCTGTACCACCTTGTTTGGTAAACACAGGAACAAGTGAACATGCACAACCACTTATATAACATCAGACCTTTAAATGGGCAGGGCTCTTGGGGGTGTTTTGTCCACATGAAAGACACGTGCTCGAGTCCAGGAAGCTGTCACACAGGGACAGAGATAATGTGCGATCTGTGGAATTGTCCCTTCTTTCTAGGGAGAGCCTTCATGTTTATTTGCTTCCATTTGGTGTGCTCCATAAAGCAAGTGCTGCTACTGTTTTCCCTGGATTGTGTGAAGTGAGGAGAAAACTTCTTTGTCATCCCCTGAGTAGGGCAAAGGCTGGTTATGGGTAGTTGGTGCTCCTCGAATGAGCCTTTCCCCCTCCAGCCATGGAAACAGGGAAAAGTAGCAACTGCAGACTGAGAACACATTAATTAAGGATTTCACAATCGGAGTCAGCGAGGAAAGGAAGGCAATGAGAAGACCCCCTTCTTACAGTGATTTGCACACCAGGGTTTTTCCTCTGGCTGGTGAACACTGGCAAAGATGCTGCATTGCCTTGGAGATGGAGCTCTGCGAAGAGCTGTGAGACGGGAGCGACTTTCCAGGAAACCTCTGCTGATTTGGATTTGGATTTCAGGGTGACTTGCCCTGTGTGTTTGTGCTGTGTGGGTGTTCATAGGGACATCCACCCCAAGGAGAGGGCAAGGGCTGCAGACACAGCGGCTTGCAGGGCTCCACTGCAGGGTGAGCCCAGGAGCCCTGAGACAGCTGTGAGGGCGTATTTAGGTTGGGGAAAACATAAAAAGGGAAGCAGCAAAGCTGTGTTGAGAGACTGAGGGAGGAGCCAGGGGAAAGAGAGTTGAGTGAGAAAGTGTCCTGCAGATACCAAAGTTGGAGAGCAGTAAGAGGAGGAGGTGCTGCTCGAGGCACTGAAGCAGAGATTCTGGTGTAGGAGAGCAGGACTATTTCCCCAGGCATTTCCCATGAAGAGGACCGTGTATCCACCCTGCAGCCCATCGAGGAGCAGGTGATGTGCCCTGCAGGAAGGCAGGAGCTGCGGGAGAAGGATGTAGCTGGTGGGAAGGGTTAAAGTGTGAGGAGAAAGAAGTGGCAGAGAGGAGCTCTTGTGGGCTGACTGCAACTCCCCTTCCCTCTGCTCTGGAGGAGGGAGTAAAGAGTTGAGAATTAAGGAAAGATTTAATTGAGAAGGGTTTTTTTAGGGTTTTTGTCTTTGTTTCTCACCCTTCTATTCAATCTTTAATTGGCAGTCAGTTAAATTAATTTTCCCCATATCGATTTTATCTTGCTTGTGATGGTAATTGGTGAGTGATTTTTCTTGTCTTCATCTCAGTCCGTGAGCTTTTCCACGTCATTTTCTCCCCCTGTCCTGTTGAGATCAGTGACATCCCCCTGGGGCAGCTTCTGGTAGCCCATTTTGGATCACACAGGAACTTACAGTGTGATGTGTCTCTGCTTGCTATGAGAACAAGAAATTGTGCTAGAGCCACAAACTTGATCTGCAGGGAGGATTTCGTAGCCTTAATTGTTCTCCAACAGTTGCAGAGCCTGAGAGTCTTTCAAGGGAAATAAAATGAAATAAGGGACGAGGTTGCAGTGATCCTTTTACTTTAGGTTGCATAAACTAAACTTTGCTAGGCTTTAAAAAGAAATAGAGCTCAGAGAAAAGGAAGGTGAGACTCTCTATCTGTCTTGCTAAACACAACAGAAAACGGTGAAGCTTTCAGCAAAAGCATTCTATTCTCAAGCTTTATTTATTCTTCCAAGAAAAGAAAAGGCCACGACCCCATGGTTCTGGCTGGAACACTGACACTTACTTGTTATTCTGTTAGTTAGAAACTGCCTTCTACATTTCTATCTAAACTGATCAGAAATATAACATTTGCAAGACCCATCCATCTTGTAACTATAGTGAAACCTGCCTCAGCTGCAGGGGCTTGGTGTGCAGACACCTGGGAAACTTATCAATTAAATTATTGAAATGAGAGCCAAATCCCTTAGTGGCTATAAACGCTGTAATTCTTCTTATGATAGGAAAGCAAGCAGAGCTGTTCTGATTTATGATAACTGAGGATCTTGCCCTAATGCTACTAGGAATGTACTTAAAAATATAAGCAGTGCATCTGATTTATGACTTTTTATGCACTGGTGTGAATTCCAAGTAACATATAAATCAGGAGCTATTCAGTGCAGGTAAGCTATTCTTGATTCATGCACTGATATTTCGCAGGTGTAAAGGCCTTGCAAGCGAGAAGAGAAACAAGCTCAGTATTTGATGACATTTTAAATTTGTTTGTATCAGTAAACTCTGACTCCTTGTGGAGCAGGGAGTATTTCTGAAGGGCCTGTGACACTGACTGCTAGCAGACCTGATGCACATATTCTTCCACCAGAAAGTGTGTAGAGCCCAGAAAAACGCCAGTTGATTTTTACAGGAGTATTTTGAAGCTCCATTCTGGCTTTCTGAAGTCAAAGAAAGCTTTGCTAATGACTCAGCAGCAGCAGGATGTGCTGCTACTTCCCATATTCTCATTGTAGCCTAATTACTGAGCCCCACTGCTGCCTTAGCTGTTTGAGCATCCTTTTATAAACCAATTGATTCAAGTGTGTCTGTTGATGCTGTAAAAAGGGCCAAGTAGCACTGGAAGGTCTGAATTTCCCTCTGGCTTGGGCTGGTGCAAACATCTGGCACAGCCTCTTCAGTGTCAAACCCCAGCACCTGAGATGGGGTTTGCTGGTGGCCTGAGGAGGCAACAGCAGAATAATCTTGTGTTTGTTCACTCCAACCTTCTTATTGTCAGCCTGTATTTATGATGGGGTGGATCTTGCAGGCAGAACCTGTTCATTTGAGATCTTGGCTTCTAAAACATGTACCCTCCCTGCTCGTGGTTTCTGGGGAGCCCACTTAGACTGCAAGTGTGTGAGCCAGGTGGCTGTAGAAATGCTGACACCTACCCGTGTATCACAGGAGGAAGAAAAGGTTCCTTTCCACCTCCGTGGTGGAGAAAGGGTGCTCGGAGGCTGATTTCTCCTAATGCTTGGCTCCAGAGCTAGGACATCTGCCAGGGGTGGCTGCCGTAGATGGGCTGTGCTGGTAAATCAAGTGTGCCCCTGACTGTTTCTTGGCACTGGGGTGAACTGGTCTGTGTCCAGACTCTTAAACAATTCTAACCCTTTGGAGCAGGATGGCTGCACCTTGGGAATGGGACAAATTAACTCCCAAAATGTGCCCAAGAAGGTGTGGGACCCATACTTGGGTCAAAATCCAATGGGAGATATTCCAGCAGTTGGGTGTACAGAGGATGAAGATCCAGTACTCAGCATTTGCTTGATTTGCTGCATGTTAAGCAGTGGGGGTGGTCTAATCAGAGCTACTTAATTTGTTTGGTAACATCAAGATTGCTTAAGTTGTCAGGTGGTGGTTTCTCTCCCTCTTCTTGCTTTTCCATTTAATTCCCCCTAATAGTCCAAAGTACTGAGCTAGATAATGAAAACTTGAACTGTGCTGATTTTGTTGATTTGTTTTGGATGGCTTTCTTTTGGGAGGCAGAAGAGCTCTTCTACCTGTGTAAAAAGCTGTATTTTTGCTAGATGACTAGTAAGTCGTGCTTTTTTTTTTCTTTACTTCTCATCTCCCTGTACAGAGAATTGAGTGAGTCTCTGTGGTGGTCCTTGAATGGCAGGAGCAAGGTGCAGTTGATTAGCACAGATAAGAGAGAGGAGGAGGTGTGTTGTAGTCTCTGACTGCCACTTGGCTTGGGGAGGATCCAAGTTTCTGATTTTGAGTTACTTTTGTAATATGGAGAACAGGGTCTTATATTATTTCCTCTGAAGTCTGCCCGGGTTAACTTCCATAAGTCTCAAGAGAATTACCCTGTGATCCAGTGTTGATATTTGACATTATTTTTGTGACTAATGACTGGAAAACAGTGTGGGAGAGACCGGGTGATGCCTCCATCCCCTGGCTCCCCCTTATTTCCTTAGCACTTAAAACCCAATCCACGCAGGCCAAGGCAAATGTCTCATCACCCTCAACAAGCTACAGAGTGGCAGGACTAGGATTGTTATTTTCCCAGTTAACCACCTTTTTGTACTAACAGTGTAGTTTGCCTCAGATTTCCTGCTGAGGAAAATTATTAATAGCTCTGATAAAACAGTAATTAGTGTAATGAGCTTGTGTCTGGTCTATGCATTTTTCTCCTGCAAAACCTTGCAAGTCAAGATCAACACCTAAGCAACTGTTGCTTAATAAAATAACAGGCTTTTTTTTGCTTAAAAGGTGGTGTTTTAAAATATTTTCAGAGTGCTTTAATGTGCATAGTTCTCAAGATAATTGCGAAAACCATTCCTAGGTATAATTCTCTGTTACTTATAAAGGAGTTCATCTACCAACCTCACCTTTGGAAAAGAGGGTGGAAGAGACTCTTCTCACCCAACTCTTGTTCCTCCTGCTTGTATGTGAGGAAACAGGGTCTTTATTTAGTTCCCTACTCTGAAGTCCACTGAAACTCGAGAGAGATGCCTCCTTTGGACCACAGTGTCCCTTCTGAAGTCACTCCGAGATCACTGATTCCAATTATAACACATTCCTGAGTTTGATACACGTCCTTTGGGAGCTAATTTGAAATGACTATACACTTAGCACAGAAAGCTCATTTTCTGGAGAAGGAAGATTTATAGTTTGTTCTAATCAAGTGTGAATTTGCTGTTAATCCCAATGTGGATGTTTCTCTTGCAAGTGATTTTTTAATTATTATAGTGCAAGGCACCCTCCGTCACATTTTGTGTCACTTTTCCTCCTCTCCTTGCCACATGGATTTAGATTTAGGGTCAGACTTGTTGGAGGGGTAAGCTGTGACAGCTCCATTGATTTCACTGGAGCTGTATCCACCTGTGAGTTTGAATCCTTCCTTTTGTCACAATGGCTTGAGTTGAAATGAAACGTGCAAGGTGTCCACGAGTGTACACCTTCATTGTAAGGAAGGGATGAGCACAAGAAAAAAAGAAATGGCTCTCATAAGACTGCAGCAAAGCTGTAAATAAAAGAAAAATATATACAAAAGAGCTGTATTTTGCCATCTCTTTGTAAAGCTTCTTCTGAAGGCAGTTGTGTTTTGTTTAAGAGCAGATCCTAAGCCTGGGAAAAATATAAATACCTGTGACACAGCCTCAGTTGTTCAGCTTTGTGTACAAAACCTCCTTTGATTCAAAGAGAAGGTAAAGAAATGCTCAGAGCTGAGCTGAATTTGGCTTATTATGAATGCAAAAGAGCCATCAGGCCAAATCCTTGGGTCGTTTAGTTCTTGTTCAAGTCCAACGGGAGCCAGAGGGGTCTCAAGTAATATAAGGCATCCCTGTGCAGGTCCTGCCACTCTCCACTGCTGCTGTGTCTTCAGTGGGAAAGGAGCTGGCATTGGCTGAAATCCACACCAGCCACAGACCCCATGTAAAGAACGTGAATTTTGAGCTATGATCTCTCTTCCCAAAGCTCAACAACTGAATCAAGTCTCTAAATTTTGCAGGGCAAGGAGATCTCTGTAGTTTGAAGTGGGAGTGCTGATGTCGTGGAACTCAGTTATGCACCACGACTTTACTTAGGTTTTAAACTTTTGAAAATTACCTGTATATTCCAAATTTCTGTGTTGTGTCTAGTAGGAAGAGAAACCCTGGAATCTTTTCTTTAAACGCTTACAGTTGTTTGGCTATTTATTGCTTCCAAATCAGTGGACAAACAATAACTGATTTACTTATGCAATCTGTAGAAGTGAACTGATTTATACTGAATTCTCAGAAAGGAAATGTGTGAGTGTTGGCCAATTTAGGGGGGTCTGGATGACTGCCTAATATGTTTCACAGCTACACCTGTGAGCTCTGTCCCAGATGCCACGTTATTCCCCCGGGACATGGGGTAGATCTTACTGCAGAAGAAAGCTGACAGAGAAGATGAACTGGAAAACAGGCATTTCAGACGCTTGGGGTTGGTCAGACCCTGACCAAAGGGGAATTCAGGAGAGCCATTGAAACCTTTCTTTCTGTAGAAATCAAGCAGATTTTTTTGGTTTAAAAGAAGATCTCACAGCTTCGATTCATATGCGTGCGGTGTTATGAATATGCACAGATTAGGTTGTGAACTCCGAGGCAGAGACCAGCTGTGTTTTGTTTGCACAGAGGGTTTTCCTGCTCCCTTTTGGAATTTATCACCTTATAAACCACCAGACTGGACCTGGAGGAACACTGGCTGTTTGTATGATATCATGACTGATGCTTCTCAAAACAGAGGAGGATGCACCAGGGTTATTGTCCACTGAAATGTCTGTCCTAAAAGTGGAGGTGACTAAATTTCAGTTATATTTTTTCCTTGCTTGTTTGTTTAATTGGGGTGAACTGCTCTATTACATTTGCATTTTAAGCTAATTAGTCTGTAATGGGTTAAACCCATTTCAGCCAACCTTGATGCTGACTTCTTTGCCAATACGAAGTTATCATTGGCAATATCACATATATTCCTGAAACACATTAAACAGTCTTTTGGGACAAGAGAATGGAAATACTTTCATATCTGCAGAAGCATTGAGAAATCTTTATCTTACATGATGGAAAGACATGGAGGGTTTAAGTTTTTGAGAGGGATTGATGAGATATGAAATTTACACTCTGCCTAATTCTAGACAAGTTGTTGAGAAGTAGTAATGCATAATGTGCAAATCAAAAACTCTAAGATGGTGTTGAAGGAATTAGTAACACAAATGAAGTATTTAAAAAATCTGATATCAATGTAGGAATTATCCATGTGTATTAAAATACAGCTCCCAAATACTGACAAAGTTATTGTGCCCTATCTATCAAAGTTCCCTAAAAATATGAACCTTTAAGACCAATCAGTCTGTTCCCTGAATTAATGATGATAAGTTGTTGTGTGTGGAAGAAATTACAACTAGTTCAGTTTAACAGTGATTTGAACATGTGTCCCCGAGCTTGACATGTCTTTAGGTGAAACATGAAAGTTAAGCCAAGGGACACAGTGATGGGAAGCTAAAATGTTTCAGGATTCAGTACTTTAGTAGCAAATAACTCGTGTTTATCTTCCTTTTCAGTGCGAGTAATTTTTTGATAATACAGTTGAGAAGACAGAGCTGTGTGTGAGCCAGGATTAATTCTTGATTCTTACCTCCAGTGAAGTAAAACAGAGAGTAGGGTCATGCTCTGTGTAAAAATAAACCCCCAAACCACATCTGTGCTCTCACAGTAGCTTTCTTAGTGGAGCACTAAATATTTTCCATCTCAGCCTCCCCCAGTGGGGTATAAAGGGTGAAATTCTGCGAGGGGATGTGCGGGGAAATTCCTGTTCCCTCAGTTTGTCCTCTGGGTTTTTTATGAGCTGGCCTTCAATAAAGAGTCGCCTCCAAAAATATTCTGTAAATTCCAGCCCCACTTCGTTCCCAGCAAGTGCAAAGCTCAGAAAAACCCTCAGACAAAGGGAGAATGAGGGGGTGTAATGCTGAGGATACAAAAATGGGATTAGGACTTTGAAAGGAAGCAGGAGGAAGAAGAGGAGCAGCAAAAGAAAAGGGGGGGAAAAAAGGGAGGGACCTAAGCCCACTTTCTCCCAGAGAGCCAGGGGAGCTTAAAAAATTCTAATTAATTAGTGAAAACTAATTAAATAACAAATGACAGATCTTTCATGAAATAAAAGGTTAATCTTTTCTTTATTACGTGCACTATAATAAAATGGTAAAGCTTTTCGTGCGCTTGGGGCTGGATTCCCTTCCAGTGTTCAGGGAGGGTGTGTGTTACTCCTGCGTTCCTTTTAAACTCATTAAAACGTGGAAAGGAGGGATCGTGCCTGGCTCTTGGTCTAGTCTGGGGGACTCGTCTGAGCACCGGTGGGGAGGTCTGGGAGCTGTCGGGCTCACACCGTGGGATTTCCACGGGAGGGCAGTGCAGGTGCTCTTTTCCAGGGATTTTCAGAGCTGCTTTCTCCCCTTCTTCAAAGCCCAAGCAATTCTGCCAGATTCAGGGGATGGATCGAGGGCAGAGCTCGACTCCCAGGGCTTCACCCCACCAACAGGGGGAGGAATAAACTTGCTCGAGGCTTTCCAGAGGCAGCCAAGGCTGGAACTGAAGGAGGATGTGCAGGGAGTGCAGTTTGGTACCTGCAGAGCCCCTTGATGAAAGCCAACCTGGCTGGGAGCTGACCCTGGAAAGGACCTGGGAGGGGGCTCGATGTAAGTCAGGAGCAGGAGGACACAGGAGCAAATGTAGTGGCATTTTAGTGGCATTTTAAGTGGTGACAAAAGGTATGTGCTGGGGAGAAGGGGAGGAGAAGACATGCCTGTTGCTCTCTGAAGAACACTGATGGGAGCAGAGGAGGGATGAGAACTGGCACTGTAACTTTCTGAGTACTCTGCCACTCCAAAGGTCACATGGAGCTGCAGATACCTCTTTGTATCCTCTATGGCAGCCAAAAAAACCCCAAAGAAACCCTCAAGAAAAAACATTTGACACCAACAACCAGCACACTTGCAGTAGAGGAGCAGCTGCTGTATCTGTGTCCTCAGGAATTCAGATTTGTGGTGGGTTTCCCCCAAAGCAGTGCAGAGCTGGAAAGAAAAGCCACATCTAAGGCAGGGCCAAGCCACTGTCTTGCATTTGGAGTTGTTCACAGGCTAAGCCAAAACTCTCCCACTGATGTCCCAAGAGTGGTCTTTGACAGTGCTGTGATGATGCCCTTGTGGTTTATGTTCTTCTAGTGCTTTTTATTTTATTTCTTTGGAGGCTGAACAGCCCCAGCTGCCAAACAGTGACACCAAGTCACCTGGAACCCCTTGCTCAAGGAGGAAGTGTGTTTGACCAGGGTGGTAACACAGCCCATGTGCTGGGGTAGTGATTCAGTGCAGACAAGTAGGTGTTGCTCTTGAGGTACTGATGTCAGTCTAGTGACAGGTCTCAAAGGGCCTTGTCCTGCTGTTATATCGTGAAGATCTGGTCACACTTGGATGTTTAGGGGTTTGTTCTTATTCGAGGGGCTTTTATTATGCTGAAGTACGAAGCAGTGTTTTAAAACCCACTCTCATCTACGCTGTGGTTCTCCTTTTAGCATCAAAACCCCAAGAATTCTTCTCTTTCAAGCAGTCTTGCTACAAATATCCGGCATGTAAAGTGTCCTGTCGCATCCGAAGAATGATATTTTAGCCACTTTTTTTCTCTTTTTGCACAGAAATATCCTGATACCCCAGAGCTGAGCCTAGTTAAATCTCAACACGCGTTTGAACAGCACAAAGCCCCTGTTTTAAATGGAGGAGGGGGTGGTGTGACTGTGAGAAAGCTGGATTTTTATTATTTCTGCACAAACAGAGCCATGAGAATTTGTTTATAAACATGATGATAATTTAGTGTATTTGGGCATTTGCAAGTTAAGCTGATGTCACATATCACACCTAATGATAGTTATTATTTACAGGGACACAGCAGAGTATTCCATGCCTTCGACGTCCCTGTGTGACAGTCTGTTGGCTCTACCCTAAGACTGCTCATAGAAGAAGAAATACATTAAACATAACCTGATGTAAATTCCAAGGAAAATCCAACCTCCTGCTGTGCTTGGCATGGACTTGGCCTGTAATTTGGGAGGAGGAAATAAAATCTTTCTGATTTCACAGCTGTTATTGCACCTCAGGGCTGCAGTAGTATTTGCAACCCATTTGCTTCCCTTCCACTGAGTGGGACATCTGAATATATCCTCACTCTAGTCTGAATAAAATATTAACATATCGTGGGGCTGGTAGGACAGATTGTATCCAAGACAATCTTTTCTCGCTGTAGAAAAGCCTATCAATCATATCTTGCTATAGTTGTTATTAATGCCATAGCTTTTATTCCTTTGGCTATATGCAGCCGACTGAAGAGCAGCGTTTACATTTTCATGGGAAGCGTTTCCTGCCACAAAAGAAACTGCTGAAATACCTCCTTGTTATAGAATTTATGAATTGAAAATATCCTCCAAAGTCCTAATTAGAGCTGTATTTAATTTACAAGGTTCTATGGTATTTTTTTTTAAGAGTATTGTGAAACAGAGCTGTTCTGTGGGGTTTGGTGCATTAACAGAAAGCTTATTAACTTCAGGCAAGGTTACTGCTACGTGTGTATCGCAGGAACAATTCAGCTAAAGCAGTGCTGCAAGGTATGTAAATGAATGATGTACACAGGTAGTCATTCAGATGCACTGAAGAGTTCATACACTCCTAAATATTTATCTGGAAGCCATCACAGTGGTTATTCTCTAGCCAAACCTTATTGTGCCTCTGTTTGGATGCACATCATCAGTGAATCAGTGAAGGATACATTTACATTTGCAACTCTGATCGAGTTTTTAATTTGTATGTGCATGTTTAAAAATAAAAAAAAAACCAAACACAAATCAAATCCAAACAAAACCTCAAAGAAACGTTCATAATGTTCTCAGTCAAATATGGACTCCATAGAAAGGAGCCTCAATTTCAATGACAGGGCATTCCTGAATATTGGAAAAACCCTCAGCTTTTCAAAAAGCTTGAAGAAGTGAGTCAGTTCCTCCAAGTGATGGTCTCCTTCGGAAAAGAATCCAGCAACTATGAAAAAGAACCAAGTAAAGCTCAGTGTGCCAGAGCACAAAGGTGGCTCTGGACTGTGTGTGCACATCCATTTTAGCTGGAGGTCCTTCACTCCTGGCTGCCGGGGGGGAGTGGGAATATTGTCTTGGCCAATTCAGCCCCCAACTGGGTCTATTTAAAGGTTACTGGAGCACTGTGATTGATTTGCATTTACGACAAGGCTGTTCATGTAAAGCAGAATGTAAAAAGGACTGGAAACTGGTTTATTTTGTGTACTCATTGCACAAATTTCAGGGTCTCTAAAAATTGCTACCGTGTTGTAAATGACTATCAATGTGGACAAGCATCAGACCCAAATATTCTGCTCGCTCCCCCTACTCCCATCTCCCCTCCCCCATTAATTTTTGGTTTTATGTTTATGAGGATCTGAAAATAGTCTAATTCTTTTCTATCTGGTTTGGGCCTATCTTTACCAGCTGGTAAATAGGAAATGTTCACTGTAGGAAGCCAATACTCTGCAGAGTGTAAACAGATGGAATCAATATAAAGTGACAAGTTAGACTGTGCTACTGAGAATACAGAGCCAAAACTAAGAGCATAACAGTCACGATACTTATTTTGTTCCAATTCATTTGGTACTGAATAGCACTTCATATATGCACAGCTGTGTCCTTCCGTTTTTTACTTTCTTTCTTCTGGTTTGATGATGACAATTTCAAAGAAAAACTTTAATTAAAGATTTTACACAGAATGGCCCGAAGTAGAATATAGAGAAAATGAGCACTGATGTGCTTGTAGCAGGAGAGGAATAATTTTTTTCAGGCGTTTATTTTCTTCCTTCCTTTTTTTAACAGAACAAACAAAACCTGATGTGTGTATCTGCCAGTGTGTGATGGGCTGGACTGATAGATCTTTGCACATTGAAACGTTGCATTTGGAGAGGGGGGCTTTTCTCCCCCCAGGACCTGTTACAGAAGGGCAGGAAATCCAAGTGTACATCCCTGGCTGGAGGGAAGGGGACAGTCAGGCACAGAGGCTGCTACAAACAGCTCTCAGACTGTCCTGAGAGTGCCTGAGGGTCTCCCTTTTCCTGTCCTGGCCACGTCCTGCACTCCAGAAGGGTGTTTTGGACACTGTGGATCTGCTGCAGGGTCCCTTCAGGGACAGCTCATGGGGTGGGGAGTTTCCAAGCTGTCCTGTTTTGCAGGCTTTGCCTTGGAAGCACATCTGAGCTCTAGTCCTTTTGCCAGAGAGAGTGCCAGGTGTTGTAGGATGGGTTTTTCTTCACTAATTTATGCATTTTTGACACATTTTCACGAAAATGGAGGAAGGCAGCATGTTCTACCACCCTGTCCCCAACTCATTCCTTGCAGCATGTTCCTTGAAGCTGCCATTAAAATTTTGCTATTTTTGCTTTCTTGGCAAATAATAACCCCAGATTGCCCATATGTTGTTTATTAGGGTGGCTGCACGGCTCTAATGAGGGGCAGCAGCCACAAGTTTGAACACAGATTTTGCTCCTGATCCTCATCTCAAGGGGCAAGGAGCTTTTGTTTCCTTCAGAAGAAACGCTGGGTCTGTCCCAGTCTCCCCTGGACACATCCCTCTAAACAGGCAGGAGCATCTGCAAAGCTTCTTTGCCTCTCCATCCAGGGCTGCCTTCTCTGCAAGCCTCAGTTCTTCTCCTGACTATAATGGCTAAAGGCCTCTTTGCCCCAGAGATCCCTTAAAATGAGTCCTTTCAGGCTCATCCAACACCAGAAATAAGGTGTATGTGATTGCAGGCAGAAATGGGAGTCTGGGTGATGGCAATGATTGAAAGCCCCTTT
The DNA here is from genome assembly GCA_035047865.1 of Dendrocincla tyrannina. Taxonomy (NCBI): domain Eukaryota; kingdom Metazoa; phylum Chordata; class Aves; order Passeriformes; family Dendrocolaptidae; genus Dendrocincla; species Dendrocincla tyrannina. The sequence continues at coordinate 56,045,149 of JAWWMP010000041.1, forward strand.
CCAGGTCTCCTTGCCAAATGCCCTGAGCCAGCAAGGAGGTTCCATGGGAGCAGGGAGAGAGGAGGCAGCACAGGCAGCTGCTGAGGGCAATGCCTCCATCTACAGTCACTGGCAATACCTGTGTGGGCAGCGAGGACTCCTGGCAGGGAATCCTCTCCCATGGAGCTGCGGCCATGCAGGAGGGGGTGTCTGCAAGGTCCTCCTCTTGGGGCTGTGTTTTCAATGGGCATCCTATGTGCTCTGAGGAAACATTTAAAATATTACTCCCCTTCCTTCTTGCCCAGGGATCCCTGGGCGCCTTACATGTATAAATGCTGCTGAAATGCAGTCGCTGCTGGGTGGGGAGCAGCAGCCAGCTGGCACATACCAGTGACAACAGAGCACATTCTGCCAGGGACAACTGTGGCAAGACCTTGTGGTTGCTGGGAGTGCTGTGGTATCAGTGACACTGCAGAGGACAAGCAGGAGCACTGCTCCCAGGGGCTCTGCTCAGTAAAGTGTCTTGGGCATGGCTCTTCCAGCCTGTAAGGACCAGTGGGGATGTGGAGCTGGCAGAAGGATGTACCCCTGTGCTTCACTCATTGAATTGGGCAGTTTGGTGAAATCTGGTTGCAGGCAGAAAGGCATCGAGATTGCTGGGTGTCTTTCCTCCTGAAAAGCTTGGATTTGTGGTGGAAATGTTTTGCCAGCTGTGGCAAGGGGAAATCCTAGCCTGCTCTGGTGAAGTCTAATCCTTCCTTTGAATTTCCATGTCCTTTCTAGTTTAAAAGCTGTAGGAACTATAGATACAGACTCCCAGAGAATTATAGGAACTTTAGATACAGATTGCTATAGAGAATTCTAGGAAAAGACCTTTTTTAATGAATTAAAGCTGTTTTTCTGTCTTTAGCCACAAAAAAGCTTTATCCTCTTCCACCCTGTTTTGCCAGGCAGGGTTGTTCATATATTTTTCTTTTTTTCTTATGTATACATTTTCATTCAACATTTAAATCTTCTTGATTTTGGTACTTTTTGAAGAAGTGCAAAAAAATGTAGAACCAATAATTCACTAATAGTCTGGAGCTCACTGATGCTTTGGGAAAGTACTCCAGAATTTGAACTTGTACTCGTGCCCTGATCTTTAGTTTCCAGCAAATCTCTAGATTTTGGTATTGAAGGAAGATCATCCTCTGCCTACTGTTTAAAATATATGATTTGTATCTGAAATTAATTGCTTGAAGTTTGCCATTTGAAGAGGAACTTGCCTTAGACACCGGGTAAGTGAAAAACACTCATTCCTCATGGAGTGTTATTGCAGCCCTTCCTACTGTCCTGCATTATTAAAAGAGGTACAAAATGGCATTTTGTATTGAATGTTAGCAAATCTTCCCAGTGCTTGCATTTGTGTCAGTACTGGTTTCTTGTTCATTGAAATCACCTGTAATTTGTAGGTTGCAGAGAATGTGAAAAACATGACCAGACTCTTCAACCAGAGCCATGCAGGATGGATACAGAGGCACATAACCCGTTTTAGGATGAGGGACTTGGAATTTGGAAGTAAGTAAAGAAACCGCCATGGGTTTCTGTCTGTGAGAGTAAAAATAACACTAAATGATGGGGCCTTTGTGATCTCCTGAGTGACAGTGGCTGCAGGCTGCTTGCAGCAGGATAATTTTCCAGTTTATCTTCTGTATGCAAGTTGCAGCCTTCAGCCCTTCTCTGCCTAATGGATGCAATGGTGTGCAAGGATAAATATGTTGGTAATTCATTCCAGAGGGATGAGTCCTGCTTCAGAATTCAGCCCAAACAGGGATGGGGGTAGAGATACTGGAGTGACAGTGTGACTCCCCTTTGCTGCAGTCTCAGGGTGGCACGGGGGGTGGGACATTGCTGGCCTCAGATCCAGGACAGGGCTGGGCACTCTGTGTGGCAATGCTGGTGCCTCCTTCACCCTGAAAGCTGCACAGAAGAGATAGTGGGAACCCCAGAGGCTCTTCCAGAAGAAGAAAAGATTTCTTTGCTGTGCTTATAACAGGAGTTAGGACAGCCTTTTGTTTCACCCCTTTGGTTTCTTTGTCTGGCACAGGTTATACAAAAGAATTTTAAATATTATTCAGTAAAATCAATATATCAAGAGGACAGAGTGTGTGTGCAGGACACACCTACAGGAGCCAGGGTCCTGTCCCTTTCACAGGTGACTGGAAATTATTGGCTGCTGATTGAGGGAGAAAGTGTCTCCCCACTCCTGCTGAGGGCAGGAGGTGGAGAAAGGCAAGAACCACTGTCTTTTGCTGGAATAAAAGATCCTTATAACCAGGTGACTAGTGAGATCTTGCCTCTGGAAAAAGCAACATCTCTTATCAGCTGTGTTTTGTGCCTTTTCCTGAATTCCGCAAGTGGTTTGAATATGGTTTTTCCCCCCTGGAGCAGAGGAATGTTATTCAAAACAAAATGGTACCATTGCACTTCTTTGCACCTTGGGCAGCTTGAGGTGGTGAACAGCTCTGAGGAAAGGCTGGCAGAGCTGGGATTGTTCAGCCTGGAGAAGAGAAGGCTTTGGAGGGACCTAATTGTGGCTTTCCAGTGCCTGAAGGGAGCCCACAAGGAAGGTGGAGAGTGACTATTTCCAAGGGTCTGGAGTGACAGGACAAGGGGGAATGGCTTCAAATTTACAGAGAATTAAGGTTAGGTTGAAGATCAGGGAAAAATTTCACCCTGGGAGGGTGGGCAGGCCCTGGCACAGGGTGCCCAGAGAAGCCGTGGCTGCCCCTGGATCCCTGGGAGTGTCCAAGGCCAGGTTGGACCTGGGCTAGTGGGAGATGTCCTTGCCCATGACATGGAAAGAGATGATCCTAAAGGTCCCTTCAACCCAAACCATTCTGTGATTCCATGGTGTGTTGGAGTGGGTCCAGAGGGGGCCACCAAGATGATGAGAGGGATGGAGCAGCTCTGCTATGGAAACAGGCTGAGAGGTGGGGTTGTTGAGCCTGGAGAAGGGAAAGACCCAAGCAAGCCCTTGTTGTGGCCCTTGACTATTTAAAGGGTGCCTGTAAGAAAGATGGGGACAAACTTTTTAGCAGGACCTGTTGCAACAAGATAAGAGGTAATGGTTTTAAACTAGAAGAGGGTAGAGTCAGGCTGGATTTAAGGAAGGAATGTTGTGCACTGAGGGTGCTGAAACTCTGGAACAGGTCGCCCAAAGAGGTGGATGCCCCATCCTGGAAACATCAAGGCCAGGTTGGATGGGGCTCTGAGCAGCCTGGTCTGGGTGAAGATGTCCCTGCTCATTGCAGGGGGTGGGATGAGATGAGTTTTAAAGGTCCTGCTCAACCCAAACTACTCTGATTCTACACACTCTGTTTAGTGGCTTATGATTTTTGACTTTCTGTGCATTTTGGGGTCTATGAAACCCACCAGGAAATACCCCTACTTGCTGGATAGGGACCTCAAAGAAGAAGAAGGAAATTAGGATGGTACTTTATTGCTTGGAGTTTTTTGTTCATTAATTATTTGGATATTTCATTGTGAGCAACTTCCAAAATATTTTTTCTCATTTCATATTGCCTGGCTACACTATTTCACTCTGTGTATTTTTTCTGCTTGGGATACTTTCCAGAATTAGATATCAACAAAATCAGTTAAATAATTTGGTCCAGGCAATTATAGAGCAGAAGCAATGCTCTTCTAAAGCAGGCAATCAAAAAACCAAAAAGATGCTTTATTTGACAATAAACCTTGTGTTTGGCATTGCAATCTGAGAGGTGGTAAATCTATAAAAATGTTACTACATCTCATAAGTGCTGAATAATAAAAAAGAACATAAATTTTCATTTGGGGGATTTAAAGCTCTGAAATTATGTTTTGTCAGAAAAAAACTTCTGAAGCTTAGCAGATGAAATTAGTGCTCTCAAGTCACCTCTGCATGAAACAACAGAATATGAGAAATAATACAGAGGTAAAATGTAACAATTTATTTTCTTACTGATAGAATATCCTACAAATGACTTTGGAAGCAGCCTATATAAATTGGAGAATGTTTAAATACACCCAAATTATACCTGGATTTCTTCTTGTGGGTGAACCACAGAGCCAGTCAAAGTGTGTTCTCCTCTCAAAGTACAAGTTGTGGGACAGTTAACAGGATATTAATGCCCAAGTCAAAGGAATAACATGTTTTTGGGTGGGTTTTTTTTCCAAACTGTGGTTAAAATCACGCATGAAATTCACTTTTGTACTGGTAATTTTGCGCTGGTCCCATTAAATCTCAAGGACAAGATAAAACAGATGAGTGTTCTCTGCTCCTCTCTCTGCATGTTTATTAATGCACAAAAGCTGTGTTTTCTGGAATCATCTTGCCCTGAAGGAGCACCTTAGGTCATGTTGTCTGGAGTTATTTTGTCTGTATCATAGCTGGGGAGGTACAGGCAAGCCCAGAACTTCAAATCTAAATGGCTTCTGCTGTTTCAAGTATATCCATGTCTCCCTCTGAATCCCTGCTCAGTTGGGCAAGGACAATGCTTTTCCTGCATGTTGGGAACCTTGTTGAGTGGCTTGACTGTCAAAAAACCCCTGCACTGCTGACAGGAGCTGATGATGGCTGGGAAACTGGGGAAATGCAATGTGAAGAGCAGAATATATGCTCAATTAGCTATTAGCCCCTGTTTCTTTGGGATGATTGTCTATCCCATTTCTGTGGGCAGTGCCTTTCACAGCATGGGCTTGTGGCTGGGACTCCCAGAGAAAATGCATCTTATTTCATAGGGCCTGGAGTCCTGCTGTTCTTGAGGTTTCTGGTTTTGAATTACAGTCCAACAGAATCCATTTAAAATGCTTCTTTCTGCATTGATCAGTTATAAAAAAAAACCCCAAACCCAATACTGTTCTTTGCTCTGAGTCCAGTCACCAACTTTCTTCCTGCTGCCCCTTCACAGTGTGGTGTCCTGAATTGATTTCTGCTTTTGGACTCTGCAGCTGTTTCTGAGTCAAGCCAGAGCCTGCTAAATATTTCCCTGGGATTCATCAGCAAATATTGTTCCCATAACCCTGTTATGGTTGTTCTAGGACAGAGGATAGAGTCTCTCAATTGAATGAAATGGACTTTGGACCAGTCCTGCAATTATTAAAAGAGCTTTTTCTGTCCAGATCCTGACAGAAGGCACTGCCCATACGTGGCTTTTGGGCTGAGGGAACTCACTATGCAGTAGGGGGGGAAGTATTCCTTTTCAGGGATGTGTTTTGGATCCACAGACTGAGCCAGAGAGCCCGGTTTGCAGTCACAGCATTCCGTTCAGATAGGGCAGGCCAGCTCCAGAGACATGGAGCAATTGTTTCACCTCACCCAAAGGTTATTAAAACATTTCTGAAAAAACTCACAGGACTATAACAGTTCTGAAACCCAGCCTTGGCTAGGAAACAGTAAATCCTTTTTGAATGACCCTCCCATCTCAAGATTTACTTGATTATGTGAAAAGTATAACTCTCCCTAAGACCAAATCAACTCTTGGGCTTTCAGAGCTGGCTTTGATCATTTAGTCTTAAGGCAAGTTATTCAGGTTTCACATCAGAACCTCATTCTCTAGTTTTTTGGGCAAAAACCAACATGAAATATATATATATATATATATATACACACACACCCCCATTTCCTTACAATCCCAGTGATATCCTGGATTCATGGCAACCAGGTGGTACAAACCTTCATTATTAGACAAATGACCGAAAACAGAACCAAAAATCATCCAACTTCATCCTATATGCGATAACTGGGTTTAATTTAAAGATCAGGGTAAGAAAAGGGATATGGCAGCAATTTTAAAATATTGAACTTAAAAGCTTTTCCTTAAAAGTCACATGCTCCAGACAAAGCTGTCCCCAGGCACCTTTAATGTTCTCGTGTGGCAGTTATGCAGCAAATAACTCAAGGTTATTTTCTTTGGCAGCAATTCCAGAGCAAATCTTTGTGTAAAGAATGATTTCTTTTCCTTGAACAATGGGCTGGATTCATAAAAAGTATAATGGGTACATTTGTTTGTTTTTCTATTTTAACAATTAGGAGTAGCCGTATGTGTGTAAAACTAGGAAGGAGGAAAATGTTGAATAGTTGTACTTATAATTAGCATATTTTGATACTTAGAAAACCAGAAACCATTTCTCTGCTTATTAAATGTGCATTGTCAGCCTCAATTTTTTGGAAATTGCTAACAGGAAAAATAATTTCAGATGAAGTGTTGTTTAAAGAATATATATTGGAATGAAAAGTAAACCCAGACTTTCAAATGTGTGGAGAAGGGTGGAAGAGACTGCTGTATTTTAAAGCTAGTCTTGGGGAATGCATTCCTTGGTCACTAAATCTATAAAGCAAAATATCAAATAAAAGATTGTTATGGTTAGAACAAAAAATTTGGGGATTTAAGGCACAGTAAGATAGATCATTACATAATTATGTGCTCTGAATATGTCCAGATGAAGGCAATAACAAGTCTCCTGTTGATTCACTTTATTATAAAAACAGGCACAATTTTAATGGGTGCTTAAAAACCATCTCAATTTTCATTTGTTACACATCCAGGTTGTATCGTGCCCTTCTGTAAGGATGTGCTTAATGGTGTGCAAACCATGCTGGTGATCCTTGCCTATCCACAGGGATCCTGTGTAAGAGAAGCTGGAGTGTAAAGAACAGAGGGCAAAAGCACAATTTGGAACCAGTGATTCCTTCTGTATTTCTATTTGTTCATTCAATGGCTGCAAAATAAGCCATTTGGTTCAAAACAGCAGAAGCTGTAAGAGAATGACCCTAGTGGAAGGAATGCTACAGTTTTCATCCCAGGGATTGCTGAGAACAGTCACTCATGGGGGATCATGAGTTAGCACTCCTGTTCTGGAGCAAGGCCATGGTAATGTGTGTATGTGTGTGCCCTTTGTTGTTGGTTTATCAGCAGATCAAAAAACAAACTGTAAGCAAGGGAGGGTGTCAGACACCCCTAAAAGGTGCCAAAGCCTAATTCCTGATGCTGGGATTTACTATTAACCTGATTTTTCTTTTTCTCGTGGCATTTGCATAAAATAGAGCCCCAAATAATCACAAATTCTTGAAGTACGCCTTGAGTTTTGAATGTATGCATGGAAAGTTTGCTCGAAGTGGAACTGCATCTATCCATTATATGATATGTTTCTACCACACTTCACATATGTCAGGGTAGTGCCTGTATATTCCTTCTGTATTTCCATATGTGTAACTCCCAGCTGACATAATCTTAATCCCTTTGAAATTTCCTTGGAAAAAGAAGTTCACAGATAAGTCCTCACCCTCTAGTGAGACACAAAGAGAAGTCTTGAAGGGGAATAGGATTTGAGGGGAATTGTGGGGATAAAAGGTGAAGTTTTCCATGAATTATACACCCCCCTACACCTTCCCTGCATGAGAAACAGGTGAGTGGGTTAAAGTGGGTAAATAAACCTGTGGGTTGGGCAGGGTATAATTCCATCGTTACAAATGGGAAACTGAGGCAAGAGGCAAGTCAGTAACTTCCTAAATTTGTGAAGTAAACTTAATATTGTCTGGGGGAATTCCTGGCTTTCAGTACCCCAGAAAACCAGCCCAAAGAACAGAGAGGGAAATGGGGTGTGTCACAGTGCAGCTCTCTGTTCTTGTCCCAAATGGCATTTGACAATTGGTTCTCTTCTCATTATCACTTAAATAGTCCCATATATTTCAAGTGGGATCCCCCCATGTTGATGCAGGTAGAAGTTTATAAATGGGTGATATTTGTCTTTTTTTTTTCCCCTGAGGATCTCCTAAAGGGTTAATGTCCCAAAGATGTCCAGAAAATTTGTGGCGGAAATAGAACTTTTATTTTCATATCTTGTTGCAAGTCAGACTAAGAACACAGCTTCACATCAGCTGCTCTCAGTCCCAGGATCCTGGAAAATTGTGCAAAAAAAACCCCTCCAAAACACCATAATCCTGATTCAGGGGATGATGTGAATCCTTTAGAGCTTAATGTCAGCAGACAATCTGTTTAACCTTTGAAAAGGGAGTGGGAGAGGTGACTACATCCTATGGGGCAATATCTTCACTAGATAGACAAATTAAAATTAGAACTTAATCAATTCTTTTATTGGTCCTTGGAACCAATTCATCAGGGCTAACTAGATGCATTTTTGTCAGATATGCTTTAATCAAACACAAGACTTATTGTATTTACAGACTAATTATGGGGCTAAGAAGTCAAGAGAAAGTTGGTTGCCTGTGATGCAACATTTCAGCTTTAGACTTTATGAATCCTCTTTATGCAGGAGAAGTTTCATTTTAAAAGCTACATCTTCCTAGGTTTCATGCTTAGGAGCATAAAACATGAGCTTGAGTCAGAGCAGTGTTTTCTGAACAATCTGTCACTCTGAAAGGTGTACAGAGCAACTTCGCTGCCAGTCAGGGGAAACATCTGAAAAGGAAATGCTGCAGGCAAGCTGTACAAGTTGGTGCCATGTGGAAATGAGTCCTAATTGCAAAATGAGGTTTCTGCTTAATCCAGATGAAGCTGCTGCAAATTTTCCAGCCTGCCATAAAATCCAGATGACTTGCTGCCGAGTTTAGGTATGACTTAGCATAAGTTACACTGGAATCTGTTTAAGAATATCATAATATTCTAATATTATTAGAAGAGAAATGTGTGGATATATTAAAATTCATGTTCATGCGGATGGCCAAGAAAATGGCACTTTATGTAGGATTGGAATGATATTAGGCAGGCAACCTGCTATACTATAGACAGCCTTGAGCAGAGGAATGAGACCAGAGAAATGCAGTGCTTATTTGTTTTTCATGATCTCCTACATATTGTGTTTCTAAAGATTTTCATACATTTCCTATTTCTTCAATTCACTACAAGTATGATTTGGAATATCTGTGTTTGTAAATAGTTCTGTTTCCTTATGCTGTGGAATTGTTAGAGAGTATAATGTGATGGGTTATAAATAACTGCTGAAGAATTTTGGCATAAGTACAGACAGTTAAAGAAGAAAGCAAAGAAAATTTCCATGTATGTGCTCTGAAAAAGAACGGAAACTTGGGTAGTTTTTCTACTTATATCAGGAGGAGTTTTTCTGTTGGCCTTGGTGAACCTGGTTTGCAGTTTTGGTGGACATTGATAACCTCTGATTCTTGGCAGATGCAACAAGGACAGGGAGGAAAAGAAAGCCAATGTCCTCTGCCAGGGGAAGTTCTAACAACTGTGTGGAAACTGCCTGTGAAATCAAAAGGTGACACATTACATGGGCTGAAAAATTAAATAACCATTGCAAGCTCCCAAACCCCAGATAAAGAATTGGTTGCTGTGACTTGGAATCTTCTAGAGCTTGGGAACCTCCAATTTAGCCAGTGTTCAGTCCCACTGAACTGTGCAGGGGATCTTTGTGATGGTTTACAGTGAAAACCAGTGACCAAAGGGGGGCCTTGGACAGGCTGGGGAGGTCAGAGTGACACTGAGACACCTGGTCAGTGTGACAGCAGCTTCAAGTAGCTTCTGTTTGAAAAGCCATTGGTAAGAGCAGGATAGCGTTGTTTGCTTCAAAGGCAAAAAAGGTGTGTTTCAGTAAGGCAATTACTGGATGAATGGAGGCACTGAAGAGACCTAGCCCGGAGCACGGAAGGAAAAAGCTGGTTTTGTGAGATTATACAGCTAAACACCTGCCAGATGTGCCCGTGGTGTCAATGTGAGGGGCTGTGGGGGTGTGAGTTTAGGGAGGTGCCCAGGTTAAAAGAGTGAGAAAGGCCCTTCCAGTACAATTGAATTATGTAAATCTTCTTTGCACATCTTGAATTTAGTGTATTTAACAATGTATTTTGTTCATCAGGTATGTACACATAGGCTGTTTTGGCAGTAGGATTTTTAATGGGTGTGAGACCAATTACTACTTATTTTTCATTTATTTTTGTTTAAAAAGAAACATTTAGACCTACCTTGGCTGAAGAAAGCCAGTAAGGACTTCCTTGTACTTTACAGGCTAAAGAACATTCACTTCAACTAGTGTCTCTCACTTCTACTATGCCAAATTTAGCACTTTATGAGGAGAATTATAAAAAAAATAAAAGAAAAAAATTAGTTGTCAACCACAATAAATTGAAATATTGACGGTCAGTTCTAAATGGAGTTGAGCATTCACACACACACATACAAAATAAAACTTTAAGTACTAAGCTGCTTCTTTTTTAATTATTAAGGTGTGCTTAAGGAAGAAGGAAAATCTGCATTCAGCATCCCACAGAGATCAGGGGGAACCGTGGAGAGCAAGCCCTAAGCACAGAGTAGCCACACTTTGGTCTCATTTTTCCATACAGAACTGCATTTTTTTCCCTGTGTATCCTCACTGGAATAACCTTTGAAAGGGTTTGTATGTCAGGCTGGAAGGGACCACAGTGGGGCATCTGGTCCCACCTCTGCTCCAGCAGGGCCATCCCAGAGCACACGGCACAGGGTTGTGCCCAGGTGGGTCTGGAATGTCCCCAGGGAGGAGACTCCACACCCTCCTGGGCAGCCTGGGCAGTGCTGGGTCAGAAATTCTTCCTCCTGTCCAGGCGGGACTTGCTGGGCATCAGTTCCTGCCCGTCCCTCTTGTTCTCTTACTTGGAATCACCAAACAGAGCCTGGGCCATGCTCTGCCCCCTCCCTGCAGATATTTATCCACATTGATGGGGTCCCCTCTCTTCTCCTCTGGAGGCTGAACTGCTACAACAAATGCACAGATTAGTCAGCATCATTTTGAACTACTGATCAAGGCTGAAATATAAGAAAATACACGAAAGCTGTGCTTTGGGTCTGGTTAAGTCTGTTTGTAAATCAAGATGTATCCAGTTAACAAAAGCAGCCCTGAAGAGTTTTGGCTTTATTTCTTTGAAGCTGACAAAGCTCTGGACTTTGCTAAAACAGTTTGCTTAGTAGCACTAATCTTCCAGAAAATGAAAGAGAAGGAGCAGAGGCAGGCAGGGCTTTTCTCGAGTCCCCACCAGCTGAGAGTTCTGTGAGAGAGTTCAGCCTGGTTGGCACTGAGGGCACTCAGAGAAAAGGTAGGGGAGTGCCATTAATACTTTGCAATGCTTTGAGGGGTGGCGAAGCTGAGCCAGGCATCACAGGAAAAGAACATTGCCAAACTTTGAGGCCTGTTAATTATGCCAGCTGCTTTGGTGAACGGGTTCCATGCAGGGGGTTCCTTGTTTGCTTTTACAGCTGCTTGGCAGAAGCAGCACTTGTGCTTTATTTTGTGTTTCAATCTTCCTTAGATTGACAGCATTGAAATATTTCTATCAGAACTCGAGATTCCTGAGGCTAACACCCAGTGGGGCTGCATGGAAGCTTGATGGCTAAGGTGTTTCATAGTGTGAATTGCTAGATCACTCTGTCAGCTCAAATTAAGTAAAGGCTTAGACTGAGTAATGACTAGTTGTCATTGTCTGGCAATTATTTTCTGACCTGCATGCAATAAATTACCAGCAGATAGGTGCTGCTGCAGAAACATGCTTTTAATGTGTGGTGGCAAGCTTAGAATAGAGAGTGGAGCTGGAAAGGGCATGGCAAATGCCCTCAGATTTGAGGATGGCTGGGGAGTGTGATGGTGGGACATACCTGTGTTCCACCTGCTTTTGGGGAAGGTTAAGAGAAACAAAATGCTCCAACATTTGATCCTTTGCCTTTGTGTCCTGAAAATTCTGACTGCCAAAAAAAGAGAGGCTGATACTCTGCATCAGGACTGCATAGTGTACCACAAGCTCAGTTATACAGACCTGCAACTCTGCTTTCTCAACTTGGGAATACAGGAGAGGAGGGGAAAACAAGGCTACCAGGACATTGAACATCCTGACCCTTTTTCTTTTCATCTGTCTCAGCTGGGTGGAGCAGGGGGCTAAGAACACCCAGGCTGGGTTTGATCCCTGTGTGGGCCATCACTGAAGAGCTGGGCTTGGATGATCCTTGTGGGTCCATATCAAATCAGAATATTCTGTGCTGTCTTTGGCAGGGATGGCAAGGCCTGGGCTGCAAACACAGTGCATCTCACCTTACAAGCCTTCCCAGTCCTGGATGTTCCTTTTGGGCTTCCTGAAGTGTCTCTATCCTGTGCCTTTACCCGGTGATTTCAGCAGTTTTGCAAGAACAATAATCAGCTTAGAAGCAGATGGGGGTACTTGTCAAAAACTGGTGTGGGGAGAAAAGCCTCAGGGCTGCTCTCAGCCTGAGCAAAACAAACCCCTACCCTTATTGTTTCCTGAACCTTATCAAAACCTGCAGTAAGCCAACTTTGAGGCATTTTATAAGTCCCATAAGCAAAACCCACATCCAGTAGCAGCTCTGCAGCAGCCCATGAATTTAAAAAACACAAAGAAATGAGTGATATGTTTACACAACAGCTAAATTAACTATTCCACATGTTCTAACATTCTCCAGCGAGCATTGTGCTAACGACCCACTTTACTAAGGGGAACTTTGATACAGGGTTATGCCACGGATGGGTTTAAAGCTACATCAAGACAGGTGTTATCAAGCAAGGCTGATCCACAAGGTATTTTTAGCACTGAATTTTGAGGCAGAGATATTATTTGAGAAACTTGCCTGACTTGTCATTCGAGAGCGTGTGTTTGGGAATACTGTTTTGTAGAGAGCTTATTAATTAAACATCTGACCATCAGAGCATGCCAGGGTAACCTATTTGATCAGCTCACAGACAAGAGTGTTTGAAAAGGTCTTGTGAAAAATGCATCATTGTTTTAAAAGCTTCATGAACTTGGATTTTGGGAGCAAAGCACTATAAATTGTATTCATTACAGCTGTGTTCAGCCTATCAGGACATTGAAAAAGCCTTCAGAGCAATTCATGTCAGTCGGAGTGGATTTGTGACTTTGGATTGCTTGAAGTCAGTCATAAATGGCTTTATATTTCCTTTGCCAAATGAAACTTTTCAAGAGCTAATGAATAGGTAAGAGTCATATTATTTTCTCAGTGGACTTTTTTTAGCACTGCTGTCTTATAACTTTATTATTGCTTCCTGTGACTCCCATCATTAATTCACTTTACTCGTGCCTGTGCTGCTGCACGTATGGCACAGGATGCAGAACCTCATATAGCTGGGTAAAAAAACCCCAAATTTTTCTTTCTTTTGCAGAAAGGTATAAAAGTTTAATGGCATAGAAGCTTTAAGTCCCTGCTCTCTTAATTCTATTTGCTCACTACTCTGTGTTCAGTTTCCTAAAGGAGCATTACTTTCTTGCATTCCGATGAGTGGTGATGTGGGATGGTGTGAATTTGCTGGAAGAGCTTCACAACTGTTGGCACCGTGTTTGTGTGGTGACAGTGGGACTTCACAGGCCTCTCCATCTGAGAGATGATGGCGTGGTAAGGGAAAGGAAGGAAGGATTGGAACTAAAGGCAGTGAATGAACTAATGGTGAAAGCTTTCACTCTGCACTGCTCGTTGTCAGTCACTATAAAAACAACCAAAGGGGCATTTCTGTGCTGCATCACAAAGCAATTTCATACCTGGGAACTTCAATTTAAACCAAAATGAGGCAAGAATCTTTTGAACTTAGGTTTTGAAATGGTAAAAATGTTTATCGAGACTCCTCTGAAGGCTGAGGAATCATGCCAGGTACTGAATTCAAGTCAATGTACTATTTCCCTTTAGCCAGGCAGCTTTGTAGCAATGTGACCAAAACTCAAATCATCTTCTGGACACTACAGCATACAGAATATAAAGGGCTAGAGAAGACTTTCTAGTCCAGCCTCAAGGATCTCAGCAGACAGATTTTAGGCCACAGCACACTTTCCATAATAGGATTTCCTGAACAGCATCACTTGAGCGTATTCTGGCTAGCTTCCTAAATCAGCTTTTCCTTTTTAAAGCCAAAATATCATAGGAATGAACATTTTTTGTGGGTTTTGGTTAAATCTAGTCCAGGATCTCTCATGATTAATCCTTTGTACTCAGAAACCAAAAAGTATGAGGAGAAAGCTGACAGAATATACTTGTTGGCAACGGTGCTGGGGGCATATGGCCAGTCAAGGAGAAAGGGAGAACAACTTAACTCTTACCCAGCATTTTTAGTCCAAAATATTGCTTAATATTGCCAGTCAAGGCACCCAAATCACACAGTGTGAGCTCGGTAACCAGGTCATGACTTACTGCTTAACACTTCCATAATGGATGGTTTGTTTAAATGTTTGTTAATTGAAACTGTTGGCAGAACAGAATCCATTTGAAGAACCAGCTGAGTTATTTTGTCTTTATATCCACCAGTCAGATGCAAAGAGCTCAGTGCAGATCCACATTTTACAGCAGCAGGTGCTGCAGGAGAGTGTCATCTGCAGTAACCATATTGCTTTGTGCATTCAGCAGATAAATCTGATTTGCTTCTTCACAGTGTGATATAACAACGAGCAACTATTGCTTTGTCAAAAGGAATTGCTATTTGTAAGGGTTTTTTCAATTAATGTCACTTGTTAGTTTAAATCTTAAATCTTGCTCTTAAGGGCAGTTGCATAATGGGAAGATTTCGGCGTGTATTCTTGCACTAGAGCTTTCTCTAGCATTTGAAAAATATAGTGACCCTTTAATGATGCTGTAAACAGAAATGTTGCAGCCCATGCGTGCCATATCTCTTAGGTGATATTTCTCACATAATGCAATTCAAAAGCTCTACCAGGTGAATGGAACAGCAGCAAAAGCTCCTGGTAGTCATCTAATTCTAGTAATGAAGTAACTTCATTGTAGTTGATAATAAATGTAATAGTAATTGATGGGCAAGGGACGTGATTTCAAGGTTTTTAAGATTTTGTCTCAATAATATGACATGTGATGTGCTCGGGGCCTTGTTTATAAGAAATAATACACGACAGAATTTTATGATTGAGGTATTTACATCTCATGGGCTCCTGCTATAAAGGTCAGGGCCTGTTGAAGTTGCTGCAGTTTTTCCTAGAGACTTCAGCTAGAATTTTAGCCTTGACTGGTTAAGGACCAGATTACCCACACACTTTTCTCTCAGTGCATGTCCCCACTGCAGCATGTCAGAGGCAGACCATCATTCAAAGGACATCATCCGAGTTCCCCGAATTCCAGCACTTCTACTCCCGAAATTCAAGTATTTTCATTGTAGTTTCTGTCACTTAGAAATAAAGCATCGTCACTTGAGGTTATGTAAAGGGCTGCATAAACCAAAGAAATTAATTTCAATGTTCCCAGGTGAGAAATACTTTGGTTCTGTTTTAGAGCTTTGCTGTGGGTTTTGTCCCTTCACAGGAGAGGGGTGTGAGTGAAGGGTGTTCTTGCTGATGGTTGGGAGCAAATCACACGTGACCAATAGGAGGGATTTGCCAACAGGGGGCTTCCCTTCTAAGACTCTTTCCTCGTGGCTTTTATTTGTGATAGGAGCTAAATCTTTATGCTCAGTTTGCCAGGACTGCTGTGCATACCATATCAGTGGAAAACACAAGGACAGTTTGCAGGCGCAGAGAGAGTTTTAAACTTTTTGCGTTGCCCTCATGCTTCATTTCTTTGATTTATGGGTTGTACAAAAGTATCAGATGCTAAGGCACTGATGATTAAAAATTTCTTAATGCATAGCATTTTGTAAAGAACCAGGATGAGATGATATATCACAGGGTTTACCAGCTATCCCTGCTGTTATGGCTCTAATCAGTCAATTCTTTTGGAAATATACTCTCCTGAACTTGGCCATATCCATAAACATACTTCCAAAAAGCCATACCGTGCACGGTTATTTTTATTGCTTTAATAATTTAGCTGGCCCCCTCTAGTAGATGAAATGCTGCATTATCCCTCACAAAAGATGCACATTTTCTTCTGGCCCTGCAGTGGGACAACATTTTTATTCCACAGTTCCTCTACCTTTGCCACCTAAATATTGTACCTATTGCCTTCCTAGCAGAGCTTGAAATCTGAGGGCCAGCTTTACAACTGGAAAGAGGAAATGTTTTGAACTTTTAAAAAAAATCCTTTCTCAGCTTTTATTCTGATTCAGCTTTATCTAAAAGCAAAGCTTAACACTGGGGAATTCCCCCCGGCAAAATTCATCCCTTGCCAGGACAGGACCTGCAGGAGAAGGTTGGCCAGACACAGGCAGAACTGGAAGAGCTCCACAATGCACTCCTCAATGTGCAGAACAGGGAGAAGCCCCTGGGCTGCTCAGTGGCACCACAGATCACAGGGAGTGATGCCAGCCCTTCACACACCCCCGCCAGTGCTGCTCCCCCAGTTCCCTTCTGCTCCCAGGATCCTGGGAATTGGCACTGCTGAAGTGGGAGAAGCAACTGTAGAGCAAGGAGGTGGAAGTGGAGAGGTCTGACTGACACAGCTTTGGCTGGTTGCTCACTTTCAGTGCAGAATTGCTCTCTGCAGTGTGATTTGAGTGATTTAGGAGACAGTAGACATTTGAGTGTGAAGAGATCTCAGCTGGGGGCTCAAAATAACAGTTGTTGTCTTGGCCTCAGTTTAAAAAATAATCTGTTATTTCATACTGTTTGTTTCATATTCATTTTTCCAAGGCAATAATCAGATATGAAACATCTATTCTTCCCACAGGTTTGGGGTTTTTTTCCCTAATAACCCATTCCTCACTAGTATTGTTGGCAAAGCCCTTCCCTGCAAGGAATGCCATGACTCCCCTGGTGAGATTTGAATGCCAGCACTGCTTCTGCCTTTATTTATCTCGAGTCTTTGGTGCTTGGCCCTTGGCAGCCCCTCTCCTGGGCTCTGGGGCAGCTGTGCAGCTTGGGCAGGGCGAGATGCTCAGCCCTGAGCCCCTGGGTGTGTGATACAGGCAGGACCACTGCAACAAGTCAGGTTCCCTCCCCATGAGATCAGAGTGCAGCTGAGCAGAGCCTCACTGCTCTGGTTCTTGTCACTTGTGGTGCTCAGCTTTATTGGGAGTCCAAAAGAATGGAGGGTTTTTGTACAAGATCCTGGAAGCTTCGCATACCTCTTGGCTGCATTGGGTGATTTTTCAGCTTTGCCCTCTGCATCCTGGATTAGCAAATGCTCCAAACACCATCTGCCACCTTTTTAAGGAGAGTTAGGAGTTCTAAAAGCTTTTCTGAGGTGAGTCTGTAGCAAGTCAGCACATTTCTGATAATACAGGAGGGATGTAGTTTGGTACAAAGCACCATGTGAAGTAGGAGTGCATTCAGCCTCTGGAGCTTTCTGAAGCTGAGTAGGAGATTTGTCAGTGGTTTGGGGGGTCAGGGATCAAGTCATTATTGATTTTAAAGTCATTAATCGTGGAATATAACACTAGTTAACTCCCCAGAATTTTTAATGTAGTTTAACATTTCCAGCACTTTTAAAATTTTCAAATTTGGACACAGTGAACACCATAACACTAAAAAAAAAGAGCACAGCACTCTACTATTCCCCTTAGTTAGGTTCTTTACTGTTATGTGTAAATAATAAGGGATGCATTAAATACTCTCTCACTGTAGACATCTATAATGTGAATGTCTATGCCTGAACTGCTCCTCTTAGGCTTCATTTTATAGTCACTGGAGGGAAACAATGGGCAGGATTCATCTAATCTGCTGTAGATGTCTACTTGAGGCTGAGATGAATCCTGTCCTGGCAGCGCCTGTTTGTCCCCAAGGACTGTAATGGGAACTCGGAGTGACTCACTCAGGTGCAGGCGTGTGCATTTGGTGACATGAATTCCACAGGCACACATTTGGAAGGGAGAAAAGAAGTTGGCTCAGCTTACTTGTTTAGCAACAAAGAAAAGCTGTGCGAGCTTACTCAAATTCT
This sequence comes from Dendrocincla tyrannina, assembly GCA_035047865.1. Taxonomy (NCBI): domain Eukaryota; kingdom Metazoa; phylum Chordata; class Aves; order Passeriformes; family Dendrocolaptidae; genus Dendrocincla; species Dendrocincla tyrannina. The sequence continues at coordinate 56,062,920 of JAWWMP010000041.1, forward strand.
GAGCATCACAATGATGATGTGAGGTTCTCATTCGAAGGTTTTCCTGAAGTCTTTAAAAAAAACCTTTTCTTTTTTCAAAAATCCGGTTTGGACTGAAAGCCTCAAGTAAAACTGCTTGGTAACAATTTTAAGAAAAATTTGAGGATCCTGGGAGCACCTTTGAAAACAAGCAGACAATTCCCATGAGGAAAAAACACAACCAGGAGTAGTAAGTTCCTTTATTTTTTTTAATGTGACTTGTGGTTATATGTTTATTGAAAAAGAGAAGTGTATCCACTCAATGGTCACCCCTGATTAAATTCAATTAAAAAAACCCTCTTGGCAATGCTTTTTCCCAGTATACTCTTATTTTCAATCCTACCAAACCCTGTCTTAATGAGGTGATTTATTCCTCCTGCTCTGACAAGAACATTGTGAGTGAAAAAGGGTGAGACATGAAAGTATTGCAGACCGTCTTTTTTCCTTTTGCAGGGTAAATCCAGCTAAAGGAGGTGCTTTCTCCAGTGACATTGTTCTTCAGAACTTGCACAGATACATCCAAGGTGTTTATCCCTCTTTAAAGCATCTTTATGCTTGATGAAGTAGGAGCAATTATTTTTAGGTGCTGCTTCAGTTAATTAGTATTAAAAGTAAGCATTGGTCTCATATCTTCAAAGTACTCTGGTGGTTGCCACTCTTTGGGTTTTGTTACAGCAGCACATAGACTGTGTTTGTGAGGTTTCTTTAAAATAGATATATGCAACTGGGGACTAAAAAATACGTAACAACCTTTCTGATAACCAAAAATTATTGACCTTCTACAGTTTCACTTTGAGCCACGTTGGCCAGTTCTTTAATCATCCCTGTGGCTGCCTTTGAAGTCCTGCTAGTTTTTCTGGGTAGTTCATGAAATGTTATGACAGAAATGAGAATTGGTGCTTTCAGGGAAGTAGCACAGCTACCAAAAAATAAAATATGTAACTTCTCAGATCCTGCTAAGTGTTCCCCTGTTTCTACAGCCAAGGATTGCCTGACTCCCTTTTGCCTTCCATCATACTGGCAATTTATTTATGCTTTGATTATATATTATGAACTGTAAATCTTTTAGAGTAACTGCTCCTTATAATTAAGCTTCCTTTTCTGGCTTATTTTCTCCATTTCTCACTGTAGGACTTCATTAGGAAGCTCATTCTTTCCTTGGGCTTGTTCTTCCCTCTCGTGCTGCCAGCGGTTTGTTCTCATCATTTTGCCATTCCATTTATTTTTCAGTCATCTGATGGTTTAAATTTTTGGAGAGGGTTTCTGTCAGGTTATTTGTACACATGGGTATTTATATATACAGATACAGAGGGAGGGAGGTGTTTACTCTGTAAACACACACAGACACATATACATGAGTGCCTAAAAACTAGGTACAGCACAGGGCTAAAAATGAGCCCCTGCAAGACCTCATTAGGAACAGCCCTGCTGGAGAATGGGTTATTATTATCTCCAGTGCTGTTGGAGGGCTTGTTATCTGGTTCTCTTGCCCATCACACTTGTTTGATAACAGAGGAAGGATGAGCAGAGGGCTGTGTGGGGCTGAGTTGCTGCCTGGGGTTAAACTGGGACGATCCCAATGCCTGTGTTGCATCTACCAGAGTCCTGAATGTGTCTGTTAGCTGCTGCTTCCAATAGAGGGATCCAGATGTGTTCATTTGCAGCTGTTGGCATTGCCATGACGACTGGCACCACTGCTGATCTCAGTGTTGCACACTGTAACTTGGTTATGCCCCTCCAAGCCTGGCTCTCTGTTCCCTCTCCCCACTCTTCCCCCTTCTCAGGAAGATTGGGGGCCCAAGGGGATCAGATCCTTATGTTGCCTGTCATGAATTGTGGTGGTTCCTTTCTGGGTGAAAGGAAATGTGATAGCTCACGCTTTGACCCTTGATGAGGAGGGAATGCTGTGAAAAATGTCCAGACCCGTGTGATCCACACAAGAAAACTTCTATTTTCTTTTCACGCTGAGATCTGCATAGCAGCATTTAGCAAATGTTATTAAGATACATTAAGATTTGCATTAGCAAATACCATTCTCCTGCCCAGCTGCTGGATGTGATAGTTCAACAGAGCAGTGACCTCACCAGTGAACGCATTATTGATGTCTAAACATGTGTGAATTTGTAACATTCTTAAATATTTAGGTAACTGTGGGCGGGTTTTCGGCTATTTTGAGAAACTCACGCAAAGCAAGTAAAGACATTTCCACCTGTCTTAGAGTTAACAAAGTTATGTGACTTGCTCTTTTTTTATCCCAGGAGGTAGAAGTAGAATTCAACTTGTGTCTTCTGTTCCAGGACTTAAATCCATTCGTGTTCTTACCTGAAAATTTTTAATGAGTTCATGCAGCATCACTCTGATTTTTCATCCCCTCACTGCCCAACCCACAAGTAATGGCTTGTTTCTTTTTCCTTTCAACTCAGGGGTTTTCTAAATTGTTCTCAGTGTGTTGGAGTCTAAAATGCTCCTGGTCCCTACCTTTTTAATCCACATTCTGAAAGCAAAATCCCACCCTAGCAGCAGTGCTTTCTAATGTGCAAGCTAGAAATATAATGTTCCCTTTTAACTATAATACAAATTTTACTTCAAAATGTCGAATTAGGTTGATGTTTTATGAAAGGATGAGTGAAGCACCCTTTGATATTCTGTTGTGAGTCTTGTGAGATTTTGTGATTTACTTTAAATCCCAGGTCCTAGAGAAAAATTGTTTTGCAAGTGCTATAACACCAAATAGCAATAAACAACTTCTATATTCTCAGAGAGCTTCTCCATGTATAGAGAGACGCAGAAACAAAAAGGTATTAAAATAGTTTGAGTGGGCAATATTTGGTGCAATTGAGTTGTGGGTTTTTCTTATTAAAAAGATTATTATTGCTGTATCTGTTATTTTTACACATTCCATTATAGGAGGTGAATTTTTGCATAGTTCTTGTGCTGATATGTGGTGTCCCAGTCATTGGTATTTGTCTTTTGAAGATAAGACATCATGTTTTAAAATGAATTTCAGAGTCCTGTTGTTGCATCTCCTGCAAATTTAGAAATTTACAATTGCACTGCCAAGTTGTAACCTTTCACCTGCATTGCTTTTAATAATTTTTTTTTCAGTCTTCCTTAGGAGGAGATTGTTCACCTCAGGACAGGGAGTTCAAGTGGTATTGGAAAGTCTTCTACCTGTGGTCCTTAAATGCATCAGATTCATAAGGGGAACGGAACTGCTTTGTCTCCTGTGCTGAAACATGGCATCGGGTCAGCTTTAGAGGGTTCAGAGGGCTCTAAAATGTTTGAAGGAGCATGGTGGGTTTAATATTACATCTTAATACTACAGAGCATGAATTCCTATTTAGTGTTACAGACTCAAAGAGACCCGTGGGTTGTGATTGACATTTAAATTGAAGATAGGCATTAATATGTGCAGGATGAAGCTGTGCCTTAATATGAGACAGAGCATTTTTGGAAGAGAAGGGGAGGTGTCAGAAGTGTGTCCATCCGAGCACAAGTGCTTAGGAATGAACACACATCCCCACGGTCCCTGTGCACACAGGAGAAATTACAGCCAAGGTGAATCTCTTTTGATGAGGAGAGAAAATCAGCGTGAGAGATGAAGATAATGAGAGTCAGAACTGCGTAGTGCTTATGGTAAGATCATATTGTACAATATAGACAATGCTATCATTTATTTGTGGAAGGTTTATGTTTGCAGTTTGTCATCTGATTCAATTCGCCTGATTTTTTCCTAGACTTTGGATTCCTTTCTGTGTGTAGCTCTGGAAGATGAGCTTTTGATAAGAACTGCCCTCCCCAGTTTCATGGCCCTCACAGAGCACATTGCTATGCCAAGATGCCTTTCTGTCAGCTTTGATGGAATGGCATGGTCTGGATGTCCCAGACACTGGACTGTGGGATCATCCTTTCACTGGACAAGCTGGATTTTTTATTATTACTTTGATTTGCTACATATTGCACTCCTTAACTTGCAGACTGTGTATTATTTCTAAATTGAGGGAGCAAATAATAGACTGGAAAAAATTAAAGCTCTCAGTCTGGTTGACACAAGCAAAAGAAGCACTGGGTATATCTTGAGAAGGACTATTGGCATTTTTTTTATTGGGTCATTTTATATAGATGATATATCACAATTCCTTTCTATTATAATTACATGAAAACTGTTCTTTTTAGCCCTGCAGTATTTCATCTATATACACAAATATATATGACCACAGAAAGAAAGAATTCACTTAGCAGTTTATAGGAAAAGAAATCAGCTTCCTACATTGCAGTAGATGATAGTAATGCTTACAACATTCAGCCCATGATTCAGAAAGGCACTTTACCACATGATCTTAATTCATTTACTGAGCTGGAGCATTACTGAATGCAGTTGTTAACAAAGGCAAAGATGCTGGAGATGGTGGAAAGACAAGCTGAATAAAGAACTATTTAATCCCCAGAATCTGGAGGCTCCCACTGTGAAAGAAATACATTTAAAATGGTTTACATTTATACATAACATTATGATTTTTTTGTTGGAATAGATCAGCACATCCCCAGTCACACCACTGATGCTGGACTGACTTAGATAATGATCTGGGCAGCAGAATTAAATCCTTTTGACTAAATAAAGTTGAACTTGCAAGGCAGCCAAAAAATCAAATGTTTAATAAAACCTGAAGTAGTAGGTTTTAACATTCCCACGTTATATAAGGTTTGAACAAAATGTGATTTACTTTCATCATAACAGAGATTTCATCTTCGTGGGCAAGACCTCGCCATTGTGTAAGTCATTGTGTAGAATTGTTTCTTGGGCAGTACGAGCTGTTTTTGTAGCTTCAGCAGCAGATTCCCAAAGTTATTTACTGGGGGAGGTAGGTATATTATCAGGGTTTGCTTCCATGTGATTTAATGCAGTGACAACAGTCTCTGAAGAAAATTCAAATACCACATAGTAGTTTCAAAAGACCATTATCTTTTGATTGCCAAACTTCAAAGTATTTCCCAGACCAACTGATGAAGTAAATTGCTCATCCTCTATATTATTACTGCCACCCTGGATCTCTGTGGAGGACTAAAGGGAAACAGAATTTTCTTAGGGTGAATTTTGTGAACAGAAAGATATTTGTCTAGTGCTTAGCCAGGAAAACTGAATCATTGAAGGAACTATTTACTCCTAATTTTTCTGTTATTGTTCCATAGCCTTTATTCTGCTTTTTCTTCATTCCGCCCATTATCTTTCCTCAGGTTTCTTTAGAGGAAATAAAGAAATTATTAAAAAAAAAAAAAGGAAAAGTTCAGGAACAAATTAAAAATTATAAAATGCAATAGACAGCCCTAGAAGAGTTGTAACAAACCCATATGTAAAACTCACCTACATAAATTATGGATATTATTTGCCATGGGAACTGAGATAAAAACTATGCCTTAAGTGTAGCAAAATAAGAGTCTCGTGGCTCTGGAGCATGAAGTTATTCCTTGCCTGTTACCTTACACTCCACATGAATATCCATTGGCATGAGGATGTGCCTGGATAAACGCTCTCCCTGCGAGCGAATTCACCCTCCCAGCCAGGGCAGGAATGCTGAGTGATGTGAAGAACTAATAACAGGCATCACTTGTTGGATTTTTGTGTGAACTTTAGGCAATACCTGAGGTAGCAATTTAGAATCAAGTTGACTCAACTGGGTTCACTCAGATCCAGCAACTATTCAGTCAGAAAAGCCTTTAAACCTAGATTCCAGACCCGGGAAGGAGGGAAATGCTGTTGATACACTTCCTTTAATGTGAGTTGGTTTATGCAGTGCAAACTTACCTCTCTGTTAATTTGTGGCACAGAAAACTAAATAATCTATCCCAAGGTAATGGAAAAGGCATTGTATTTTCATTCCCATAGTTTTAGTCTTCCATCCAGTGAATATTCCAGTTGTAAGTTCACTGGTAAGTGAATTATATGCAGGCTATTGAAACATCTGCATTTATTGTAGGTCAGGATGATCTAGCAGAGTAAAATGACATGTTGGAATCAGCATTGCTTTAGTAAATGTTTGTTCTTTTTTATGCTTGTGATGGACAGATCACAAGCAATTACTTTTGTCAGGTTTTACATAACCTAGTATTTCAAATGAAAGATAAAGACTTCCAGGAGTTGAGATAATTTAACAAAAACAGAGTGGATACTTTGACTACCACGAATACTCTGACTTCTTTGCAGAAAAATTGTAACCCCTTTTAAGTTGACTGTGGTAAAATGCTGGATTTTGCTTTGGTAAAACGTTTTATTCTGCATCCAGTTTTTATCTAAGGTAATATGCTCACAATCATTCCAGCAATGGAATAATCATGATCAGCACCTCTGGGCTCTGTTTCTGAAGCATCAGTCAGGAATCAATCTCATGCTCACTGGAAGCTTTTGGAATCTCCAGCAGAATCACTGGCTCGCCCATGCGAGTACAGCAGAGGAGGGACAGTAGAACCATTTCTTAGCTTTCAGTTGCTGTTTCTTATTTTGTCTGTTATTCTTTATAATATACATTAAGTCAAATAACACCAAGGGAATGGCATGGAGCTGTGCCAGGGCAGGGTTAAGTTGGATATTATGAAAAGGTCCTTCCCCCAGAGGGTGGTCGGGCAGTGGGCACAGCCCTAAAAAAACCCTTAGAAAGTGGTTCTGCCTGCAGGAATGGGTTGTTCTGTGTTCTGTGGTGAGAAACAGCTGCCAGGAAGCCTCAGTGTCTGGGAATCCTTTTGTTTGGTGCCCTGAGTGGCGGTGACATCTCCAGGGATATGGCTCATCCTCTACAAAAGGCAGGTTATGGGTGGTACCAATAGAGGAGGACAATTTCCTCAAGAGAGCTCTTCAGTTTTACCCTTCTTATAGGAAATAATCCAGTCAGAGGAATCTTAAAAACAGCAGTGGGCAGAACCTGGGACCAATCCAGGTCCCCAGCCAGCTAAGACAATCCAGAGGGCATCTCGACCTCCTCCCTTTCCCCTGAAATCTTGCATGGCGCAGTGTTTGCTCACATCTGCAATTATGCTGAGATTTTTTTGCGAAAATGTGATCCTGGCTTTGTTTCTTCTGGTTTTAATCCACTCGACTGAAGACTAAAGAACACTTCAAAGTGTTAGTGCTACAGACAAATCCTGAAGCATGTTCAGTAAGGCAGATTTTGTCATCCTTTTCCCTTGTGCAAACCCATTGTCTTCAAATTATGCCCTTTTTGTTCTAGCTTGTAATACTGTAAGTGATAACAGTTTCAGTAAGTGTTAGATTTGTCACTTTAGTGCATTTTTCCACGTGGTAACACTATCATAGCTTAACCACACAAATTCTTTTTTATTTTTATTTCCAGCATTACTAATCCATTCAGTCATTAGCTGGAGGAAATCCTCTCAGATCAACTCATGGAAAACTGGGAAGGTTTTCACAAGGCTTTGCAGTCCTCTGGTCCTGAGTGTGCTGGCACTATCAGCAGAAGTCCTACAGCTGTGCTGCCCATGTTTGGCAGATCAACAATTTAGGAAGCAAGCTGATGATGTGTGAGGTGTAACATATTTAATGTAACATTTTTAATTGCCATAACTTTATTGTTGTCTTTTAATATGACAGCTACAGCTGGAGGCATTAAGTACTTTGGTTTGCCCTAAGCATACAGATAAGAAAAGATTAGTGGAAGAGATGCCCCATTCCTCATGTGATCAGCTTTTAAGTGCCTTATTTAGTTTCAGAACGTTGGAGACTCTTGTGAGTTTGACATTATTTCAGCATTTCAAAGGTGAGAGAAGCTTTCAAAGGAAATCTGTGCTGCTGATCCAAGACATTATTGAGCATTGTTTAGTGTTTTCAAACACAACAGAATCAAAATGAATTAAATTAATGTCTTTCTTCAGTAGACCATTGTTGTAAAGAGCAAGGAAATGAAATTTAATACTGTCAACATGAAATCTAATTTTCAATATAAGCAGGCTCCCTAAAGTGAGGAGTCAAAAGAGCTACAAGCATGGGGAGCAAGGGGTCAAAATATCTATGCCCAAAGAAGAGGGAATTGTGTTAAGTATTTTATTGCAGTAACATTTCAGTCAGGGTATAATCAGGTCTAATCTACTCTCTCAGGAGCTCTCGTTTCCTCTGCTTACAGCCAGTCACTTTCAGAAAGACGTGGAATTCTTTCCTACCTTTGAAAACATAATAGGGAAATCAAAGAAATCATTTCCAGTCTGACCCTCACAACCCAGTGTCCTGCTGATCCTTGTGTGCAAGAGGCGAACACAACAGCATCAATAGGAAATGGCTTTTGGAAAATAATCTTTGATCCTGAAATATGAATGAGCACGAGCGTGATCAGTAAACCCAATTCTACTGTGTGCATTTTCCCTTTCTATAAATGCCTTAAGAGCAAACTTTGGGTGTTATGCACTGGGTTCATGAAAGTCATGTTCCCAGCACAGTGTGCTATAACTACATGCTTTCACCATTTGTCAGCTTTATAGCTCTGTGTTGTGTGGTATATAATTAGTCATTGATCATGAACAAGTAATTATCCTTTGAATTACCTGGGACTCGACAGTTATAGAGTTTTCTAAATGATGTTTCTACCATTATTTGTGTCAATGAGAGATCTGTACTATAAGACAAGTCAGGAATTACAGACACTTTGAATTGGAAAGTGGCCTTTACTTGAAATTCTAAACAGTGGCCATAAGAAAATAACAGAGAGGCATGTTATGGTTTAATCCATTCATCATTGTGGTCAATGGCTGTTTTGCTATTGTTTTAAAAGGAACCCTTGTGAGTTCAAAATGTGAACAGTGAGGTTGTGTTCCAGCAAAGCACAGGGAGAGGTGGGTGTAATAACCTCAGGGTTCTCTCAGAGTGAACACTGAGCCCATTTTCATGTCTGCATTATGGAACTGTGGCATTGCTGAAATGCTTAGGTGTCTGTGATTAGCAAAGGGAAATGTGCAGCACCACAGGTGGGATGAGTTTGGAATCTTCTGGAGGAAGAACATCTGAAATATCCACCTGAAAGACGAGGTTTGTATTCTTTTGTTAAAGAAATTCAGGGTCATGTTTAGAACACAGGGTATCATTTACACCATATCGTTAATTCTCCTGTTAGTAAACACTTCTTAAGGTACCTGTTCTAAGCAATATCAATCATCAGAGTCATGGTCTAGGGACTTGAGGACCCTACTGGGGAAAAAATGTAAGTCTTACAATAACTTGAAGAGAGAATTTATACTCAACAATGCAATAGATGGTCTACTTGATTGGAGAAGTATTTGGTGTAGGTAATTAGGTTAGAATGGCTCATCCACAGGAGATATTTCCTAAAATTTCTGCTGTTATTATCTACTTTTAGAGTTGTCATTCTGTGATTTAGCCTGACTATGATTTTGCTGCACATCCTTTTATCAAGCCACGTTTCTTTGTTACAAATGTGGCCATTAACTTTTATGGTAAATCTTATTTAAGACCATCCTAGGAAAATGTTGTGGATTATGTAGAGAAACAGTGGATGGCACTGTTCATTCGCTGCTCTAAAATGGTAAGAAATACCAGGTTTTAAAAGGCTGTATTTTAAAATAATAAGGGAAAAGGTAATTGACTCCTCTAAATGCACACACACTGGCTTAGGACTATCACATCTGTGCTGGGAGTGTCATAACCAGATTGGGGATTTAGCGCGGGTGCTTTAAGGGATGCAGCGCTTTTGAGCAAAAGGTGATGAAGAGACTGAATTACGCTCTGAATTCCAGTGGTTCAGCTACATCAGTCTTATTTATTTGAAATGATACTTCTGCTTTGGGGGGCTTCTGCTGTAATTGGACTTTTGCATTGATGTGACTCATCCGGAGGCACTCGAGGACAATGCTGCTGTCGCTGCTGTCGCTGGCATGCCTGTCCCAGATGGCTTCCTGCGAGATGACATTCAGGCTGGGGAAAAGAGGCAACAGTTTTTAAGGGCATTTGGAAGCCTTTTATGGATTAGACTCACAAAGCAGATGTTGCTCTGTAGCGTTCACAGCCATTTTCTGTGCGGAGGCTACACTTGTTTTAGCCAAGCAGAGCTTCACAATGAGAAAATGGAGACTCTTCCCCCTCCTCACCCCCTGACACTTTCTCCCCTGCAGCATGTATGGTGTGGGTTAGATTTCTCCAAAGAAATGGAAGCTTTGATTTCTTTACTTTCTTGCAGGTGTAGGAGGCACTTGACACGATCAGTTACAAGTGGGGTTTTTTGCCACAGGTGTTTTTTTTTTTAGTGTCTTCTAAACAGAAGTGGAGTATTCCACTTGGGCTCAGTGGAGTGCAGAGAATGCCACGTGTCCCCAGCATGGAGGGACAGGAGCCTTCTGCTTTCATCCACGAATGCTCCAAAGCTTTCTGAACGTGCAGGGAATCCTGGAAGGTTGAATAGCTCAGGGAAGCAGTGACACAGTGATGACAAGAGCTCTGATTCTACAGCACTGCTAAATTATATGGGAATGATTGAGGAGGGTAATTTAAGAGGCCCAGGGAACTACCAGCTGGAAGTTACCCTCAGAATAGCACAAGTGGCTGAACAAACAGTGTGCCTGCTCCTGGGCTGCTCAAGCTCACATGCAGCAGCATTAACTTAGGCAGCCAGTGATTTCAATCTGTATTCGTGTGCCAGGTGTCACATTAAGGTAAACCAGGGCTTTCATTCATGATTTCTGGCAGGTTTAGTGGTGCAGTGGCTGTGATTTTTAGCTGCTTCTTCCACCAGTGCAGCTGAACTTGACAGGTCGGCGTGGGGTGAGCAAAGTTCCTTCCAAGTGTCCACCATATAATGCAGGTGTTAATTGTGCAGGGTATTCACAAGGGGTGACTGTGGGCAGAGTCAGTGGAGCTCTTCAAGGTAATGATACAGTGCTCAAATTAGTCTCCTGTTGTCTCTTTAGGCAACAGAAGGAGCCTGGAAAGGCTAATTTCCAGTGCATAAGGAAAGCATTTTTAATAATGCCCTTAACTGTGTGCAGAAAAGAAATGTATTACTTTGATCGTCTTTGCCTTAAGACATTTGTATTATGTATTGTTCTCAACCTCCCAAATTATTTTAAATTCTTATTTCATCCGGGTTATGCAATAAATACAAAGATAGCTCTTCAGATAGAATCTTTTACAAGATGCTTTTGGATAACTTAAAAGTTGCTGTTCTTTCTGGTGACTTTAAATGGTACCAGCTCACATATATCAAAGGGAAAACAACAGAGGGAAGAAAAAAGGCAAACACCTTTCAAAAAGGTACTGTTATTGGAGACAATTTTCTGGTTAATATAAAGAAAAGATATGTATAGAAAGGAGACTTTTACAGCTAGACTGTGGCTACATGCTGTTTTTCTAATGCTGACTACTGTCCTGGGCTGATCTCTCCTTTTGCAGAGATGCAGTCAGAATTTTACAGCACTCAAAGCACTGCATCAGGAGAACAAACACGCGTGGATCATTCATCAAAGGCTCCAGGCTTCGGGTGAAAACGGCTGAGCTCACTTCACAGGGTCCACAAGGATTACATCTCACTGCATCATTCAAAAATTGGGGTTTTGCCCTCTAGATGACATGTGGAGAGCGAGCTTGTGATCCTCTGTAGAATCAGTGCAGCTCGTTATTCGGGAGCTGCGTTTTGAACACCCTCAGAGGATCAGGAGCTCTGGCACATCTGATGGCTGTGGGCACTGCAGGCCGTGGCTGCAGCTTCCCTGGCACCTGTGTCACTGATTTGGACACCCAGGTTACAAGGATGGGTCACCTATGGATTCTCCTCCCTATTTTGCATATATGCAAATGCTGCATAACCAGGGAGGGGGTGCAGGGAACAGTGACACACCAGACACCACAAACTTTCCCTTGTAATGGGATGAGCTTCTCTTAAAAATACTTTTTTGGTTTGTTTTTTTTCTTTTTTTTTGTCTTGGATTTATGTGATAGCCTGTGTGTGAAGTTAGATCCAGGACACGTGTATTTCCTCTCACTTGAACCAGATAATGCTTTACTCTGGTATGCCCATGGAGGCACGTTCACTGCCTGTCTTCCTTCAGTTTTTGGCTGGTGTTCCATAAAACAGAATGCCCTATGCAAAGCTCACATATCTGCTCCACCTCAAAACTGCTCAGAGCCATACCCACAGTCCTGATTCTGGCAAGGGAACTGCACCACCCTGAGTAAGCAAGGAAACCCCACCTCCAACTCCAGTACTAATGAAACTTGCCTGAAACCAGAAGATTCAAACTTCTCCAACCCATTGGTATTTCTCACTTGCAGATGAGTTAGTCACTAATAGCTGGGACCATTTTCTGCTACTTCTCAGCATGCTTTGCATCTTTTATCCATCTTCTGAGGGCCTCTCTGTAAGTGTAAGCAGTGATTGACACCTTCTTCCCTTCAGCTCCTCCTGTCCCAGTGATGTTCTGTGGTGGCCAAGTCAGTTCTGGTACCAACACGTGCTAAGCCTTCAAGCCAGGAGTTCAAGGCTTCTGAAAGTGCTAAAATTAACCTCCAGTGTCCTTCTGAATTGTAATGTTACGTCTGTCCTTGTTGTGTAATGGGTGCTGTGTGCCTCTCATTTGCCAAACTATGTCTGCTCCTCTCGTTAAAGAGAATTCGTGACCAGTAATGGAAAATAATATTACATGAAGCCTCTAGAAAAGCAAGCCTGGCCTCTGCTGCTACTGAAGTGATTTTGGACCAATGGTCTGTAATGGGTGGAATCTTGGCATTTCCACATCTTTCCACCTGTAAGTTCTGTAACAGGTTGGAGTAGTTAAGGTGTCCCTACCTGTGAAAGATCCTGTTCCACAATGGCCTCCTTCTGAATGCTCAGAACTTCTGTCTCTGAAATTCTTTACAAATTTGCTTTTGCAAGACATGAGGAAATATCTAAGACCTTATGGTTGGCTCCTTCTCTGTAGTATTTTTTGGGTACTGAGTGTTCCTGCAGATGCATTCCAGGACTGGCTCCAAAGCAGAATACGAGCTGTACTTCAGTCAAGAAATCAGCCTGTTTGTTTTCTGCAAGCTGAGTTTGTCCTTCTTGTTCTCGAGGTCAAAGGATCTTTCAGAAATTCCACAAAGTTATTTTTACTGAGGTCTAATGCCTTTTCTGCTGAAAGGCTGTCAAAGCAGAGAGCTGGCAAGATAAAATTCAGAACATGGAATACAGTTCTGTCCATAGGACACGGTAGGTTAAATTCACGATTAATCAGCAACCTCGCTAATAAATATCCCCGTCCCCAACTTCTGCTGAGCCACCATCTGGAGCTTCATCCATACCTTCAGTGAGCATCCTGGCACCCAGAACTGGTGTGTCAGAGTGGATGGTTGGGTTGGGTTTGTCAGGCCTGCGTGAAGAACTCTGCCACCCAGCCCCGGTGAGGTGGGAGCGGGCAGGGAGCAGAGTTTGGTGTCTCTCACGGTTGGCAAATGTGCTGGGGAAGGCAGGAGAACAACAGAACTATCACTGTGTACTTCAAGGGAGCAGCTGGGCAGGAGACAGTACAGAGAATCACATATGCTGATTGCTTGGCTAGCTGCTAACAAATGGAAAAAATAATGTATTTGCCTTCCCAGCTGGAAGAATGAAGAGTTTCTCTCCTTTTTGTGACTGTCACAGCCACAAAACTTGTAATTACTGCACCTCAAGACCCTCACCCCCCTCCAGTTTGACTGAAGTTGGTAGATGGGCACCACATTTAGGGCAAAGACTGACAGACGTGGATGAAAAAGCTGGTTGCATTGTTCTTATTTCCCTAGGAAAGCAAGGTGAAAGTGGTGCAGATCGGAGGGGAATAGAATTTAAAATACAAGCTTGCCCGAAATCAGGGTAGATCTCACGGATCCCTAGTGACTCTTGTGTCTCTTAACAGGCTTTGAACTCTTTGTGACTCTGTAATTACTGCCTGAAAGCAGGAATAGATTTCTTAGAAACATGTCAGTAACTCTCCCGTTCTCTTTTTGAAGCAAGGTAGTGTCTTTGCATTTCTGCATAAATTTAGGAGACAATTTTAGCTAGTTTTTTAAGAACTAATATGAATACACAGCAATATTCTGTAATTTGTTCTTTCCTTATTTGTTATTGCTATTCACTGTTCAAGCAGCCTGCTGATGTTTGACTCTTCTTCAAAGGCAGATACAAAAAGAGGCTTTAAGGGTTTCATCCCCTTAATGCAATCTGTTGGGAGTGTCTTTTCTTTGTTAAACCGAAAGCCAAATTTTTTTCTTGATCCCTCTTAGTCTACAAATGTCTCAGTAACATGAATGCTCATTACTCGTGGTATTTTTTATATTGAGTCTCACATTGTGTTGTGGCCTTTGCTATTTTGACCATAGATACTGTGATGGTGTGTTTCAATGATACATCCTCATCTCTCCTTACCTTCTTTTCCCTTTAGACTCCTTTCCCATGAGACTACAGTTCCTTGAGAAGGTAGGAATCTAATTCTCTCCCCCTGTTCTCCTGTCTTCCTTTTGTAAGTGTCATCAACTCTGTCATTCCATCATCGTTCCTGCCTAAGCTATATTTCTCCATTCCAGGCAGTCTCTCTGTGTTAATTAGGACAAAATTTAGCAAGACTTTCCCTGTGCTAGGTTTTGTGGCATCAACAGAATGTCACTGACACATTCTGCTAATCTCCTGGACAGCTTGTGTTCTGTGATCATTGCTCAGCAAATTACAACCAGCTCTTTTACCCTCAGGAAGGAAAGATCTCAAAATCTCCAAGGGCTTCACATCAAAATCCTGTTATCCCTGCTGTTGTTGTCTAGTAGTCATCCTACCACTGAAGCACTCATAGTCTCGTTGGTTTTTATCAGTAGAACTCTAAATAAGGTGTAATTTACTGGACTGTAAGATTCCAGGGACTTCCAAGAACCAGAAGGGCTTCCAGGTCTCCTCCTTTATACCCCATTTCTTGTATTTGTGTACTGCCATCGACATGCTTGGTTCATTCTGTCTGCTTTTGTCTCTTCCATGATCCTGTAATGTATAACCCTACTCCAAGTAATTGTAGGTCCTCAGCTAAGTGGTTAATACCTTCCTGTGAGCTTTTATGGCAGCTCCTTTCTTCAGCCTAATCTAAGGCTTCTGCATTAGAACGCTGGTAGATAAAGAGAATTATTGTGTGAACAAGGCCCTGACAGGGAAGGTGGTGCTCTAGATGACACCCTGCAAGTAATCCTTCCTTCACTTCCAGGACACATCCAGCCTTTGCCTCAGCCTTAAGAAGACAGTGTATAAAGAACATTTGAGTTTGTCTTCGTCACCTTTGCTGTAACAACCTGTTCATTTTCTCAGGGCCATTCATGGCGAGGCCCATGTTGATAGGCAGGAGAATGGAAGAGTTGGGAATGTTTTGGCAACTGCTTACATGCATATATAACATATATATATATATGCATGCATATATAGGAGGTGTCTCAGAAGACCAGGTGCCTCCAGCAGATGAGTCCATTCAAGGTCCTCAGGAGGGAGTCACCAGTCACTGTCATCCTTTGATCCCTTTTGGGAGGCTCAGAGTTAATCTGCTGTGTGCTGCTCACATCAAAGCAAAGCTCTTTCCACTAGCATATTTTTAGAGCAAGAGTTAAAATGTTAAGATTATCTTCAAGTTTAGGGAATACCATAAAACATACTTAATAAATCTATAAAATGAGGCTGGCTGAATATTTCTGCATTTTGCTTATATGGAAATACGTGTTCTAAGATTTAACAAAAATAATTGTTCTAACTTTCCTTTTCATGGGTTGCAGTAAATCCATAATGGAGGTAAAATAGCTACAAGCGGGACACATTGCATATGCTTTAATTTAATTTGTTTCGGGCCTTAAAAATTAGTAAAAATTTAATTATATTTTATTTTAATGGCTTACTGATGAAGCTCGTGGTATTTCAGTAAGAAGAGTATGAAGTCCATATCTGTGGACTTCATTATAGAGCTTGAGAAAGAAAGGTATTATGGCCATTCCTCCAAAAGGCAAAAACATGGAAGTGATTTACTCTGGATCCAGGAAGAGAGAAAATGTCTTAAGATAAACTTTTTTCCTTTTAAATTCAATGGAAACACTTTCATTAACTTCTTTCATGTTAGCTTAGCCATCTCATGTTAACTGAGGAGGTATTAAAGGATCAAGGTGGCTCCTTAGCTGATATAGAAACTGGGGCTCATTAGAAACTAAGCCTGTGATTTGGCCGTCTAGGATCTCCATTTGCAAAAGAAATAAGTCAGAAGAGTATCAGTCAAATTTTATTTATTTATTTATATTCTGCAAAGGAAATGTTGGCACAACACAGGCCTCGGAATCGAGGTGTGCTCGAACTTGATCAACTTTTTATTTTGTTTTACATCTGAGGAGTTTCGTCCTTGTCCACGTCTTGCATGTCATTAAAGCAGTTTGTGCTCATTATTGCTGAATCAAATGTTGGAAACCACAAAATAAGTGGCTTGCCTTCATGCACAATCTTGCTGTTTTCCAATCAAACAGATTGAGGACCAAGCTAACAAATATGCCCAGAATAGAACTGTTGATGAGGTAATTAAGAGGCTGAAGGACAGAGTGATACAACAGGCAGCAGCTATTAAAGGCAGCTTTTTACCCTACAACGAGCAATCACATGGAACAATCAATGAAGGAGGTAGGAAAAATTCAGCTATTTTTGTCTCTCGTGCACTTTTTCTCAGAAAGATTCTTATTGTCTTAGGCGTGTGCCTGCTCTCAGAGCTGGAATTAAACCCTCCAGAAGTGTTCCAGTTACTGAGGAGTTAAACAGATCTCATGCAGGTGGTTGTGTGAGAGAGACTCTCAACTTGTCTTTAAAAGACATACTGAAATCTTCAACTCCTCCCAGTTGCCTAAAGACCCTCAGGTGAATATCCTTCTGCAGTTCCATGCAGGAAGGGAAATTGCTTTGAAATGAAGGAGAGGGAAAGAGGCAGGGAAAGAAAACACACAGAATGTTTTTCTTCCTATTTCTTGTTAATAATACACTCATTAAGAACATGTAAGCTGCATCCCTTCCTCCCATGCAGATGTGACCCCTGTGGCACACACCTTTGGGACACTGGCTTTGGTTGCTGCTGTTCACACTGCAGTGTGACAATCTGAAAGGCTTAAATGTTGCTGGGAGCTAATGCAGTAATGTGTGTTTTGTCACTGTTACGCACAACAAACTCATTCTACCTGCTGCTTTTTCTCCTGCGTTGGCTGGGTGGGCACAACTCACATCTGGGACGTTTGTGCAGCACCAGAAGCTACTGAACAGTCTTGGTCTGAACAGTCTTTTATTGCTTTTTTATTACAGTGGGGATGATGCATCTCTCTCAAGTTTTGGCAATGCACAAAGGATAAAACCCCCATTCTGTACGTGCAGCCGAGTTTATGCATCGCTGGGCTGGGATGTCCTTGGAGCCTGTGAGCTCAGCAGAGCCCAGTTTCGTGGAGACTCATGTGCTCTGGGATGGCCCTGCCTGAGCAGAGGGGCTGGAACAGATGAGCCTCTGTGGGCCCTTCCAGCCTGTCCTAATCCCTGTGATTGTTCTTTACAGCTGAAGGACACCTTTCAGCTGCTTGCCTGTGGAGTACCAAAGGTGTGAGGATGTTGGTGAAGGGGGATGCCAAGCTCCACCTTCTCTACCAAACAGTACCATAGGGATGCCTGAAGATTTTCATGTATTTTGTAGCTTTTCCAGAATTTTAGGCATCAGTAGGACCTCTGGCTTCACTGGGAACAGGGCAGGTAGGCACAGACCCTCTCTTTGCACTCATCTCATTTTTTGGTACAGGTCAATCTCAGGGAGATGGGAACTGAAGCTGTGTTAGGGGTCACAATCTGTATGTGTGACTTCACTTTGGGGCAGGATTACAATTCCTCCTCCTTGCAAGGTTCTCATCCATCCTCTTTCCTTTAAATACAAAGACACTTTGCCTTTTGTGAACCATTCAGCATAGGACAATGACCTAGTCACACGATTTAATATGACTTAATCTTGTATGCAGTTTTGGCAGAGTTTTATCATTTTTTTGTTTTTCTCTAGATAAAATGCTAATAATTGAGACTGTAGTCACCAACATTACTGTTGTGACTGATTCTCTACAGCTTTGATTGGATTTGTGCAGCCAGATTTCCTTATCTCTACTATTAAGCATTTTGATCTGATGGTAAATACTTGTTCAACTGAACATAAAATGGGCTTGCTTATCCAGAAGCTTTACATTCATAGAAAAGAATGATAATTCACTAATTATTCTCCAATTTTTAGCACTCCTTATGCCGTTCAGCTCTTTAATGAATTTTTCCTTTTAATCTGTACAATTAGCTAAAATATAATGGCAAGAGTAATTGCTGTAGGAACACTGGGAAAGTCAGGACAGAGCTGTGCAGGATAGTTAGAAAGAAACACATCCAAATCAAGAGTTCCAAAGCAGCTGAAGGAAATGAAAAGTTTTGGAGAAAATCCTCAGCAGCAGCAGGGGCTGCAAGTACAGCTTTTCAGGGAAACAGGAGGTGGGAAAAGTACAATAAAACCAGGGATTCCCCCACAGCTGACTCAGGTAACACTCAGAGGGGCACAACAGGAGACTGCTGCTCTTCCTAGATGCAGAAAAGTGGAGGGTGTGCTCTGAATGCATCCTGCATCATCCCTTCTTGCCCAGCAGGTGTTTGTGGGGAGCGGTGGGAGCAGCAAATTCTGCAAATGACACTTTCCCTCCAGTTTGCTAAATGAGCTGCTGTCATTTCTTCTGGCACTTTTTACTTTCCAGGTGAAGTTTAATCTCAGCCTGTCACTCGGTGCTTTTGCTTAAATAGTCTCAGAAAATACAGTCGAATTTTGCTCTCTGACTCTTTCTGTACAGAATTGAAGTTGTACAGAATAGAACTATATTTAAATGGCTTACTGTCAATGTAAGGAAGAGAGATAATTTTCAGTGTCATTTCAAGTTCAGCCATAGGATAAAACACCCAGGTATTTAGCATTCAAAATGGTATATTAAAAGAAGAAAAAAAAAGGCCATTATACAACTTATTTCTCATTTACCACGTGTTGGAAGATGATGGCATGCCAATGGGTGACACATTTTAATCTGCTGTTACTAGACTGAAGTTAGGGTTACCAGGTGGAGGGTGGGTTATCTGGATTTGGTGGCAATACTGGAAGTTAAAAACCCCCCGCATTAACAGCAATAAAGCACAAAACAAACCTTTTCTGGGACATCCAGAACTTTTCTATTTCAGCCAAAGGCTGTTGGTGGAACTAGGAGGAGATCAGTGATGTGGTTTTTGGTACATGGATGACTTTCCTCTCCGTAGTTCTTTGGGCAACTGAAACATGTGGCATGTGAACTAACTAAAGTTGCTCTGGATTGCAAAAAGCAGCTGACTGATTGCTCTGCCTTGAGTTTATCCTTGTGTTCAGCATTCAAAAACATTACAGTCTTGGAATTATATTGTATCCTAAATTATCGTGGGCGATGTTATCATAGTGATGCCCAGCAACTTCCTCTATTCTGTGTAAAAAGCCAGAAGACAGTAACTGGTCCTTTCAAAAAAAAAAAAAAAAAAAAAAAGACTTTAGTGACAAGTTTTAGTGGCAGAATAAGCAACGGGAACTCTGTGGTGTGATGTGGTTACTTGCTGGTTAATGGGTTTAATTTAAAATATTACTTTTGGATGTTTAAGCTGTTAAGGAATGTTGCTACTAGAGAATGCTGAAATGCTGTTGCCTCTAAGGGAATTGATAGTTCTGTCAGAGCATCAAGAATCCCAGGGACACAGCAAGGCTTACTCTTGGTGTAGATACCAATGTCCTGCTCACCCACATAATGAGTGGTCTTCAATGGTTTACTGTTGCTGAGGAACAAATACCAGAGAAATATATTCATAATTTTCAGCTCTTATAATGAGGAATCTGTGGAATCTGAGCCAATGGCTTAGGGTGGGAGCCTGACTGCAGACTAAAGCTAGTAAGTAATGATTCATTTCTTTTAACTTTATGCTTTAAGTTTAGATTTTGTCAGTGAAATTCTGATGTCACTAAAGTCAACAGCAGTTTTACCATTGGTTTCAAGGCCTGTTTTAAATTCCATGTTGTGCCTCTAATTTTTCTCACAGGTACTCTTTTTCATGATGTTACTCTTATTTTCTGCCATCATCATTTCTTTCAGAACTCAGGCAAATAGAAGAGCTGACATAATATTCAGGTTTTTCTTCGTTCAGCTCTAGAAGCTTGTGAATATAGCCAGCTAATCATGTGCACCTTTACATTCAGTGGCCTCATAAAAGATGTTTGAAACAGGTTAATCTCGGGGAAAATGAGAGTGTCAGCTCTTTGATTTAAATCAAGAATCAAAACAGTGTTTTGTCTGTATTTAAAGCTTTTGCCAATTATGAGAATCACAGCTTTTCTTTCCATATGTTACTATATCTCAGAGTTGTAAAAGAAGTGTGACCCACATTTAACGTAAAGTAACTCTCAGAAACCAAAAGGCACAGGAAAAAAACCCTCCTAACTTTTATTTTTCAGTGATTTGTGATTCACTAGGATGGAGTCTGCAGTTACAGAGAAAGAGACCTGATTTTCTTCTTATAAGCTTTAGTAGGAAGATAATACAAGTGCAAATGTTCTTGACTATACTTCAATTGAAACTGGAATTGAAAAAAGGGAAGGATATTGGATATGTGTAATGGGGAATAGGACTTAAAAGGTAAAATTAGAAGTTAAATTGATGCAGAGAAAACTCTTTTGTGATTCTTTAGAGCAGTTGTACAGGCTCTTGTATGTCAGTGCGTGTAAAGAAAGGAAATATACCTTTACAACAGCCCACTGCCTTGGTGTTTTTCTTATCAATCAGGAGGAGGGTGCAGTGGATTGTCAGAGTGTACATTTTTCCTTGCAAGTTTTTCCCATTTAAAAATCTGTCATGAATTACTTCACTCCTCTACATAACTCATGTGTTGTAGGGAAGTTCCAAGGCACTCAAGAGGCTACACAAGATGCTTTTCCTCTTTTTCCCCAGAAGCAAAACAGAATAGGTTCCTCGAGTATCACTGTACAACGAGCAGGAGGAATCAGATCTTGCACAGAGACCAAAATAGCTTTTCTGTGGCCTAAAAAGCACCTCAGTCCTTCAGGAAGCAGCTGATGCTGCTGGGCTCTGGGATAATGAGCTTGGGACCGTAGGAAGCTGCTGTTTGTGCGAGACTGAGTCTTGCCAAAACACAACAGCAGGCAAAAGAGTTTCAGGGGAGATGCTCTCTGAAGTCAGGGGTGTTTTGATCTCCTAGAAGAGCTCAGGAACGGGGCTTAGCCAGGGTGGAATTGCTGTTGTGAGGAATACAGGCTTTCTTGGTCTATTTATGTAATATTACTGCCATATATAGCAGATATATTTCATGCATTCTCAATATTTGCTATACTTTGATGTCATTCTTGCAGATGGGAGATGGAATGGGACAGGAGCTACGTTAGAAGCAGCCCAAACCACAGAGTAAACGATGCTAAATATCACTCCCTGACTGCTGGAGAGGATCTCAGTCCACTTAATGATCAGCTGATGGGGGTCTGTGGGGTAAATACATTGAGCCATTGCTTTTGGCAGTGAAGCTGGAAGCTCTTTGGATACAAGAATTTGGTTTCAAAGTCGGTTGAGAGGAGCTGTTGGGAAAGTGACTCTAAAAATTATGCTGGATTTCAAGTCTGCTGTGTTTTCAGAAACTTCCAGTTCAAATACATTCAGTTTTCAAGGCAAAAACTTGGATTTTTTTTTCTTAATTGTCTTCTCCGCAGCCTCTGCCAGGAAAAAAAGTTCTGAGCTATTTTTTCCCCTCCTTTTGTGAGCATAGCTATTAAAGATTCTGCAATTAGAGAAGAATATCTTTGTACTATTCATTCATGGAACAGTCCACCCATTCATGGGAATGATCTTTCAAGAAGAGGTTCTTAGTTTGCAACCCGGTGATCTTAATGAAGAGTTGTTTTCCCAGCTTTTCTATGTTTGCTTATTATTTTCTGTGATTACTGTTAGAATACATTCCTTGGGTTCTCACCGTGGATATGCACAGGGTAAAAGAGATCCCATTTTACGAAGGAGGGAAGGTGAGGTTGGTACCCTTTTGCCCATCCCTGTTCCCTGGGAGAGTTCAGGAAGGGGATCCTCTGTTCAAACACCCCATTAAAGCTGATCATCACTGCAGGTTTCGGAAGAACTGCCCTTTTAAAATGTGTTTCAATGGATTTTATCTGTTTTAACAGGAGGAGCTGTTCAATTGCTGCAAAATCTTCCTTCATCACAGATTCTCTGAGGGTTCATGGGTAGAGATGAGGTACCTCAATATGGTACTGATGGAAAGCGGGGGTTAATTTGTCAATTTACATGGGGTGGCTTTTTTATGCTTCCTGCTTTTGCTCAGTTCTATATGTGGTTGGGATGACAGCAATAAGGCTGCACTTTACCCTTGCAAGTAGCAACTGCTACAAATGCCTTGTATCCTTAAACTGTGTTAAAATATTTGCCTATTGCCAAAACAAGTGTTGAGCAACCCTTTGTTATTTATGTTTAAAAAGTGTGTAGCTGATTGTGAAGTATATTAAATTAAAAATAATTTAAGTATAAACTTAAATTCCTGTAAAATAAGTCAAATGTTCCTTGTTATGAGACCTATTCTGCCTTCAGTGAAGGTATCAATGGGCTTGATTTTTGGCAATTTTTGGACAGCTTTCTGCTTCATCTGAGGAATTCCTGCCCCTAGCTGGTTTGTTGGGAAGGAACCTGACCTCCATGTATTATGCCAACTGTTCCATACCCAGGAAACTAAAACTAAGGAGGTGCTTCCTTGGCTTATGCCATCTCACCACTAAGGAAAGGTTGGGCAGTGCCTGCAGTAACCTGGGGTGTTTACAGAAATGAATATACTCTGTGAACGCTTGTACTGGGGATAAATGAAAAAATACGGTCCTAAAATAGCTCTTTATCAAGCTGAAGTTGGGTGGCTTTACCAAGGTCTCGGTTAGTTATGGCTCCATAATCCATTGCATTCCTTGAATCTGGGTTAAAATGCCAGAACCACCCCTGGCTGTTGAAATCTCTAAGGTCAAACATAGGGCACACAAGATCAGGTGGGATGTGCAGAAGAACTGAGCTCAGCGCAGGGTAGAGCGAAAAATGCTGCAGCTTCCCTCCCTGTGAGAAGTGATGCTGCTTCCAACGTCTGGAATTTTAAACTTGGAGCTTAAATTTAGTGCTGAACAACATCTAAGCAATAAAAAATTCATTCTAAAAACTCAGTGTGGAACTCTGTTTAACTATGCAAACAGAGACAAATTCATAAAAATAATGACAAGATGCAGCAGGACTGAAAAAGCTCCTGATCAGCAGCTCGTCTCCGCTGCGGCAGTGACGATGTGATATATACACATAGGCTTATTTCCCAGTTTTTATTTGTCTCCTGCAGCATTGCTGTTGGCTCTGCTCGTAGTAATATTTATCTGCCTGGTTTGTTTTCCTTTTCTGCCGATTTGGACAACTGAGTGAATCAAGGGCATCCGTCTGAAGCAAGAAAGGAAAGTGATGATCATCGAATTGTTAAGGCTGGAAAAGACCTCCACGACACGGAGTGTAACCTTTGACCAAGCACCACTAAAGCACGTCACAAAGTGCCACATCTGCTCATCTCCTGAACACTTCCAGGGATGGGGACTCCACCACTTCCTTGTTCCAATGCTTACCCACTCTTTTCTGTGGACACATTTTTCCTAACATGCAGCACGAACCCCCCAAATGATGAGCGAGTCTTGCTACGAGTTGGATTTTGAGACCATTTACTGTCGTGCTCTCATTTCTGTTTCAGTTTGGACTCGGCTAGAAATGGAAATGTTTTGAATTTTGCTCCAGGACTTCCTCGTTTCAAATCCTCTTACTATTTCAGAAGTTCAGCA
This sequence comes from Dendrocincla tyrannina, assembly GCA_035047865.1. NCBI lineage: Eukaryota > Metazoa > Chordata > Aves > Passeriformes > Dendrocolaptidae > Dendrocincla > Dendrocincla tyrannina. The sequence goes on from JAWWMP010000041.1 coordinate 56,086,878, forward strand.
AAGAAAACAGAGTGATTGAAACCTTAACAGCCACTTGCATTTTCACAGTTAAGGTTTTAGAGCGTTTTGTTGGTCAATTGCTTATGTTTGTGGAATCTTCTCTCAAAAAGCGGGAGCGGGGAAAATTCAGAAGGTTCTCAAGCACCTACAGTAGATGAATGTGCCAAAATTTAGGCACTTGTAGTGGTGGCTGAATGTACAAATGTGAGCCTAACTCCCCCTTTCTAGCCATGCCTTGGTGACTCACCGAGTTAGTTTTGCTCTATGTTGTTGATGTAAATCAAGGATAATCTTCCTGGAGTCACTCCAGGATATAATTGTTTCTAAGATAATTAACATTTCCTTCTATGCGTGTAAATGATCCTTGCTGGCTCTTGAGTTTGAGGGAGAATTGAACAGCATTGATTTGAAAATAAATAGAGAATTACAAAACTTAAAACATCCTTGCTAACCTGCAGCTAGGGAAATAAGGCAATATTTAAGGAATTAAGTTTACACAGATGTGAAGTAACAATCTTTAACAGGTATCTTAGAAACTGGAAAACAAAACCACTGCTGCCACAAAGAACAACAAACAGGAAGGAAACTCGTGGAGATTAAAGCTCCTACTAAGGTAAAACATAGTTGTTATTTTAATTTTTCCTTTTCTTTAAAAAACAAACAAACAAACAAACAAACCAGATAAGGGATGCAGAGCTAGCTTGTGATCACGCTCATTACTAGCTTGTTATCAAAGCAAGAACCAGATGGCATGACCTAAGAAGGGTAAGAAGAATGTTTTCTTTAAATAAATAAGCAGCACTAATAGATTTCAGAACATCATGCAATGTTGATCTTCAGATTCCATAAATATTCAAAGAGACCCTTGCAAAATAGCTCATTAATGATAAAATCTTACTATGCGATTAAAAAAATTCCACTGTTTGAATAATACACAATTTTTGCGACTTTGATTACACATTACAGTTATTTTTAAAACTTTCTTCCAATTTTGATATTGTTTTATTTAACGTGCCTGTTGTAAAAGGGCTCTTACACTGTGAGGTTTGTTCTACCATGTGCTGTGCACACAGACCTTCCCCCGTGCTGGCATTCAGTGTTGCCCAGCAAAATATGCAAAAATACTCTCACAAAACTGTCCTATAAAAACTTTTCCACCTTTTTAAACTTCACGAATAGCTGGCAGCGTTTGGGCAGCAAATTAGCACAAGGGGGAAATGAATGTAATTTTATTCATTAACCGTGTACCTCAGACAGTAGTCCTGGTAATCTCAGTCTACAAGATGAGTGGTATAAACCCCAACAAACCCAAGCCACCAAAACCCAACCCAAATTCCAATTCACATTAGAGAATGAGGTGGGGAGAAAATCTGATCCAGTGGAGATGTCCCCGTTCTGTCCCTGGACTAGACGACCTTTAAAGGTCCCTTCCAACCAAACTATTCTATGGTTCTATTATTTTCGGTTTCCTTTTTGATTCCCTTTTTGATTATTTATTAAGCTTATAGAGAGATCAAACTCTTTGTCAGACCTGTTGGTTCTTGTTAGAGATGATTCCTTTTACATTCCAGGATTTTCAAGGCTTTGGCAGCGAGGGAAATGGCATTATACAGCCCAGGCACCTGGAGAAGGTCTCGTTCACATTTGGCATTCCAATCACCCTGGAAGAATCCAAGGTATGACAACTCTAAATGATTAGTTCTTGCAATAATGCATCTTTTATGGGATTACAGAGCCTTTGGTGGTGCAAGGAATGACAATAGATTACACTGCACAAGGAATCTTTCATTTTGTTATGGTTGTGACCCCAGATTGTGACACTGTTACAGGAGGATGTGTCTTACCCTGCTAAGCTCAATTAGATCCATCAGTTTCCAATGAATTAAAAGACAGGACTTTCTCTTGGCTTCAGTATTACTGATCCCTTTAATTTAACATGCATTTTCTTCTTGGGTGACATTTTAGGTCACTGGTTTTTTGGTACACAGAAATGCCCCACTTCAGTTTGTCATGGGGGAAAGTCACTTGCAGATGTCTCTGGTCAGGTGGGAACTGCAGGCAGATCTTCCCTGGAGGAGGTCTGTGCACAGTCCACACTGCCCACCTGTCTGAAGGCAGCCTCTCCTTTTCAGAGGGCTAAATTTATTTACAGTAGCTTCAATAGATGTGATTCAGTCCAAAGAAACATGCTCCATCCCAAATACATAACAAAAGAAAGCAAGGCAATTTCCTGCCGTGTAAAGATTTCGAGTAATATCATGAAATGTTTTTATAGACAAGTAATTTGTTGTGAAGTGGGGGAAGCTTGCCTGCCTTCAGCGAAGAGGAGCTGTGCTCTCCACTGTGGTTGCAGTGGCATAGATGGCAGCGCTGTGTGGCATTGTATAAAAAGCTACCCTCATTACAGGTCTATTTAAAGAAGTAATCACTAATACACAGAGTATTGCATTCTGGTTTCAAACTGCATTGACTGTATAGATTTTCTCAGCACTGATTCATCTCCGAATTATTTTCTACTCCATTAGGTTTTACTTTCCATTCTTACTCCTTATGGATGCCATGGCACATAGGAGGGTGTCCTTTCCATGTAGTTATGTGCTGCATAGCTTCACTCCTATCAGCCACTCCTTTTACAGAACAGCTAAAATCTCTTACGTGCCTGATATGTCTGTAACTTGAATAAAGGATTTAGAGTGAAGCTGAGGCTAAATTAGGCATTGCCATGCACCAGAGCACTAGCAGGGGAGGAGACTGCAGAGGAAAAAGCCTCTGGAAGGGTTTGTACCTAAGGAAATATGAAAATGATGAAGCTAAATCTGTGTTTCTGAAGGGTGATTACAATTCTGGGCACCTCAGGCTTGTGTGGCCAGTTTGAGATGCCTGAGAGTGGATTTTTAGGAGATCAGTTCTCTGCATCTCAAACCAGACACTGCAAGGCTGCAGAACTAAGAGCTGGAGAACGCTCCTGACAATTTGGTCCTCAGGGTAGTGCTTTTACAATGGACTCTGTGATTACGCTGGGTAAGCTCTATCTTTCAAGTTTCATATAAAGCCACTCCTTGGTTCTCAGTGTGGTGTGGCACCTCTGTAAGGAAGGGAAGTCAGTGATATTTAAGCTGTTAAGTCACTTAAGGACATCTGTAATTCCTTTCTATGGGGAACACATGAATATTTAAAAAGAGCACTTCCTTTTCAAGGTATGATACAGATGAAAAAGGATATCTTACCAAGAATTTTTAAGGATCTGGGGATAGAGTTTGCATCCACTGACTCAGGCTCAGCAGACACATCACGGAAGACAGCTCTGCACATTTACAAGCACATTATAATAATCAACAAAAGAAGCATTCAAAGCTGGAAGAGCAGCAGAAACAGCAAACTAAAGCTTTGCATGTAGAAGAAATGAAAAATCAGACCAAGTAAGTTATTTATGAGCTTAGCATATAACTTTGTGTTTCGTTTAAGATGACACTGCGTGCAATACAAATCCAATTTTACCAAAAAAGACTCTGAAAATGAGCCTTGGAAGGTACTGGACCAATCTTATCCAGAGTGTTATTCCCTTGATTTGCTGGAGATAAGCCTAGCACTGTGAGACTTCTCTTACAGATATTCTCCAAGGCTTACATTTCTTCCTTTACAGACCTTATGGCAGCACCGGTACTGACAAACCAGAATGTCCAGAGCCATTCCCGGAATGTTTTCCCACTGTTTGGGAGCAAGAGTCCTTCAAGGGCAGCTCCTAAAGGGCGGTTTGCAGGCAGCTGCTCCCCTCTGGGGCTGAGAATGTTCCCTGGCACAGATGTGCCAGATGTGCCCAGAGCACTCCCTGGCCTGATTATTGGTATCAGCTCAGAGTGAGGGAGAAGAGCAAGTGCAGTTCCATCACCCTGCACGTCTCTGCCTCTCTGACTGCTTCAGGCAACATTGACTTAGACCCATCTGATCTGGCCTGGTCCATGGCCAGTTGGCCACAAGTCAGCAGTGCCCTGGAGCCAGGAGGGACATCCCTGTCCTGGGTGGCATCAGGGTGGAGATTGTCCTTACCTGCTCTGCACTGGGGTGGCCTCACCTGCAATATTGGGGCAGTTTGGAGGGCTACAATATAGGAAAGATATTGATCCTTTGGAGAGTGTCCAAAGGAGGGCAACAAAGATGGGGAAGGGCCTGGAGAGGAAGTGTGTGAGGACACTTGGTGTGTTCAGCTGGAGAAGAGGAGACTGAGAGGAGATCTCATCGCAGGGACAGCTTCCCAAGGAGGGGCAGGCACTGATCTCTGTTCTGTGAGGACCAGGGACAGCACCTAGGGAAGGGCTGGAGTTGTGCCAGGTTTAGGTTGGATCTCGGGTAAAGGCTCTTCCCCCAGAGGGTGGTGGGCACTGCCCAGGCTCCCCAGGGCAGCGGGCACAGCCCCAAGGCTGCCAGAGCTGCAGGAGGGTTTGGATGACACTCTCAGGTACATGGTGTGACTCTTGGGGCTGGTCCTGTGCAGGGCTGAGGATTGGACTCGACGATCCCTGTGGGTCCCTTCCAACTCAGCACATTCTGTGATTCTGCTCAACAGGGGCTTTTCCTGCAGCTGGACTGGGCATGTAGGACACTGTTGTCCTGTGTCATACCCTGTCCCTTGGCTGAGGGCCAAGCCGCAATCCCAGTCAGTGGCTTTGTAGATGCAGCATAACCAGCCTTGACAAGGTTGGACCCTGGCTCCACACGACAGGAACAAGCATCTCGTCTCCGAGCAAGACAAGTCTGTGTCTGAAACAAAATCCACCCTCGGAGTTAAGAGGTCACTGCTCCCGAGAAGAGCATTTGACAAACAAATGACAAGATGATCTCCTCCTCAGAGCAGCATTTAATGGTCCGTGCTTGCCCCGGTGAGTGAGCAGTGACAAGCCCGCTGCTGGTGCTGCTGTCAGAGGATTCCTGCACCTGCCAGCAGACTGAGGCAGCAGGAGAATGCTCTGCCCCTGCACAGTGCTCTGAACACTTGCTGTCTCCAGCAAGTGGGTACACACCACCTGGATGCTCAGCACGTGTTGTGCCTTCACTCTTCTCACGGAATGTTTTATATTTTTATATTTGTTTAGGAGTGTAAACCCTCAGGAGCAAAAACCCATGTAAAAATATACCCCCAAGGGCAAAGATTTGCTTGCTTTTGTGCCTGGGAAGTGTCTGGAAGTTGTAGAAACTGATAAATTATTATTGATGAGAATCATAATTCCCCATGACATCGTTGGTAAAGTTGATACACTCATAAACAGAGAGGGAGCAGCCTTGTCTTGCAGCTAAAGGGGCAGCTTGGGAAATCAGCAGACAAAAAAACCCCACAAAACAGAGATAGAAGCCTGTAAGCTCAGGCTTTTGCCTTTTTTACCCCGCTTTTTTAAATTCTGGGGGTGGTTGTTGTTTGGGTTTTTTTGAGTATCCCAAACAGGCTGAAGGCAAAGGCAAAACCGTCCTTTCTTTTCAGCATCACAGCTCTCCCACCTGCATTGCAGCTCTGTGGCATAAACTGCACTTATGATACCCACAGGTATCACCGAGCATTCCACCTGTAAGAAGCTGTAGAACATAAAGCAGAGATGGGCAGGCAGCTGCTGTGCTGTGGGCATTGCTTATCTCGCTGCATTTGTAACTGTCTGGTGTGAAATTCGGGCCCTGACTGCCTCACCCTGGGCTTTTCCACTGTTTGTTTGTTTTTTTTCTTTGTACCAGCCCATTGTCTCTAGTGTTGCTTGGATGAAGAGCTCTTTGGGTCAGGAATCTTCTATTTCTTTCCTGTTAGTGCAATGCCAAGTGCAAGGCAGCCCTGCCTCCAATGCTATAAATAAGAAGCAGCTCTGCAAGTGAGGAGGATGCTGTGCTGCAAGCAGAAATTATGCAGTGTGTCTCAAAGATGCAAATACTCGTCCTGAAGCAGCTGGAGAGTAATTAAATCAATGGAGAAGATGGGTAAAAATAAAATAGTCATGATGTGACATGCTGGCAGGTCCACATCCTTCAGAATTATTTACTTTTGAGAGCCTACTATAACAACTATGTATAGAACAACGCATATGGCAATGATACACACAAATACGTATAGATGAGTGCACAGTGACTGCTTAAGTGCAATGTGGAGGAGACAGAAATTGGAGACTGGGTCACATAACTGAATGAGTTACCTGCTAGAAACTGGAGCCAGATGTTTTGGGTTGAGGTAGAGCAGCCTTCTCACAGATGGATGTGGAATATTCTACCCCCAGCATTGGGGGTCTCACATCCTGAGCGATGTTAGTTTGGTTTAAACCTGCAGAAGGGACTTTGATAACTCCTTTCCAAAATTACATTCTAATTATTTGTTAGATTCTGCTTGTCTTGATTTATATATGTATAGGACACCCAGTTCTGATTTTAATCTTTAGGAATTTCTGGCATCTGCAGCTTCGCCTGGGAATGAGTTCACAGCTTAATCCCTCGTGGTCTGCAGAAGCACTTCTTGTTATTGATTATTGCCACCTTTCTGTTCCGCTGAGTGTTCTCTTCTTGCCTCCCACACTTCCTCACCCACCTCCTGGATGGTGGGAGCAGTCCTGTGCTAGCAGTTCCTGGCTGGTTTTCTCCCCCAGAAAGCTGGATGTGCACAAGGAGTTGAATCCAGACCTCTGAACTTCTCGGGTTCCTCAGAAGGACCCGATGGATGAAATCCACGTGCATGGTGGCTCTGAAGGCAGAGACCCAGCTGAGTGTCACCCTTCTGCTCCAGGGCCCCCTAAGGCAGCTGAGATATGAAAGGAGAGGTGGACCAAGCCCTCCTACTGCAAAGGTCAGTGGTCAGGAAAAGGGATTCAAAACCTACCCATGGCATTCCATGGGGATCTCAGCCCACACCTCCTTCTCCAGGAGTTGGAAAACTGACTCCTTTCACCTCCCCGATTGGGACTGGGAGGAGGCATTGCCTAAGGTGTGAATTTGCTGTTTATAGGACCCACTGGAGCAGCACCCCCTCCCCTCCTGTGAGCTTGTGTAAGCCCTGTGGTTTTCCCTTGCCCATCCAGGCTGTGCCCTTCCTTCTGCCTTTCTGCAAGGGCTGTGAGCCTCACCCTACCAGCTCTGGAGCAGTTTCATGCCCTGTGATTACACACTGTGAGGCAGCAGACAAAAGCTCTGGACATCTTACAATTCTAAACATACTGCTGTGCACTTTTTTTTTTTCCCTTTTGCTTTTGTTGTAACTCACAGGAACAAATCGCCCAAATTAGAAACAGGCATTGAACAGTGGCTCTGCAGCTCTTCAAGAAAAATACAAAACATTTGCAAGAAAATATTATATTTTTTTTGGCACTGTAGCTTCATCTGTGGTTTTAATGCTTATTTTCTCCATGCACATATTTACTGCTGTGAGTGGAATAATTACCACCTGGAAATCTTTTATTAGACCGAAAAATGTTGAATGCCTCAGTTTTCCAAGAACGTGGCTCTCAAAATCTCAGCCTTTACTTTTATTGGGAAGATTGAAGCGGGAGATGACAGCAGTGATGAAGGGTGGTACTGAGAGCTGAAAAGGGCTCCAGACTTTTCCCTGCAATGAGGCTACAACACGGACCATCTCAGGGTGGAAGGAGCAGTGCTAAACAGATTTCCAGGGCTGGACGACACCAACCTCTCACTGAGATCACAAACTGCCCATAGGGTGGGTTGGCTGGTTGTGACTTTTAAGTTGCTGTGTCCTGGTTTTAGGAGTGACTCTCTTGGTCTCTCCCTGGGGCTCAGCACCCACCCCTGTCCCCTGCTGCCCCTTTGCTGTAAAGCTGTGGGGTTTAAGCTATGGTATGTTAACTCCAACAAACCCAACAACCCTCTGACAGGAGGCTTTAGATTTGTGTCTCTGCTGGAAAGTCTGTGGGCTTCTGAACATAATAAAAGTTAAAACTCAGAGATGTAATTAGCAGATGTTGGATCTCTAGGGCCTCATATCTAAGAGGAGGCTGAACGAGCCTAAGCTGGTTAGTCAGTAATTAGATACATGGAGATTGAAGAGAGGAAAGCCAGGCTGAGTGCAATGCAAGTGCACTCTGGCTGCTCACACCCTCTGCACCACAATTCCAGCACAAGCCTTGCCGTGAGTGTAAACCAAGTGCCACTTGGTAACAGGAGTAGAATGTGAAGGAGAGGAAGGAATTAAGTAGAAAAAAAGAGATTTGAAAGTGAGAGAAAAAAGTGATAGCTCTTCAGGGGCTTTTAGAGACTCTGAAACACAATGGCAATATTGCAGTTTCCTTGAAAAGACTCACGTTGTGCTTTGAAACACATTTCCAGGGCCTGGATTACTCATAAGGAAGCTCACAAGTATTTCCTGGAATATTGCAGGAGTAGGAGCTATCAAAGTTTTTAATGGCATGAAACTGAGCCAGGGTGAGAGGGCAATCCATGCAGCTACAGAAAGTAAGTTTGAAGGAATATTGCTCTCCCAAGGAACCTTGAACTTTTGAAAGGCACAGGTTTCGTATAAGAATGCAGAAGGAGGAATCCTTTGAAGAATTTTTAGCTGATCTTAAAATACCGGATCAGTCAAGTAACTCTGACATTTCAGAGATTCCATTTTAAGGGATCAGATCAAAGATCCAAAGATACAGGAAAGATCCCGGGAAGGTGAGATAGAAAAATCCATTTAGTCGAGCTCGGGCAGTTGTAAGGGACAATATGGAATTACCAGAAGGGGAGAAGGACATGGTGTCTGTCAGGACAGGGGCAAGTTTTCAAGAGACCCTTCAGAGCTATCTGCAAGTAGCCAATGTGAAATATGTGAACATCCATAGGTTCACCCTGTGTTCAGGGGTTTAGAAATTCTGCAGCAGCTGTAGGAAATAGTTATTTTGCAACTGGAAAAGCAGAAGAGAACACCTTCCATATGCCCAGAACTATGTGATGGTGCACAAACCTGCAACCCAACAGAATGCCACAGAGAATTGCTGTGCAGAAGCTGCACGAGTGGGCAGCAGACTAAGAATAAACAGCTCCTAAATTAAAAGCTGATGCTCAGTCAGTGTTACCTCCAAACACACTGTCAAATCTTTGACAAGGAATTCTGTCCACCTGAAGAAAGACTATTGAAACTGAGGGTGTCTAATTTGTGCTAAAGGGTTGTATGAACTTAAAACGAAAATTAAAGCTAAACGGGACAGTTTAAATTTATAGGCAGAAAGAGCTGATGTTTTGTTTAAAATATGCTTGGTTAAATGAAGGATCCATAAAATGAGGAGACCAGTACCCAGAAATCTTTAGTGTCAGAGATAAAGCAGACACAGGATCCAGAGCTGTATTTTCCCAGCCATGGGGCTGCCAGGAGCATTCCTCTGCATGGGAGAGAGAAGCTCAAAAAGGAGCTAGATTATGTAGGGGGAATGGTGGGAAGTGTAAAACCAAGACAATTAGCAACAGCAAGACCAAAAGACAAGTCACTGAGATTGTTCTTGCATCCAGTGGGGCCAGGTATGTGTCTCAGGACAGCCACTGTCCTGTCAAGGATATTTTCAGGTAAAAGGGCTGCGTACATTTTTACAAATATTAATAACTTCTTACCAAAATTACAAATTCAGATTGCTCTGCTGCATCTCAGAAAACTATCTTACTTGACAGGTGTTTAACACTGCACTTTTAGACCACTGCACAAGAGATTCTGCTTTGAAAGGCTTTCTTTGGGCTTAAAATCCCCTCTTGAGTTTTCACTCAGGGAAAAGCCACTCACTTGAAGCACCTGTGGCTGCTGAAACTGAAGATGTCAAGTAGAGAGAAAACCAGTGGGGAACCTGAAAAAAAGCACCTGAGGGCCTGAGAAGTAGGATTAGACAGAAATGCAAATGGAAGGGCAGAGAAATATCATAAAAGATTAACTGTCAGCAAGATAAACCCGAGTCATTACAAATACTTCATCCACAAAGGCAACAAGGGTGTCCAGAGGTCTGTTTGCATGTGAATGTTACAGGAGAGTTCATCTCATACCAGGTAATTTTGAGTTACCACACAAATGGACACACCTGTAAATCTAGGACAAGAATTCCCAAATTAAAGGCATTAATTACATGTTTTGGCACTAGAAGACAAAGTCTTCAGAAGATGGGTTACAGGCAGTGTTATTAAAAACAAATAATCAGTGGAAATCCGTGCCCTGTGTTTTTTAAACACTTGTCAAAACCACGACCAAGAGAGCAAAGCTCTGGCTCTCACAAGTATGTCACATTTGTGTCACAAATACGTGGCATTTCCATAATCGCCGGATTGTAACAAATGTCACCTATTTGTTTATGGATCTGGGTGGTCAGAGCTGAGACAAAGCACTTTGTAGGCAAAAGCCCAGTTTCCAGAATATAGAAATAGTGTGACTGAGGGGTTTGGTGGGGTTTTTCTAGGTAAAACCATTCAGTTTGATGATTGAGTTGGAGAAATAATTGCTGATCAAAGGCATACTTTCTAGAGCCTTCAAGGAGTGTGCTCTTGAAAGCTACACAGAGAAAGGCATAACACCTGGAAATAGAATTTTAAATGAGTATTATCCTATTTGAGAAGAAAGGGGACTGGGTTTGGTGAAGATGGCACAATGCCTGAGGTCCTGAAGCTGAGAAGTGATCTCGTACTCCAGAAGAACATTGAGAAAGAGTTTCTTGCCAGCTGAAATTTAGTTAAGAAGGGTTAGTCCATATAACAGTGGAAGGTACAAGGGATCCGAAGCACGTCACAAATTGCTAACACTGAAGTCACGTCATAATTCAGATATTTTTTTTAAGGTGGATGGTACTTCTGACCTCAGGGTGTTTCCTGGGGCCTGAGGGCTATGGGGAAATTGCTCTTTGTTCATGTGACATGCAAACTCCAAAAGGATGGATTCTTGGGAGGAATGACTGGCAAGGAAAACGCACTGCCCTTGCAAAGGCTGTCCTGAATGTGCAGCTGCTGCAAAAGAGATGGGACCCCAAGGATTCTGCATTGCTGGGGGAGGAAAAGCAGCCTCAGTGGCTGCAGCTCCTGAGGTTGAAAAGAGCTCTGAAAAGACTTCGTATTGCTAAAAAGCACATGAAATTTGACTCGACCTGTGTTAGCCAAACAAGAACTGCTTGCATGGTGCTCATACAAAAGAGAATGTGAAAGGCTTGGTGGTGGTTTAAGGGGCAGAATTGGTCTGAAGCCACTTTGGTAGTTCAGGAGTGGGTTGAGTACATGAAGGATGAGTTTGTGCCTGCCTTGTCCTCCTGAACCAAACTGTGGAGAGGCTTTTGACTGAGTCCAGACGCAGGGAATCACATTGCTTGGGGTTTCCACACTTTGATCCAAGTCCTTGATGTCAGTGAAAGACAAGTGACAAAACCAAGTGGAAGTCCAGAAAAGTCAAGACTTTGAGGCCTGACTTCAATCATGTGTAAGAAATGATATCTCCGAGAGGTTTTAAGGTGCTGGCCCGAGTCAGGAGAAGCTCTGCACATCTTCCCCCTGGGCATGGGTCAGTGCACTCCTGCAGGGTGTGGTCAGCTCTGTTTTTGTTGAAATAGTTGTCTTACCATGTCAAAGTTCCGGGAGCCCCAAACTCCTGAGAGTTATACTGCCAAACCTTCATAATTTTAATGGCTGCATTAAACATGTTGTAAGTCTGCTCAGGACAGACTTCAAAAGAGAGAATGATATTTTGCATCAGTTCTGAATGGAGAGAGAAACCAGGGAATCTCCCAGCGTTGGGTTTTATTCGGGAACAATTTGGCCATATTTGAATAAATTTTATGAACATACCAGCCACAAATAAGCTCAAAATCTTTCCCTGCCCCTCCACCACTGTTTTGTGTATTTGTTTGTATTCTTTTAGCTGATCTAACAAAGGAGCTAAAATAAACATCTGCTGTCTTTCAGGGATAAATTTAGGGATTACTTCCAAGATTTCAATAATGCCTTTCATAAAACGGATAAAAATAGAGATGGCTATGTAAAAAAACGTGGTCTGCACAGGACACTACAAGAATTCAACTATTACTTTGATGATGATCAGTTCAACAGTCTTCTAAAGAGGTCTGTATGATTATTCCATGAGGATCTTTTTGGTGACATCCACCAAAGCCCATAAGCTTCTATTGAGCATTGAGTATATACATTAAATTATTAGTTAAAACTAGTGGAGATGCCCACATGCTTAAAACTGCATATGTGTGGAAAATATTCTTATATAAGGAATTGATTTTGAAGGCAACAAGAGTGAAATGACTTCTTAAAGAAAGTATGCTTTGAGTATGTGTATTTGTTTGCTTGATTGTTTTATTTATTTAATTTCAGTCTAATAGAGCAAGTGTGCGCAACAGATCTTGTTCAAAAGAGAAACACAATTAAATAAGGTTAAAAATTAGCATTAACTTTCAAATTATCCAGTGCTGCTGCCACGAGAAGCTGTGCTTTCAATTCTCTGTGTCAATATGAGTAAGAAGAAAAGCCTCTGTTGCAGAGGCTGGAGAACACAAAGGACCTGCTCCAGCAGTAGGTGCTGCAGTTCCCTGCACCAAACACTCCCCCAAAGGTCATGTGCCTGGCAGCACTGGGTTTTGTTCTCCAGAGCCTGCCAGGCCAGACTCTTTTCTGAAATAAAATTAGCAAATTCTTTTCACAGTTCACCTTTAATTGGGCGATCAACTTTTTATGAATTGAAACCTTAATAAGGAATCCGCTGCTTGTTTCTTTCTCAAAGACCTCTTGATGATAAACACCTCCATTCATTGTAATTTTGTGCAGATTATTCCTTTCTTGATCCAAAACAGTCTTTTCTAAATAATACAGAGTAGATTAGCATATGCATTTAGTTTTATTACTAAAATTTTAATGCCCACTTGGCAATTTATTTCTCCGCTGAAATGGTGTTGATTATTTCCTTTTCCACACACTGTCTTCAATATTGGAGCCAGCTTGACACGGGTAGGATGTGGGAGTGCTGTGCAGCTGCAAGATGCAAAATCAGGGCTCTTGAATGGGTTTTTTTCTTACTAGCAGATATGGGGTCTATAGTTAATTTCTTTTCCAGCCTGTTTTATAAAGCTTCCTCTTTGTTTTACTGGCTCTCCCCATTAATTAGACATTCTTGTAACTGGATATTCTGGTGATTGGTAGCTGAGGCATTGGCCCCCAGTGATTTACTGTGGAAACAGATGATCAAAGTACGTTACTGTAATTCAGTTTTAAACAAGAAAATCAGGGTTGTGTGGTGGGGCCATCTCCTCTGTCAAGGCTGGGCTCTCTAGGACTTGCCAGGACCACAATTCTGGCAAAAGAACTGAGTTCAAGACTGAAAACCTGTCCCCTGCCACGTAGGAATTGTCTACCTGATACCTGTGTGTAAAGAAGCTAGTCTTATAATTAGCTATAATTATTAAAGTCTATTAAAACGTCCCCATAGATGGTAACTCAAGGTGAGTCTGGAATGGTTCCAGTGGGTCTGTATCAAAACCACCTGCTCTGTGTCCCAGTCTGGAGACTCTCTGGTGACCTTTCAGCAGTAGGAAATTGCTCCAGACTGTGAGGGCAGAGCAAGGTCCTGCTATTGTATCCCTTGTGGGGATGAACTCAACAAGCTCATTAGACTTGGTCAGGAGTCCTTGTTTAAAATATATCTGCTGTCTTTTCACAAGTCACAGGACATTTGAGGACAGTAGCTTTTCGTGCTAAATAACTTTAATAGTCACATATTTTTTGTACACGTGAAGCTTGCCTTGATTGCCATCTTTCTACAGTAAAATATCTTTGAATAAAAATTACTTTGGTAACGAAGTCCTCTGCCAAAAAAAACCCCCCACAACAAAACATTCCCAAATCATATGCAAGAGCTCATGGCTCCCCATGCTGATATTTGATGCAGAAATATATTCACTGTTGTTACCTGCAGCTATCTGCAGTCAGCTCTGTAGCCCACACGATTTCCAGTGTGACAGAACATGAAATCCTCCAGTGTCTGTGAGCCAGCAGATGTTTCAGCTGACAGGAATTCCACAAGTTGTGAGTGCAGCCTGCAGAGCCCGTGGGCTCCCAGGTACGGGCTGGGATCCCAGGGATCAAGTGAACAGAGTAAAACAGAATGGAAACCCCCACTGGAACAGGAATCCGCCACCCCAGGAGGATTGAGCAGCACTTCAGCATCTCTGAGCAAAAGGTATTTTTGTAAAGCTGAAAGTCAAGGGAAAGCATCAGGCACTTAGCACAGTGAACATTTATTCCTCAGCAAAGAGTCCAAAAGGTTGTATTTACACTCTGATGTGAAAAAGAGCTTCAGGGACAAGGCTGGGAGGCCATGTGTCCTCTGGCCATGCCTGGGGATGGTGAGCGCAGCAGGAGACAGTGATCACAACACTGGGCTGTGTTTAGAAAGCACAGAGGTCATGCTGATGGGCTGAAAGGTTGTGCACTTGGGCCCAGCCTAGAGCAGGTCTCCCCCTGAGCACCTGGAGACTGGCCTGGATCTGCACCTGAGGGTGTGGTTGCATTTAAATGACAGCATGGGTAGTTTAGACCTGAGAAAGATCTTGTTAGTCCCGGCCCAAGCTCTAGACACTGACACCACAAGCTTATCCTGAAATGCTGCTGCAGTACAAATAATACATGATCATAATTAATCAGCTCAGACAACAGTGAGATAACGATTTAAAATCATTGATATCTCATTGGGTGGTTTTCCCCTTAGCTTGGGAATCAGCATTCATGAGAGCAAGCTCTCTTATTTTGATTTCCTGAGAGCAATTGACGATGGCAGAGCATCCGAATACCAGCAGAAACAAAAGCAGCCTGCACCACCTGCAAGCTCTGCAGTGCTCAGCTTGGAGCAAACCCTAGCAAGAGAAAGGAGATAGTTGCATCACCTTATGATTTGTTGTCCAAGGTAAGTTCCACATAGTCATCCCACCTTATTGAATGTCTGCTTTTTATTGCCTGGCTGGAACCTACCCCAAAGGCTTCAAAACTTTTCTGCTACCACCAGCCTTGGCCTATGTAGGAATAGCATCTTCTGCCAGCTGCAGACTGGTATTCTGGTGATTCCACAAAACAAACGTATCAAATCAAGCCTAGAGGGTTTGTGAAGGTAAGGTTTGGAAAGAAAAAAGCAAATAGCAAATTATCAGGACCTGCCTCTCTTCCCCCAAACCCCTTTTCCTCTTCCAGTTGTCTGTAAAGTGTGTCCCGAGCATGTAAATATGTCTCTCAAACAGCTCTGTTGAGTTTCCTAAGGTGAGACTTGTTATAACTAGATATAATGTGCTCCTGCAGGCAGGCATTATGGTTTTGTCAGATGAAAGGAGCATGTAGCAGCTGAGGATAAAGACATCTGATCAGATGTGAGCACATTATAGTGGTTGCAGAAGTTAGCACCTGTCACCTGGGGCTCTGCAAGTATCTGCATTTAATGCTCCTGGCAGCTTCTGATTCTGACACAGACAGATAAGGTGCATTAGCTGTCAGGCAGAAAGTGTCCTGGTTTTCCCAGCTGTAAAATGAGAACAATAAAAATAACCACTTCTCTCTGGAATTTTAAAAGCTCTGAATGAAGAAAAAAAGAAAAAATAAAGCCATATGTTAAGTAGTCTGAGAGTGCTGTGTCGGAGTCTACTGAAATGCAGCAGGCTCCAGAGTAAATAATCCTTCCTGCCACAGCAAGATTGTTTTTGAGCACAGGAAAGAACAGTCAAAAAGGCCTTGAAGGAGACACTGGTGCTGCAAAGAACTCTAGAGCCATGTCGTCTGCAGCTGCAGCTTCAGGCCCAGTTTAAGCTCGGGGCTGCAGAGGCAGCAGCATCCCTGCAGGAGTGGGCTCTCTGCCCCTGTATCCCCAGCGATGTGGTTCCCTCCCTCCTGCCTTGTGTTAAACCCAGTGCTTGTCTTCCAGCCCAGTGACCAGGGCAAGGAGCATCAGCCTCGTGAGAGCCTCACCAGCTGTGTGTGGAGACGAAATTTGGAGCCCCTGTGATGTTTTAAACTTACTGGGGTCGTGTTGCCACAATTTTGCCCCACAACAAATTGACCCAAATCTTTCCTAAACCTTGCCACTCGTTGGAACTGCTCTCTCACAGGTTTGCTGCTGCAACTGCTTCCTAGTCCCTTTCCCCTGGGAAACCTTTGGGAATCTCCCACAAGGAATAGGCTGGGAATTGTGTGCCAGGGAGGAGGAGAAGAGAGCAGGTAATTCAGGATGAGCTGAAGCCAATGAGGATGAGGGACTATTGAGCCCCTTACGGGATAGAAAATGAACGTGCCTGAACAAGGATGATGGTGGAGGGGACAAAGGCAAATCTAATATGCTCAGGTGAGTTTAATTAAAAATGTTTTAATGTAAATCATTTGAGGTAGCCCTCCATTATTTTTGTTTGTTTCCTTTCTTGTCTTAACCACCACTTTTTCTGGAAGGTTTGGATACTTGATAAGCCTTTTGCTTTTACTGCAGGTTCTTGTTTGTTTCCACACTTATATTTACATGTGGCACAGGACTACAGACTGTACTTGGCTCCTTGCAACAATTGCATCTCATTTTTAAAAGAAAAGAAAGATTCAAACTAAGTGTGGTTCTGAGAAATGTGTTTTGTGCCTTCGTGTATAAAACACCCGCAATTAAAAGGCATGTGGATCTCAGGTGTTTCCACATGAGCTGCTAAATGGCTGCTAAAAGAGACTTCTCTTTAGGAACATGTAGGTTTGCTTAAATAATTTCAGTTCTTGCTTCTCAGGCAGTTTCCCTCTTTGATAAAGAAGACAGTGGAGTAAAGAAAGCGCTGGAGTTTCGGTAAGTACTTGACCATTTCTCTTTTAAATTACCAGACAAGCAGTTCAGGAACCTTCTGAAGAACCTTAACCTTTGTGAGAACTTCCCAGTACACTGGAAAGTTTTCCTGAAAGATATAAACCACCTCACAAGCATCAGAGGAGCTACCAAGCCATAACATATTTCTTTAAAAGATCTGATGTAGTAGCAATGACTGACTAAGTGTGCAAAATTCACATATATTTCTGTTAAGACTCCACAAAGCCCTCAATCTCTTACCAAGGGGTGGGAAGCCTTACCATGTTTGCAAACAACAGGAACATTATCAAAAGGTGTAAGTAAAAGAAGTGGCAGTCCTATTTATTTTCACAGTCCCTTCCTCTGGCTTCTCCCCTCTTAGCCTGCCTTACCCAGCAGGAATCAGGTATAAGCAGATCTGAGCGTTCAGGAGTCCAAATGTCATTACCTTACAGCTCTTTTCTGAACTTGGCCAAGGATGGGAGAGTTGGTTAAAAAGAAGATCTAAAAAACCCAGAAAACTAAGTATTAACTTGCAGCTTATGTTCTAAGAAGGGACCATGTTTCATTTTCAAAAGTATGTGCTCGAAGCACAAATAAAATGAGACAAATAATAACCAACATCCAATGGCAAACTGTATAAAGAGCCTTCTGCTCTATTGCCATGGCAATAACAGAATGTTGTGCTAAACAAATCCACATAAAGCTGTACAGTAAAGCTTCTGTCAGAAGGTAGAAGCTGGAAAACCAGTGAGATCTGTCTCAGCCTCTTCCAGTCCCCAGTCAAAGTCTGTCAGGCATCAAATATCTGCAGGGCTTGAGAGGGAGGAGGAGGAGGGAGCACGGGTTTGGGAGGGAGGAGGGCCCATAAACAGCTCCAAACGTTTGTAATGTGTTTCCAAACGTTTATAATGTGTTACAGGCTTTTGTAGCTGGTTAGAGACTTAGTCTGGGCATGTCAGCCAGCAGAAGGCAAAGTTTTACCAAAGTGCTTATTGTAAGTGTAGCTTGCTTAAAAATTTTATAAGGTTGCTTAAATGCATTTTATTCTCTGTAAATTTAGCATTAATATTTATAGTAGTGCAACTGTTACTTTGTCCTCAGTGGCAAGACTACGTTTAATAATAGCTATTTAAAAAATAGTTGGGGATTTAAAGATGTTTGTATTTTCAGCTTACTGAAATTAAAGTGAAGTCTTAACAGATATAACAGATGACATGTGAAACACTCGAATACTTGGTACAGGTTAGAAAATGCCACCTTTCCCCCTTTCTCGCTTTTGTGCTGGTATAAATCCACTAAGTTTCAACAGAGTCATGTCAACACAAAGACCAATTGTACAAACTATAAAATATCTGTAAGTTGTATTTGTGTGCTAATATTGAGCCACCAGCGACCTTTAGTTAGGGAAGGGCTGGCTTTAAAGTGTCTTCTCCTCCAAGTAGTTGCTAAGCATCCTTAACAACTTGTCAAGCTGCACCGTTCCTGGGGTGAAATTCTGCAAGAGTGTATGTTTTAATATGAGGTTTCTTTAACAATTAGCCCTCCAAGACCCCCGAATACTTTCCACCTCAACTTAGGAAAAAAATAAGGAGCCTCCACCTCTTCCAAGAGCCCATGATGGGACAGGAGCAGAACTGCTTTTTCAAACTCTGAGCGTTCACCTTGAGCAGTTTGTCGTGGTGTGTTAGGGGTAGAAGGGATAAATCCATCATTCCAATCCAAAATTAATCCTCAAGGGAGCGTTTTCTGAAAAGGCAAAGCAAATACAAACCAGGCTTGCAGTGCTGGGTCAGCTTTCCAGATGCTCTCAAATCTCTTGTTTTCATTTTGGGGTCAACCCCACATTTCCCACACCTTGGCAGTCCCGTCCCACCCCGGTTCATGTGTGTTCCTGGGCTCCTGTGCCCGCTGTGACAGGAGGCTGGGGGTTAAAATATTCCCTTCATCCAAACACACGGCAATTTTGGCCTGGAAAATATGTATCTAAATTAATGAGGTATGCAACTCATTCGGGCACCTTCGGAAAACTGATCATTACACTACACAATTTGATCACTGAAGTATATTAAAAAGTAACAAGTAAAGTATGCAGCTAGATCATTAAAGTATGGAAAATTTACTGGACTAGTAAAGTATGAGCCTGGGATGACTTTTGTCTCAAATGGCACCTCATAAATAAACCCCATAACCACAAAAGGCAAACATTCACAACCCCAAAAGCCATACAGGTTTAAGTCGTGGGGGTTTTCCTAGAAAAGAGCGGAATAAGGAGAGATGGGAAAAAAAAAATCTTGTGGAAATGATTTCTAAATGCTTCATGTGTCACTTGGATCTTTTGATGGCTTTGACATATGTTGATGAGCTTTACATTCTGGTTAACTCTCTAGAATAGACATGAGCAGGATACCCACTGAAATACCTCGCTGCAGAGCTCTAGGGCTGTGCTGTATGAAAATAGAATTAAAGAAACATAAAGGCTTTTTTAAAGAAATAAAATTGCAGCTTAATATTCCAACAGGTGTGGAAGGGGAAAAAGCAAAGAATTGTTAAAAGCACTAGTTCAGGGCACATTAGTCAGGCCCAGAGCAGTAAGGTGTTCTTACAGGACCAGCACAGCTGCCTGGAGAGGGGAATATATGGGGAAAGGAGGGATTATGATCAGGGCCAAACCATTTATTGTTTAGCTTGCCTGGAGCTGAGGGCACTCAGTGCTTTACTGGACGCTGAGTAAACCTTCACCTGTCGAGGCCAGCAGTGAGGATGAAAGAGGGCAGACCAGGCTGAGGAGGTGACAGGGAGAAGTGACAAATTACCTGCCTGTTCAAGGGCAGGGACTGAGCTAACCAGGGCTTTGAGAACAAGTGCATCTTTCAGCTCACTAAGGGGATTACCAGACCGAGTACAAACATATTAAGCATTGTTTGTTTGTTTTCAAATGTGATTTCATCTGAAAAGATGGCTTTGGAAAACACACTGAAGTCCAGGGCTGCTTTGCAGGCAAATTTGCAGAACATTTCAGTACCAAATCAGGCATTTGGGTTTAGGTTCATCCTGAACTTTGTTTCCACACTAAAGTCTCCATTGTTCAGCTTTTTGCAGTCTGCTTCACGCTGCCAAGTGCCTTCTTCACCAGCTGAGTGCCTTTGGTTTCCATCCAGTGCCCTCTAAGGAACCTGCCTGCCAAACTGGAGCCTTGTTTGTCCATTTGTGATGCTCTTCCTGCCAGAGGGAACATCCTGCTCTCTCCTTGGACAGTACCTGTGAGGGGATTCCCCACACAGTGAGTTTGCACCTCTTCTTGAAGTCTGGCCCTGTGAGAACTGCTCCTCCAGTTCCAAGCACTGAAGTCCAGGACTGTTTTTGCTATTCACGAGTGAAAAATGGGGGTACATGATCACTGTTTTCATTTTTCTGGTGGAGAGTCTACAGAGTTAAACTCAGTTGCTCTGACACCACACTGCTCTCAGCAGTGGAAACTTCAACCCTTTCCTTTACAATGCAAACCAAGCAGCTTCCTTGTGGTCTTGGAAACTATTCCTAAATCCACAGAGGGGACAGCACTGCCATGACTTACCAGCTCCACAAATGCAGGGTGGCTGTGCCGTGACTCCCCAGTCACCACTTTGCCTGCGCAGGGAACCTCTTGTAACCCTGCAGTTCTGGAGCTCCAAACCCCCCTGCAACAGAAGTGACACCCTCCGTTTTCCCACAGCCTTACTTGCAGTTCTACCTAGGTTTAGTGCACAGTTATTTAATAAAATAGTTATTTTAATTGCATTGAAAGGGATGTTGGGGTTTTTTCCAGATGCATTATGCATGCAGGCCACCTTTGACTCATTGTGGCAAATCATTTTATCAAACCATCATATACAATTACATATCCAAACACTCCCAAGAGTATTTTATCCTGCAAATGTGTCCTCAAAACATGAATCTGTCTGTTGCAAGCAGTTGGTCAAAAGCAAAATGGTACAGTCCACAATGACCCTCGATGGAGTTGGTATCTTTTATTTATAATTGGGTTTATTATTGCAAGCTCCTGTTGCACACCAGCCATCAAATCCTCGAGAGGTGTAAGTCAGCACTCAGGTTAATGGAGCAAGACTGATCACTGCCAGATGAGGACACAGCTCTGCTCATAACCCAGGGAGAAAATACCAGCTTCTCTACAGTGCTGAGACCCTGGGAGCCAGAGCAGGCTGGCTGGTGAATTCCTAGTTATCTGAACATGAGGAGGAAATGCTTTTCCACCCCAATCCACACTCAGGCCACTTAAGCTTGCTGCTTCCACATCTTTAGGGAAGAGCATTTATGGAAAACAGCTCGAAGATGTGTGTTGTTAGGGTACAGGATGGTCTCTGGGCCAAGCACAGACATCTCTGACACTGTGTACGCTGTCACAAGGGTGATTGCTTCTGGCCAAGGTAATTCTCACATACAAAGAGGAAAATGCATCCCATTTCAGAGGAAGAAACAAGAGATTTCCTGTGCAAGCTGTTTCCCAAGGCCTTGCTTTCTGAGCTTCCCCAGAAAGGGGAGGTCAGACTTGTGACAGGGCAGTGAACAGGACTAGAGAAATTGTACTTTACTGATGTACTGATTTACTTTCTAATTAAGAATTCCTCCTAACACAAAAATCTTCCAGAAACAGGAAGGAGCTGCAGGAATGGAGCTTCACTGAGCAGGTGTGGGTGGTGGAGCCTTCTTTTATTACTAATAGCACAGTTATGCCATTTATAGAAAAGGACATGAGGCTGTGCAAGGAACTTTCTAAAGAAGAAAAACACAGCCCTGCTTTGAAAAGCAAGCAAGATACATGAGGTGGCCTATAAGAAAAACCTCCTAATAATCCCTCATCCCTCAGTAGAAGCAGGAGGTGAAAGTAGATTTATATTTCCACCCAAGGTGCTCTCAAGTTCTTTCAGGAAGGATGAGGAAGACTGATTTGCTGAGCAGGACAGTCAGGCAATGTGGACTTCACCACCTACAGCTGAAGTCTACTTGAAACCCCAGTGAAAGGTTACTCTGAAAGGCAGGAATGCCCCTTAAATGTCCAGGTGCCCAGTCCAGAGTCTGAGATGTTGAGCTCCAGCTCCTTTATTTCTACTAAAGGTGACTATTTTAGCTGCAGATGAGAGTCAGGGATACACTCTGATTGTGTGAACTGCACAGGGCACAGGAATGTTCAATCTGTGCTTTGCAAGAACAAGCAACTTATTTCTTTATTGGTTTTCTAACCTTTTTAAGATCAATGTGCATTAGGTCTTGTGAAATAAACAAAAAGCTCTTGAAATTAAAGACATTGGGAAAGTTTGCCCTTACAAAATACTGCTGCTTTAAAAGGTTGAGGGGAGTAACATTTTCCCTAAGTGTGGCTTCCTTAGAACAGTTAAAAGCAGTGCTTTTAGCTGCAGTAATGGCAGGCAGACAGAAGGTGCACAGCAATTTTCAGTCCCTGCCTATGGCACAGCCCAGCTCCTGTGTCTGCTCGGACAGTTCCCCCTCTCCTGGTCCCCCTCTCCATGATCGTTTGGCCATAATGCCCACCCCACACACGCGTTTCACGTAAAGCACAGTGACTCCTGAAAAGTGCTGTTTGCCTCGAGAGAGAGGGGAGTTTTTCTGATTAGGAGGCAGGTTTCTTGCAGTTCTCTAAGAAACATATTTTCTTTTCCATCCAGTTATAATGATCATGTGAGATGTGACAAGGAAACAGGAGCGCAGGACCAAAAGCCATCTGTTTCTTTTTTGGTATTTCATATTGCATGGAGCAAGAAGGTGGCAAAGCTTATCTGCTTCAACATGGGGGTATAAAATATGATAGTAACATTTAACATGCTGTAAAGAAATAACTTTGAACCAAAAAGAGGGGTTTTTTTTTGTTGTTGCTGTTTTTACCAGGACCTCTTACCACAGCTATAGTAAAACTGGCTGCCACTTGTGTTGGTGAAAACTTTGCTTTCAAGATATTTTACATATTTAGTTTAGACAGTTGCAGTGGGTGTCAAGTCAGCTTCCATCTCTGAAAATAAGTAGTTTCTTCTTTAAAATTCTGATACTGCTTTTTAAAATTATTGTTGTTTGACATCGTGCCATTCCTGAGACTGGCTTTATAGGTAAAACTTGGTTTAATTTTTAAAAACCTGAAGTTTACTGCTAATTCCGCAGGTCAAATGTGAATGTTGAATAGATTTCATTGATATTTAGCTTTATGAAATGCAGCCTTTTGCATGCAGATAGATTTTTGGCATTGTCAGGTACGTCCATAAGAGCCTGGCAGTGCTTTACCCTGCAGTTTATTACAACCAACTCTATTTTGTCCTTTTTATTTGTTTGCCATATGACCTTCTCCTGTACTTCCCCAAACATGCATTTCCACCCTGCGGAGTGTAAAACGGGACTTTAGTCGGTAATAAACCCCGGGAGCAGATTTTAAAAGCCACACGCCACTATTAGATTTGGACAAAGGGGGCTGTGCACATCTTGTGCCAGCACTAACACGCTTCCCCCCACCCCCTGCCTGCCCTCCCCTCACCCATTCGGTACCAGCGGCATCACTGAGCTGCACGAACCCCACTGTGGGTGACCGGATTCAAACGCACCGCCCTAAATATACCTGAGCTTAGAAAGGAAAGGGGCATAATTGCCCTCTCTTTCATCTCAGGACTGAAGTGCCTTTTCAATCAAAGAGGGTTCCACTGCTCGCTAAAGACTATTCAGATGAGAAGAATAGTTTGGGATATTTGGGCTAGTTAGCTCCCACTTCCCTTTTTCAATGCATTAACAGAATAGCCCCCTTTGTAAGATCACCTCATTTTTTACACCAAGTTTTTCAGTTTGGGTCAGTCTTGGAATCCTGTGCTTTTGTTGGCCTGTCACCAGCTGGATCACGTTTAGAGTCTGTTTTTTCCCCCCTTAACTACTTGCACAGCCCCTTTTCTCTTTTGTGGTGCAAGCCAGAATTCCTGGAAGCAGGTTTTACTGCCTGCAGGATCTCAAAGGCTGCCTTCTCCATGGATGTGTCCCTCTTCAACTGGCTGAATGCCACGCCACGATCTAGAATTCATTCAGTGGATCCACTAATGATTCTCTGGGTTTGTTTCTCGTCTAGGATGAGGAAGGGCAAAAAGTCATTTTGCCTAAATCTGCTTTGGGAGAGGCATCCTCTCTGACACCAGAAGTAGTGACTGCTGGTTGTAACACAAGGGTTTAAAGATATTTACTCTTCCAACCATAATACAGGATGAAAAGAGGAGTTCTGGGGTTCAGGTGACTGACATTTCCAGGGGCTGACTGAAGAACAAGTAAGAAAACTGTATTATTTTGTCTTGTTAATTTAAGTGTGCAACTGGGTAGCTTGGCTGTGGCTGGAGACATGTGTTTGCATACTCCTGTGTATAGGCAAGCCGTTCAAAAATTTGGATGGAGTGAAAATGTTTTCAGACTATCATTCCATGAACATTTGTTGCTACATTTGTGTGAGATTATTTTTTTCCTTATCTCTGAGGATGGTTATGAACCATAATAATCACAGGCTTTCTAAAGCAAAGATGCTATTGCTAATAGTGAAGGTGTGAATTTAAAGCACAGTAGTTCTCTTTCACTAGCTCTTTATCTATATGTTTTCTATTTTAGAAGTTTCTTTTCTTTCAGTTTTAAATTCATCCACTTCCAGCTGATGGGGGAAAAAGCCTCCGCAGTATAGGATAGCAGGTATTTCCCAGGGGGCTAATGCAAATTCCTTTTTCCCAGTAGCTACTTTGTCCTGGACAAAGAAAAGGGTGAGCATTTGACACTGTGTGGCCACCTCTCAGTTATGTTTCTTGGTTAAAGATTCCTCTGGGTTCGCATTAGTAGTTTATGTAATCCTGAATTTAGCATGAATTGCTGAAGTCATGGCATGACTCTGGCAGTACAAACCATCTGCTTTCAGTGCTGATCACCAGTGCTGAGCTCAGGGGAACCTGGGAGGACAGTCTTCTGTAAGATTCTGCTTCTGCAGAACTTAAAAAGAATCCTTGCTACCGTTGGTTCAATGTGATTTCTCCTACTCCAAAGACTGGGTGAGACAGAGGGAACCTTGACTGAAAGATTCCAGACTTTACCCAAAGGCACTCCCACCTTCCTGCTCACGGAATTTAGGATATTTGGCATTAATGATATTTGACAGCACAGTGAAAGACAAGACACAGAGCCTCCAAACCTGTCCCCATGCCTGTGCTCCAGAAGCTGTACCACTTCCCCCTTGCAAACAGCACCCACTAAAGCCCCAGGTAGCCTGTGTGCTCTCTCCCTGGTAGCCACACATCTGCTGAGGTGCCAAGTGCAAGTACTGACCTGAAGCCTCAACACCAGGTGAAAATGTGGTCATACTCCCTCCTCCTCCCTGTAAACCACTGAGCAGAAGAGCCAGGCTGGGCTCAAGGCTGAGCCTGGCCCGGTTAGGAGAACACAAACCTTCCTGAGCCATGAAAAGCCTCAGGTGTTTTGGTTTTTTTTTCTTTTTTGGAAGCACTAAGGCAGCATCTCCAGCTGAAGAGTCCTCCAGGCTAGATCCTGTCTGCTTTACACTCAAGAAGAAGTGAAAGGACACAGGAGCTATTTTATACTTAAAAGAACCTCAGACAAGTGAGGAAAAAAAAAAATCTTGATAGAAACTGTCATCCGTAATAGCAACGAGAGGCAGGCCCGAGGAGCCTCATTTATATAAGCACCAGCCTCTGTGTGAGTGAGATTCAAGCCCTGTATTTCCAGAGATATCTTGATTTTGACAGGCCTCTCAAAGACATGCCTACGTACATCTATATGAAGATGCCCCAGGAGAGCCTTCCAATCTGGGTGCAGGTTTTGCCTCTGCTAAGCCAAACCCCTGCCATTCTCCTGTTGCTGCTCAGGGCTGGTACAGAAGTGTTACTGAGAGTCACAGTCTGGACGATTTCACAGCAAAGATCTTCTTTTATCCCCTCCTCGATGATGGCCACTCACTGTTTGCCATTAGCAAGGCTCAGCTGGAGTCTGTCTCAAGTACTGGATGAAGAATTTCTTGCTGAAGTTTGGCTTCTTGGTCTTCCGAGTTTCTGATGCTGTGACCTTTTCCATAAGAGGCTAAGGATGGTAAACACACTGCAAGAGAGGTGTTGATTAATATCTTGCCTAATGACATCCCCCTTTTTATCACAGGCACTTTTCTCCTCTCTGCTTGAACTCCCTCGACTTGCTTGAACTCTCTGCAGTCCCCCAAATGGCTAAACTTCACTGGGTGTTGAAATAGTTTCTAACTATAGCCAACCCAGTTCATCAGGGTATTATTCTATTCAACTGAAGTTTGTAATACACTTTGAGATCCTTGTATGGAGTGTGAAGTATAATCATAAGCACAAAATAGAATTGTTTATAATTCATAATGTGGTAGCAGCCAGGCCAGTGGGGGAAAGTTGAAAGGAAATTCAAAATGTATCCTTTGCCCTTTGAAGTTTGACTGCAACTTGGCACATGCATCAAAGAGGGGACTAGTTTCCTTTAGGGTTTAAGTCTCTGCCGAAAAAGATCAAATCAAAAGCAATCTGAGGTTCCCAATTAGATTTACACTAAAAATCAATAATGAAGACCCTAGAAAGGCATACTGATGACTCGTGGAACCCTCACAGAGGGAGCGCAGCTCATTTTAAGGGCAGGCTGTGGTAATCCTTGCTTTGATTAGTAGCTTGTATCAGGAGTTGTCCCATTTGATTCAGTACAGCTCCCTAGGGAATAAAGGATGCTCGGTGGGAAATCAGCCCAGCCCCAGCCTCCTGATTCCAGAGGGTGGGATACCTGCCCTGTGTCAGGCCAAGCAGCCACAGACAGCTGTGGCAAGAGGCTTCCTGGGCACACACCGTAACTTTGTGTGATGCTAAAGCCTGTAAAGGTTTTCTATGTTCCTTTTTTGTTGATTTATTTTTGCCCTCGGGGTGGAATAATGTGTTGGTGCCAACACAATAGGTGAGGAACCTCAGTGGCCTCCTGAGAGGGAGGTGTCACTGAGGTGCACCTGATAGCCCAAGAAATTCGCCTCGGTGGTGCTTAGGCAGGATACAAGTGCAGCATGTACTTGATTTACATCTCATGGTAAAGCCTTATTCTTCTATACTGCAGCTCAATCACTGTGTCTAATCACAGGGTTTACTAGTTTAAACTGCACACTAAGGGCCCAATTCAATTAAAAAATATTCTGCATTTGCCTTCCTTCATTGTTCTCCCTGTCTTGTGCAGGCTTCTGCAGAGAAGCTGTGATTTTTTATTTTTTTTTAATAAGATGGGCCCTAGGACTCCTTTTATTCCAAATCATCCTCTCCCTTTCTTTTTGATGTGTTTTGTCATATCCTCAGTATATAAAGGGGTTCTGTTGCTGTAAAATCAGCATTTACAAGAGTCAGCTTTTGCTTCTTCATTAGTTTGGAAAACTCTGGGGGCAATGGATGGTTGATCAGGACTTCTTGAGGAAGTTCTGCCACTTCCACCAAGCCATTCAGGACCCACGTGTGTCTTCCCTCCCCTCCAGCAGGACAAAAGGGTGTAAGTGTGGTTGTTTGGGGAATTCTCTGGGCTTTCCTTTCTGTGCCCAGGCTGCAAACACCACCTGTGGAGCTCAGTGAAGGTGTTCCTGCTGGCTGCCCCTGAAACCAGGCACAACCCTAAAGCTAAACTGTGTTACAGTGACAAAAATTGGGCCAGGTAGCAAATCCACAGTTTTTTTTAGCTACAACCAAACCTAAAACAGAAAAATAAAATATTTAGGATTTTTCAGTGCCTGAAATATGCTTGCATTTTCTGACTACTTCTACATGGAAATGTTTAGCTACTGGAAAAGAAATAACAGATTGAGCAAATTAAAGATGCAAACAACTTGTCAGGGCTGGTAAATCTAAACATTGGCCCATTGCTGTCTCAATTATTGCATTAACTATAAGTTCTTTCTTGAGAAGCCCAGACAATAAGCTACATGCATCCTTTGTGCTTTGAGCAGAAACATGTCTCTGTTTAATAAGAAAGAGTTTGGAGAAACCATAATGATTTGCAGGTTAAACCAAAATAAGAAAAAATGGTCATGGCCCATTAAATGATTTTTTTTTAATACATTCAGAATGTTGTCACATTTTTCACCTGGGTTTTTGCAGGCCAAATTCAAATCAGACTTAGAAGTCACTCAAACAGTACATTAATCTTAACTCCAGAAGACCAGAAACTGGTCTACACCACCACTAAAACTCAAAAGAAGAACAAACAAACCCCAAAAAACCAAACCCATGACCTTCCTCTGTGCAACACGTTCTCATTTCTACTCAGAAGTAACCACTCCTTGCAAAAGGAGCACCTGGCTTTGCTCATGGGTATGACAAGGACAACCGTTCTGCTCATATTTAAGTGAAAAGGAAATGAACCAAAAATCAACCAAATATGATTTCAAGCAAACTGGAAGAGTTGCATGCTATGACTTCCTTCAGAGTTGCATCTTCTTGTTAAAAGCACAGGAAAGGTCTCTGCTCCAGAGGGGGATTTTACAGAAGACACAAAAGCTGGCAGGTGCAAAGCTTATAGAAACCAAAAGGACAGGGGTTTTTAAAGAAAGCTTCTGTTGTGCTAACAGGATATTTCCTGGCCTGTGTCTACAGTCGCTTTATGCAGGGACTTTCCTTCCTCTTGTTTGATCCCATGATCCTAATTGCTTAGTATTCATTTGGTAAATCCTTCAGCTGGAGGATTGAACTGCTTGGGATCATGCTCTGTGTATCAAGGCTATGTGGTAAATTGGCCAAATTTGTTAAAATTGGGGGAAACGTGGGAGATGATGGTTCAAGAGCTTTTGTTGAGCTAAATAAAAATCAAGGTAGAAATAAAAAGTGCATGGGATGCAACTTAGGATGGCCCTGACTTTCAGCAATCTGTGCCTCTGCTCCACACTCAGCACTGGAAGGAAAGCCCAGAGGGGGCTTTAGTGACCACTAAAAACCAGTGGCCAGGGCACCTTGTGCCCTTGCAGCTCTCCCTGCCACACGTACCTGCTCCCCAAGCTGGCACGAAGGGGTAGAAAAGGCAAAAGAGTCCCAGCCAAACAGCTCCACACAAGCTGTTCCACTGTGGCCCCATCACTTCAGGGCAGGAAAGACCAGAAGAGACACAGAAATCTGGCTCTTGTGGCCCAGAAAGGAAGGTGCTGGGGGAAGCATCCCAATCAAGTCATGTAGTAGGAACAATGCCAAATTCCAAATCTGCTCATTCAGCGAGCCTGCTACATTTTTAGGCTGTTTCTGACTGTGCCTAATTAGTTTAGATATGGTTAGTAGCAGCATTTTATAAAGAAATTACATTACTGAACTGTTTTTAGATGTGGAATGAACATATTGCTACCAAGATATGAAGAGAGCATCATTAGGAATTATCAAGCATTCAGTACCAGGAGGGAGAGTAAGGTAAACCCATTAACTTTTGCATCAAAGTACCTCATTAGCTTACATAAGGTTTCCTTTATACACAAACCCAGTGCTGTGAAATTCCTTCCCAGTGTTCTGGGGTGGATCAAGCAATAACATCTCAGTCCATATGCAGTTGTTTCAAATATTATTTTTTAAAATTTATTCTATTCAGAAATAAAAATAATGAAGGGCTTGTGTCTGAGCACCTTTGTGTAAGGTAATACTCTGAGTCAAATTTCCTCACAGATTTCTTGGCTCATTCCACCTAGTAAGTATAGAGATACACATCAAAAGGAATCCTAAAAATCCCGAATAAACCTCTCTTCTTTTGGTGGCAGGCACAATTCCTTCTCTCTCTCAAAAGCCTGGGAGAATAAACAGCTTCTGGAGACTCCAGTGACATGTGCAACTGGCACCCAATTACAGTAATAAAGACCAGGATAGGGGAGGGAGAAGCTGAGATGGGGAGGAATTTTTCTTTAAAAAAAGGTAGTAGAGCAGATCCAGAGCCCGCCAGAGGATTGGAGCTTGCTGACTTTGGGAAAAATCCCTTACTTATCACTGCAGTGCTGAAGTTTTGTACAACTGGAATTAATTTTGCAGTTGACTTGTGTTCAAACCAAGAGCCGGGTTAAAAAAACAGGTCACGACACATCCCAAGGAAAATCAACCCCATGGTCCAGCAGTGGGACCATGGAAAGGCTCAAAAACTGGTTACACAGGAAAAAGTGTACAGAAGGGGGTTGTTTTTTCTTTTAGATACCGTGCCACTCCCACCCTTGGCTTCTGCATTCAGTCAGTTTTAAGCACAAACTTCACTCTGAAAAATGAGCACTGAGGAGAATTAAAAAAGACTGAAAGAGAGAGTTGAAACAAGGCATGTGAAAACACCGAGCAGAAGTAACACTGACTTGAGAATCAGTTTCAAATAATAAAAAGTTAGGGCTTTGACAGTGATTAAGTAAATATACCATCTGCACTTCCCAAGAATATCAAAATGTTAGAGGTTAAAATAATCTTGTGTAAACAGAATCTTGCAGTAATTTGTAAACAAGTATTCAGCAGCCAGTCACAGACTAAGGCAGTATTGCAGTCCAGCATCCTTCCCCTCCACGTTGCAGTTCTGCCCAGTTGTGTTCATGAAGCTGTCAGCAAATGCCAGTCATTCCCATCCTACTTTGCTGGCTCAATCCTGGACCACAAGCCCCACCTCTCCTCAGTGCAGTGCTGGGAATCCAGCCCCACCTGCTGCACTGCTGGACACCACTGAGGAACGCTTTGAAAGCCTATTATAAGGTTGCATGGACTGGTAAATAGTGCAGATTTCAGACAAGGGAGTTGAATTTAGCAAATAACAGTCAGGAAATTTGAGCTGTCTAATCTGAGCTTCCTGATTGAAAAAATTCTGGAAAATGGTGCATAAACTCATCGTGGCTTCTCGCTGAGACTTTAGTTCAGACTGTTGCTCACCCATTCTCTATGTGTGGTCACATTTCCTTGGGGTCTGACGGCTTGGTGGGGTCCTGAAGAGCGAAAAAACAAAAACCAAACCAGAGAAAAACCTTAGTCCCTATTCCAGAGTGTAAATGTACACCTTTCACACACATCAGGGATTGGAGCTTGTCTTCTGCTAGGCATCCCTCCAGCTGTAGCATCCTGTGACCCTCCAAGCTGAGTGGTCCCTTCAAAACGTGGAAGAGGCTCAGGTAATCCTCCTTTGAGAGCCTCTGTTTCTAGTTTGTCTCTTTACCCCCCTGTGTGCAGCACGATTTCCCACCAGGCAAAGGATCTGCAGGGTCTAGGATGTGTGCTGATTGCCGTTTGTAGTTAAAGCAATGTCAACAGCTTTCAAATCAAGCTTTCTAACATAAGCTAGGCAAAAAACCCCAAAAAAACCACCAAACCCCCAACCAGAAAACTAACTCTTCATGGATTTGGATCAAGTAGAAATCTCTGATTCCAAAATCCTACCAGACAGGTATTAATCTACTCTTTGACGACGTATCAAGTGATTTGTGGACCCTTTATCTCCGTGGTCACTTAATTTACCGGAACAGGGAAATGAGCTTTTTACTAAGTTCTTCTACTCACCCTGCTATTTATGGCTCTGCTGTCTGCAAGGGGTCAGTAGCAATTTGTGGTGCTGAGATGGGGAGAGGGAAAGGGGCAGATTAATCTGAGTTTGCCAGAAAACTCAGGACAACTGGGATAGTACACATTGTGTCGCTGGTCAGTTTTAGGGTTTAAATTCCCAAGAGTAGCTAAAACCAGAAGGAACCCTCAGAAATTAATGCAATCTTATCAGGGCACTGAGCATATTTAAAGCTGCTGAAGTGCTGAAAAATGTACCAGGTGAAATATTTGCAAGATGCACCTTTGTTTTTTTAGCATCAGGTGAACCAGATGATCCCTGTCCAAGTTGAGTTCTCACTTAGGAAAACTCAGGCAAGAGCTAGTTGGGAAAGTGGGCAAAATTCCTGCTGGTGCAAGTTTTCACATGCACATCCAAGGGTGACAATATCAGCATGGGAAGAGTAAGAGGTAATAAAGGAGTATTTTATTTTCCAATATTCTGGGAAACCTAAGACAGAGCGAAGCTGAATCATCAGGTGATTTTGTGAAGAAACTTGAGCAAAGCAAACTCATGGTTTTCCTTCCTGCTCACTCAAAGCACAGGAATAAACTTTTAAGTTGTCTCTGTCTTTTGTAGGTTCTACATGAGTGCAGCATCGACCTGACTGAAGGGAATTGCTCAATATTTTAGAATACTATGATAAAACTTTGCCTTCAAAAATATCATATAATTATTTTCTCTGGGCATTCGCACAGTAGGATTTGGTCAAATGCAGGAAAGTGTAGATAAAGACAGTGACTGATTTATAATTTCAAACTCATAAATTAATTGAGTATGGCTTTTTTTGTATCTATTCATTAGAAAACTCAAAATACTTTTAAATTCTGACAGTGGTCCTGTGTTGTGGATTAAATCTACATAGTAAGTGAATTAATTTTGCATAATCCATTTATCAAAAAAGAAAAAGACAACAATTAACATTGTCAAAATAACGCTTCCTGAAACATCTCCAAAAGCAATTCATTTAAGGAAATTCTTTTTTAAATTTTATGCATTTTAGTAATGACGTGCTCTTAACTGCAGTAAAAAGGTTTGCAAGACATACTGTTGAATTTCCTCAATTGTCATTTTCCAATTGTATTACTTCTGATACGTTGGCCTTCATTGTTCAAAAAAATCACCCTATTTCTCAGTGCTTCTCTTCCCTCTACTTGCAGTGCCACGTGTGTGTTGGTAAGGACAGGTTTCTATGGCCCAGCCTTTGAAACCTGGGCAGGATCTGTGAGGACACCACACCTCCCTCTGTGTCACCAGTGAGTGGTGTGGCTGCTTTGAGAGACCACCGAAGTTCCTGGCAGGAGCAGGAGTTTTGGATGGATCTGTGAAAGTGCAGCTTAGGAGGCAAGGGTCACTCTATTACTTATTACACAAATTAGAGCGTCCACGGGAAAATCAAATTAGGAGCAATTTGGGATGATTGACACAGAAGCTCGTACTGCAAAAGGGGGTCAGGGTGCAAAAGATGCAAAGATAAGGGTGCAAAAGGGTTTCAGCAGCCCTTAATCATTCATGCTTTAACATTTCCAAGGCAATTCCAAAGGGTTCACTGGGACTAAACAGTGCCTTCACTGCACATTGGAGATGGTGACATTCCTACCTAATCTGGTCACACACACACAGGGAAAACAACGTGTGCACCTCTCTCTGGGTGTGCAAAGGTACCTGCCAAAAGTTCCCCTTGGCTTCAGGGAAATAAAACCCTCTGAGTGTTTGTCGTGGGTTTATCTGGATAGGTTTTTTTTTATATATAAGAGGAAAATTGGCTTCTGTTGGAAGCCTCTGGAAG